>OW964833.1:35542842-36166688 GCA_943142095.1 Ophonus ardosiacus | reverse complement strand
GCGTAAAAAATAACAAACATTAATTTTAAAACCTTTCATATTAGGTCATCTAAAATTTAGGGGTTAGAATCGATTACGGAAAAATATTTTCTATTCTGTTGCGCCATATAAAAGTAATAAATATTATAAAGTGTATAACGCATATCAACTGAAAGTATATTCACATATACATTTCTATAAACAACGTCCAGTCAATGACATGGCCGAGAAAAGACCACATAAACGCTAGTGAAATTTATGTAATAACGGATGTAAGTGTATGAAGGTGATCAAGTTGTCGTGTAAATTACGCATGCGCAAATTTACGTGTTCTTGCTATTGAAAAAATGCATGTCGATATGCACTGCTCACTCACTGCAAACTGTAACATGCAAACTGTATGCGGCAAGCTCTACGTCTAGTGGCGATATTCCATGCCCTGTTTAATATGACTAAAGCGAAGGCGAGTGTCATATAAAAATTCATCATTCGCGATTCGTCAATTCGATGCAGAGCAATTATAGATGGGGGAATTCTTCCACGAACTCCATTTCAAATTATTAGAGAAACCGCGAATTTATCATCACTGGAACTAAATTCACACCATCTTGTCAAAAAAAAAATTTCTCATCAATTGTAAATTGAGTAAATTTTGAATCAACGTGTGGTTTTCAATAAGTATGCGTTTTTGGAAAATTTTGATTTGCAAGCATTTAAAATTTGGATTCAGTCATTTATACGAGGCTCACTCTAAAATTATTGAAAAGAAATAAATATCAATCACATTAATTTCTCATGACTTAAAAATAAAGCTGTTAAACTAATAACTGAGACACTGTAGAAATGTAAAATTGATTTCAAGCTGACTTAAAACTGGCAAATTCCAATTAGAAAATGTTTTCTGGTTAATTTCACATTTTCGTTCACAATGACACTTTGTTTAAATTTTATCTAAATTAACTTTCACAACTTATGCCCATGTTGCACTATTATATATATATATATATATATATATATATATATATATATATATATATATATATATACAGGGTGTAAATTTTAAAACGGGTCATAGGGCTATAACGTAGGAAAACAGTTTTTTAGGCGCCAAAAGTTTTTATATTAATTTATTGAAAAAAGAATTAGTGCATATTATAAAGAAAAAAATTACGATTTTTTTATACCAAAAACATTACATTTCTGTTTCATATAAAGCCAGATAATAAATTTAAAAATTTGTACAATTAAGAAAAAATAACAATAGCCATGAAACTGACAGTAACAAAACATTGTCATCTTTTAATAAAATGATAGGGGACAATTAAAGATTAAAGTTATTAATTTATGAACTAATATAAAATAACATAAAATAAAGAAAACACTAGGATATTTATTTAAGAAACAATATTTATTGTAATAGGTATTTACAAATTAAAGATGATCTACATGTAATAAGAAATAAGTTATAAGAAACGAGAAAAACTGGGAAACTACAAGGGAAAAATATTTTGTAATTTTTCTTCTTGGGACAAATTATCCATGATTTCTTGTTAATAAAACGAAAATAATAATAATTTAACAAATAATGTCCAAAAAAATTATATCATTGACAGTCTTAAGTCAAATATAGTTTTGTTTTGTTTCTGTCAGTTTCAAGGCTAATAATATTTTTTCTTAATTGTGCAAATTTTTAAATTTATTTTCTGGCTTTATATGCAACAAAAATCTAATGTGTTTGGTACCAAAAAATTCGTAATTTTTTTCTTTATAATATGCACTAATAATTTTTTTAATAAATTAATATAGAAACTTTTGCCGTCTAAAAAACGGTTTTTCTATGTTATAGCCCTATGACCCGTTTTAAAATTTACACCCTGTATATATCTCCGGCATTACGGCAGTGTGGTTAGAGTGTCAGCTTTGTGATCGGCAAGTCCGAGCAGGCTACACAGCAGCGATATGTTGGATGGGTGAACGCTCAGCAACAAAAATTTATCACACTGCGGCTCGGTGCGCCCGCCACCCTTACACCGAAAGGTACTAAAAGGGTTACAGATTATATATATATAAATGATGCTGTATAAGAAAGAAGAAGTGATGCGTCAAAAATGGAATTTTGACTGAATTTATTCAATAATATTGAGTTTTTTACAGTGCTGTGACATATAAAATTAGCTGTGAATGACGAGAAAATTAGGAACCTGAAAAATTTGATCATTCACGGAGATCACTTCCTCTTTTTTCTCATTCACCATCAAATAGTGTTATATCGGCATAAGTTTCAAATTACAGATAAATAAAATGTTTAGAATTATTGAAAATGAGACACATAGTACATAATTTTTAGATTTTATTTAAAATGTGTTCAAAATAGTTCCTTTCATCAATAATTATACCATTATTTGCGTATAAAGCAAATGGGCCCATAAACCAATTTTTTTAAATATTTTTAAATGAAAGTTGGTTTAATTTTGAAGCAATTCGTGGTATCAAAAAGTCATAATTGTTTTTTGTACAACTGCATTTGATTTTTAAAGAAACCTATAACTATTTTTCTCACATCAGTTTCTGTAGTAGGCTGCGCGAGAAAGATACCAATAGTGTGACGTCATCTGGGCCCTGGAAATAAATTCAAATATCTCGCAAAGTAATTATTAAAAAAATGTTTTTTTTTATCTTAATCGTTATTTATTGAGTAGTACTTTAAGGATAAAGTGTACATTTTATTATTTTTTGTTATGGTTTATGGGCCCATTAGCACAGCTAACAATGGGTAATATGCTGTGACGATATATTTTTTTATTATACCATTCTTTCCGTCCATTTCAAGCTCCCAACCAATCTTCTTTGAATTGCTTTCAAAATAATCAGGAATTGCAGCATTAATATGTTCTTAAAACAAAAATCTTCTACCTCGAACATTTTCTTTTAAGACTAAAGAAAATAGCCAATGTCAACATAACGCACAATATTTACAACATAAAATATAATTTTACTTTATTTTGTAGGCAATGCAAATTTATTTCGATGTTTCACATTTTTTTCTATGACCTACCTGATTTTTTATTCTCAACATTTCTAGCATTCTATGACAAAAGTAGGTTTTTAATTGAATTCTTCATTGATGATAAACTTTGGGCTTATGTTATTGACGTATTTAGTTTTTGAACTAGCGCTTTGTAACCATATTATGGCTTCCATTTAGTATTCTTGTGGATGATTTGTAATTGAGGAATTGGGTGCATGTGTGTGTGAGCCTGCTGATTGCCTACCTGCGTTTCTTATATCCAATTTACTCTTAGCGCACGGCTGCTTTCATTTCGTCCACGCCCATCTAGCTGCGGTCACTGACTTCTACCACAAGATCACCCACTAACTTTTTCAATCATATTTACCTCAGATTCATATTTGCTCCTCTTTTTCCTTTCCTTACACATCGAGTACTTCATCTAGAATTAACAACCAACACAGGAAACAGTCAACTTGGTTTTTGTCGGTTAACATTATAATCAAGGCGACAACAATATTTTCAAAGCATTAGTCTTCGTCTTGCTTATTTCTAGTTACACGAATTTTAATGCATTACGTACTCGACAAAAATATGTACGAGCCCAGGTACATTATACCGTGAGTATTTTCTAACGTGACACATTGGGTTTGTCACATCCATGGTTACGACTCGACATTTGATTGACAGCAATGTATTTGCTTGTCCCATTTAAAATGAAACATAAGGAACGAATTTGACAAAAGTATTATAGGTAAATATTGTAAGAAATTTAGCCGAGTCAGAAAACCACTCGAGAGCTCTAAACATATTTCGGGCACAAGGTACACACAATACTTTTTGTAAAACTAAATTTAATTTTTAGAAAACAGGTATAATTATTTAAACCTAATTAACCTCTAATGACATCTTGTCAGTATGACAGATAACAGTTGAATTTTCGTATAAGTTACGACTTGACATTTGATTGACAGCAATGTATTTGCCTGTCTCATTTGAAATGAAACAGAGAATGGATTTGACAGAAGTATTATATTTAAATATTTAAGAAATTTAACCAAGTCAGAAAATTACTCGGACATAAGGTGCATAGAATATTTTTGCTACAAATTTAATTTACCTAGATAGCAGTTATAATTATTTAAACAAAATTAACCTCTATTGATTTCTTGTCAAACGTCAAATTCGTTCCCTGTTTCATTTTAAATGGGATAAGCAAAAATATTGCTGTTAATCAAATGTCAAGTCGTAACCATGGATATAACAAAACCAATGTTTCACGTTAAAAAATACTCACGGTAGTTCGGCCGACTTACATTTTTAATAAATTGTAAAACCTACACAAATGGTAAAAAAATTCTACAAAATTATAACGACTATTTGAAATAATAGACAAAAACTGTAGGTCAGATTTAAAGCTAAAGGGTCATCTTCTAGTCCAGATTTATCTTCTATCGAGACCCTTTGCTTTTGGCATATCGCGCTCTAGAATAACAAGTAACTGCAAGTTTTTAGTAAAATGAGATTTTTGTATGGCTAAGTTCTATCAGCCATATTCTACCTCTTTTTGATATTAGTTTTTAGATAGGTATTGTTGTCCATTTTCCAGATAGTATAGAAACAAAATTCTATGTACCAAAAATTGAAGCAAACGTGTAGGGACGAAGTTCTATCCTTACCTGAGCCAAAAAAGCTCAAAAGAGATTCAGAAATTAGCTTCGAGAAGTGGAATTCTTTAAAAAGAATTACTGTAATGACTGAGCAATAGCAAATATACTAAAAAACAATATTAAAATTAAATTAATTTTTTTTGTAATGGAGATATTAATTATTTTTTAATTTGTTTTTTTATTATTATTATTATTATTATTATTATTATTATTATTATTATTATTATTGTTTGTAGCGCATAAATTTGTTATTTTCATGTTTTAGTAAAAAATAATATTTTTCTATGTCGCACTATTTTTTTTTGTTTTTAATATGCGCAAATAGAACTTTGATTCGTGAAAAATGTGAAAACTGCCTATTTTTGTAATAGTTTTTTCGGTAACTAAGCATACCATTGTAATTTGTTTTCCATGTTTTTATAATAGTGCTGAATCAGTTATTAGAGTTAATAAATGTTAATTCGATAACAATGTGTTCAAATAATAGCGAGTTGAAATTATAATCAGTTTTCTCCCGATATTCAAAATAACTTCGTACAAATCTACTGCGTACAGTTAAACTTGCCTTGTAAGAGATATGGGACAATACTCAACAGAAGAAAGTGCAGGGCTTGTGGATATAATGCTTAGTAGAATTATTAATAATAAAAGCGACGTAATTCAATATTAAATGGCGGAATACTTGTCATTGTTAATTGAGAAATATTGGCCCGTATGTTGAAGTCGCTTTTATAATAAAATTGGTAAATAAAAGCGCACTATTATTTTATAATATGAGCGTACAACACGCCACTTTTAACTTTTAAAGGCTAGTAAAACCGAACAAAGCTCACGGAACGTTGTTTTTATTAGATAATAAAGATACTTATTTATGGTTTGAACGTAATTTTTATTTAGTTACTTTTTGAACTACTGCTATTTGTATCCATCCATGCTCGAGTCTATATTTCCTGTAATTTCTAGCAGGAACATATACTTTAATTATATTTCCAATAAATCAAAGGTGAAATGTTTTGAATATAATCCTTTTTGAAATTACATACTCTGTAACTTACAAAAACACGATTCGTGTGAACTAAAACTAATCTATTAGTATTATATATTAGAAATTGGTATTGATAAAGTTTGAAGTGTAGAGTGCAGTAAGCCTTTTAGGAGTTGAAACAAACTTTTCAAATAATTGAATAGTAAAATATTTTGTAGAAGTTGGAATGATTGCATTAGTAGTTGGCTGCTAGTTCTGCATTATTTTCATCTGCAATTCAAAATGAATCGTTCTTACTGCTTACTCGGATCGCATACGCAAACGCATAATATCTGCACACAGCATATATATATATATATATATATTTCTATAATAATAATATTTGTACCGTAAATTTACCATATTTTTTTATGACCACCTCTTATACAACAATGACATATGAATCAATTTTGAAATTTTATTGTACAACATACAGTATCATAATATTTTCCCACAAAATTTGCTTAAATGAATAAAAAGAACAAGTTTTTCTTTGGTTAAAATTTACTGCCGATATAAAGAATTTGAACGAAAAGAAATTCTGTCTGCACTCATTTCTGATATAGAGAGTGCACCACAGGGGTCAAATATCCTACTATATTAGGAAGGTCCTGGGTTTATATCCCTGCGAAGGTCATAATTTTTTTACAAAAATTTTTTTCGCAGTATATTTAACTGCATTTTTTCAAGAAAAGCTGTTGAGATAAAAAAAAATATTATGATAAATTTAGACAATATATTGAAGTTATAAAGATACCGATATGGTAAAGAATTAAGTGAAGAGGATGAGTATATCGTAATATTCTAAGGGCTGGTTTATAATGAATTTAATTTACGAATTTATAATTAATATTAAAAAAATACATAGGTATGCGATGGTTTATGAACGATTTACAAATTTCGATTTGGAATATAATTATATTTCATATTTCCAAATGTAAGTTTCAAATTCGACCAATCACAAGAGAGCAACATCAAACATGGCGGTATAACATTGCTTCATCGTTAGCTGTCTTTTCTGTTTGTGGCATGAGTCTGTATGTATTCACAGGACCACATAGGTACATATGCCCGTCGACAAATCTTAATCTGTCCATAGGTCCAACAGACCATCTACGTGTTCTGCGTTTGTGTTTGTTTCTTTCTTCGTTATACAAATTAACAATAGCAAAAAACATTCCCGATATTATTAAAAAAAAGTCTTGTTCATTAGTATTTTAAAAATTCATAGCTTAAGAAAATAAAATCGTAACCTACAATTTGAACTGTCGAAATGTTAAAATATGAAAATCAGTGACAAGTCACTTGATACTAATTGGTCAGATCCAGAATTTCAAATTCGAACATAAATTTATAAATTAAATTCATCATAAACTAGCCCTAAAAAGTCGAGAAGTTATAGATCGTAATAAATGTTGTAAAATCATTGACAATCGGTTGAAATTGCTGCAAAAATATCTCTTTCTTACGTTCCGTTATGAATAAGACATTTCCCCACGCAAATCATCCGATGTTGGTATTCGGGGAGCGTTGAGGAGTAGGAAATGACAGTACACATCCGGGCCCGTGAACCGGGAGCCGGCAGCAAGCAGCCGGAGCTAGACCCAGGACGAGGACGAGCGAACGAAGAACGAAGACGAAGACGTTCCGCAAGGCAAGAAAGCGAAAGAGCGGAGTGGAATGCAAGCGAAACCAATCATCGATTCGCTAGGCAACGCCAAAAATCAAAATGTAAATCGCATGGAAATCTCGCGCCTTTTCATTTGTTTGATGGGGCTTTTCAAATCACCTTACCAACTTAATTCCTACTACTTCATTTTCATCTATTATCATAAGAACATGCTTTAAAGTGCTCGAATCTTCATCAACTATTGTATTCTTCCGGTAAGAGTGGCAGTGCTCAATAAAAAGTGTATGATTCTTGACGACATATGTAATGAAGTAGTATCTTTTTGCCACACAGGTTATAGAATCTGTTCATAAGGCGACGTATGTCGTAACTAATAATTAAGAATTGTCAACATAGTTGTGCTTTGTATTGGTTTACGTGATTTATCAATAATACCATAAAAACTATCGAGACTGGCTAGAGTTTTGTTTGCATGTGCGTTTCTTGATACAGAAAAAGATAGTTTCCTAATCGGTGTCAGCGTTAGCACAGATTATAGAACGAATTGAACTACATGCCTATAAACGAATTGTTATTACGAAATGCCATTCTGACGTGAATAATACTATATACAGAGTTTCAGTTTAGTACGAACGAAGAATTATTAAGAATAAGAAACATGATTCATACTCAAAAATAAAATCATCATGGCATATTACCCATTGCTGGGTGTGTCAATCTGTTTTATGTGCAGATATATATTGAGAAAAATTGACTCTATCGGGTTCCAGCAGTAAAACTATAAATATCGTAATTATGACAAAGCGTCATATCGCTTACTCTTTGTTTTATAATATTGCATACAAAAAGGGCCATTATTTTCTCCGCTCTATTAGAATGAAGACATGCATCTACCTGCCCTGAATGCTTTAGTAAAATCTATTCTATTCCTTTAACATAGATAAATGCCGTTTTTACATGAAATAATTTTTGAGACTACAGTTTTCATTCTCAGAAGAAATTATTTCAAACAAAAATAGCGTTTATGTAAAAAGGAACAGTAAGATTATTTTACTATATTTTACTATACAGAGTAGGGCTGTCAATATCCGTAAAAATACCAATCCGGATATCCGGATAAGTGGGTATCCGGTATCCGAAAAAACCGGTATCCGGTTTGAAATACGGATAAACCGGTATCCGGATAACCGTATATCCGGATAAACCGGTATCCGAATAATTCTGGAAAACCGGTAATGGATATATCAGGAAAACCGATAACAGAAATTCATATAAGCCATATTGTTAAAAGGTAAAAACCAAATACCACGAGGTCCTAATACTTACAATATAAGTTACAACTTACAAATATTAACCATATGCATACTTATTATTATACGTAATTTTGTAGATTAACAAGAACAAAGGTAATCATTGGAAAAAATGTAAGTAATAACATGATTTTATTTAGTGCCTATTTAATTCACATATTTATATTATAATTCCTTGAATAGGTTGGCCAAAATATGTATACAGGATGCCCGTTTTTCGAGTCTAACCATTGGGATCTCTGAAACCGTAAGAGATACGAAGTCGGTTAAACTGGTGCAAAGTTGTCGCATTTCCATATGACGCGACTAACCCCACAATGATATTTAAAAATTAGTAATCAGTATTATAAATTATAAACAGATAGAATAATTCGGATATTCGGTTATCCTGTTTTCCGGATTGAAAAAGCCGGATATTCGGTTATCCGGTTTTCCGGATTGAAAAATCCGGATACTCGGTTATCCGTATTGAAAAATCCGGATATTCGGATATCCGGTTTACCCGGATAGAAAAAAAACGGATATTTTAAAAATAAAAATCCGGATTTCATTGACAGCCCTAATACAGAGCATGCCTTCATTTCAGAGCGGCGCAAATAAATTCTTTTAGAATTTTGACATCTTATAAAAAAATATGAATGTAAGCCCAGCACACTTAAACATTTAAGTTTATAAAGCTTTCGAGAGCATCCAAGATATGGCATTGCTGTACGATCCAAATGTCAATCATTTAAGTATTCACTTTGGACTTGCGGTCTTAAGCACAGACAATTTTTTTTAAAAACTGGTGACGCCTGGTAAACGCCCGCACATTACAAATGTGTCATCATCATTACTGACATATGTATATAAACAGATTGGCACACCCAGCAATGGGTAATGTGCCGTGATGATTTATTATTATTATTATTGTAAAATATGATTTATGTAAAATTCTCTATTGAACTATAATTTTAATTTTGAAAGTTCTCAGAAGTTGAGAAGCATTTTCCAAAAAGTTCAGTGTAAGGTTAAGTGAATAAAATGAGTTATTCTTGCGATGAATGGAACCGTTTATAAGCAGCATGGTAATATTATAGATTGTATTGAATGTTTTGCTATGAATAACATGCATATTGTGCTTCCGCCGCGCCTGCACGTGTAATAATTACCAATCAGCCATCGGATGCACATGCACACTCAATGCTGTCACCCACACAAACTCCAATATTCCTCCGTTATTGTCCTTCCCTCGAGGATTAACAATTACCGAAAGAAAAGATTTTAAAAGAATGGAATTACAGATAAAGAATTAAAAGATTTAAATTTGAATGAAAATGAAAAATTCGGGTCGAACGCCTAGTTTGAAATTCAAGTTTTAATTAGGATAAGTTGGAGAATAATAAACCGATAAACCGAAAATGAATAATACCCAAGTAGGAAAGTAATTATAAGAGTTTCCCGGCCCCAGAGTTGTACGGATTGCAGCAGCCTGGGATTTCATACATCGCATATACATGCAAATGATTCTGTGACCTGCATACCAAACTAGACTATGGACATTGCTGCTTCTCTCAGCCACCCCACAACACAACACAGAACAAACAAAACACTCAACCATGTCCGAGGGGTTATAGTATAGCACACTCAAAAGTGCATTTTCTCATACTGTGGCTCACAAAATTATTCGTACACTTGGCTTTTATCAGTAAAATGGATTTCCAGAAAAGAAATTCATTAAAAAAATTAATCATAGTCTTGTTTCGATATTTCAGGATCAAACGCAATCAAATTTTTAAAAAATGTATTTAATTTACTTTCTGTCATTGTGCTGAAAAGAAATTATATACAAATATTGAGACAAAATTATTCGTAGACCTATAGTTATAAAAATATTTAACACATAATACTGCATTTGAATATTTAGTGGGGTACTCATTGGCTTTAATTACAACATCCAGTAGCCTAGGCATTGATTTTATTAAATTAGATGATATGGAAGGTGGATTTTTCCCCCATTCTTCAATTAGATTCGTCTGGAATTCCTAAATAGTGGAAAATTATTTTTTGCATACCATAAATTTTCAATAGAGTTGATTTCAGCAGCCTGGGGAGCTGTTGTAAGTTGTTTCGGTTATTGTAGAACAGCCATTCCACTCCATTCTAATAAGTGCTGTATATTTGGAGTAATTATGTTTCTGTAATATGTAATCCCCTCACAGTCCAAGTTTATCCACAGAAGATTGCAAATTTTCTTTTAAAATTAATAAATAATTCTATTTATTCAAAGTTTCATTAATAAAACATAATTCCTCATCCCGTCAGCAAACATATGACGTACAGACCCAAACAATAACGTTTATATCGTAGTGTTTTATAGTGCCACAGAAATTATGTATCTAGCTGGGTATTTGATTTTCTCAAAACTATTATAGGCGTACCATCTGATCCAAACAAATTAAATTTACTGTTTTCTGATAAAGTAACTCTATTCCAAAATTTAGGACCTTTATTTACTTTTTTTTTTCCTCGAAGTCTAGCCTCTTTATTATATTAACATCAGAAATGTACGGCTTTTTTTAGTGCTATAGGCCCATTGTAATCAGTTTTTCGTATGGTTCTCTGAATATTTTTCGTAGAAAAGGGATACCTGATCTTAGCTGTTTGATTTTATTCTTAGGGTTTCTTTTTATTTGCCCTATAATATATTTTTCATTATAAGTTTTTTTCGACCACGAGCGTTTATATTTCCATCTGTCCTACATTTTTATATTTATTAAAGGTGCTCTGAATAGTCTGAACTGTAGAATGCGTTTATCCAATAATTGCAAGTAATTCTTTACGAGATTTACCCTGTCTTATTATAGTTTGTGACAGCATTGCCTTTGAGCTAAAGTTATTTATGATATTTTACGACTATTTTTTAATACACAAATATCAAAATAGCTATTTGTGTATTAAGAGCGCAAAATACGACATTGTCGATTGAGGGGTTGCATTCTCTCGAAATCGACAATGTCCATTTGCGCTCGAAACACACACAAAAATTTTTCTACAGTCGCCACAATGGGGTCCTCCACCATAACAAAAAATAATAAAATGTAAACTTTATACTTACAGCACTGCTCAATAAATAACGATTGGCTAATACAAAAGATACGGTTTAAACTTAAAAAGGCTTTTAAATGATTATATCGTTACATTAGCCATCTATTCCATAAAAAAAAACAAAATTAGAGCGTGGAAGCAAGGATTTGTGATGATTTGATGAGTTTTTGTAGCAAAATGTGTGGTTAGTTGTCACGCCTGTCACACTGAAAAAATTAACAAATATTTCAAGGAATTTGTGATTATATAGACATGTATGTGCATTGACTGACTTCTCGCAATTATTTAAGTAACGAAATAACTAATAACTTTATTGTAATCAAAATAAATAGTTAACTAGAGATTAGATGGCAGTACGACTCGCAACTATCCTACCGCCATCTGTGTACAATCATTCCTATTACTAAACATAACTGTTCACACAATTTATTTTATATTTAATTTTATTTTATCGTTATTTTCCATTCTTCTTGAGTTTTTATTCAATCTAATCTAAGCATTTTATACTTTCGTTTTTGTAAATGAATGCCCTATTTCATTTTCACAGCAGTATGGCATTTTGTTAGGTTATGTTAAATACCGACAGAACATATGTCAAATTGACTTGTGAACGTGATAAATGTGTAATTACAGTGCCATTAGTTCCTAACTAAACATTTTCATTAAGAATGTAGACAAGTGACATTTCTCAACATTGTATACTTAGAAATTTGGACAGCGAGCGTTTTTTCTACTTTGTCGCGCATGAGCGGCAAAGTGACATTTTGCGTTGACAAAAGAGAGCGCAAATGGCTACTTTCTATAGTGACTGTAGAAAAATAAATATATGTGCTCACTGTGAGATGGGTATCAATCTATGAAGAATAGTTACAGTATATTTATTGCAACGTTATAAGTTATAAGTTTATAGGATTTTCCCCTGTAGTCACTAAAAATTATGATGATATGGAAAAAGGCAGCTATTAAATTATGAATAGCTAAATAGACTGACGGTCTTTACCTTTGGAACTAATAAGTCAAAATTATTATAAAATTCATAAATTATATTTTATTTACTTATAGTTATTCTCAATATATTTATTTTACTGTTTTATATTTGAATAATTATTTCACACCCAAAATCCTAGATCCTAAAATTAGTATCGTTTGAACTACTCGATTTGGCAAGGACCCATTTGTAGTGTTGAGGTTGAAACCACCCCACGTTACATTCGAATACACTAATATAAAATCTCTTTATATGCAATTTAAAATAAGTGTAAGAATAATTGTATATATCAATTTTTGTATCTATATAATTTGTTTTCAGCACAATTACACAAAGTATATATTTTTTATATTTGATAACTCATTTGATTCTGAAATATCGAAAGAAGAATGAATTTCATTTTTGGAAACCCTTTTTATTTTACATTTTAATCATAAAAGTAAAGTGTACGAACAATTTTGTGAGCCACTCTATATTGAGTAACAAGTATAGTTCGTGAAAGAAATTGTTGTTCCGTATTACACTTTATGTTAATCTTGAAAATAGATTTTAAAAATAATCGCTGAAATTTCGTTTGCAGAAATAGTAGTAGATATTTATTTATTGATTTACGAAGAAATGTAATAATATCCCCCTCTATGAAATCGTTATGGAGACAATAAATATTATAAGGATTTGTAGTTGCAGCGGTGCAAAACGACACGACCGTTTCCAGATCATAAAACAAATACATGCATTTCTTCTGCCCCCTCGCAAAAGAAGCAAAAGTCTTTTGATCGAGCAGATAAACGTTCATCATTACGATCCCTTAAACCTTAAGCAGAATGAAATAAACTAAGATGAAGATTAAATGAAGTGCCCCAAATTGAATGGCGCTTTACTACAAATACCTAAACCAGGCCCTGCTCTTGTGGTGCACTTTCTGCAACAACATGAATTTTTATCAATAATGTGAACAATAATGGAGTCTCGTGGCCGAGAAAACTTCGCTATTTATAGTAATTTTTCCAAAGAAATTTCATTCTACACTCTGAACATGCTATCGGGTTTCTAATGAAACAACTTAAAAATCGCAAGATAGGAGTAATAGTTTGTTGTGATATTTAGCAGTGGACGTACGTATTAAATGATAATGTACAAAGTGAAATACGAAAATTTATATAAATGCATTCTAGAAATGAGATCTTTGAAAATATTGTTCTATTTATTTATAATACATACATATACAGGGTGTTTTTCCTTGCGCAAAAGTTATGAATTAATTTTAGATAAAAATGTTTTAAATAAAAGTTGTAGATAATCACTAAACAGATTTAATTTTTCACGTTTGGTAATCTGAAAAATTGAATTTGAAATTATGTAAATATTAATAAAATATTATATTTAATAAAATATTAAGAAAACACTCGCCATGTTTCACAAAATTTCAGCGTCTGAATCAACCTTTCGGCCATCATCAGGCACCGGCCATGCTCAGCTAGTAACCATAGATGCGTTTCGCTTTTGTTAGAGCTCATCAGTATGTTGTAACTGCCGGCTCTTTGCAGAGACAATTCCCAACTGAGCATGGCGAAAGATATAAACATCTCATAAAAGATAGTTGACTTAAGAGGGAAATGTATCCACATGCAGAGCCATCTATCAAAGAATCGCTAAAAAGCACTGGCAGTAGTGATCCGCGAGACGAGATATGGTGAGAAACAAGCCACTCTCGTCTCGTCTCAAAAATTCGAGACGGGATTTCTCTGCATCTCGTCTCGTCATATTTTTTCTTGCTTTCTCTCGATCTCGACTCGAGAGTCTCGAATTTCTCGAATTTATAATTAGAAATAATAAATAAATTAACATTACAAGCAACATGTACTATTATTGTGTAAATATTGTTTATTCTTAGTGGTAGCCATGGAATTAAAACAAAGTTACAAAGAAATGCTTATCGTTTGAACATTCAGAAATTCAGTTTTTAAATAAAAGGTACAAATAATTCAATTCTGCACTTAAATCACTATTATTATTATTATTATTATTATTATTATTATTATTATTATTATTATTATTATTATTATTATTTTTAAAATATAACACTTAAATAACTTATTTTTTCACATTTTGTAACCTATAAAATTAAGTCTCTGACAGTTCAAACGGTATGAATCACTTTGTAATTTTGTTTCAATTTTGTGGTTATCGCTATAGATGAGCAATATTTGTACAACTTCAAATTCAATTTTACTAGCAAACGTGCAAAATTATACTTATTTAGCGATTGGTAACTTTTGCGCAAGAAAAAACTGATGTTCAAGTATCTTGTAACATCATTTTTACTTTTGAACCAAGTTAACGTGTTCTTTATAATATCAAATTTGTAACTCAACATTGTGTGGACCTATATAAACCAGTTTTAGTGTTATTTACACATAATTTTTTAGAGTGTATCTGACAATTCATTTGGGATATGAACAAAAAGTCACAGCAATTTATTTATATATTATTGCATATTTAGTTGTTCTGTATCGATTTCGTATTTGAGTTAATTAATGAAAACAATATCCTCTGTGTTTGTTGAAAATATGTTGATGAAAATATTGTACTCATCTTCTTACATGAAAATTTACCGATTAAGATTTAATCGGCTTAAAATTTGCCTTTTCAATTTTCAGAACAATGAGTATTCGACGATCCTTAATATATTTCTTGTGTTTTGCATTAGTAAATCGAACGGAAATGATATTTTCAAGAAATCTTTGTTTACTGACAATAAAACAAAAGATTGCAACCAATAAGTTTGATGTTTTCTTCGCAATTTGTGATACGGAGGATCAAAATTATTCTACGATTTTAAACTCCCATATAAAGATAACAACTTTGAAAGACGGGATTTTATTTTCGATATTTTGTGTATTGTTTTCAGTTTTTATAGGATGATTATTGTGTCACGGATTGTGAACGTCAAAATTATTTCCAATTTCAAGTAGCACAAAAGTGACTTTTATGATGCACTCTCAATCGTATCATTACCGAAATCTAAATATCCAGAAATGGGAAATAAACCGTGTTGATTTTTTTTTATTTTTTTATTGCCGTACAACGGCAATCATTTTAATTGTGTAAAAACTTTTTTTGTTTAATGCAAATATAATGGAAATGTTATTTAGCGAATGAGCATTTACAGAGGAATTATTTTTGTTCAGTGATACAAACATGAAACAAAAATTTGTGAATGTGTTTGGTATTTACTCCTTTCATTACCTCTAAACAAATAAATACTGTACCCTTGTTTTAAAATAGGAGGAATAAATTCAAAATTCAGATTTCCAATAATAAAAAAAGTAAGTATCTAGGGACACATTTTGTAAAACCCGACGATATTTTATAATCCGACTAGTATATTTCTTTATATATAACAAGAATAACCTAACGCACAAAAGTCATGCTTGGAAAACTTGGGCCGAATTTTGTGCGTTAAGGTAGATTATTATTACATTTAGAGAAATATTCAGCCTATAAATTAGCGTGCATTGTACAAATTTTATACGCAATTATAAAGATAATCGTCAAATACTTACGTCATAAACGGTAATGTTATTTTAGCATCAGGTACACGTTAACGTGTCCGTAAACACAGCCTAACAAACAACATTTCGTCATGAAATTTTATTTATTTATTTTATAAGTTCATAATATATAAATGTTAAATTGTAAAACAAATTAAATAAATTTATATGAACAGAATACTGAAAAAATATTATCACCGAAAATATAATAATGGATTACTAATAACTATTTTCAATAAATATAATATTGTTTTTAATTAAAATGATTGACATTCAAAAATAAAACGAGAGTATGGATGATTCATTAATTTATACTAATGGTAATGATTTCATTCCCGATTTTAAATTAATTGCCAGTGATGAAAACATGAATAGCGCGATTTATAATTAACTAAAAAATATTTTATTTCAAATATGTAATAAAATCAAAAAGAGTATATTTTACATTAAAAACATTTTAATTCAAAATTATCAAGATAAATGCCGGGTTTATACAGCAAAAATTAAATTAGGAATTAAAGTACAAACTAACACTAAGAAGATAAAATACACATGTAGAATATACAATAGGGTCCTCCACTATATTTTTTTTATATTTTTTTACAAAACTTCATCTAAACTGAAAGTGATATGTAATTTTAGAAAGTCTTTATTGTTATTCGTTAAGCCGTAATAATTTTTTTAATATTCTGTGACGTAGATATAGAGATGATTTTGTTCTTAAACAGTGGATTTCGCTAATAATTGAAGTCACATATATTTATTTTTTTCACCACTTATAAAATGTATAAATATGCTAAAATAATCCTTGTGGTCAGTAATTGGAAATATGGGTGGATAATAAGTAATTTAATGTCATAATTAATAAAACTACTACGCATGTATTATAGTCCCAGATTTGATTACCACTGGTAGCCTATGTCATTCAACATATCTTTTACTTTCATACCTACGCTTGTAATCTGTCATGGCATCATAAATTTAAACTAGTATTATTTGGTTTATTTCTGTTGTTTTATTGTTGTTATTTTCTGCATTTATATACTTGCAAATGGATTCCGTATTTCAAAAAGGTGATAGCAGAAGGTTTGAAAATAGTAAGAATTTGGAATAGAATAAATGTGTGACGTAGATATAGAGATGAGGAAATGGTAATAAAAATAGAAACTAATAACTATTTTTAAACTTTGATGGTCCTTACTATACAGTTTTAAGGTCTAGTTTTAGTATAACTGACCCTTGTTCTAATTTGTTACTATGGTGGAGGACCCTATTCTTAGTGAAAATGTAATGCTTTAACCTGTTGGTGTTGCTTTGCGTTTGTTTGCGTTTTTTTTTTTTTTTTGTAGTTTAGTTTTGTTAGTATGGTTTAAGTTACAGACTAGTACATGGAAAGTATTGAATGATGACAGATTAGCTTAAATTTTGAAATAACATATTTGTTGCACAAGCGTAAAACCTTGCCTAAAACTTAGTGGTAATTTTCTGTACAAACACCTTAATTTTTTTTAGTGTTGGCACTAATGCTAATTGTTCATTCAGTTCTTAATAAGAGTTGTATAAACCCGGCAATACTTTTGGCACTTAGAACGAAATAAAGTATTACTCATGATACGTGGAACAGATTTATGATTTTTTTTTTTTTTTGAAATTTCAATTTTTATTAATAAAGATGTTTTTGAAAATTATTATATTGTTTGTTTAATGCATAATATAGAAATGACCCTTTTCCATAATAGCTCTTTTTATTATTTGTAGTAATATAATGTGAAAAAAAAACAATATTTTATTTGTCTTTCTTAAATAAAAGCGTGTAAATAATCTCAGTTTTCATATGTATATTCATAGGACATGGAAAGGCAAGTAAAAACACGAATGGAATTCACCGTTTGCCGTATAAAAATCGATTTACTTCATTATACACGTGATTTAATAAAGCTCTTTTCATTTGTTCAATGAAGTATTTTTCTCATCGTTGGCTTTTCTTAGCCATACTATAACAAATTAAAATACCGCAAAGCAGTCTCAGTTTTATATACATATTGTTCGGTCCATCCCTTTAAAAATGGTAAAGGTGACTACAATGAGTCAAAATTTACTGTTAAATTTACCCTAATTTAGCCGTCAAATGTTACCCAATCCGACGTTAGGCCGGGTTCACTGAAATATATACTAACTGGAATGCGTGTACGAACCGTGACTGTGAAGCATATTGAAATCCTGCTGCTGGAGTAGTCGGCAAACATCGAGACAGTTCGTGAGTCGACGGAAATTATTTCGTGTGGCGCATGTTTAAATAAATGAAGCATAATATGAAAACAAAGCGATCAGCTATGATACGAGTTATTCGGCTAGGTTCGGTTCGGCACGAATGTGCGCGAACAGGACCAGCCATTATTTTTCAATGAGGCTTCAGTGCAGCGTACGCTGATAGGTAGAGTATGCGAGTTCCAGTTAGTATATATTTCAGTGGTCGGGTTGTAGTTTGTAATCATAGATCTATCTATGGTGAAGTAGGAGGCAACATCTGAGCTGCAATGAGGTTGTACCAAAATAACAAAAAAGGTTTCCAAATTGCCACATACTTCATCGCCAAGTGTTTACAAATCTTAATTGACATTACCGTCAGATGTGACAGATTTACGTTTTTTCCTAAACAGGCGATAATAAAATCTGCTCTCTCATTGGTTATTTTTAAATTTCTCTAGTTATTCATCGGAAAATAAAGAGAAGATAATTGCAGAATGGATTTTTTTTTATTTTAATAAACACATCTGTGACTTAATGCAAGAACCAATGGCAATTTTTGACCAAAATAGAATTAGTGACATTTTTTAAATTAATGTTAATATTAGCAGTGGAAGTTTCTAGTTGGTTTTCATTCATTCCCAAAGTTAAGAAAAAAAATATTGAAATTGTTTGTTTTTGCATTCATATTTTAAAAATGGGCCCCCTAATATTTAGAGGCGACAATCTGTCACAAAAATATATTTAAATGTAATATTATATCCTCAAATATGTTTGTGGCAATGGACCCGTATTTATTGATTTAGGTAGTAAGTTATAGAACTAGCGATTAAAAAGTATTACAGGTGCTTAGAAGTACCTGCAGAACTTTGTATATACTGAGCAATATAAGCCCCTGATTATAAGGGAACTACATTAAATCAAAAATTTAATATGCAAAGTTTGACGTAGCATCTACGACGACTAATACAAGTATTATTTTATTTTATTTATTTTATTTACACTTCCAACAGCTAAAAGTCCCATGACAGAACAGGATATTGAACCTATAATAATAATCAATAAATAATTTTTCTAATACGGAATAAAATATATAATATACTCACAAATACTAGAATAATAAAATAATGAATTAAAGTGTTGAAATAAATTTAGGACAATTAATATCATTTGAGTTATTTAAGATATTGTAAAGCTTACACATATTATTAATTGGTGACTTTAGTGTAAAGTTAGTACAGGAAGGCGGTAAATAGAAAAGTGTAGCATTTTTTGTACACATTGTGGAAGTATGGAAATTCAAACATTGAAGGAATGAAGGATCACCAATGAGGTCATGCAAAAAAAAAATAATTGTACCTTTTTTCTGTTTAAATCGAAAAAGGATAGTCTAATTCATCGATCAGTATGATTAAATTATTTTTTATTTATATTTTTTGTTGTATAAAATCGTTTAAAAGTATGATATTTTTAAAAAGTTGCAAAAACCAGCCATGTTTTGTCGTCACAACATTATGTACCAAGTTCAGACTCATTTCAAACAGACATTTTATATGGACACATAATTTCTAAAAGAAATATATATATATATATATATATATATAAACTATAAATTGAGGATTACATATCTGAATATGCTATAATATATTAATATAATATAGTTCTATTTATTTTTATAAATATAATTGTCATTTGGCGTGAAATTATCTACGTTCCATCAGATGTTTCTTTCACTTTTGAATCTTTGAATTAGACGGTAGAAGGTTATAAACGCATGTGAGACATTGAATATATTGCAGAATATTATTTTATTCTTTATTTTGGCACGAAACAACGTTCCATCGACATGTTTACTTTCATAAATTTTAGGTGATCTTTAAATGTCACTTTGACGTTTAAGACAATGTGAAAATCAAAATGGTTGTGCCTATCACTCTGTGACGTCAATGGACAAGGGACGATGCGGGGGTATACCAGCCTCATTTTAAAGAATGTCATGTTCAATTACAATTTTTTCATGATTAAAGATCGATTAGAGGAAAAATAAAAAATACGGATCTATTATTTTTCATTACTCTATCGATTAAAATTATAAAAAAAAGTCGTGCATGACCTCATTTTGTAGTGGAATAATTTGTACAAATGAATGAGATGAAATTTCTTGCGTCGTATATCAAGGAATTGTACCTAAATATCTTTAACAAATTTTAATAATCCAAACCTCTAGGGGGTAATAATGGGGTCATTTTACATTTTTTTATTTATTTTTTTCTTGAAAGTATAGGTCAAATTATATATACAGGTGCCCATTTTATTTGTTCCCGCCTGAAATTTCATGCATTGGCAACTCATGTTACATTTCATAAGTGACTTTGTTTTTAAAATTTTGTTTTGCTTTTATACCTACTGTGATTATTCAATTTAAAGTACTAATATTTACCAAGTGGCTTATGAGTTATGAAATGTATTTTGGTTCACCTGTTCCGAAAATTTTAGGCAGGAACAGATAAAATGGGCACCCTGTGTAGGTGTATGTTTTACACCTTACACAGAAGTCTTCAGAATCACAGATATGTTTTTTTTAATAGTTGCCTTTAATTTCAAATATGTGTATCAATGCTGATGATCATCTAGCCCTGCCGGTTTAGTTTAGAACTGTGATTGTTTGGTTTGGTATTTGTTTAAATAAATGTACACAATAATAATCTTCTCTCTTGTATATTCTGCTTTCAGATGTCATAATTGTGTGTGTGTGCGTGTTTGAGAGAAATGTCTTTGTGTGAGCATGAAGCCGTGGCCTCACAAATTTAGTCCGTATTTTTGTAAACACGGATTAAATTTGTGACGAAAGTTTAATAACAAATTCATGAATGAAAAGTAACATATTTCAAATTATTTTATATTACTATACTTATGAAATGAGATGAATTTCACGATTTTGTAAAAAAATCAACAATTTTTTTTTAAATGATCATAGTCATTACTTTAAAATAAATATATTTTAACATTTTGTATTGAAGCATGGAAAAATAGCTAGATTTAAGTAGCGCATGATTGATGAGGAAGTATTGAATATGATGTAGGTACTTTAGCTTGTTTAGGATATATTTTAATAATTGAATATATAAAATGGCTGCTAATTGCTAAGTAAACTGTTAAATGATTATAACCTGATAAACGAATCAACTTCATTTGCATTAAATTCAGTTAACTGAGATAAATAATTCAATTTCATGTAAAATTCACTTGTACACAAAATAAATATTTACCGAGGCTTTTTTCCTTAAACCAGCTTCAAACACTACTTTGCTTTTTATGCAAAACAATACCCTATTTTTACTTTGCATAACCTATCATACAGGGCGTATGAAGATAATGGGACAGTGTATTATATTCGTGTATATGAAAAGAATATTTAGTAATTAATAATAAAATAAGAAATATTAAATGTAGATACTTCCCAGAAAAAAACCTTCAGTAATGTATCGGGATTTTTGACACTGACATTTTTTTGTCAGTGGGTCCATGAACCATACCAAAAAATATTAAAATACTACTCAATAAATTACGATTAGGAGAAAAAAAAATATTTTTTTTTAATAATTACTTTGTGAGATATTTGAATTTATTTCCAGTGTCACAGATGACGTCACACTATTGGTATTTTTCTCGCACAGCCTACTGCAGAAACTGGTGTGAGAAAGAAAGCTATAGGTTTCTTTAAAAATCAAATGCAGCTATACAAAAATCAATTATGACTTTTTGATACTATGAATTGCTTCAAAATTAAACTATTTTATATATTTATAATTCTCTAAATCTATAAAAGATATAATAAAAATGTTCAATGTATCGAATAGATAATTTTATGTTCTTTAATCTTTGTAATAACACAAATTTTCGAAAATAATATATTTTTAAGAAACTACTTCTTCCGCTTGTTCAATATTTACCAAAACCTTTTCAACTCTTCCTATTAATATCAGATTAAGGAATACGTAGTTAAATTGGTCTTTAGTCTGAGAAGCCGTCTTTCCAACATCCACACATACACGCACACACACACACACACACACACACACACACACACACACACACACACACACACACACACACACAGAGAGAGAGAGAGAGACATCACTGTAAAAATGTTAAAATCGGATTCTAGGGACCTTAAAACGTGCTAATTCACTAAAATTTGGTTATGCGATTTTTAGCATTAATTCAATTCCTCTTAGCGAGAGGTAAAAAGATTCAATTCATCAACTCATGCCATTATTTTGTAACAAAAATACCCCGATAGTATTTTTTCTACATGGGCCTCTCCCGGTCTCTTAGACCCGGCGTCACCTCCCGTGTCATGGAAAAGGGCGCTTCTTCCGAAGGGTTAAAAGACTAATGGGGTCATTTACCATATTTTTTTATTTTTTCTTTTGAAAGTTCAACTTCATATATAGTATTTGGTCTTTGTCCGATTTAAAATTTATTTGTAATAATAGAGAAATTATTTTTTTTTAAATTCTGTCTTACTTGAATTCCTTTCTGATAACGTGGAATTCACAGTATGACATTAATGACGGAATTATCCGACCAAAGCCGAATCTGTGTACTCTTAACAAGATGGTTCATTTCATTGTCAACAACATGTTATCATGTTTGCTTGAAAGCGTGTTGAAATGGATCCTCAGACTTATTAAAACAGCAAGGTACAAAACAATTACATATTACATACCTTATAAAATACTGGCGACAAGAGCACAGTTTTATTTCTTCAAAATAAATAAACTAGCCGCTCTTCACAGCAGAGATGCTGAACATTTATCTCCCAAACGTCAAAACTAATCATGCTATCTCTCTCTTCCGTTTCTTTCTAATGTCTGTGATTGGGACGTCACAGTTTTCAAGGACATTGTATAGAGGGTAAAAATAACAGTTTTAGAAATTAATTAAATATAAAGAAATTTATTTGAATGGATTTTAAGTATTTTCTATCATTATTTAGATGTGAACTAATGAATTTTATTAATACAAACACCAAATTCGTTTATGGTAAATGCCTCCATTATCTACCTTAATTTTAGTTGGCTGTGACGTATCACTTCAGTTATTATTTTGTTTAGCATTGAATTGCAATCGCTTTATGAATGCACATACTGTTCGCGATTATGCTTACCTTTTTATTAATGTACAACCGAGCGGAAGAAATACAAACAAATCCTGGCGATTTGAACGAATGTATTAAAATATTCTTCGAAGGTGCAATGCTTATTGAAGTTGGTGGTCACATATTATAAAATGCATTAGAAAAAAGAATAATATAATTAAAAAAATCATTGATTGTTAAAATAAGCAAAAGTGACAGGTCGCATTCAGCTAAAATTAAGATAGATAATTATTCTTTAAGAGTCTGTAGATCGAATTCGATGCGCTTCCGGATATAATAGTAAAAGTTAATTCATCTATATAAACGACATTTTAACTGATTATACAATCTATATTTGACACTGGTTGATATATTTTCAAGGTATGAATTTCTGAGTTTGATGAAATCAAATATTTGAGCATTCGTGATATATTTATTTATTATTTGTGTGTGACTGAGAGTGTGGGCGTCTTGCAGTCTGAAGGATTATGCCTTCCAAGACCCCTAGTCCTGAAGCTGTCGATTCTAGGAACGACCGTATTTTTCGAGAATTCTACCGACATCAAAACGCACTCTGATATTTTCTACCAGACTGCAATTTATAAAATTTTATCTTTGACAAAAATATTTTGCAAAATTTATATGTGTCATTTGTTCGGCTTCGGGAATCAATATAGCCGTTAAAAATAAAAACCAGAGTAGTATATAAAGTGTTACTTCTGGATTAAAAGAAATGGGAATTAATTATTGTATTGTATACAAATCTCGGCAAAACGAATTGAAACTATAACTATTGAAGGTAAGCATACCAGACGCAAATGTCAAAGTAAACAAGTAAAATAGAGAGTTGCAACAGCCTTCAACGGCCTTCATAGTTATTTATCAACCGGTTTACTTTTCAAGAATCAATGCGGTGTCTTACTAATCCTATATCGCTTGTTTAGAATAATACCTAGATATAAATTCATATTAACATAAATACATACCTTTATATAAACATTTTGTTTTGTATTATTAAAACAGGAAGTTCAATAATTTTTTTATTTATTTCTGTTGGTTTTTTACCTTCTTTCACCTTTAGGTAATGTATTTCATTGGTCAAAAAATTCGGTGGTGAGTTTTTAATGAATAAGCACATTTTAGGCTCCCTAGAATACGATTTTACTAGTATTACGATGATGTCTGTATGTATGTGTGACTGTGTGACAATAACTCCAATACTTCTAAAAATTATAATTCTTTCGTATTTCTCTTCTTTACATTCATATGAAGAGCTGATTAGAATTTGGTTATAATTAGTCAACCGGAAGTTCCCTTATTTGAATTTCTTAACAGTTTTTCTTGAAAAAACGCAGTTTTTTTGACATTTTATGTGATTATCAATATTAAAGAAATATTGTCTGTCTATACTGTTTGATTATACATTTTCCTTCATATTCAAAGAATTATAAAGAGATTAACTTTCATAAATCAACCAGCTTTGCTATAATCCAGAAAACAGCTGACATTCATATAATTCTAATTGACCGATGTCAGTGTCAATTGCAATTTACATGGTGTATGTTCGTGTTATAGTTTTGTTGCATTTATAGAATCTTTTCCAAGGAACTCTCGGTATGGAATTTGTAGTAAATAGTTATGTTCGTGTTACAATTTTACTGGATATACATATAGAATTTTTCCAATGTACTATTGGTATGGTATTTGTACAAAATACATAGAATTGACGGAAGGTAATGTGCTGGCCACATCAGATTTTTTTAGACTGTATCTACAGAAATACACATTAATGTGTAGGTACCTATCTAATATGAAATTTAGGTACACGTTAACACGTAATCACCGCTTATAACGTAGGTATTTAAAGTGTACCTTTATAACTAACTACGTACAAAATTTACACTTTTCCATTTAATTTGTAGGTTTAAATGGTATATTTCACTAAATATAACAACAAAAACCTAACCTAACGTACAAAACTCGGCCCGAGTTTTCCAAGCGTGACTTTTGTGCATTAGATTGATTAGATTATTGTTATTAAAAAACGAATCCTGTTTGAAACTCCATAACTCTGGAGTACATTAAGATATCGATTCTAAATTTGTATCTCTTGCAGACAAAGGGTTGGCAAGTATACCTACTAAATTTTAAGCATTTATATAGAAGAATAAGTGAATAGCGATTTTCTAAATTTGACATTCAAGTCTACTATTACACGTTGATAATTTTATAATCAGCTCAACACGAAGTAGGTTATTATTGAAACAAATGTAATTGTCAGTCATTGTTATAAATTTGCTCCAAGTTTTATCCATTTCGAGATTTGTTCTAATAATTGAATCTCATTAAGTAAATCTGACTTAGAGATCAATGCAACTTATCAAGTAAAAAATTGGCGTGACAAAAAAATTGCAGAAGAATATCTAAGGAAGAGGTGGCCACTTTCTATTTCTAACATAAATCATGCTATTAGGCGACTTATAGAAGCTGAACAGGAGTCCCGTGGCCGCGTGCCTGAGTGCCTGGTCGCGAACCTGGGGGAACCGGGTTCGATCCCGACAGATACCAAATATTTCCAATTTTAAATGGCACAAAAGTGACCCCTGTGGTGCACTCTCCACACCAGCTATGAGAGCCCGTGAGATGACGCCTGGTAAGCGCCCACACGGAAAAATATATCGTCATCATTACCGGTGTCTACATGTGTTGTAGATACTGGCACACCCAGAAATGGGTAATATGCCGTGATGATATATTTATTTATTTATTTATAGAAGCTGAACCGATCTTGAGGAAACCTGGGAGTGGAAAGTCAGTAACTGTTACAAATGACGAAAATTCAGAATTGGTACATGAACTGTCCCAGATTTTCTGAAAATTGATACAGCTTCTTTCATTTGCCTAATAGCGCGATTTATTCTAGAAAGTTGCAATCTCGTCCTAGGAAATTCTTTTGCATTTTTTTATAAAAATGCAAGACCAATTTGCAATTGCACTACTACATACGTTTTTACAGACATTTCATACTAGGTTCACACTAATGTGTGTCAATCTGCTTTTATTCTGTAAACTAATATATGTCAGAAGCAAGCTTGGGCTGATGTTTTTCGGTTAACGTTTAGTTTGTAGTCTTGTAGCAATGTATTTGTGGGAAACAATAATTTGAAGCAATTTATACACGCCTGCTCGTAATTTCAACCAATTTACCTAACTTCAAATGCATTCCACTCCATTTGAATTTGTTGTTTTATGCGAAGTCGTTTCAACCAAATGCATTATTCTGTTATATTGCTAATGTCCTATTTTCAATATGCACTTACAAAAATCTCTTCATTCGAAACATATTTCTGTGGTAGAAACTTTGACAAGTATCTAAATACAATATACAGGTTAGGAAATGCTTAGGAAAATATTCAAGGACAGCTCACAATGAAAAATGCAGCCGTTTTACGATTTTCTCAATTATTTTATGTAACATATGCCACAAATTTGGAGGACTGCTGAAATAATTGTTTTTTATCGTAATTGGTTACATTCCTATGTGACATAATGTAGTTTAAAATTTTTAGTAGGCGTACATTAATTTCATTAGTTCTCAAAATCTGGAGTTTATAGAAAACATGTTTTTGAAGAAACTGCATTTATCCAAAGCATTCCCTAATATCTTAAAATATTTCATCCACCATGGTAACAGATTAAGAAATTGGTCATTTATATTAAAATTCCTTAAACTTGTCCAGGTTTATCTCCCACCACTTTCGTATACATTGGAGTGTATTTTAGCATTTTTGTGTCTTGGTATTCCACCATAACAAAAAAAATTTAAAAAATTTCAATTTAACATAAAGTATGGCTCAATAAATAATAGTTAAAACAATGAAAACATTTTTTAAATAATTACGTTACGAGATATTTCACATTTGCTAAAAGGGAAAATTGACGTCATACAATTGTTATCTTTCTCTCGCAGCGTACTCAGAGCAGTGTGTGTGAGAAAGACAAGTATAGGGGAAATGTGACGTTACACAGATTTCTCGAAAATAAAATACTGTTAAACTAGGAACAATTAAGTTTTTTTAATACTATGAATTGCTTCAAAACTGAATGAAGTTTTATTTAAAATAATAAAAAAAAATTGAGTGCAATACCCCATATCGAAATGGCTAGAATAACGATCGTGTTTATATGTACGTTTCTTGATGTAGGAAAAGATAGTTTCCTAGTAAGTATCAGCACAGATTACAGAGCGAATTGAACTATCTATAAACGGATTATTATTCCTCAATGGCATTCTTTGTGAAGAATATTATATGCAAGGGTATATCAGGACTAGTGTAAAAATAATTAATAGTGTATTTCTGAGTTAATTTTGAGTAAACAAAGTCATATGAATATGTTCCTATTTCTTTAAATTCCGTAATCAAAACGAATAGGACCTGTGTTCATATGCCATTTTTTACGTAAAATGATCTTAGAAAAATGCTATTAATTTTTTTATACTAGTCCTGATACACTCTGTATATTAAGATTAAAATATATATTTTAATTCTATTTTTTTGTTAAAGCAATTATAAACCGCTGAAAAAACAATTTTTAAATAGGCGAAAATACGAGCAATAATTAAATTAATGACTTGAAATTTTCTTTTTATAGCTGCGAAAAATAAGCGACAAAATTTAATTACTAAGGAAAATTTAGGCTGGAAAAATTATATTAATCTATGCAAATTTGGCGAAGACTATTTAGAAGAAGTAAAGAGTCTTAACAATGGTTCTAATTATAAAAAATAAAAAGATGAAACTTCAGAAAGTGAAAACAATTTTCTTTCTCCCTATTAAAACTTTTACTTGTTTGTAGTGACACTCAAGGTTTCAATTCTTTCAGAATAAATTTTCATTGAGGAGATTATGGAAATAAAACGAACCAGAAGTAATAGGGCGCGTCGCCCGGTACACCAAAAAATTTCATTTTAAACTTGATGACCTCGAATGTTTCATCTGCTCACTAAAACTTCATCTTAAATTGCACATTCTTTTGTTAGAGTATTGTCCCATATGTCTTGCAAAATAGTTTTTATTGTACACACTAGATTTTTACATAGTTATTAATTGTGCCAAAAGTAAAGAATCTCGGTAGAAGATGACCCTTTAAATGCCGGTCGAACTATATTATCACTGGTCATTTGGCCCACAGTTTTTTGTAAGTTTTAAGTCCACATTTACATTGTGATAAAAACATAACTCTAACTATGCTATGAATAAAGAAACGTATGTCAATTTAAAAGTATTTCATTAAATGTCAATTTGACGCGAGATATTGTCAAAAATATTATCTAAAGAAATCAAAGATTTTCTTATAAAAAATATAATATGTATATCATCTCGGTAATGATGCCATATTTGTACCGTGCGGGCGTTTACCAGGCGTCACCTCATTGCTGACGTGGAGAGTGCACCACAGGGGTCACTTTTGTGCCATTTAAAATTCGAAATAGTTGGCATCGATCGGGATCGAACCCGGTTCCCCAGGTTCGCGACCCGACACTCAGGCAAGCGGCCACGATTTTCTTCTTGAACCTTATTTTAGAAATGGAAATAAATTAGAAAACGGCGAATGGCAATATTCTGTTTCCTTCTTTATTATCTTTTCTCCTTAAAATTATATTGCAATATAAATTTTGACAACTATACTTTTTGAATTGAATAATGATCAACTATACGTACATACTATAGTTAAAAGAATTGAATTGAAAATGCAAACCGACCGAACTATTATGAGCCTGGATTCGTACACTTATACCTTCTTTAGGGTAAGATCTTATACAGAGAATTTATTTTAAAATACAAACATTATAGTTCATCACTTCCATGGTTACTCACAATTAGATACAGTATCGTCCAAAAATATAAGAATCTAGGCTCGTTTGCATTTTTAACAAACAAATTATAAAACCTTCGCAATTGGTAAGAAATTTTTTTCAACAAGTTATATTATAGATATTAAACTTACGAAACTGAATACAGAGAATTTATTTTAAAATGCAACATTATGGTTCATCACTTCCATGGTTACTCACTATTGTCAAAAAATGACAGCAATGTAATATTTGTCCATTTTAAAATGCAACATTATAAATAGTATTACAGCACAGGAGATACCTTCAAAACACATCACAAATGGTGTCAATTCTTATTACGACCGACTAGAATATTACCTCAGAGTGATTGGGGGGTATTTTTTAACATTTATTACATGAAAGTTGTGAATTTTTGTAAGCTAAAGTTTGTTAAGATGTACAACATTCATGTTTTGATTATTTGTTAATCGTATGTAGGTTAATTTATTGGAAATTAGTTTTAATAATACAAAACTACAAGTTTTCTATGTTGCATTTTAAAATGGACAAATATTACATTGCTGTCATTTTTTGACAATAGTGAGTAACCATGGAAGTGATTCGCCATATGTTGCATGTAAAAATAAATTCCCTGTATGTTCATATTATTTGTATTATATCCGTAACATATTGAAATTTAAATATTTCAATTATAATTACAAGTATTACAAAATTTTACGGACAAAAAATCACTTAACTGCTCTCTTTTTGAACAAATATAGTTTTCATTTTTTCTTGTACTTAAATAGACGATTTTATTTGCCTATTTTGTTGATTGTATTGTTGGGAGCAATAAATTAGCATGGAAACTGCGTTGGAATTACGTAAGAGTATGTATTAGCAATTTTATCATAGTAGCCATCGTTCTACTTATGCGCCTCGGAAAATATCAAATGGCTTCATTTCGACACTAATGCCGGCCATTATACTAGCCTATAATCTCAAAAACTAATTCAAATTTCACCAAAGCGAAGGGTTATTTCAAAAGTAATAGCTAATTCAATATTGTGTGATATTATAATTCACTGCATATTTTACACAAAAAAAAAAAAAAAAAAAACTGATATGGTTTCAGTACTCGGACACTGTTCTCTCATCAGACTCTATGGCTCTTAATATGATCACGGTTTTAACTAAAACACTAAGAAATGTCAAATTCAAATTTCATTATTTAATTTCACCCTTATATGTAAAGAACAATTTTTTAAAAAATATTTGTCTGAATACAAACTATGTTCTGCTTTAAAATCATATTTTGATAAATTTGATATTATTTATTATTGTTATTAAATAATGAAATTTGACATTTCTTAGTTTTAGTTAAAACCGTGATCATGCTACGAGCCTATAAGAGCAGCGTAAAATGACGTCAGCAGAGTGTATCAGAACTTATGCTCCAAACTTTATGAGCATATAGTACTAACTAAAATGAGTTAAAAAGGTTTAATCAACATAGGTCTGATCTTCAACTGTTTCCGATAGAAGCCATTTTGTATTAGTATCGAAGAAAAACTCTTTATTGCGGTGAAACTTCGCCAAACACTTGATTGAAGCGTCTTCACGACGCTGTTTCTGTTCCATTGTTAGTAATCGCGGGACCCATCTTGCGCACAGTTTTCTCATGTCCAAATTCATAGTCAATATGCGATATATAGCACTTTTTGAAATGCCTATCATGTCTGCTAGTTCGCGCATTTTCATCGAATACCATTTTGTGGATTTTCTTCACCATTTCTGGCGTGGTCACCTCATTTGGTCGACCATTGAGGTATTCGTCTTGGCAGCTTGTACTGCGTCGTTTAAAGTCTGCCACCCAATATTTCACGATTGTAAACGAAGGAGCAGACTCCCTCAGAGTAGAATCTAACTCCGCTTTGATATCGGCTGGACTGAGGCCTTTCAAATGAAAGTATTGTAACACATAACACTGAACAACTTTTTCCATGTTTACAAAATCACTGAAAGCGTTCACTATTGATGTCTGCCAAACAAGTACTAAACAACGTAGCGTCCCTAAACTTCAAACTTAAGCTTTATAAGGTTGGTACTTTCTTCTTTCCAAAGAAAAATCGCCATCTATACGTCAAATCGGGTACTTTTGGGACTACCCTCGTAGACTCTAAGATAACAATAAAATTTTATATAAAACATTTTTCTCAACTTCTAATAGTTAGAAGTTATTTGAAAATTAAATATTGGCCAAGGTCATCACAATATTCGAGATAGCAAAGGTAAACCCCGCAAAAACTCATTTTTCACTGCCTTTATATCTCGGAAACTAATGAACGTCGGACATATCGTCGGTTTGGAAGAAGACCGTCACAACTCAAAAATCGTCATATTTGAGATTTTAATGTCAAACTACTACTTATTGCCAATATACAGGGTGTAAATTTTAAAACGGGTCATAGAGCTATAACATAGAAAAACAGTTTTTTAGACGCCAAAAGTTTCCATATTAATTTATTGAAAATATAATTGGTGCGTATTATAAAGAAAAAAATTACGAATTTTTTGATACCAAACACCTTACATTTCTGTTTCATATAAAGCCAGAAATTAAATTTAAAAATTTATACAATTAAGAAAAAATATCATTAGCCATGAAAGTGACAGTAACAAAACATTGTCATGATAGGGGACAATTAAAGATTAAATTATTAATTTATGAACCAATACAAAATAACACAAAATAAAGTAAAAAATAGGATATTTATGTCAGAAACAATTATTATTTTATTGTAATAGGTATTTACAAACTAAAGATGATCTACATGTAATAAGAACTAAGTTATAAGAAACAAGAAAAATTGCAAACTACAAGGGAACAAATTAAAATCATTTATGCTGGGTTTATGCAGCATATAAATTATAAAATTAAATTAAGCTACTAAATTAAGAAACTAAACTAAAATAACGTCGTTTATGCAGTAAATTAAAATTCAGAATTTTATGTTTGACATTTCGTATAATCTAACCTTTATAGGTGCAATTGCAATACATTATATTTATATAAGATAAAAAAATAAAGGTAAACAATTTGTTGAATAAGTCCAATTAGTATTTCGTCGCTCTTTTCTGCAGGAACTTTGTTGTCATCGTCGTACATTTTCATAGGTTAAACGCGAAAATTTGTCATAAGTGCGCGAGTGGCGCAGGCGCAGCATTAATAATTTGTAATTTTTCTTCATGAGTCAAATTGTTCATGATTTCTTCTTAATAAAACGAAAATAATAATAATAATTTAACAAATAAAGTGTAAGAAACGTTTATTAATGAGCGTTTAAAGTCAACAATTGTTTTGTTTTGTTTCTGTCAGTTTCACGGCTATTGATATTTTTTCTTAATTGTGCAAATTTTTTAATTTATTTTCTGGCTTTATATGAAACAGAAATATAATATGTTTGGTATCAAAAAATTCGTAATTTTTTCTTTATAATATGCACTAATTATTTTTTCAATAAATTAATATAGAAACTTTTGGCGCCCAAAAAACTGTTTTTCTATGTTATAGCCCTATGACCCGTTTTAAAATTTACACCCTGTATTTATGTAGAAGACAGGCACAAGTTGTAACTCGAGAAGAAATCGCTAGATGGTATTTGTAACAGTCTGTCTTTCCCGCAATTTTATACTGGCATTCTGTGTAAGACCGTCACAGGTCACATATTAGTTGTGCCTTGACTGGTATCGTAGAAGTGTCACTCTTTATATGGAATAGTGTCACATTTTAAAAAGTACCTCAGTTTGTATTCAGAGTTTTGGTGAATACAGTCATGGGGAATTTTTTTTATAAAAATTCTTACCACCAAGAGCAATTCTTTTCTGCTAATATCATAAATTCAAGACGGCAGAAAACAGAATATAATTCACTGTCACTGAAAAGAGCGTATAAGAACAAAGTAGGTATTGCAGAGTCCAAGAAAGGGATTTTTTATAAAAATTTGTAGTTTTTATTTTGTGCAGAATAAATTTTTAATTTTGTTTCTTCAATTTTTTTGTGTCAGTACCGAAAATACCCTAAAAACCAGCTTTTGTTCCATAAATAGAAATTAAAGAATAAATTTTTTTTGGGCAAGACTGTTACATATTTAAATAAGGGCTGTAAAGAGGGGTTGTAAGTTTAAATAAGTTCAGAATTATTAGTCTCAAATATAGTTTAAAATGCTCATCAATTCCACATAGAGCCGCTTGCCCCTATTATTTATCCCGGTGAGGATATGAATGTTTTAACATTTTGCAAATTTTGAAATGCCTTTCCTGTAAATCTATTAATTTTTAGTTATGACAGTCTTCTTTCAAACCGACGATATGTTGATTGTGTTTTTTTACTCATTTTGGTCAGTACTATATGCCTTAAAGTTTCGTGCATAAGTTGTGATACACCCTATATAAAAATATTTTTAAAAACTGCTATATTAAACAGAGTTCATTTAGGGAAATTTGTGTGTCTAATGTTGTAGTTAACATTAGATTGTCATTTATTCAATTTGATGTCAATTCTGACTTGGACGTTTGAAAGTACATGTCGCTGTATGTAACTCATATTTACAATATTTGAATTATAGTAGGTTTATTACTCGATTGCCATCTAGTGGTGTTATTAGTACTATTGCATATATCTACGTCATTATGACACAGCACTAATCTATATGTTATCTATTTAAAAAAAAAATCTTCGGAATGGATCATTGAACGAGCAGAAATGCGTGTTTATTAATATTTTTATAAAGAAAACATTTACGAGTAAAGAAATTTGTGAAATACCTTATACCTGTTGGTTAAAGCAAAACCATATTATATTAGAGATATTGTATTGAAATTGAGATAAATTTTGCGGTTGACACAGTTTTGTGTAATAATGAACCGTATTGAAAACTTTGTATGCATTTATATCTGATTAAAACAAGCTTTTACTGCATTTTTTCATTATGTGTGCGAGTTTATTACGTCAGCGTTTATCAACAGTGATATTTCATTAATTCACCTTTTTGTTCATTGTAGCTTTTAATACTGGAATACTAGAATAATGTTAATTTGTTACTAACGAAAAGTAGATTTGATTTGCAATATTTAGAAGTAAAAATGTAATTTAGGCTTTTTACGATTTGTGTTTTATAATTTAGTAAGCCGTCAGCGTCGGAAAATTGAAAATGCATATTGAATGCATGCAGAATGAACACTGAACAGTGATGGAATCAAATCTGATATTGGTCGATGATGAAATAAAGCATCACTTGATTTTCAGATCGCAGTAACTGCAACTACGAAACACACTCTACGGTCAAAATATATCTGCATTTTATACATTGATTCGCTTAGCAGTAGAAAAACGTTGTAGTGATACACTTAGATAAAAATAAAAACACTGATATTATTACCAACCATTGTAAACATATCCTAATTTTGAGAATGAGAGATAAAAATGAACAAAAACTTTTATTGTTAACAATATGTACATACCTTTGTTTATGGTATTTTGGTCAATTTTTAGCTCCCAAATAGTGAACTATAAAATGTTTTTTTATTATATTGAAGAGCTACCTATATTGAATGACATAGAATAGAGAGTTCATTTTCATTGTTCAGCGTTGAATGCAACGAAAACAATAAAGCTAATACTACGCGGAATCAACTTACAGAGATCTGATAAAAATTTACAAACCATTTAGCGTAACCTCAATTTTATTATCCGGCATTTTGCAAACTTCATTGAACATATCTAATGATGTTAATTCATCTGAAGTGTTCAACTCTTTATTGTAGCAACGTGCAATGGACCATATACTTATTTCTCCTTTAAAGAACTAATAAAAACTTACGACATAAGCAGATATTAACCACTGAATATTGTTGGTTACTTCTAAATCCAATGCCTTTCAACTGCTCAGCAAATATTCCGCAAAGTCTAGATTATGATAGTTGGATTTTCTTTTAATCTGGTTATAGCTGTAATTGAAATAAAACGGTCATGTATGAAATATATTTCAACGAACTACAAATTCTAAAACGTTTTATATACGAGCCCTAGATCATAATACAGTGTGTTCAAAAAAACAACCTATCTCGGAGTAAGCTATGAACAATTAAACATATGGTTTCATTTAAAAGTATTTAATTAAATTAATTAAATGTTAATTTGACACAAGATATTGTCAATAATGTTATCTAAAGAAATTAAAGCTTTTCTTCTTGACCCTTATTTTAGTAAATTAGAAAACTACAAATGGCAATATACAGTGTCCTCCTTTATTATCTTTTCTGCTTAAAATTACATTTCAAGATCAATTTTGACAACTTAACTTTTTTTTACTTTTTGAACCTACTGTAACTCGGCCGAGTTACATTTTCAACAAATTATAAAATCTACGCAAATGATGAGAAATTTAACTATTCTAAATAAAGATTTTAAATTTACAAAAAATGTAAACCAAATGACGGGTGCTAATAGTTCGACCGGTATTTAAAGAGTAATTTTCTAGTCCAGATTTATCTTACTTTTGGCAATATGGGAAACAACTTCCAAGAAATATTGTTGCTCTTGACAAGTTCTGTCACTGGTCCTTATTTCTGGTACATCCTCAACCGGTATAGAAAATGATTTCTGTATCAAAATTTTGTGAGTTCAAAATACTATCCCTTGTAGTTTCCTTTTAGGCTTTCAAAATGTTCATTATCTGCTAAATAATTTCAACAATTAAAAAATTAAACTTTGGGAACATACTGGGAGTTAGTTAAAATGATTGACAGCAATGTATTTTGAGGTTTTTTTATAAATGAACATAGGGAGTTGTCAAAGTCATCAAACTGTCATCTGCCAATTTCAGAAATTCTTTTTGTCGAAAGGGTATTTTCGCTTTCATTTAAACGTATAATTTAATATTTATTATTATTAATTACTTTACTTGTACTGATTTTCTTTTAATGCTGTCCGTTGACGCATCCTGTAGTTCTATAATTATTATATATTTTTGTAATATTTGCTAGACTGAGTCGTTTATTAAAACAAAAACAAATAAATTTGAACTTGATTTTAACTTATATTGGAACTATGCCTACCATGTTATGATTTGTACTTTTTCTTTAATTGTAACATAATTTTGAAGGTTTACATTTTGATGACTTTCAGAACTATAATACATACCCTATGTTCATTTATAAAAAAATCTGATGTGGCCAACACAAAACCTCCCGCTATTTAATTTTTAATAATTTAAATACATACCTACGTATTTACTAACGCTGCAAACTGTTCCATTGCAGAAATCTATTGCTTTATTTACTATTTTCTTTTTAAAATGTCACTATTATTAATTTGAAGTGATTAGTTTTTTGACAGTGACATTTACTGTCAGTTACATTCATTTGAAATATGAACTGTGTAACAAAGGAATTGTGTTTATCTTAGGCTTCGCGACTAATAAAGAAATTTATTTTTAAATTTATCTGTTAAATATATAGAAAAAGTATTAATGTATTCCTGTAGAATATTCAATAATCTTTAATTTTCATAAGACAAAAAATGCGAAAAAATGGCATTTAATGGTATTTTTTGAAGAAAAACCATTATAAGCTTCAGATAAAGTGCCATTTCCGGTTATCCGATTTACACCAAAATCTAATGGCTTTTTTCATATTAGAATAGGATAGAAATACAAGGTTGCAGAATTTTCTAGGGACCTTAAAACGTGGTCATTTACTAAGATCTCGATATGTGATTTTTAGCACGATCCCTATACCTCCCTTACCAAGGGTAGCGGGAGGTAAAAAAAGGAGAAAATACACTTATACATGCATAGAAATCGTTCACTTCGCAGTTTTGATTTTTTTAAGAAACTAGACCTCACATTAAAATAAAAGTTATGGTGTTTAATAGATAATTTAATACGCTTTAACATGAGACTAAATTAATTAGAATTCCTCTCATGTTCTGAATCGAAAAGTTCTAAAATAAAATGCGTGAAACAAATTAACATTTACACTTAGAACTGATAACAACACTGAAAATGAATTATGTGCAAATTAATGCAGACAATAATTGCAATCTGCCAAACTGTGTTACACTCTTGATAGCAACCACATAAATATGTGATGTGTAACCACGTAAATATGAGCTGTTTTTGATATCGGTTTCTGCATTTGATAAAAATAAGCAGTCTTAAAATTTAAGCTCATGTTAAAACGTAATAAATTATCTTAGAAACAGCATAAGTTTTATTTTAATATGAGGTCTAGTTTCTAAAGAAATAATTAAATTAAAAAGAGCGAAGTGGTCGATCTCTATGCACGTAAATGTATATTGTAGTCAATCATTTTAAATGTAACTATAATATTGACATACGCCTATGTTTACTAGGTAATTTAAGCCACTATCCTTAGTTTGTGAAACATAATTTTTTGCATTTTTTTCATGCATCCATGGCTGATATTATTATGAGCTTGATATAATTCCAACTCATGTGTGTGGGTGTGTGCATTGGTTAGGGATGAGGCACTAGGCGAATGAAGAACTGAAGTATTCGCTGGGTAGTAGAGCAGAACGAAGGGTCAATTTGATTACAGTTGAACGCATGCTAGTAGAAAGTTTCGCGTTTATTGAAAATGATAGTCCAGATCGGGAATGCGAATGCTAAATGGATCGAAAGTAAACAAAGAACTCTTGCGATTTACTGAAACGGATTATCGTTGTGTAATTGGAAGGAGATTTTTGTTAGCTGAAGGAAGTTCGGTGTTTGTGCTACATATGTGGGAGTGTTATAATTCGCGAGGTCTGCACTAACATTGGCGCTGTTGACATAGGCATTATTACGAGGAAAGTTGTCGTACCAACTCATCCACTGGTCGATTTTAATGCTAACTTATCTGGCTCTAGCAGACCAACCAACGTTAGTTTTTCACCAAATTGAATTCGGTTGCGTAATCGGTTAAAACTTTATGACCTTTATTATGAACTGATTAAGGGTGATTAGCGATCGGTTGAAATTCCCCTTTTGTTGTTACAATGTTTTCTTTTAGCTGAAATATAAAAAAAGGAAAATTAGAGCACGGAAGCAGGTATTTATGTTTTTGCAGAAATGTTAGTCAGATTTGATCTATTGTAAAGGCTGTACTTGTGAAAATTACGACTTCTTCGCTTGCAAATTTTCAAAAAATACTTCAATGTAACGGTAACCTAGCGCCACGATCGAAAACTCTAAAATACTAAGGTTATTCGACTTCCTTCGGTTGCTAAGATAAAATGTGTCCGCGATTTGTACACCTTACGGGAAAAACTGCTACGCGGCATATCAGATTAACCTCCCTATATCAAACTGATATATTTGTCCAATATATTTAAAATCTTGCTGCTCTTTAAGTATTTAACGACTATATTTCTAGGATAACATATAGCAATATGTGTCTGGTCAGTTCATACACCCTAACATGAAAGAAATTAACCTTATCTATGTGGAAGATTTTTAATTTTGAGTATATTTTGTGGACAATATAAAACTATAAATAGCAAAATAACAACAAGTTTTTCATACTTTTTAAAATATCTACATGAAAATATAATTATATTTAGTTTTCTTTGCAATAATATTGTCCGCAAAATGTATTTAAAGCTAAAATATTTTTCACATATAATGTTCTTTTTACCTTGTAATTGTATAGTACTTGACCAGACACTTATTTCTATGAATGTTGTAACGAAAAATACGGTGTATAAATTGTTGAAAACTCAAATAACAACAAGATTTTAAATAATCAGGCAGTTAACATGGTGCGCCGCATAGCGGATTTTCCCGTAAGTTGTACAACCCGCGGACACATATTTTAAGAGTCGTTGAGACTGTCTAACGCACAGAATTCACTTTGATGAAACTCGGACGGTAACATTCATTTTATTGGAATTTAACCCTACTTTTTTTTAGAAAAAATGATAATTACTCTCCACGCCATAATTTTTATGGAATTTAATGTTTTTAATGATTTTGCAACTATACAGGATGTTCCATTTAAGTGTGCCACCATTACTATCTCGAGAACTATAAGAGCTACGAGGTTGGTTAAATTAGCAAAGAACCACCATTTTACAAGACTTTAACCATCAGAAAAATTGATTCTGTCAGATCCAGCAAGAAAAATATCAACATCGTAATTATGACAAGGCTTGTTGATTTTAAATCACTTATTCTCAAAATTACATTGGTTGGTCTTACATTAATCATTTTTCACTGCAACCGGCGCCCTGAAAAGGTCGGGAAAAGGCGGATCAGATGGCACTACAATGAAGCGACATGATTTTGGAGTGGGGTTAAACAAGTGACGGTATATTAGTGCGTATTGAACGCTGTACGATAGGATTCGATAGGAAACATGGTAAACTGATTGAATTTCCCGGCATATTGTTGTGCAAATAAAAATACTGGCTCTACTCACGCTCACGTACACGAACAACTGTCAAGTATAGATGTAAATATTGTTATAAGGGATAGAGGCATAGGAAGAGAGATGTACGCCCGTGGCTCTTTGATTTTTATGCGTGTGCGTGCGTTTGCTATGCGTTTATATTTGTGCGTGTGTGGATATGGATGTGGATGCTTACACGTGCGTGAAGCTGATTATTCCTTGTCGCCTCCAGCATCCCGATATTCCAGTGCTGCTCTACGTTTTTAAATTCATCATTGCCTAGTAATTAACTCGCAAAACACAAAATACCAACACAACACCAATGTAGGTTATGTACCCATCAAATTACAAAACCAATCTTTATATGTTTTTATCCGCTCTCCCTTAAAAGGAAGGGGAATATGTTGGCATATTTTAGGGTTCCTAGAACTACTTCCGTTTTTAAAATATGACAAGGTGCTGAACTTAATCGTAATCACGGTTGATGTTTTGAATTAAATGAAAATGTATTTTCTAAAAGTAATTTAAATTGGGTTTCTAGTTTACATTATAAATGCATTACTAAACATTTAAATTAGTAATATATATTTAATTGGGTCTTTAAAGGATTGATAAATTCAGTAATGGATAAAAAATGGTGATTATATGTATATTTAGTTATATTTACAAAGTATTACACAAAATCCAGCTGTATTTGACAATGGCAATATATAGAAACATATAATTCATATCACAGTAACAATTTAAAATCCAACAGTCCTACACATACAATTTGGTATAATTACAAGTAATTATGTTATTAGAACACTTAAATAATTTTGCAGTAATCTACAAATAATTAATACAGTGTGTTGAAAAAACTAACTCGGAGTAGGCTATGAATGGAATGGAAAGTGTAGATGTAATTTTTAAAACGGTTAGATTAACCGATAGATAAAATGATTCAAGGAACACCTGATTTAAATAATAATATTTAAATGCATATCATGTTTTTGGACCGGTTTTTAAAACCGGCTTATGAAACTAGTTTCCAAATCGGTTGAAAAAAAAAAGTATTTCAAACAGTTTAAGAACCAGTTTCTTACTCTGAGTAGAATACTCCATGCGCCTGAAACGCATAATTGTATGGATTTTAATAAACCATATCCAAGAAATTTAGAGAAATATTAACTTTTACACTACAAACACTAGCAAACCTTTTTTTATGTGTATGAATTTTCGAATCGCTGAAACAATCTTGAATTAGATTGCAATAGCCTCACAGGAAAAAAGTTACCGCGTCGCCGTCACGTCAATAAAATAAAGTTGTAATCTTGGATGTTTGGTACGTTATGAGAATGCGTGATAATTGTAGAGTAAATGCATGGATGGATGATAGTTGACCGTTTAGGAGGGTAAAGTTGGTTTGCAAGGGAGAGCCGAGCCGTCACGTGATCTCAGAGTCTTGGAAGTTTTTCCCCCGTTGGACGTTGAACAGGGATGTAATTGCACTTCTCCAACTTCGGCCCGGCTACATCTGTTTACAAACGACCCTGAATCCAGCCAGGGACACTCAACAAGCGACGGAGGTTGGGAAATAGCGGAGTAACTGTTTGACGCACCGTGTGTGTTTGTTGCCTTTGACATTTACATCTACCCTTCGGTTTTAATCACGGCTTGTTCCAACCCTGTTTGTTAACCCTCTTTCAGCCGCTTTCTGACTAAATCCCGCACCGGTAATCACACTTTTGCACATCATTCCTGGCATCTGATCTGTTGGTTGTTTTATTGGTTCCTGATTCTTGGTTTCCAAAAATCACCTGTTTTTTTTTAAAAAAATATTGTATAAATAAATACCGGGTGTCCACAGAAAGCGGGGCACCCTTATTAACTTCTATGTTTATAAAAATATCTAAATGAAAAATGATATGCGTAAGATATGTGGCATTATTTTTTTGTATAAATTATAAACATATCACTTCCAGTTTAACCGGAAGTGGCATCAACTTTCTTATTTTAAGTGGATCATTTTGTATATTTTTACATTTTTGAATTCTACGCTAAATTCTAAATACAATGATGTGCCGCGAGTCAAATTTTGCAGCAAAAAATAATACAAAATAAAAAATTGTGAGTGCTTAAGACCACACGTCTGAAGTGAAACTTCTATTTTATTGTAATATTTCAAACAATTAATGGCAGCTCATAAACATCATAACTAGAGATGTATTCGAGCCGGGCCGGGCCGGGCTTTAAGGTTTGGATCGACTAGATCCTAAAATAAAAATTACCGGCCCGACTCGACAAAAAAATTAGCTAGCCCGGCTCGAAAATCGACTCGAAATCGGGCCGGGCCGGGCCAAAGCTGGAAATTGGGTGCATCCGGCATTCCTAATGTTAATTTTTATGTTAAAGCGAAATGTTTAACTTTTTTCGTGTTAAATTTATAAAAAACCTCTACATTCTTATAACTTTCAACATTAGTTAACATAAGTAGTTAAAAAGAGACCCTCCTAGTGTGTTATAAAAATTACAGACCTACGAAAATTTAACACTTTGCTTACCAAAGAATTTAAACAAGTTTTTCACAAATCTTATATAAGAAAATATAATTTAATTTACATAACTATTTTTTATCTAACTTTGTTTCTGCTCAAAAATAGGACAAGAAATCATTATGGTAGGAACAAAAATCACAATTATTTAAGTATACGAGTAATAACAATAATAATAGCAACATCACAATATAATTATTATGCTTTAATGAATAACCTTGAATTCTTGAATTAAAATAATGCATTTTTATTTATTATTATGTAAAGTGTGTTGTTATTAAATCATTTTGATCCTTTTTTAACTTCATCCATTTTCATTCAAATATTAAGAAAACTGTGCATTTGATTGAACTATAAGATTTTTCGGGCCGGCCCGAAAAGCTCGAATTTTCGGGCCGGCCCAAAATCAAAAGTCCGACTCGCCTCGATTTTTGAAAATGATTAGCCCGATTCGGCCCGATAAAAAATATCTTCGGCCCGGTTCGATGATCGATTCGAAATCGAGGCGGGCTTCGGGTCGGACCGGGCCAAAGCTCGAAATCGAGTGCATCTATAATCATAACAACTATCTTATATTTCATGTGTATGCTATTTTAATTACTATAAAAATTGTTTGCTTTGATTTTGGTTCTACATTCTTTTAAACATAATATAAATTATTCAACTTTATCTAAACACTATGACTGAATCACTCTTCAGTAATGTGTTTCTCGATTCAGCCTTTTGCATACTTTTCTGTCGCTTTTTTAATATTTCTCAGGGTTCAGAAACTTAAATGGCTCACATTTGGAACGTACAGCAATTCCATTTCTTAATTGCTCCCGGAATCTTTATAAACTTAGATTGTTAAGTGTGCTGAGCTGATGTCAAAATCCTGTGAGCATTCTCACCAAATTCTAAGAAAATTTTCAAGAAAGAATTTTAATTTTCTTGGGAGAAGACTGGGAAACAACTCAAATTTTATTTTAAAATCTAGCCAAAAACTTTTATTTTAAAACCGGTTTATTCACGTTTTTCATTTTTAGACTTTCAAAAAATCTATTTAGCGGTTGTAACCGCGTTGTAACGCTGTTAATACGGTTTTTCAAAATCTACAACAAATACAAATGTAAGTATTAATAACGTAGGCTATGACCAAAATGAACGTGACGTCACATTCGGTTCTCCTCGAGTTTTCCCGAATGACTGTGACTCGTCACTCATGATGAGTCAGCCTTATTCACTACAAGATGCACCTATAAAAGTTTTCACTTCAAAACTTCAAATTAAAACACCAAAAGTTGGCTGTGGTTTTATTTAAAACAATTAAATCATATAAATTGAAAATTTATAGCTTCTGTATTTGTTGAAATTGTTTATTTATGCAACAATTAAAATGCGTAACTGTTATTTCTCTAGAAGTTATACGTTTGTCTATCTGCTTTCTACGCAGATATCGGTAATGATGGCATATTCGTACTGTGTTGGCGTTTATCAGACGTCACCTCACGGGCACTTACGAGTATTTCTGATGTGGAGAGTGTACCACAGGGATTACTTTTGTGCCATTTAAAATAAATTTATCACCGGTCAGAATCGAACCCCGTTCCTCAGATTCGCGATCAAACACTTAGGCACGCGGCAATGAGACCTCATGTTATGAATTGTAATAATCCATATCTCAGATATTAGGAGAGTTACCTTGCAAATTTATATTAACCAAAAAAGTCTATGAAAACTAATAATCTTCAAAATAATACAATACTGTCATTTATGAGAGGCAACTATGAGAAAGATAGAAAATGAGGAAGTGAGAAGAGACATTTAATGGGGTCATGTGTCCTCGTATTCACCCTGTATAAGATGCATAGGCTGGTCATGGAAACAATAAGTAATTCAGCAGCAAACTGACAGACTCAGATCGTGAACGCGGCTGTAATATTGATCAGACCATGAATTAAAACACAAATTGTACTGACCAATGACGGCAGAGGGAAGCTCACAAAATTTTATTGGCCATAAATAAAATGTTCAGCAACGCATTACACTTTAAATGTTCTGTCTCTACTCTACGGACGGGACACAGTACGAGAAAGATACTTTTAAATACTTGTTTGTGGTCTGCCCTATTCCGTATATATTATTCACTAACATTTCACATTAAATTCAACTTTTCTCGCTACCAGAAACATAAACATATACACATGACCATTTTTAAACGGTACTTTCTACATAATTCTCATGAAATTCTACTTACAACTAGAGATGGGTCAATTCCCGAAATTTAAAGTTACGGGAAAATTCCCAGGAATTTCCCCGGATTTTTTTTGAGAACAAATATGTAATTAGACATCAGAATCAGAAGAATCAGTACTGTGCGTATAGGTATAGTCCATTTCAGAATGGGATAGGCCTTCGCCTATTTTTTCTCAAAAAAATCCGGGAGAATACGTAACAAAATTCGCAAATCGTTACTGAAGGAATTTCCAGGAATTACCGACGGGAATTTTTTGGCGGCACATCACTACTTACAACTGCATTTTAAGTGTTTAAATATTATATTTTATACGGAGTCTCTACGCTGTTGTGCAGAATGCACCACAGCACATATTAGGCCTTAATATCCATTGCTGGGTGTGCCAATCTGCTTTTTATTAGCAAATTTCGGCAATTACGATATATCTATACCGTGGAGGGTGCTTATTAGGGAGCTAAAACTGTCGTGGAGAGTGCAATACAGATTTTAAATTACGGAACTCTTACAATAACACTCTTCACAATTATTTCGAAATATAAACCTATTTTAATAACATATTATTTATTTCAATTTTTAAACTATTTTACAAAAAGGGCTACATAGTGAACTAAAGTCAACCTTCGTTACTTGTTATGCTAGATTTCAATAATTTATTATTTATAATAAAGTCACAGGACTAGCCAGAAAAAGTTATATTTCGAGCGGTAGCGGTAGTCATATTTATCACTTTCTAATGCCCAGGTATAGTTGCATGAAGCAATCTAAGGACCTCATTATAGAATCTGCCAGTTGCCCGTTATAAAGTTTTATGGGACTTGCGGTAAAGGTTCTTAAATCCATGTAGTTTTTCTGTCATGGACCGTACCCAGAATTTGCGTTTATGATATTTCCTACTTATGTTACTTTTAAATATGGTCCAATAATAATGCGTTTTTAATTTACTTGTTTTAACTTCTTACATTGCAAAGAGATTAAATTGTTATCGGGATTACAATATATTCAAACGTAAATTTTATATACAAATCTGACTGCACTGTGCTATGTACTTTGTACTAAATCTCTATTTTATTATAATGTTTTTTTTTTCCTTAGAATGTGTTATTCTTTTGTAATAAGTAAATATACTAAAATTTTGTATTTTCTGTATTTTATTTCCCAATATTTTCAGTTTACAAAATTTATAGAAAAAAATCTGTGTGATTTGTTTTAATACGGCCCATCCCTTAGCCTTCAAGACAAACCTTCAAGTTCGAATAATTTATGAATACTAAGCGCTAGCTCCCCAACCCTCTATAAAAGGTAAACCCTGCATAAGTCAGTTCCTTAGATCGCTTCATACAACTATACCTACCACAATGAAACATGGTTGGGTTTGGTCAGCTTGTAAAGGGTGTCCTTATCATGGTACAAGGGTCCCGATAGAACTATTAAGAATAAGAAAATCAGCTAGGCCGTGGAAAACAAAATTTCCATTATCCTTTTAAACAGTTATTTATGTCATTTGAAATAAGTTGCTAAAGTTGAATTAAAACTTACATACATACATACATAAAATCACGCGTTTCCCACTTAGTGGGTTAGCAAAAACCCGAAAATAATAAGAAAAGGGATGAAAGTAAGAGCTCCACTGAATCACTTAACTCTTTAAAAACATTCTTCTTTCGCCTTGCCCAAAATCATCATAACATTCATACAAAGAACATATTAATGTGACCGATTTTCGGTAGCGAATAACCGCATCCGGACCACAATAATAGTTACGCAACAATCATCCTTCGCCAGACATTCCTATCCATGCACACTTCTTTCACCTCAGCCACATTCATAAACGTATTCATACATAATAACATATTAAAGTGACCGATTTTCGGTAGCGAATAACCGCATCCGGACCACAATAATAGTTACACAAAAATCATCTTTCGCTACACATTCCTGTACAAACATACTTCATTCTTCTCGTCCACATAAAAGTTCAGCTGTCTCTCCATTCTCATAAAACATTCTTACTAACTATACATCTTCACACCACAATAATAACGAAACAATCATCCTTCGCCACACATTCCTATCCTGGCAGACTTCTTTCGCCTCAGCCACATTCATAATCGTATTCATACATGCTCTTCTTCTCTTTCCACTCGGAAACTTACGCTCCTTCAAAACACTACCACTCACATCCATCCACTTACACACTGGACGGCCACGCAATCGAACACCCTCAACTTTGTTATTCAAAATTTTATTTTCTAATCATGATTTGTAATTTGACAGTTTTGACAGATTAGTCAGCTTGAAATTAATTTGACAGCTTTGACTGTGTCAAAAATTAATTTAAGGGCATTCCAAAATATTGGTTAAATTGGTTGGGAGCTTTTAAAAAGTGGAAGGAAAGAATTGTGAATATTGTTGATGGGAACTACTTTTTAGAAAGCGGGCCCCTCGTATTTTAGGAAACAGTATTTGGAGCCTCAAAAATGTATGGTGCTTGAGGACCCTTGAATATAAAATCTGTCAATGCAGCCACGCATTTGAAAAAATTTGTTTTTTTTATTATTAATGATGTTAAAGATAGAAATCGTAATTATTAAATAATGAATGAGGAATGATTTGGTCGTCAGAAATAGATTTAGCATTTAACATTAACCTGGAGTATATTAACATTATGGATAATCAATACGTAGTAAACAGTTTATGTTTGTCGGCTGTATAGGGTTAGGAGTTTGGGATGGATGCATTATATTACATATGTACGTTGATAGAAGAATGCCAATCCTGCATACATACTCCATACTTGTATAACAACAGCAGCGCTCCCATTGTCCTATTACTTTTTGTTGTCAACAATTGCAGCAGGAAAATTTGGTAGAGGAAGATATCTATATCAGCCGCTCGGCTGAAATGTGCACGTCTGTCATACATTTAAACGATCAGTTTATGTAGCTTAAATGTGAGAACCGTGTTAGTCGATCGAGACGCCAGATATACGATGCAATATAAAGGCGAAAACCACGCTGTTATGTGACCGTTCACCCATAAAATATTTTTACATTTCCAGCACAGCAACTGGGCAGCGGTAGCGGGCACCATGCATGCATCTTTTACTACTTTGCTACTAATTTATTCTGCTACACATTGGCAAATCGATTTTACTCATTAGCAGAGGTAGTGGGTCTACATTCTAAACACTGCTCAAAATACGAGTAGCTATCAGTGTGGCCAAACTCACTTATTTGTCACAAACAAAATGTCTTTAATTTATTTAATTCCTTGTATTTGCTTTAAGCCTATGAGGCTACTCCTGATAAGCACCATCAACAGTACAGATATATTATTGTAGCCGAAATCTACGAAAATAACACAATCGACATACTTAAAAATTAGCGATTAATTATAAGGTGAAATGAAAAGGCTCGAATGCGACAGGGTTGAAAAAAACCCGGGTTTTTTATTAAAAAAAACCCAGCCCACCTGGGTTTTTTAATAAAACCCGGGTTTTATTTAAAAAAAACCGGGTTTTATTGACAAACACCGAATTATAGTATGTATCATTTTTAACTTTAGTTTTATAAAGTATCTTAATACACATACACAAGTATCGTAATAGATAATAGATATTAATATTATTAATATTTTTTTTAAGACTGTAACGAAATAAACAATAAATTAACTAGAGAGTGTACTTGCGTACAAGTTACGAATTAATATTAATAGTTGCAAGTCTGCGCAATGCAAGTGTGTATAAGAATTAGATCCAAGTGTGTAAGTTATCTCAGTAGTTGTTATAGCCGCGTTAAACAAATAATATGTTTAATACGCAACTCAAAAAATAATGAAAATGCTGACACAAGGATTGGAGTTGTTCAAATATAAAAGAAACAATGTGCAAAGTTCGCAGAGCAACGAAAAATGTATTAAAAATGATCAAACACGAAGTACACAAAATGAAATTGATTGTAAAATGTTGCCGGTGACAAAAATTTATGTATATATGTGTGTACCATATAAGTATGTACCATATTTAATTAATAAAATATGATTTCATAAAAGTGGGTTTTTAGATGGGTTTTATAAAAAAAAACCCGGGTGGGTTTTTTTGGGTCGGGCAAAATTACAACAACCCTGGAATGCGAACACTGCAATAAAATATACATCGGCGAGGTATCACAACCCCTTAAAAAAAGAATGTATCAACATAAATATCATAATAACTTATTAGAACCGAATTATAGTGCACTACCAACCACACGTTCAACACCGGCCATAAATCTAAATTTGATGATGACATAATTAATGATAATGTTAATTACAAATACCCCCATTTACTTAAAGAGAATTCATATTAATTTCAATAAAAACAACTGTCAACTTCCAAACCAATTTTAAACATGACTTTATTGACAAATTAAAAAGTCACTAACTAAGTAACTACCACCAGTGTGACACTTTATTAGTTGTATTATGTTACCTATTTTTCTCCTCAGTATTTTACCAACTCCGAATTGATCCGGAGACTTGGTGGAATACGTTATCTTAAAATTTTGTCAACATAGCTTAATTAGATCATTGTGTCTAATGCAATTGTAAGATTTTGTAAAATGTAATCAGAATTATTGTATATGTATTCACCGTTAGGTAAGAATTTTCTTTTATACATTTTTTTCTCCTGTAAAACTGTTTGTGCTAATTTACATGTACAATTAATAACTGAAGATAGGCTTACCGTAAACCCGATACGTCCTACAATAAAATTTACAACATTTACATTTAAGCCTTTTGAGTTCACCTTATAAAAATTAGTGTGAAACGGTTTTTCGAAAGACCAGATTACCAAATCCCGGAATTCCGGCTTAAAAATTCCCGGATTATTTACACAAATTTTGGATTGTGTAGTGACCGACCTTTTTGGTTAAGTATTTTCTGATGTCAAATATTGTATTTTATTTAGTCAACGGTTTTAACAATATTTTACCCTAAGCCTACAATATCTAAGTCGATATTGTCATATTATTCATTAACATTTTGAAAGAGCCGGCCGAATTTTCTGGTTTTACGACCAGATTGACCGGATTCATTACAAGAACTGTATCTTCGTTCCATTACTAATATACGCTTATCGAAATCTGTATATAGAGGTAGATTGATACATTGATATATTTATTTGTAAATGATCTTATTTTCCAGTGCATTTGTGATATTTGTTTTGGAATAAGTTTCGCCTCCCGTGAGGATGAATGAGTGAGCTTGTTGAGTTCTGATGTATGTGTGTGTGTGTGTGTGTTATCATTTGAGTAAAGAGATCAAGGTTGTGCCTTCCTCGGGTCTTATCCAATGATTAAGTCATGAATAATAAACAGGGAGTTTGCTAACGAGCATAATAAAATTAAGTTTGATGTAAGTCGATTGCAGTGCGTCTCCGAATTCACCAGGAGGTTCCCATTGCCTGATTTTACATCCCTCAGCTACAATCAACATTTCTCTCTGTTCTATATTACCCCTATTGTCATACCACGGCCATTCAATAGCTAAAGACAATGATATTAGTTTGAAAGCAAAAATATCTCACTTAAAAAAAGAGCTAAAATGATTGTAAGATTTTTCCTAATTCCGTTTGGAAAAGACTTTTCTCCACACTCGTTAGCAAAACTCATTATTATTCAATTTAAAATAGTGAGCAAAGTAGCATGTTGAATCACAAGTGAGTAAAGTATATAACTTTCTTCACAAGTATTACCAACTATAAATAACACATACAAATTTACCTAAATCAATTTGTGAAATACGAAAATTTTAATTGGAAGAATACTACCTTTTTTTAGTTTAAGTTCTGTAATTTATTATTTTAACCCAACGTTTCGGCACCATAAACTGGTGCCTTCTTCAGGGGATACAATGACATATTTTTTGAAATAACAAAAACAACAAGTAACCAAGGTAACAAGAAATGTTCATAAATGTTACCTTTTTTTATGTATACAATTTTCTAAACAATATATGCATGTCCGGCAAAAACATGCAACTTCTCAAGAAAAAATCTCCTTTTGCCAGAGGAAAAACCGTCCCAAAAACTGGCAGAGAAGTGATCTGTATAACTCAGAGACGCTTTATCGGTAGCGAAATACCGCAGCCGTACTCTTTATTAACAGATGTTAGAAAAAGTTTAGCAAAAATTTTGACACGTGGGAAAAATGCATGTATAAAACTCGTTCTTTCATATAGTATTTTTCCGCATTCAGTATGGGAAAGTGTTACTTTTCCTCACTCAAAAAAAAAAATATAGTCTACTTTTTGGCACTCATTACGAAATGTAGATTATTATTTTTTGTTGTAACAAATAGCCTTATTTATTATAAATATTAACAATAGCATTTATACACTTATTCCAAATAATATTAGGAAAAAAGACACAATATTGATAAAATATATATTTTTCCGTAAAATCCTTCGAAATTTGGGTAACATGTCTACAATGCATTGCGATAAATATTTTCTTACTTAATTACTTGACATTGGTTCTTCTTGCAGTAAGCCACAGATATTTTCATTACCTACTATTCAGTACTTTAAAATAGCAATTTTTTTCGTTTTGTTATTCAGTGTTTCACAAAAGTAAAATAATCCTTTTTTTTTCAGGTTGTGGTAGAATCTTCCACGTCTGCTTTGGAGTACGGAGACCTTCTCGTGGAGGAGAATTCACCTGTTAATCCGGACCTGCACTTCGATTCTCAGTTGATGCACTTGTACGTTATGACGGAAAGAAAGGTAAGTTCTTTTCATCCACCTATAAAAACATCTACCGTTCGTATGACGAGAATAGTAATCATGTTCTATTTGCTCCATATTATACATACTACCATACTACATATAAGTACATACACCAGAAGAAGGACATCTACAACATAGAACAGTAAAAAAAAAATATTACTTAAAAAATAATAATTAAGACTTTCTAGAAAATACACAGAAAAAAAGAATCGAAATTTTGTCTAATGATAATTAGATATTATTTTATTAGGCATCATGTCTAATAATTTAGTATAATATACAAATCTTAATTTAGCATTTTAACTAACCCGAAATAGATAATAAATATTTTGTAAGGAATCGACAATTTAAATATCTAAATAGTTGTTTTAATTACTTATTTTATTTAATTTTACTATATTTTGGCTTCATTATTTTTGTCCTGCAATTTTCGGTGATTTATCTAATGAATTAGGTAAGTAAATAGAAAATTTAAATATATATTTAGTTAATTTCTTTATTTATGTTTAGTTCAATACTAAATGAAGTCATTTAATCTAATTTAATTTTACTATAATTTGTTATTACAAATTTAGAAAATTGAACTAAATCAACTTAGATAATTTAATGAAAACATATTAGTTGGCTGAAAATTACAGATTTGTTTAGTTAATTTAACTACAATTTAGATGTTTTTTTTTTGTCTAGAAAAGTAAAAAAAAATTACTTCTTAAGAACTATTAATTAAGACTTTCTAGAAAATAGTGAAACGTGAAAGACACCATTATTTGTTTTTTTTTATTGTTTTTTGCCATTTCTTAAAACCAATAAAAATATTCAATGTTTGTCACGTGCCTGAGTTTTAACCAATCCTGTCATTATTATAGTAAGTAATTAATTCAAAAGTAAATAATCTCTGTAGCTTTCATTTTTGTTGACAAATGTCAGATAGTTATCAACACATAAGTAAAATGAGTGGATAATATTATTTATTTATTTATTCTACAGGGTCAAACCCCAATTACAGAATAAAATACAATATAAAAAGCATATCGCAAATATAAGTAAGAATAACTCAGATAAATAGAAGAATATAATAATTAGTTAAATAACTGTATTTAGAATAGTCGTAAGCTGATTCTGAGAAACAGATAAATCTAGATCCAGACAATATTTATTGTAGGTATTACACATTGAATTAATAGGTGAATGTAGATAAAAAATTGTTTTAGCTGGATGACAGAGGAAAGTTGAGCAGGTTCGAGAATTAAATGGCCGAACATAAAAATTTAATTGTTACAGAATATCTGGTACTTCAATTAAATATCTATGTAGTGCCGTTTCTGATCACAAAATAACCAAAGAATTATAGAAAGTACTTCTGGAAAAACCATAATTAGTAACCACTTGGTATGGAAACGATTATTTATATTTCTTTCGCCTTGTCAAAGTTGTGTTCCGGTTGTCAAAACAGTTTTGCCAACTGCGCCATTTAAATGAATGAAGCTAGTTAAATACGACAGTACATTGCGTTACAATAACATGACAGAAGGCAACACTGTGTTGCTTGAATTGTGGACCAAAAAATAATCTAATTAAATATAATGTGTGAGAATAAATTAGATAATACTTTGACAGATTTTTCAAAAACTTGTTGCCAGGCAGTAGTCAAATTACTTGTTTTATCGGTAATACTTTATACAAAAATAACACATAATTTATATATATATATATATATATATATATATATATATATATATATATATATATATAATATTATAAATTTTGTGAAAAAAATGTGAGAATAATGATTTGATGTAGAAAAAGTTTTCTTGTGAAACCGTGTTGAAGGCGTGACTGTGAGTGTCAGTAATTTCTCTCAGTTAGTTGGTAAATTTATACAAAAGCTACAACAACAAAACAGCTTTGAAACGGAGTGATAATAACTACACCGAACACCGAACTCAGTACATAATGAAATGAATAATGCCAGGGACTTAATTGATGCCGATTTGACAAACCACCGTTGGTCGTCGGTTTGTAAAGAGCGGAGATATTTTTAAAATGAATTTTACAAAATGACACTGACGTTTACCAACACAAATTATTTCAAGGGGAACAACGCATACACTAACTACAGGGTGTTATTTAAGTAAGCATGCAACGCTTAACTCATGGTAGAATTGCTCGAAATTTGGATATCGAGTTGTCACAACTAGGAATGACGATGGGTACCCGAATACTCGGAATAATAATGTACACGGGTATAAAATTTCGTACCCGATTACCCGAAATATACCCGCTGCTCGTTAATTACCCGAACAGTTTTCAGCTGCCGGAAAAGTTGTATCTAAAAGATTTTAGAGTTTTTTATTATCATACCATAATTAATATAATTTATGTTAAGTTTTTTATGGAGATACAGTAGGTATATTATTTATTTGCATTACTTTTTATTTAATAAATATATGTAAACAATAATAATAAAGGTTGAAAAATCAATATTCGACTGTGTTAGGATGGAGGTAGATACAGGAAAGTAAGAATTCTTCGGACTTGCAGTCAATTAATAAAATTTATTCACGCCGACCTTTCGACTACAATAGTCTTCTTCTAGTCGAAAAAAGAAAACCACATGTGGATAACAGAACATACAACACGGACAATTAAAAAAATAAATAAATAAATAAAAAAATATGAATAAATAAATAAATAGTTAAAAACAACATATCACAGAGAGAAAATCGTCAAAAAATTAAAAACTTGACTCAACTTTGATTATTCATAAATTTTTATACGTTACTATAGTTATTTCTATTTGTATTTCCATATGTATTGTAATCCAAGACAAGTTTTTAATTTTTTGACGATTTTCTCTCTGTGATATGTTGTTTTTAACTATTTATTTATTTATTTATTTTTTTAATTGGCCGTGTTGTATGTTCTGTTATCCACATGTGGTTTCCTTTTTTCGACTAGACCATTCTAGCCCTGAAGAAGACTATTGTATAGTCGAAACGTCGGCGTGAATAAATTTTATTAATTGACTGCAAGTCCGAAGAATTCTTACTTTCCTGTATCTACCTCAATAATAATAAATTTTATTTGGAATATCCTTTGGGAATCTTCATGGGATTCAAAGTCTAGTGAATTTGGTCTTAATGTTCCATATATTTATTTCAACATTTTTTACATAATATTATCTATACGTTTCGGGCAAAAAATTAGCCCATCTTCAGTAATAGGTGAAAATAAAATTTCTTTTTTTACCTATTGCTGAAGATGGGCTAATTTTTTACCCGAAACGTACAAATAATATTATGTAAAAAATGTTGAAATAAATATATGGAACATTAAGACCAAATTCACTAGACTTCGAATAAATTTTATTAAAAAGTAAACTGCTATTATAAGGGTAAGTGGTAATTAACAAATTAAAGAATTATGTATATGTACTTAAAGGATAACGGGAAATTAAGGGGTATGGAGTAATTAACGGGTAAAGGGTACTATCCGGATAGTTGTTTCGGGTACTTAGGTACAAAAATTATCGGAATTCGTCATTCCTAGTCAGAACCACAAGTGCATATTTAGAGTTGAGGCGACGAATTAGACATAATTTGATTGAAATTGACTTAAGTAGAAATGAATAGTGGTAGCGTCCGAATATAGAAACAAATTACAAATAGTCGCAGCTTTGTGAAATGTATCGGCTAATTCCGTAAGTGGTTGACGGAGCTTTGGATTGGCTGTCCAACAGCCAGCAGCCAGCTCTTCCGATACGTCCGATGTCTACAGATCCTATCTCGTCGTCATTAGTGCTGCTTACTGCTTACACAGATTACTATCAAACTGACATTATATACCAACCAAATATATATACTCATATTTTTCATGCAGGAGGCAGAGTTACCACCTCTTTAGGTTTGACCCGGAGTCTACGGATTATTTTCGGCTCGCGATACAAAAAAAGGAGCAATCTCTAGTTCGTAGTAAAATTTAAGGTAAAAGATGTTATAATATGCTAAAAAAAATTCTAATGTTTTTTTTTGTAATTTATTTTAGCGCTAAAGGTATCATATAACTGTACCATTAATACGAAGCAGTTTTTTCGCCATTGACTTGTTCGTGTCAATTTCACTACCTTTTGAGTGTTTAAAAGTTAGTGATTCTGTCGAGACGAGATATTTCTCGATTCTCGTCTCGTCTCGTACTCGAGATTTCTCGTCTCGACGAGACGAGACAGAAATGTAAAAAATATTTTACGAGACGAGATATATTTGCCGAGATCTCGATTCTCGAAAATTGTTTCGAGATTTCTCGGTTGTTATTTTTCTCATGAGTTGATTTGCAAACGTTTTCAGTGATATCCGTCTCTATTTAGCTATGGCATTTTTAAACAAAAAGATAATGAAGTATTTGACGTTTTATCTGTCAGAATTTGTTAAGCGTGCATTTCACGATTAAGTTTTTCTTCTCAAGTGACTTGAAAAGTTTTCTCAATGACATGAATGCAAGAGAGACAAATGAATAGACTTACTTTTCTTAAAAGTCCCTACAAATTTTAATTGTCAAGTAACTGTCAAATGTCATTTGTGTTTATATTTTTGATGTATACAAATAGTGTTATAAGTGATCAATATTAAACTAAAATAAATATACTTGTAAGGTCACTTATAAAGACTCTTTTCAAGTCACTTGAAAATAAAAACTTCATCGTGTAATCCAGGCTTTAACTAAGATTTTTAGCGTTATTTTCTTTTTAGTGTTTTATAACAGATTAGAAAATGCTAGATAAATATTAAATTAATAAAATTATAACATAATAAAATTTGCACAAGTTTTAGTTTATATCAAATTTTGACAGATAAAACGCCAAATATTTATCTTTTTGTTCAAATTACTATTAATACAAAATTATATAAATTCAATAATTAGTTTATAGGACCAAAATATACATATTAAATTTCCATCGAGAAATCTCGGCGAGAATCTCGGCCGAGACGAGACTCTATTAAACGAGACGAGAAAAATTTCGAGACGAGACATAATTTTATGAATTTGAAGCGAGAGGAGACGAGACGAGACATTGAATTTCTCGTCTCGTCTCGTCTCGTCTCGACCGAATCATTATTAAAAGTCATATATTTCTTAAATGTCATCAATTCTTCCACATCACATTCGGTAAAATTCAAATTTTCAAGTAGGTGATACATAAAAAAAAATCATATCTCGCTCAAATTTATTAAAAAAGAACTCAAAATATTAGATTAGAGAGATATGTAAAAATTTCAGAAAAAAATATATTAGAACATCCCATTGCATCTGTATCTGAATAAATTAAATATTATCTAAAATCGTTAATAAAAAAGAAAATATTATTATTATTGTTTCTTGTAGGACAGTGTTTTAAACATTTTTGAAACATAAATGTAAACATCTGTATAGTGGCTATTAATTCTATGCAAAATCTATGGAAATAGATGTTTTGCTATAGTTATATTCTACAGGAATTGAGGTGTATTTATAGTGTAGTGCATAGATAGGTAGATATTGGCGGCAGTAAGGCGTGGCAAGGGGAAGACACTAGCGCTTGCGCAATTCCGGCTTCCCCTCGTGGTTTGTTTTACCGGCATCGGTACTTCTATTACTTTCTCCTTTACGCGGCGCGTTATATACTTAATAATTCCTGCATGTAAAGTTCACCTACAGCTGCAGTCATTTTTATTTTGTGCAGGCGTTGCACCAATTTTATTTGTTTTTCAGTTTTATCGCATCGATTCCCAGTGACATCTGAACAGTTTAATTTGTTTCGCCCTCGTTATTCACTTTTTCATGAACTGTACACGTTTATTATTACATCATACTGAAAATAAAGAGGTAAAACTGTGTTTAACTTATTTGGAAAACGATCCTCGAAATCTCAGTCATACAGCGTTTATTACTACAAAACTGACGTTTCGGTATATACTTAAACTTAAACATATATACATTCGTTTAATTTAGTTTTACAATATGGCTACGACATATGTAGGTAATAAATTGTACTTAAAATAAAATGGAATTGGTGAGAGGTATTGCGCTGTCACATTATTCATTTATAAATTCAACCAAAATGAACAATAATTCCAAACTTGAAATACTTTAATTTCTATTATATTTATTAACAAAAAGAAAATCGAAAATGATTATCGGGGAAGTAAACTTAATAATGTTTCATTGCAAAATTAGTCAAGCATTTAATAATGATATGAAAGTTTTCAGAACGCGGAATTCATATTAAATTACTGAAAACTCATATGTAGCGAAATTATATTTGATAAAAGTGTTATTAAAATTTCAAATGAAACCTTTATATGTATAATATAACAACTAAAGTACTTCATTTTATAGAAAATACACATTCATATACAGACAACAATTCTCTTTTTAATAGTTTGTTATTTCTTATTTTATGAATAAAAGGTATGTAAAGACATCTAATATATGTATTATATACCCGTGTGATTTAATAATAATGATAATAATAGTAATAATGACAATAATTTAAATATCATTTAAATTACGAAGGTCACAATAATAATCTTCCTTCCACTTCTTATAAGCTTCCAACTAATCTTCCTTTGAAATGCTTTCAAAATAATTTGCTGACTTCAAAATTTCAAATAATAGATAAATAACTTTTTAAAATGTGCTTTCTACGGCTTATCTGATTTTCTTATTCTCAATCATTCTAGCGTGACCCTCGATGTATAAGACTAAATACGAAAGCTGGGAAAATAAAATGTTTGATAAAGATATTCGATATTATTATATTAGAGTCGATAAGTACCGATAAATATTCGCTCCTATTCTGTAACTCAATCGATAATAGTTATCGGTCGATAATAATTTTTGACAATAGAAACAAATGCAATCTGTTAGTTTCATTTTTTATTCAGTATCTGTGTCAATTTAGTTACAGAATAGGGGTGTTATCTAATATCGATATTATCGAGATAATTTGTAATATAAAAATATTGCTAAATATCAAAAAGTTATCGATAAAAATATCGAAACTTATCGATAAAACGCGGGTGTAGAATAACAAAGCTGCAACTGCAAAAAGTGAAATGGCGGGAAACTGATTTGGAATTTTAACTCGCTATTATTATATACATATTGCTATCGAAAATCGAATTAACCTTTTTTAACTATAATAATGGATTTAATTTTATTATAAGAATAAGGAAGAAAAATTACAATGGTATGCTTAGTTACCGAAAAAATAATAGAAAAATAGGCAGTTAGAACTACGTTACGTACCTCAAATTTTTCACTTCTTTCGTTGGACCATAGTTCTATCAGAGTATATTTAAAAAATACGACCTAGAAAATGATTATAAATTGTTATTAAGAAAACGTGAAAATAATAAATTTATGTGCTACAAATAATAATAATAAAACATTAAAAAAAATCTCCATTTCAAAAAAAATAATTTAATTTTTTTATAGTTTTATAGTACCTACATTAGGTCTTGTACAATCATTACGAACATCATTGTTTTCAAAGCATTCCGATACGTAGCGCTAATTTCTGAATATCTTTTTAACTGGTTTAGCTCAGGAAATACTTCTATTTACTATGTTAGACAGAATTTCGTGACTACTCGTTTGATTCAATTTTTGACAGATAGAACTTTGTTTCTGAACTATCTCGACACAGAGCAGCAATATCAGAAAGAGATAGAATATGGCAGATAGGACAGCCATAAAAAAATCTCATTTTACCAAAAGTTTGCAGTTACAACCTTGTCATTTTAGACCCACAAAATACTTATATTATTTATTTATCGATATTTCGATATTACAAATTTTATCGATATATCCATAATTTCTCAGCCCTACTAAAGACTAAACATAAAAACTTCGTTATCTCATATATATATATATATATACAGGGTGTAAATTTTAAAACGGGTCATAGGGCTATAACATAGAAAAACAGTTTTTTAGACGCCAAAAGTTTCCATATTAATTTATTGAAAATATAATTGGTGCGTATTATAAACAAAAAAATTATGATTTTGATACCAAACACCTTACATTTCTGTTTCATATAAAGCCAAAATTAAATTTAAAAAATTTTACAATTAAGAAAAAATATCATTAGCCATGAAAGTGACAGTAACAAAACATTGTCATGGTAGGGGACAATTAAAGATTAAAGTTATTAATTTATGAACCAATACAAAATAACACAAAATAAAGTAAAAAATAGGATATTTATATCAGAAACAATTATTATTTATTGTAATAGATATTTACAAACTAAAGATGATCTACATGTAATAAGAACTAAGTTATAAGAAACAAGAAAAACTGAAAACTACAAGGGAACAAATTAAAATCATTTATGCTGGGTTTATGCAGCATATAAATTATGAAATTAAATTAAGCTACTAAATTAAGAAACTAAACTAAAATAACGTCGTTTATGCAGTAAATTAAAATTCAGAATTTTATGTTTGACATTTCGTATAATCTAACTTTTATAGGTGCAATTGCAATACATTATATTTATATGAGATAAATAAATAAAGGTAAACAATTTGTTGAATAAGTCCAATTAGTATTTCGTCGCTCTTTTCTGCAGGAACTTTGTTGTCATCGTCGTACATTTTCATAGGTTAGGTGCGAAAATTTGGCATAAGTGCGCGAGTGGCGCAGGCGCAGCATTAATAATTTGTAATTTTCCTTCATGAGTCAAATTGTTCATGATTTCTTCTTAATAAAACGAAAATAATAATTTAACAAATAAAGTATAAGACACGTTTATTAATGAGCGTTTAAAGTCAACAATTGTTTTGTTTTGTTTCTGTCAGTTTCACGGCTATTGATATTTTTTCTTAAATGTGCAAATTTTTTAATTTATTTTCTGGCGTTATATGAAACAGAAATATAATATGTTTGGTATCAAAAAATTCGTAATTTTTTTCTTTATAATATGCACTAATTATTTTTTAATAAATTAATATAGAAACTTTTGGTGTCCAAAAAACGGTTTTTCTATGTTATAGCCCTATGACCCGTTTTAAAATTTACACCCTGTATATATAAATATATATATATATATATATATATATATATATATATATATATATATAATACTTGTGTGTTTTAATAATAAGAATAATAATAATAATAATAATAGTATGAAGATAAATAAAATAAAAGAGAAAGAGCAGGGATTCCGTTGTTTATTTATATTATATTGTGTTGTGTACGGAAAAGGAAAATAAGTAAATTGTATTCTGCAAGCAGCTGAAAGCAACAATTAAAGCACGGTAGGAAAATTGTGGAATCCGAAATCACGTAGCACGTGGTAATCTTACAGAATAGTTACAGTTGTAGCTAAGCTCAGAACAGAACAAAGACTAAATGATAACATTTTAAAAAGAAATAAAGCTCACAAGTGTACAAAGTTCAACAAACGAAACGATCCCTATCTAAATGAAATGAAACAGAATCTAAGTGAGATATTTCACGTTTGACGTTGACGCTAGGCTAGAGTTTATAGTTTGAGAAACCCTGAGGAGATATTACGATTACGATACGGATCTGAAAGTGGCAACTGGCTTGGCTGGGAAAGGGAATTCAAATGCGTAATTTACAATTAAATTAAAATCTTTTCGCGGCGAATTCGTAACATCTTAAATATTCAGGTGCGATGCGAGGAATGAGAAATTCAATTGTGATGCGCTTTTTTATTTTCGAACATTTTAAATATCTTTTTTCTTACGGAATAAATCTGCTTGATAAATGAAATCCTATTTGGGAAAATAAAATACTTTCTGTAAGGAAAACGCGCAATTTATTAAGAAATTCGCAATGGCATTGGCGATGTCTCATAATTTCCTTATACTATTTCATCATATTTCATAACCAATAGTTTATTAAAAAAAAAAAAAAAAAAGAACTTGAAAGTTCGATATATACTGCTTAACATTTGAATTGGTACACTTACAAGAACATATATAAATAACAATTTACTTCTTTTTGAGCAACACCTTCTTGCTTAATTGATAGTATATGGTTCTGGAAACACTTTTAGGGTGAAGAATTAAAAGAATAAAACTTAAATAACGAAATTCAAATGTTTTAATAGAAAAATAACAAAATCTTAAACGCCTTAATGGCATCTTTAAAATGCAGTCAACCACTCTGAATTAAAACTTACTCGAGAAATTCGCAAAGATTCCCTTAAAACTTGATAAAGTATATAAGCGTCCGCGAGTTCATTAACTGCACTTATGACAAATAAATAACAATTGAATCGCAAATGTTATTCGTTAGGCATTTGTTTGCATTCCGAAACACAGCCCTGATCATGTAGGAATTCTTGCCAAACGCCTAAGAAGGGTTGTTTACTTTTACTGCATATTATATAAGTATACCAGTTCAAATGTTGAGCAGTGTAAAACGATTAAACATCCAAGGACTATTTCAAAGAAATTTTTCACAGCCCTTACCATAAATGACTTGAAGTTTGTAAAATTTACAAAGACCCGAAAATTGTTCTTTTTTGGCCTCAAAATACAGCTTTAAGTATTCTTATTTGAATTTCTTTGTAAACGTAATGTCGTCCTCCACTATCCATAAGTTGAGTAACACTGGTTTCAAAATAATAGTGGTTGTACCAAAATAGGTGCGTTCAATGAAGTTAGCAAACCAGCTTGCTATGCTAGCGAATTGTATATGACGTTATAAGTGACGTCATATTTAATGCTTTGCTAGCGAGAAATGCTAGCGCCGATTACTTCGCTAGCTTGATCTGCTAAGTGCTGCTAGGACACCAAATTTAAAATAGAATAAAAAATAAGTTTTTAAATCACGTTTTAAATGAAGACGGTAGCTAATGTCGGAAAATAACAATTATATTGGCATCACAGCAGGTATGTTTTAACATTTGTGGTTATGATGAAGTAAATCTAAATTTGTTGTAAAATGTTTTGATGGAGAATTAATAGAAAATGAGAAGGATAATGAACATTCATTTTAAAAATAAAGCACAGTGGGCCATTCAACGTAGCATTACATTATCTGGACAACACAACCACAAAAGAACAAACGTCAAATATTCATATTCGCGCCAAAGTTGCCGTTCAGTAAACGTTTTGCTAACTTTATTTTGCTACTTCGCTAGCGCCAGCTTGCTAACTCTATTGAACGCACTAAATGTGTCCCTCTCTATGCCTTACAAAATGTCTTAATCACTTTCTTGTGTAACTTTTCATATACATGAATAAAACCACTGGTGCATTAACTTGATACACCCTGTATAGTTGCAAAACCATTAAAAACACTAAATTCCACAAAAATTAGGGCACGAAAAGCAATAATTATAATGATTTTGGCATTTTTTCTGGAAAAAAAATATGGAATGAATGTAACCATCCGAATTTCGTCAGATTAAGTTCTGTACTTTAGATTACGGTTACCGTTACATTAAAATATTTTTAAAATTTGCAGGCGAAAAAGTCACATTTTTCACAAATATATCTTAAAAAATTAATAATCATTTTGTCGCGTAATGCCCAGCCAAACAGAGATAACTATTTATTTACATTATATTATATACCCGACTTTCGTCAAATTGAGTTCTGCGTGTTAGGTTACCGTTACATTAAAGTATTTTTTGAAAATTTGCAAGCGAAAAAGTCATAATTAGTACAGGGCGTCTTATTTTCGAGTAATATTAAAAATCGTTTGCACGTTCCAAAGTCAACTTTTTGAAAAAAGTTTAATAGTAACTACAGGAATTTATTTCTGAGCAACAGGCAAAAACTCATTTTTCGCTCATTTCGAAAATATCTCATATCTTATTTATTATGATAGTTAGAGAAAAATTGTTTTAACAAATTTTGTACCGTTTTTTAGGTAGTATAAAATGTCGTAATTAGATTTTTTAAAACTTGATAATTCTCGAGATATAAAACGAACTTATGTTTTTTTAAATGGGAATCTATGTTAAAAATAGTCACATCTTTTTTCTTATTTTGTTAGCTTTTCAATGATATGTAACAAGTCTACATTCTTTTATTTTAAACATGAATAAAAGATAAATTATTAATTTTTTGTAGTGAAAAAACAAAACAAAATTACTAAGAAACAAATGAAAAAAAATCAATTATTTGTCATCGTTTATTTATTTTGAATCTATATCTATTAATTGTGCTCTCAAAATTATTCTTAACACATTATTTTCGGGTTAGTTAAATTGTTATTTATCGACGTGATAGTTGGCTTTAAAATTCGAAAAAAATGGTTTCATATGCTTTCGAAGTAAATAAATTGGAAAAATGAGTAAAACTGAACCAGATAATATGAGATATAAACAAAAGATTGTATATAAATTGATTTTTCATTTGTTTCTTAATAATATTCAACTTTTTACCCCAAAAAATTAAAAAAATATCTTTTATTTATGTTTAAAACAAAAGGATATAGACTTGTTATTAGGAATGACGATGGGTACGCGCGTACTCGGAACCTACCCGATTATAATATACCCGGGTATAAAAGTTCTTACCCGATTACCCGAAATATACCCGTTGCCCATTAATTACCCGATTCCCTTTAATTACCCGAACAGTTTTCAACTGCCGAAAAGAGTTTATCTAAAAGAAGAGCTTTTTATTACCATACCATAGGTAATTAATATAATTTATGTTAAGTTTTTTATAGAGATACAGTATATTATTTATTTGTATTACTTTTTAATTAATAAATATATGTAACCAATAATTATGAATTTTATTAATAAGTAAACTGCTAATATAAGGGTATCTAGTAATTAAAAAATTAACGAATTATGTATATGTACTTAAAGGATAATGGGTAATTAAAGGGTATCGGGTAATTAACGGGTAAAGGGTACTATCCGGGTAGTTGTTTCGGGTACTCGGGTACCAAAATTATCGGAATTCGTCATTCCTACTTGTTATATATCATTGAAAAGCTTATAAAATAAGCAAAAAGAAGACACTATTTTCAGCATAGGTTCCCACTAAAAAAAAATGCCTGGAGCTCAAGAACAAAAGATGTTCGAAAATTCCTGTGGTGACTATTAAACTTTTTTCAAAAAGTTGACTCTGGAATGTGCAAACGATTTTGCTCTGTCGTTAATATTACCAGAGATACCTAAAAAACATCAAAAATGAGACAGCCTGTACATCCTTTAGAATAGGTAAAATCTGATTTTATTTTTGCAAAAAAAAATAAAAACAAATACCTGGCGCTCTAATTTTGTGTTTCGTTGTTATATTTTAGTTAAAAGAAGACTGCAACAGAAAAATTGGAATTTCAAGGGGGTGGGTATTTTAGAATCTAGACATTTTTTCTTATGAAACTTGGTCTAAATTGAAAACGATCTCTAATTATAAAAAGTCTTAATTATTATTCGTTAAGCTGTAATATATATTTTAATATTTTATGTTTTATTTATTAGTAATATTCGGTGAAATTTATTGAAATGTTCACACTGGTAAACGACTGTATTTATTTGACGAATCATTCGCAAATGTCGAATAGTTTAGGAGGATATGAATTTTAATATACAAGTCCAGCAATAAACTAGTTATCTGCAAGCAGGAACATCCACATAATCCATTGAACATGACCGCAGAAGACCGATATTGGTTGTAGTAGTTGTGTACATTGTACGCACATGTACTCCTACTCATGGTCATACCCATACACATACATACTCGTACTCGTCCTCCTAGTTATAGTCATGAACAGTGTAGTCACGAATTCATTTCTTGCAGGTGTCAAAAGTCAAGGTGCAAGAGTGCAGCGTGTACAAAACTTGCTGGGATTGTCTCGGAGCCAAGGACCCGTATTGTGGATGGTGTTCTCTCGAAAACAAGTAAGTCGACATTTTTTTTATATTTTAATCTTCTGTAATAATAATAATAACATTGATCATTGATTAAATAATAGGAAAGCTGTCGGCGCCAGTTACCTTGAAAAATTAAATGATAACCGGCGCCATTTGCTTTAAAATAAGTTCATCGCGGCTGCAGATTAGGGTTGTTCCGAATATTCGTATCCGTATTCGTTTTAGCGGATATTCGCCAACTTTTATGTATTCGTATTCGTTAAAATTGGGTCGAATACACGAATATAATACGAATAATAAACCAAGTAATTTTAGGATGCAAAACACTTTAATTAATTTAATTAATTAATAAGGAACTGATAAAAGAAATTAAAAATTGTTTTATTTCTTTCAACAATATAGCCATTTTTGTATTGAGAGAGCAAACTGGGATATTGTCGATTGAGAGGTCAAAATCGACAATGTCCATTTGCGCTCAAAACACACACACGACAGGGTCGGTTCGCCCCGGGCCCTACCAAACAGAGGGGCCCCCGTTTCCAGGTTAAAAAATTTGAACTAAATAAAAATGCAATGATCAATGAGTCGGCTGCCTAAATTTTTCTTTTCTGTCAAGAAACTTTTAGGGATAGGTTAGGAAATTAAAACTACATGATGATTCAAATACGATTTATTTTATAAATTTGCGAATTATCTAATGTCTAGTAATTTTAATGTATATCTAGCGACATTTCTAGTTATTTTTCTGAAATATGTTCAGTAAGTCGTATTTTGCATCAGAAACACTTGTTACTTACTTCACTCTTTTCATAGAGCTTTGCGTTTTGCAAGCGAATGCCCCAAAATACCAAAAAAAAATTGGTGCGGGGTTTTTAAAAATATAAATGCTTCGGGAAACAACCCATTTCGTCAGCTATTTAATTCAACATTTAAAGTACCTATTATGTTTACTTATATAAGTAATCAGTTAATTGATATTGTAAGTGTTTTTCTTTTTTTAATATTAAAGTAGTATTTTTATTATTATGCTATATTGAAACCAGAGTGAAGTCAAAAATTTATACAATTTATACTTCATGTAGAGTGCAATTAATTTTGTGAATTTTAAAAATAAAAACTGATTCGTGATTAGTATATCATGTAGTATCTAGCATTTAATTTTTTCCTGAAGTATTTAAACACTGAAACACTGACCAAACGTTCCCATTAAGAATGTAGACGAGTGACATTTCTCAACATGTTATAGTTAGAAGCGTTTTTTCTTTGTCGTGCATAAGCGGCAAAGTGACATTTTGCGTTGACAAAAGCGAGCGCAAATGCCTACTTTGTATATAGACTATAGAAAAATATTTTTTCCTACAACCGTACGTAAAGTACATACTTTACGTACTCTTTACAGTGTATAAAGTGTCACTTTTCAAGCACTAGTGCGTGAAAAGTAAATAGGCGTTGCTAGGCAACATGTCAAGTTAGTAATTTGTTAATAAATAAATATGAAAGTAATAAAATTTATACAGAAATATTATTGTGCACTGTAAATGAAAAAAAGTGTAATAATTTTGGGAGTGTCTACTGCATTGTCTAGACAGAGCCGCAAAAAATTTAGTGAACTGTCGCATATGCGCAGAGCGGCCACTTCTGGAACAGAACTAAAAACCGCTGTCTACCAATTACGAATTGTCAGTTAGGTATTACTATAGTTTGTCCTTTAAAAAAAGAAAAACAACCAAAACAATACCTAACTGACAATTCCTAATTGGTAGACAGTGGTTTTTAAGTAGATTCGAGAAATGGCCGCTAGAATTGTCCGCTAGATTCCGTCTCGTCCACGTACGACAATTCACTATTTTTTTTTCGGCTCTGTCTGGACAGTGCAGTAGACACTTCCAATAATTTTTATTAACATTGAATACTAAACTCATTCTTGAACATTATCATTTTTTTGACATAATGATTTTAACCTAAGCTAATTTTTAATATTAAATATACAATTTGTACAATTCTAGAAGACTAATCCACCCACCTGTGTCTGAAATTCTTTCAAATGTTTTAAGTTACAATGTGTAGAGTATTATGAGAAAGAGCACTAAGAATATTAGAAGAAGCCTGTAATACTCACACTCGGTTGTAGGAAAAATATTGTATGCAACTCGTGTGTAAAATAGTATTTTTTATCTCGTGCAAATTTCGCACTCGACCAAAAAAGTACTACTTTACACACTTGTTGCATAAATAACTATTTTATTACTTTTCGTATCCTAACTTTATTAAGAAATTAAATTCCAAGTCAAAATCAAAATCTCGCAAACGTATAGAAAATTCATTCATACATATTTAATTTGTGTAGTAGTAATATAAATCAGAAAAAAATGATATTCAAAACAAAGACATTTTCCAAGAAAAAATATTTAAAGCTTTAATAAGTGCCACTTCTGGTTTTCCAATTGATACCCAAATCGAGTCGCATGTTTCCATTTTAGTATTCAGTAGAAATGCAAGTATTTAAAATATTCGGATTCGGATTAGTTAAAAATGAATTAGAGAATAATAATAATAATAATAATAATAATAATAATAATAATCTTTATTATCATTGAAGTAAAAATCTGTTCTTCCACCTAACCCGGTACAGTACAAAAATATATGAAAATATATTGAAATCATCAAAATCTAGACACAATTTAACAAATATTAAAATATTACAATTACATTCAAAAATAGTTCACAAGAAAAACAAATATGAAAAATAAATAGACAGACGGTCTTAATATAAGTTTTTCAATATGAATTTGAAAGCAGTTAACGGTAGAGAAATATTGTTATACAAAGTAGGCGAGAGATAAGAAAATGAAGCTCTAGATTTTGACTTTCAAAAGAAAGGAACAATGTACAAGTTCTTCGTACGGAGAGTGTAATTGTATTCTCTTTTGGTATTAACTTGTCAAAGTGTAATATACTAAATTCACTCGTACATACATACACATTCATTTATAGATATCATCGTGAGAACATTAAAAATTGATTCCAGGGACCTTGAAACGTATTTATTTATCAAAATCGCAATATATGATTTTTAGCACGATCCTTAGTCCTCCCTTGCCTAGGGTAGCGGGAGGTAAAAATAGTATTTGTATTCGTATTCACGAATATATGTTCTTGTATATTCGGAACATCACTACTACAGATATGGGAACCGGCGTTTTGTGTTTTTTAACCATAAATGATGTAAAAGAAGACCTAAAGAATTTTATAAATGGCCAATTTGGAAGTAGTTTTTCCACTCTAGATCTGGTACCATCTTTAGTGGCAACTAGAGAAGTGGATGGACGCGAAATTTGCATATTTTCGCAAAATGATTTTTTTTTAATGTCTTCTAAGCAAAACGAATTAATATAAGTACGAATTAATAACTGAATCGTAAGTAAAAAATGTCATATTTTATTAATATGGCAGTAGGAAATCGCTGTCACTACTAAAACTACTAGACTGCAGAAACTCGTATGCAATATAAATTACCTTCGTTATTATTTCAACAAATTCTATAATATTTTTAAAATAAAAGTTATAATAAAAAATATAATAAAATATGTGGCTATTAAATATGTAACTATATACTAAGCAGCGTAAATGTTATTGAATTCCATGGGAAGCCAATCGATACACTTAATAACGAATAAAAACAGCAATAATATATTTATTATTTTAATATGTGCTGATATCATTAGAATGCCAATAAAATTATTGATAAATCCAAGAAATTATTTACAACCGTTATGCAGCTTTTATTTTGAGCATATTTAAAATAAATATATCAACGTGCTGCATTAGTATATTGCTTCACAAATTGATTGGCTAACGTTTAAGTATTGATTTTAACATTAGTTGACGAGGTATACAATTAGAAGGTATCAAGATACTCTACAAATATAAATAGTCACCAACATAAAAATACATTTTCAAATTGCACGCCCAGAAAACTGTTACTTAGATGGTTTTAGTATGAAATTTTGCTGGTATATACCCACGAAGTAAGCGGGCCCGAATTCGTACCGAAATGGGGCGGAAATTGCCGAGCGAATACAATAGGAATAATCTAGAAGATTGGTAATTATGTGTGTCCATATGGGAAAGAGTAGAAAGTTCTGGAATTTAAATAAAATAAACAAACGCATGAGAGACGGATTTACTTACATAACAAAAAAAAATAAAATCTACGCTTTATCCTTAAAGTACTACTCAATAAATAACGATTAAGATAAAAAAAACATTTTTTTAATAATTACTTTGCGAGATATTTGAATTTATTTCCAGGGATACAGATGACGTCACACTATTGGTATCTTTCTCGCGCAGCCTACTATAGAAACTGGTGTGAGAAGGATAGCTATAAGTTTCTTTAAAAATCAAATGCAGCTATACAAAAAACAACTATGACCTTTTGATACCACGAATTGCTTCAAAATTAAACGAACTTTCATTTAAAAATATTTTTAAATAATTGGTTTATGGGCCTATTGTTCAGACCTATGTTAATTAAGCTTTTTTACTTCAGTACTATATGCCCTTAAAGTTTTTGCCCGAAGTTCAAACACATTCTGTATATTACCTAATAAATAAAAACGTAACAATATTATATTTTATTTTCAGGTGCAGTCTACGTTCAGACTGTCAAGATGCAGCTGAAGACCCCCTCTATTGGATCAGCTACAAAAGTGGTCGTTGCACCACTATAACAACTGTAACACCCAACCAATTGCAAAGAACCACTGCGAGAACGGTCAGTACCACTCCCCATCATAATATTAAATTATTAATATTTTTTAATTATTTTTTAGCTCGAACTAGTGATTGAAAATTTGCCGACCTTGTCAGGCCAATTCCTATGCGCGTTTTCAGCTTTAGATAAAACATTAATCACTAACGCAACTCGAAAACCATATGGAGTAAATTGCACTACCCCTAGAACTGATCTTTTACCGTCTATTCCACCTGGACAACGTAAGACAGACACTAATTGTTGTTGTTTTGTAAAATTACTGATAATTTTTTTACAGATCACTTTACTGCCAAACTATCCGTAAGGATGACTTCTGGTCCAGATTTTGTGGCTACGAATTTTACGTTCTTTGACTGCAATACCTATAGTTCTTGTACGCAGTGTGTTTCTTCTTCTTTTCCATGTGATTGGTGTGTGGATGGACATCGGTGCACTCATGATACTGCTGAAAACTGCAGAAATGATATTTTAGTCACTGGAATAAGCGTAAGTACACAACCATTACATCCGCTGTCCCAAACATCTAAACATATAGTTACGTTATAGGCTTTATATTTGTCCCAAATTATGATATACAAAACTGTCAAATTGAATTTTTTTATTAATCCCATAAAAGGGGCCAAGTCGAATTTTAACCGTGTCGCCCTCTAAAGTGGTTCCAGATAAATTAAAAAAATTCTGCTGGCAATGATTCCGCTTAATATTAATATTTGACCATGCCTAAATGCACTTGATTTTTTCCATTTAAATAACTTTGGGTTTTGACACATTTTGGAACTTTATTTTTTCCAAGGCAATAAAAGGTTTAAAATATCACTCAATTGCAATATACAGAGAGATGGCGGTTTAGTGCGAACATAGGGATTTAACATAGGTTTTATGCAATTTCTTGATCTCCTTTTAATTTTACGGCAAAACTGTACAGTGCAAAGTTGTTCAGAATTAAAAGCTGCATATAATACTACTTTTACATTTTTTATTATGTATCTGGTTTCTTCGCAATTTTAAAAAGAAATTTCAAAATTTCGGTTTATTAGTAGTAATAGCTATGGAACTGTTTTTCTAGTTTTCATAAATTATTTATAAACGTCAAACGTCAATTTCACTTATGGAAAATAAATTCCGTATTCTTTTGTAACTATTTCCGTTATAATAGTCCTTTGTTTACAATATACACACGTTTCTCATTCGAATAAACATTCATTATGTAATTTATATCTTTTCCATATGTCAAATTGACGTTTGATGTTTATAAATAATTTATGAAAACCAGAAAAAAAGAAAACAAATTACATGACCATTGCTATTAATAAGCCGAAATTTTGTACTCTACAGTTTTTGCCATAAAATGAACAGGAGGGCAGGAAATTTCATAAAACTAAAATCCCATGTTATATCCATATGTTCACCCTTAACCGCCACCACCCTCTATACAAGAATAACCCGAGAATATGTGGGCTTTTGTGCGGTTTAATTTACAATTAGCTTAAGAATAATGATTTTAAATTTCGTCCACTTATTCTCGGGTAATTCTAGTATATATTCTAATATTGATTGCATATTTTAAACCTCCTATTGCCGCGAAAAAAAAAAATATAGTTCTTAAATGGAAAAATCAAGTGCCTTTAGTCACGGTCAGTATTAATATTGAGCGAAATCTTTGCCAGTACATTTTTTTATTTATATTAAGCCACTTTAGGGGGCGGCCCGGTTAAAATTAGACTTGACTCCTTTTATGGTTCACTCTAGTGCGTATGAAACTATGACTAGATATGAATTTGTAAAATGCATAAAATAGTGTAACTTTCTAAAACTATCATATATGAAATTTGCTTTAAATACGTAACTGTATGTTCTATGTTTCTTTGTGTGCGATACATATGTAAGTTCAATATTATTACACTAAAAATGTTTTTTATTTACAGAGAATTGGTCCAAGCTACAGATCAGGCCCAGCATTCTGCCCCACCATCAACGCAACTGTGGGAAAATCCCCAGAAATCCTAGTCTCTTCCGGAATAAAAAAATCCATCCGTGTTAAAGTACACATTATAGGACAATTCATCGTTCAAACTCGTTTCGTATGTCAATTCAACATCGAAGGCAGAGTTACAAGCGTGAATGCTCAGTTGTTAGGTGATACGATCTATTGCGATCCAATGGAGTTTTCTTACACCTCGAGAGCTCCAAATATCACAGCGACATTTGCAGTGATATGGGGTGGCTCAAAACCACTAGACAATCCGGATAATATTCACGTGGTGATATACAGGTGTCGGGATATGGCGGACAATTGTGGAATGTGTCTTGCCTTGGCAGAAAAGTATGGCTGTGGATGGTGTCAATCTTCAGACCGATGCGAGGTACTGAAAAAATACATTGTTTGTTACAAGGTGTCCAGAAAGGGCATCGGGTATTTAATAGTTGAATTATCTGTTTATTGCTTACCCTCTACATGTTGGTATTTTCGAGGTTGTATACCATTTAGGGATAAATAACCATCGTGCGCCCTTTATATATTTCATTTGTTTAGTTTGGTTTTACTGTTATAATTTAAAATCGCACTAACTCGGGCCTGAGGTACTAACAATTTTCGGGCCCCTAGAATAAAACATAAAACCCCAAAAATATAATTTATTTCATAAATTAAACAGAAAAACAATTACAACAGAAGTAAACTCATAAAGTAAATAAAATACAACTCTAAAAAAATAAAACCTCCACAAAATGGTGCTATAGCTGGGCCTCTAGCAGGCCCGGGCCCTGAGGCACTCGCCTCATGCGCCTCATGGTTAATCCGGCACTGCCCGACTTCAATGTCTAAAAGCTGGCGGCCGTATTCCTGAAAAACTAGGGTGCGTTACACTTGCACTTAAAATAAAAACACATAAACACATAAAACCCTCAAGGTTGTTATTGCACGTAGTAAAACAAAAGATATAAATAATCTAAATGGTTATTTTTTTTCAATAGTCACTAAAATGGAAAATTATGTAAGCTAGATAATGTTGGCCAGATGTTGAATTACTCTGCTAGCGTTCCTGCAATCTCGAACGAAGATTAGCAATTACGCGTTGACAGGCTCTTTCATTTTCATGGAAATAAGAGCCAAGGATACCTCTACTGGACATTGCAATCCAAACAATGATCTTTGGACTATGAAGAGGTCGCTGGTTCTTTCTTTTATGATTCTCCTGTGACCAGTACCCATGAGAATAATTGTTAACAAACAAGAAATAACTGAAATAACAGCGTTTCTGAGTAGAGGCATCAGGCAATATCACATTAGATAGAGGTCATTGTGTCAGCGCGTAGTTGCCAATCTTCATTCAAGATTAAACGAATGCCAACAACGTAACAGTCCACATCTTCACAACATTATCTTTTCTGGACACTTTGTATTTCGCATCATTGATAAAGTTTTATCGATATATAAAATCTTTGATTTTCTTGTAGGTAAAAGAGCAATGTGAACGCGGTTCAGCCGTCTGGCTAAACCGCAGTCAAACGTGCCCAAACCCCGAAGTCCTTTCTTTCACGCCCCAACTAGGGCCGTGGGAAGGTGGTACCAACATCACCATTCAGGGCATCAACTTGGGCAAACAGTACTCCGATATTTACTCCGGTGTTAGCATTGCTGGAATCAATTGTCAACCATACGATCATCTTTACGTCAAGACCAAAGAAATCGTCTGCAAAGTTGACGGTCCAGGAACTAACGAACCTCGTTCGGGACCAGTTGTAGTCCGCGTTGAAAACTATAGAGGCGAATCAAAATCTCCGTTCAGATTTGTGGACCCTGTCATCGAAGGAATTTCGCCTAAGTTTGGGCCAAGATCAGGAGGGACTATGTTGAGGATTACAGGGAAATTCATGAATGCTGGAAGTACTATACAAGCTTTTATTAACGATCTACCGTGCCAGATTATTTCGTAAGTACATACTACATATTTCATAGTTTATTTTTCTGCTTCCCTCTATTTTGTATCCTTTGACTGGGCTAATTTAAAGAAATTTAGTACCTATTTATTATTTTTGAATTTTTTCTTCTATTCCCCAAATTTGTGATATTTCTATGTATTTCTCTTGCAGAACTGAGCAACACCAAGCACTGTGTATGACGAGTGCTGCAAAAGAACCCATAAGCCAAGGAAGATTACATATGAAATTCGATAAAGGCGACAGATTTTTCGATAAAGAATTCTTTGAATACGTAGAAGATCCAATAATTTATTCTGTGGAATCGGGAGTAGCTAGTCAAATAAAAGTTCCTAAAGGTATTCCAGCCGGTGGGATTAAAATTTCTGTAACTGGGAAAAATTTAGGATATGTTCAAAATCCACAAATGTATGTTTATTACGAACAGAAGATGTTTATCAGCGTAAGTTAAATATTAAACAAACTTTAATAGTATAATAAATGGTATAAATTTTAGCAATGTACTGTTTTAACAAACACAAGTATGATATGCGATTCTCCAGTCATCGAAGCGGATGAAACGAAAATAGATGCTGAAAAACCAATGCAACTGGAATATGGATTTAGAATGGATAATGTATCGGGCGTTCAAAATTTAACAATGCAACATAGTTTTAATTCTTTCTTACTATTTCCCAATCCAATTTACGAACCATTCAACGAAGACGTCAAATATTATAAGTCAGATTATTTAACCATTAACGTAAGTATAAAATGTTTTTCAACAACAAGAAAATGTTGTAATTTTTGTTGTTATTTAGGGCCAACATTTAGACAGAGCATGTCAAGAATCCGATGTTGTAGTCCAAATAGGGAATCAATTCTGCAATGTTACATCTTTATCGCGGCAACAATTAACTTGTAGGCCTCCAGAAAGCCAACCTCCAGCTGTAGACAATGAAGGTCAAACGAATGAACGCGCTTTGCCCGAGGTTATTGTAATCGTGGGTGGTACTTTACGTTACGCCATTGGAAAATTGTCGTATTCTTCACCTCAAGGCATTAATGGAGCTTTGTCTAAACCTGCTCTTATAGGCGTCATTGTAGCTATTGTTATTCTTCTTATAATATTCATTATTTTCTTAATCGCCTATAGGAAGAAATCGACAGAAAGTAATAGGGTTTTGAAAAATATGCAAGAACAAATGGATATTTTAGAATTGCGGGTCGCTGCCGAATGTAAAGAAGCTTTTGCTGAATTACAAACAGAAATGACTGATCTTACAGGCGATTTAACTTCTGGTGGCATTCCTTTCTTAGATTACAGAACTTATGCCATGAAAATATTGTTTCCTAATATGGAAGATCATGTTGTACTACAATGGGAACGACCAGAACTTCTCCGTAAAGAAAAAGGTCTACGACTTTTTGGTCAACTAATAATGAACAAAACATTTCTTTTGCTTTTCATAAGAACTTTAGAAAGCAACAGATATTTCTCAATGCGTGATCGTGTCAACGTTGCTTCCCTAATAATGGTAACACTGCAAAGCAAAATGGAATATTGTACCGATATACTGAAAACTCTTTTAGCCGAATTGATAGAAAAATGTATGGAAGGCAAAAGCCATCCAAAATTATTACTTAGACGAACAGAAAGTGTTGCCGAAAAAATGTTAAGCGCTTGGTTTACTTTCTTGCTGTATAAATTCTTAAGGGAATGTGCTGGTGAACCGCTGTTTATGTTATTCAGAGCAATGAAACAACAAGTTGATAAGGGGCCAGTTGATGCTATTACTTCTGAAGCAAGGTACTCATTAAGCGAAGAAAAACTTATCAGACAATCCATCGATTTTAAACCAATGACAGTATACGTATCCATATCTCAACAAACTGTATTCGTTGGAGGATTAGATCCCAATACAGAAAATGTCCCAGTTAAGGTTTTAGATTGCGATACAATCAGCCAAGTGAAAGAAAAAGCTTTAGATACAATTTACCGGGCTACTCCATATTCTCAACGACCCAGAAAAGACGATTTGGATTTAGAATGGCGTACTGGAACATCTGGAAGACTTATTCTTTACGATGAAGACAGCACCACAAAAACTGAAGGCGAATGGAAGAAACGAAATACTCTCAACCATTACAGAGTTCCAGATGGGGCATGTCTCAACTTAGTCTCAAAACAGAGTTCAATTTATAACCTGAGTATTTTCTCTGAAAAGAACGACAAGTCTCACAAATACGAAACGTTGAATCTCAGTAAATTCAGCTCAGCTAGTCCGCCATTATCCCGTGCAACGAGTCCGCTGAACCACGACCACGACCAGGGTGTCAAAGTTTGGCATTTAGTCAAACACCATGACACTGACGCGCAAAAAGAGGGCGAGAGAGGGAACAAAATGGTATCAGAAATCTATCTTACACGTCTTTTAGCCACTAAAGGTACTCTACAAAAGTTTGTGGATGATTTATTTGAGACGATATTCAGTACGGCACATCGAGGTTCAGCATTGCCGCTCGCTATCAAATATATGTTTGATTTTCTGGACGATCAGGCTCTACAACACGGCATATCTGATCCAGAGGTAGTTCATACGTGGAAAAGTAATTCTCTACCGCTAAGATTTTGGGTTAATCTCATTAAGAATCCTAATTTTGTGTTCGATATACACAAATCGAACATTGTGGATTCGTGTCTATCTGTTGTTGCTCAAACCTTTATGGACTCTTGCTCGACGTCAGATCACAGACTAGGTAAGTACTATACAGGAAATTAAAAAATAATGCCCTGCTTTTGGAATTTTATTTTTGAAACTGCAGTTTTCATTTCCATAAGAAATTATTTCAAACAAGAATAGCATATATGTTTAAGGAACAGTACGATTATTAGTATACAGAGTAGACAGAAAATCAATTAATGCATGTCTTTTAAGCCATTTCCTGCTCTCCTGTTCATTTTACGGCAAAAACTGTAGAGTTCAAAATTTTAAAAAGAAATTATAAAATTTGTGTTAATTCGAAACAATAGCCATGGCATTTGTTTTCTTTTTTCTGGTTTTCAAAAATTATTTATAACCGTCAAACCTTTGTAATAAAAATGTTTGTTATTCGAATAAACATTAATTATTTAATTTAGATTATACCAAGGAGGTTTATACAAAAAAATAACAGAATATTAATATTGTTTAATTATATTAAATCATGTCTATTGCTACTAAATAGCGGAATTTTTAAAATTTCTTTTTAAAAGTGAGATGAAACCAAGAACATATTAAGAAATGTAAAAACAGTTTTGTATGCAGTTTTTCCGTAAAATTAAGAGGAGAACAGGAAATTTCGTAAAACTACAATCCCTATGTTCAATCCCTGTGATCCCATTTTCACCGCCACCACCCTGTAGTTTTATTGCTAGACCCGACAGAGTCAATTTTTTGAAAGAAGTCAACATATTTGTTTTTTATAACGAAGGACTATCAATCGTAAATCAAATACCAAAAGTAGAGGGGTAACTTTTGAGATATATTGAAGAATATATTATATTTATGGATATCTAATATATGATTATTTGTTTACAGGGAAAGATTCTCCAAGCTCAAAGCTTTTGTACGCTAAGGATATTCCGTCTTACAAGGAATGGGTAGAAAGATACTATTCAGACATAAAGATGATGCCAGCGATTAGCGACCAAGACATGAACGCAATGCTAGCAGAAGAATCCCGACTACACACCACAGAATTCAACACGAACTGCGCTTTACACGAGCTGTACACGTACGCGATGAAGTACAACGAGCAACTGACAGTGACCTTGGAAGAAGACGAGTTCTCGCAGAAGCAGCGGTTGGCGTACAAGCTGGAGCAAGTACACAATATCATGTCAGTGGAGTCGAATCCGTGATGCAGGTCGTTGTCGAGGGGTCACGGAATAGCCCCCGACCCTTTGTCACTGTCGCTGCAGCAGCAACAGCAACAGCCTCAGCCTCAACAACCGCCTTCACCTTCCCTACTGTACCACCAAGAGCTCGCCTGTTGATTCTCAATTCAATCTCATTACATATCCTTAGCCCCAACGAAGGACTTGTACATATATTGTACTCTCAGTCTCAGTCTCAAGTCAACGCTGTGTGTGCTGTGTGTATTATAAGTGTTGTACTCTCTCACAAGTGACTCTGGCCACCTGCATTTACCTATCAATGTGGTGGATTTTGATGTTGAAACATTTATAAATCGATGTCTGGAAGTTTTCAATTCAATTGGAATATGCCCTCATTAATCTAATATTTGATATCGTACATGTAAAAGTAAAATGCTGTCATTCTTGTAACCAGTATCTGTGTTTACATTTTGTTACCGTGGGTAAATGCAACTGCATTGAGAATTTATTGATACCTAATATAACATTCCGTGTAATTATAACTCGTGTTACAATTCCATTTTGTGTTACGAGTGCGTGATGTCGTGAGTGTTTTCATGTTTCATGTTGATGGCAAGTGAAACGTTACTAACAAAACAAAACATTATAAGCTAAGGAAAGAAATTGAACTTTTAAGTGCCTCTGGTAGGATTTGAGTGCTGTGTTTATAGCTGATATCATTTCAATCTGTCTTTTTGTTTGAGTTCACACATCACCCTATAACTTGTATAACGAATCCAAACGAAACGAAAAACGAATTGTTTACAATACAATACATTGAATTGATTATAATTAACGAAGAGTTAACAGTCTATATATTAGAAATAAATTGTGAAAAGATCATGTCAGCCATTGGGATTCGAACTCGAGACCTTAATTTTGCCGGAGTGTGAAACTCTCGTACCAACTAATCTAATGACTCCAGTAAGCCCAAGTGAAAGATCAAGCAAGTTTTTTTATTCATCAAAATATTTAGTCCTAAATTTCAGCGTATTTTAAAATGACGCCACCTATGAATGTTCGATGGAACTGATGAAGTATGATTATAAAAACGATTTCGATAAAAAGCTGCTTAATTTAAATATGGAAGTTAGTTTGTTTATATTCCGGAAATTGTTAAACTCTTCAGATTCTTCCTTCTTAGATAACAAAAACGATATTCAACCAACTTTGATATGGAATTATTTGCATTAATTGACAAAAATTACAAAAATCATACAAATATAAATTCGATATATCATCCACAGTAAATTCCATATTATACATTTATATTTTTAAAATTCATTAATGATATCAAATGGCAACATAAGCAACAATGACAATAAAACATATGATTTCTCTCACCACCAACCCACCGGATCCATCGGCTTTCAAGTACTATGGAACCGATGAAAATCTGATGAGTAAAGCGCTGAAATTAAAAACGGTTCAATTGGCGATTCAAATTAACTTTTCGTGCCATTTTATAACCTAGTTGTGACGCCACAACACTGATGTAGGAGCTGTCAGTCTGTCACTAATACTGCATTTTATACTTTTTGGGGAAGTTTAAAAACTTGAAACTTATGTTAGAGGATGTTATAAATTATTTAAATGTGACTGCAAACTCTAGAAAATTTCTGTGAAGCAGAGAAAATAATATATTCTGGGCACATTTCATCTACTTTTAAGCGCTGAATAAGAAAATGGATTAATGAAATTAATATTGAATCGATGAATAAAAAACTTGCCTATCATTTCAGCCATTGTGACAGAGCAGCCAATAGCTTAGTTGATAAGAGCGTCTCTCCGGCAAAGTGAAGGTCTTGGGTTCAAATCCCAATGGCTAGCATGATCTTTTCACAATTTATTTCTTGAATTGATTAGTCTGTCATATCAGTATGAGATGAAATTGAATCGAATGGCCGAATGGCGTATGACCTTGGCAACGCATTGCAGAGCTTTTCTATATGTGAAATGATTCGGTAGCAAAGCAAAGTCGAGTATTGTTTGGCAAAATGGCAATGCTTTTATATAATGAATGTTCTTGTATTACACTTGGTCCTTGTACAGTTTAATATTTTTATAAATTTGGTTTATTACAATCTTGCGGATTGTCTTCCACAAGCCGTCATGCGTAATGCGAATCAACGATCGGTTCGATTGATCATAATTGCAATTGCAGCACACTTGTCATTCTGTGGAATGAAACTTGAACTTGTAAATGTGAGTTTATGTGTTTGTGTAAAAAGGCTGTGTACATTTCCTCTAGTATCAAGCAGGCTCCAGGGTTCACTCAGTGTGATATAGCAGAGCTCTATAAATAATGAACAATAATATTAAATGTCTCCTGACTGAAGTGTAAGCTTGTGTGTTTGTTTCTACCTTAGTACCTCGTTCCTTCCTTCCTCCGTTAAACACCAATCTCAACAAAAAAACAAACACTGTCACTGTCTATGTTCAATGTACAATGTATATACTCGTAACTCTACCATACCGTAAGACAAAACAAAACAAAACATGGACAAGCCATTGACAATGCGATTATCATTATGGTTGTGTACATTCAAGTCAAGCTCGCTGCAAGTACGAAACGAAATCAACCCGTCCTGCAACTTAGCCACAAAAACTTCTGTTCAGCTGGGCTGCCCTTGAATTTACACACACATACATTACATTCATAAGCTCGGGCAATATTAACTTTAACATTTGTTCTTAAACAGCCCTCATGTATGTACGCCGCAATTTAATGTGTATATAGTAGCAGCATAAGTGTGTTTGCACCATAAACTAATATTATAGTATTATTGTGTGTAACTGATTGCATTTGCAATAACATGATTGGTATGTAATATCTATGTTATAAAAAAAGACTGAATGGATTTATTTAAAATACTAAATAGAAAATATCTCTAAAAATATTTCAATTTCTTTATTCCCTACGCTCGCTTATATTCTCCTGTTACTGAGAATATTTTTTGCAGATTGTTTTCCACTTAGTAGTTTAGAAATATTCGCACTTTTTTGTATTTATAATTTACTTTCATTTTTAGACACTTAAATATAATCAGAAAAATTGACTCTGTCGGATCCAGCAATAAAACTATAAATATCGTAATTATGACAAAGCAGCATATCGCTCACATTGGATGCCAAACGGGTCATTATTTGAGCTGCTCTGTTGAAATGAAGACATGTTCTGTATAGTAACAAAGAATTAGAAAACACTCGCCATGATTCACAAGATTTCAGCATCTGAATCAACCTCTCAGTCATCATCAGATGCTGGCCGTGCCCAACTAGTAACCACAGACGCGTTTCGCCCTTATTGGGACTCATCAGTGTGGTGTAACTGCCGTCTCTTTGCAGAGACAATTCACCAGCGAGAGATATACATCTCATACAACATAGATGTGTCTGTGGTTGCTTCTGTGATTAATAGCTGGGCACGGCCAGCATTTGATGACTGAGAGCCTGAGAGGTTGATTCAGATACTGAAATCTTGTGAAACATGGCGAGTGTTTTCTAATTCTTTATTAGACATTGTTTCATCTAGAGTTCGTTATTTTACTTTGTTTTTGGTAAAATATAGTAAAATAATCTTAGTGTTCCTTTATCATCATGAATGCTGTTTTTGTTTAAAATAATGTTTGAAACTGCAGTTTTTATTCCCATAAGAAATTATTTCAATCAAAAATAGCATTTTTGGTAAAGGAATTGTAAGATTATTTTACTATACTTTGCTATAGAGAACGGCGCAAATAATGACCCGTTGGCATCCAATGTTATAATGCAGGCAGTGATATGCCGCTGTCATAATTACAATATTTATAGTTTTATTCTGGACCCGACAGTCAATTTTTTTGACTATACGAGCCGAGACTTAATAGTTCGACCGATTTACATTTTCAACAAATTATAAAATGTACGCAAATGACAAAAAAATTCTACAAAATTGTATAGTCAAAAAAATTGACTGTCGGGTCCAGAAATAAAACTATAAATATCGTAATTATGACAAAGCGGCACTGCTTACATTATAACATTGGATACCAACAGGCCATTATTTGTGCCGCACTGTTGAAATGAAGTTATGCTCTGTATAGTAAAATAATCTTACTGTTCTTTTAACATAAATGCTATTTTTGTTTGAAATAATTTCTAATGAGAATGAAAACTGTAGGTATTATTTACGTATTATTTCAAACAAAAATGGCATTTATGTTAAAGGATTAGTAAGATTATTTTACTATGCAGAGCACTCATGGCAAGAGAAGTACAATGCAATGCATGCCTTCATTCCAATAGAACGGCGCAAAAATTGTTATAATGCAATCATTGAGCGAAATGCTGCTTTGTTATAATTACGATATTTATAGTTTTACTGCTGGACCCGACAGAGTTAGTTTTTCCGACTATACCTACTAAATATTTATATTTACAAAAAATGTGGACCAAATGACGTGTGATAATAATTCGACAGTCATTTACAGGGTAATCTTCTAGTCCAGATTTTTTTTCTACTGAGACCCTTTACAATGAAAAACAACTTCGTAAATATATAATGGACAATATTCTAACAGAATAATGTGCAGGACTTGTGGATACAATACCTAAGAAGTATATGAAAGAAATTTGTAGAAATTTCTCATCATTTGCATATGTTTATAAAATTTGTTTGTTAAAAATGTAAAACGACCGAACTATTATAGGTCTAGGCTCGTACATATTTCAGATAAATAAATAAAATTCATTCGGATTATAGTCTGCAGTCATACTCATTCCGTTTCAGTTTTGTTTATTTAGCTGACAGTTATAATTTTAACAAGAAATTGTAAGACACTTTAATATTTTTCTGTTACATACAATTATCTATAAAAATATGTACTCTGAATTCTCAAAATTTAAAATGTACTGCACTACCCCGTATAATCAATATTATCGATTTTTAATCACAATAGTCGTCACGGTCGGCGTATATTTTTGTCATGTACAAATTCTTAAAATTTAAATCGATATTATTAATTTTTCTTCATACATCGCATGCCATACACGTTTTTTGCTATATATAAACTATAGCTTAAATGGGCACGTAAAAAAGTTGTGTCCCCAAACAAGGCGTCTGCACTGGAATAAATAAACAAGTACACATTGGTTTGACCACGTTTTCGTAGACTTCTCGCCATGGCAGTTTGATCTGAAGATTTGTATGTGTAAAAGTGAAAATACTTCAAGAAATTTTGTGAAATTTTGTATTTCTATGTGTTATTTGATGAAGAAACGAATGAAGAAATTCCAAGGTATGTATGTGCTTACATTTTTTGGTTATAGTGTAGTAAATGTAGTGCAAATTATGACGTTGAAGATTTGGAACAGTTCCTATTATTTAAAACAATAGGGGAGTTTCATTATGTGAAATTTGAATGTTTTAGTACTAAATACTGAAAATATATCATGTAAGTAGTTACTCTATTAAAAAATATTAAAGCGATATTAATTTTGTTTTAATATTTAAAATTGTAACATAATTCCAAAGAAGCGGTTGCACGCTGAACGGCTGTACGTTACAGTTATCTTTTGTCTTTTTGTACACCATAGTGAACAATATATATCATCTTCGTTCAACAAAGAACAAATTTCTGACTTCCAATTTTTTTTTATCTCTTACTGTACACTAATAATATTGTATAAGACTATCTTTCTTTTACAGCGAACGATTGTTATGTCAAAACCGTGGTCAAAACATTGAAAGTCTGACGTATTTCCTCAGCTATTAGCACGATATTCAAAATTTAAAAAAAATAATTATTTTTGTCAACAATATGGAGTACTTTATAAAAAAATAAATAATACGTATCGCTTATTTTTTCATGTAGATATATACAGGGTGTTTCAAAACATGTGTCGGAAAATAAATGGTGGGATTGGTTGGCTAATTATAAGAAAAAAAGTTGTACACATCTTAGCATTAATATTAGCTACTTTTTAAGCGCTTATTCAATTTTTTTCATGTGCCATTGACGGAGATTTTAGGGTTGCGTGAGGTTTTTATAGCCCTAATTTCTATGACACTTGGGAAATTGGCATTCTGAAAGCACATTGTGAACCACCAATATTTTCTACACAAAAAAGGTATTCCTAGTCAAAAGCTCTAACGTAAACCGTTTTAGAGAAATACGGCATTTTATGATGGAAAACATGAAAAAAAACACTCCAGGCATTTTCGAACGGGTACGTCAGTCACTAAGTCGTAGGTAGGAAACCTGCGTTACCGTAGGAGGTCATTTTCAACAATTTTTGTGATTTTTCTTGTTTTTTATGTTATTGCTTAGTTTTGTAAAATAAAAGTTCTGTGATCATGTTGCTACTTTTTTTCATGCTTTTCATAATAATTTTTTTACACCCTGTATCTCGAAAACAGTGCGTTTGCGGAACCATGTTAATAGGAACTTTTTTTCTCATAATTAGCCAACCAATCCCACCCTTTATTTTCCGACACATGTTTTGAAACACCTGTATATATATAGGATGTAAATTTTAAAACGGGTCATAGGGCTATAACATAGAAATAGTATATTATGTGGCAAGTGCGTGAAGTTGAAATTTTTACATGAGGATGGAGGTTGCGACACGAGCCAAAGGCGAGTGTTGCAAACCACCCGAATGTAAAATAAGCTTCACACACGTGTTACATACTCTACTTTTTCTACGACCTTGCAATAAAATATATTTCTTCTTCACATTGTCATTCTTTTAACGTAAAGCCTCTGTATTATCGACTTGTGCAACCATGGTTACCAACGTTACGGGTGTTTAACAACTTTGTTTTATTAAAATACAATTCAGTTTGTAATATTTAAAAAAATGAACGGTGCGTGAAATCAAACTTCACACATAAAAATTGATACGTGAAGTACTCACTTCACGCACGGGAGTAGAAAAAATAGTTTTTTAGACGCCAAAAGTTTCTATATTAATTTATTGAAAAGATAATTGACATATGACATTTCTGTTTCATATAAAAACAGAAAATAGATTTAAAAATTTGTACAATTAAGAAAAATATCATTAGCCATGAAACTGACAGTAACAAAAAATTGTCATTATTTACCAATAAGATAGCGGACAATTAAAGATTAAGGTTATTAATTTATTAACTAATACAAAACAACACAAAATAAAGAAAACACTAGGATATTTATGTAAGAAACAATTAGTATTTATTGTAATAGGTACCTATTTACAAATTGAAATTGATCTACATGTAATAAGAAATAAATTATAAGAAACGAGAAAACTGCAAACTACAAGAGAACAATTAAAACCATTTAATAATTTGAATTGTTCTTCATATAACAAATTATCCATGATTTCTTCTCAGTAAAACGAAAATAATAATAATTTAATAAATAATGTCCAAGAAACGTTTTAAGTCAGCAATTATTTTGTTTTGTTTCTGTCAGTTTCAGGGCTAATGATATTTTTTCTTAATTGAGCAAATTTTTAAATTTATTTTCTGGCTTTATATGAAACAGAAATGTAATGTGTTTGGTATCAAAAAATTCGTAATTTTTTTTTTAACATGCACTAATTCTTTTTTCAATAAATTAATATGGAAACTTTTGGCGTCTAAAAAAACTGTTTTTCTATGTTATAGTCCTATGACCCGTTTTAAAATTTACACCCTGTATATATATAATTTTTAAAAATTGTGAAACTGTAAACCTAAGTCAGCACATAAATGAGACTGCGTATATTTCCAAATTAATGAAGTAACATGTATTGACTCAGTTATAAGTAGGCAATTGCTGAATATATATTTTCTAATATTACAACAAATACCAGACCTCAATTTCTTTGCTGACTTATCTTTGCGTGAATATATATAGCCGACTGAACGACAGGGAGAGGAAGCTCTAACATTGTAGCCTGTTCGTTACAGTCTACGCGATTATATACTCCTAACTTAATAATAAAGTTATATATTTTTTTAATCAACTGTGTGATTCCAACCCTTGGGCGACCCATTACAGAAACAGCAGCAATCACCTCGCTAAGAAAAGTAAGTAATTAATATTCTTCATTACATCACTAACTAATTTGATACGAGACGTAACTTTCAAATCTGGCAAGAACCCTTTCTTTAATTTTATTTGTTAATTCGCGTCATAAAGGCGGGTTACAAAACTCCCCATTGTTCTTAGTAATCTACGAGTCAAAGCTTAGAATTATGTATAAAAAACTAATTATATACGTACTAACTAAGATAGAATTTAAAAGCAGTGTATAAATTACGGTTTGTGATCATTCTCTGGCCAAATGTAAGAGCGGCCAATGTCAATTTTGAACCGAAATTAAATTGGTTGTAAAAAACGCTATATTTTTATATACATGTAAGAACAATCAAAATCATACTGTATATACAGTGTATGCATGGACATGGACCTATGGAAATCGACATACAATGAACCAATGTCATATAATATGTATGTTAACACATAGCATTCCCATATTCCTGCTGACACAGCATAAGAATATTACACATCCGTGGAAAAGCCATCATACAAGGGACGTCAACCCAGCCTACTCAGGTATCTTCCTGCAAAACTGAGACACACAGCACGGGCAGTCTAGTCCAGAATCTCGATCGTACAACATTCAACTGTTATGCATTACTTTGCAAAAAACTAACTGTACTTATAACCGGATGTAACACGAAAACCGAGCCATAGGCGGTTAACATGGGAAATCAGTTTTTCTTGCGCAAAAGTGGCCTATTAATTTTAGATAAAAATGCTTCATATAAATTTTGAAGAGAATTAAATTCTGCATCTTAATCAATAATCACATTTTCTTTTGAACGTTTCGTAACCGAAGAAATTGAATTTAAAAATTGATAAAAGTTACTTATTTATAGTGTTAGCCATGGTATTGGAATAAAATCTCTAACAAATTTTATGACATTTGAAACTATAATTTAGAAGAGTTCATATAAAAGTTCTTTACTTGTTATTGTCCTACCCTCACCTTGTCACAATATCTTGCAACGAAAGGTACAAAATTAAAAACCTAGAAGGAATATTTTTAATAAAGGAAGATAATTGTAAATTAAAATTCAAAAACAAAATATTAACATTTAATCAAAAGTCTTTTGGCAAACCAATTATACTAGACAACTACAAAATCAACCTAAATGAAAATCAAGCACCAAAATTAACCATCGGCTTGAACACCATCCAAAAACTACAAATACCAATCAATAAATTCGAAGACATCGAATCCGAATCATCGACAACTTCGCATCAATCAACTACCCTGTAATAATTTTATATGCCTTATTTTAAATAAATGTATTCAGTTCAGTTGCAGTTTACATCCTTAAAAAACTTGAACATTCTAAGCCAAGGAACCAACCTCCAAACCAGGGCATCGAACTAAGGTCTTCACCTTGCCAGTCCATTCGACTAGCCGATGAAGTCCACTTTTAGAGGGGCGTTCCCATATTCCTGCTGACACCGCATAGGAAAATTCCACATCTGTGGAAAAAAACATCATACAAGGGACGTCGACCCAGCCATCTCCTGCAAAGCCGAGAAACACAGCACGGGCAGTCTAGTCCAGAATCTCTATCGTACAACATTCAACTCATATGTATTACTTTGCATACATCTGACTGTACTTATATTCTTTTGTAATAATATAATTTTTTTTTAATATAAATAAATTTATATTATAACTTGTATAAAGCCCGTTTGTCACGATCTATAATTCTGCACAGAATTATGAACATACGGTCGCATACAGGATTTTTTTGTCCACAAGATTAGAAGTTCTATTTTTATGGACTAAAATTGCGCAATAATGGTTATTGTTTACAGTTATAAATTTAATAAAATTTTATTGAATTGTCTTGGACTCGAGAACAACAGAACAAATACCAAATTACTTACATAATATTCTGTCCACAAATTTGTTCATGAAAGTTTTATTCAGAATTCTAGATCGTGACAAATGGGCCTAACCCTTCGGAAGTGGCGCCCTTTTCTATGACCCGGTCTACTTGATTTCAACTACTGAACCGCCACGTTACTAACCAACCAGAAAAAACAAAATTTTTATATTATATTTTTATATATGGGATCCCGTGGCCGCGTGCCTGAGTGTCTGGTCTCGAACCTGGGGAACCGGGTTCGATCCCGACCGACGCCAAATATTTCGAATTTTAATAGGGCACCTGCACGTGACGTTTCAACATGGCGGCCACCAGCTGATCTTGGTCAACCAAACCTTCAGTTTGCATTGTGTCTTACGGAGAAATATCGTGCCGTAAGCTTTTATTGTGTTTTTATGGCACTTATTGTTTTATTTGGGAAAAACTGATTAGAGTGTGTAAAAGTGAGTATATGAGGAGTGTTTTCCGTAAAAAATAAGTCAGGACATTCTTACTATTTAATGAGTTCCAGATTATTAAATTAAAACTAACCCAATCCTATTTTTTTGTCTATACTTTTATTGCATATAAAATAATTTAAACATAATCGGATAGGAACATATTGTATGAATGTTTAAATATATGTAATTTTCTTTGATAATATATATAAAAAACATGAAAAAATTTTTTAAATGACAAAATTACAAATTTTTAATGAAGTTTTTTTTAGTAACAGAAAAAATATATATATTTGTGTCTGTTTCTCACAAAGGTTTAAAAATTAGATAGGTAATCAATTATTGATTTCATATTGATTTTTAAAAGGCATTTATAATCCTCGTCAAAAAAATGTCAATGTATAAGGATCCACATTATGTATCCACTTAAATTTATCGATTTAACGTACTTTGGCTTCCAAAGATTAATTTTTGACGTATAAACTCAATAAACTCATTTATATACAATAAAAATACACAATATGACAATAAGAAAAATGAACTCGAAGATAAATATATATATTTCAAATTTAATTTTCTTTATAAATTAAAAAAATCTAATAATTCAATTTGTTTTAATTTCAATATTCATGTTTTCATTCAACAATACACATAAAAAAAACTTATACAAACTCAAATGAATGTAATACAACCTGATGCTACATGCTACTTATTTCAATTTAATATTTTTAAAAATATATTTATATATCACGACTGCTTTGTTTTACTAGTAAATAATTCATACACTTATCTTTAATTATGGCTAATTACATTTTAAAATAGCATGTATAAATTTAGGAAAACCTGAATTTCTTGTACAGAAAACACATTCGCAAGACGCAATGTTAAACTGAAGCTTGGTTGCCCGAGATCAGCTGATCATCCGCCATGTTGTGACGTAGGTGTAGGTGCCCTATTGGCCCAATAGTGCACTCTCTACGCCAGCAATGAGTGCCCGTGAGGTGACGCCTGGTAAGCGCCCACACGGTACAAATATGTCATCATCATTACCGATATCTGCGATAAAGCAGATTGTGGCATACTCAGAAATGGGTAATATGCCGTGATGATATATTTATTTTATTTTATTTATTTATATTTTTACATATCGATATACACGTCAAAATTTATAGTTCTATATACATTATTATTTATTCGTATTCTATTTATTTATTTTATTACACAAATAGTGAGCACGTCATATTTAGCTTACATTGGTGACCCCATCAGTCAAAAAATGTCTCTACCTGTAATGGAACCAGTCGAACCGGCTGGAGCAGTTGATATACTCCTGGTGGCCAGTAGTAACTTTAAACTACCAACATTCTGGCCAAACGACACTGTTTTATGGTTTGCGCAAGTGGAAATGGTTTTTGTAAAACATCATATTAGAAGTCAAATCCATTCTCGGAGATATCATTTGGCAGCAATTCGAGAGCAATGTGGCGACTACGATGATATTTTCGCCACAACAACAGAGTCATGACGATAGAATAAAAGTTGTTTAGTTGTTTATAAATAATTAAAAAATATATATGTTTCAAAATTTTCTCCGTAATTCGTTTTTGTGTTTACCATTTTTACAATTTCGTTTTTTTACACTGTGTGATTGCAGTTAGTATTTTTATATTAAAATCAGTGGCACCGGGTCTGAGAGACCCGGAGAGATCAATGTGAAAAATACCACCGGGGTATTTTTGTTACAAAATAATTATATGAGTTGATGGATTGAATCATTTTTTTTATGAAAACGAACATTTTACATAAAAAAAACAAATAAGAATTAAACTCTCAATTCAACAAAAAAATCACAGTATGTTATAAAATCGATCGGGTTACAAATATTTATTGCAATAATAACCAATGTAGATTGTTAGTAATGTCCAAAAGCCTTAGTGCTATAGACAATTTAAATTAAATATATATATATCATCACGGCATATTACCCATTTCTGAGTGTGCCACAATCTGCTTTATCGCAGATAACGGTAATGATGATGATATATTTGTACCGTGCGGGCGTTTACCAGGCGTCACCACACGGGCACTCATTGCTGGCGTGGAGAGTGCACCACAGGGGTAACTTTTTGTGCCATTTAAAATTGGAAATATTTGGCGTCGGTCAAAAAAAAAATGAAAATTAAATTAAATTTAAATTAAAGAAAATCAATATCAAAATTACGAAATGTTGATAGTGGTTGTTCTTACATGAAATCACAGATTTGGTGAGAACCGCCACCTGGTGGTGGCGGTTCGGTTAGGGGTGAATACCAGGACTTAATATTTTATAGTTTTGTGTATTTTACGGCAAAAACTGTGGAGTACAAATGTACAAAGTTGTTTAGAAGTAAAAGTAGCAAAATTGTTTTTATATTTTTTAAATTATGTTTTTGGAAAGAATTTCAAAATATGTGAATTAGTAACAATAGTCATGACTTATGACATGGATTAATTGATTAAACAATATGTATTATTTTATTTATATTCTTTTTTTTTTCGTAAAAAGTAAATTAAATAATGGATGTTTATTCGAATGAGAAACATGTTTAGAATTATTGTGGTGGAAATAATTTTAGAACAATACATGATTTATATTTCATAAAGTACTTAATTTATAGGTAATTGAAGTTTGAAAATAATTTATGAAACCCAGAAATAGAAATAAACAAACGCCATGGCTATGCTTCTAATTAACAGAACTTTTGAAGTTTCTTTTTAAAATTGTAAAGAAATCAAAAACATATTTTTGGGTAATTTAACAACTTTGTACTTTACAATTTTTGCTGTAAAATGAAAAGGAGAGCATGTTAATTCTTATGTTCATCCCTAACCGCCACCACCCAATATTTTAATGTTAACAATATTAAATAATATAATATAGGGTTGTGTGCACATTCAAATAAATAAACATGTTCATAGTAATTAACGATAAATGTAAAGTGCATTTCTGCATTTGTATTTTTAAATTTATTTTTAATATATAAAATAAACTATTAGACACTTACAAAATTGCAATTTGCACGAGCGCCTCTAACGGCAAAGCATAGAAATCAAGGTTGCTATGGATACCCCGTCCAAACAAAGATCTGTCATCAGCCGTAGACTCTACACTCTAGCCATCGTTTTAGTTGAATAATCGAATGATCTTCAATATTATCAAACAAAAAAGTTGCCCCTGACACATCTGGTTTTAAACTCATTTTTATTAAACACAACGTACAAATCACAATAAAGAATTAGGTTTAACACTGAATAACAGATGCGAACACAATGACAGGGAACGGGACGCAAGATAACGAGGGGAGCTTTGTTTGGATGCATGATCTTCTATCTCTCTCTTGCAGTGACGTCAATTTTGTAAGTGTCTAATAGAGTTAAACATATTCGTAACCGCTTTTGCCAACATTCACGGACAAGCTAATATCAGGTATATCCATCCTTTTCTATCACATTGTTGGTATAGCATACTTCATTCGTTGATTTGTCGTTACTTGGTGAATCTCGCGTGAAAAGTGGAGAATGCACCACTTTAAAAAACAATAAAAGGTACATTTGCGATCATATTTAATAATTCTTTTATGTTATAATGTAAATTCTCACAGAATCATGTATTACAAAATACGAGGGGTGCGGGTGTTCTGAAAATTTTAGGAATTTTACCAGTAACTGATAATTGTTTGTATTTGAAAAACTCTGAATTGATGGTTAAAAGGGGATAGTGTGCCGTAGAATATATTGTTACAAATAATTGATTGTAGTATTCAGTTAGATGTTAACAGGCAAACGTATTTAACCTCTTTTTCTTAACATGGAAAACGCTAAAAAAGGGCAATCATTTTCTTTTTGTGGACAGAAAAAACTAAGACATCGGAGATTGTCAAACGCTTTTAAAATGTTTTTGGCGATCATGCAGAATCTAAGAGTATTGTTCACCGGTGGGTCAAGTTGTTTGAAGTAAGAAGAACTTCAATTGAAGATGACCCAAGGAGCGGCCGGCCAAAAACATCTGTTACGGACGAAAATGTGAAGAAGGATGAGCGTCTGGTGCTAGATCTTCGTGTCCATTTAGGAATGAGTAAAGTAAACAGAAACACGCAAGAGTTGAGTTGTGCGAACAACTTCTTTCCTTAATTGAGAGTTATGTTAGTAGTTATACACAATTTGCTAAAATCTACATAAAGTCAATCCCTTTCTATAAGAGAAGATAATAAAAATAGCAAGAATATAAATTTTATATTTAATTCGTATTGGTATATTATATTTAATATCTCAAACATTTTCCAAGGCAAATATAATAAATACTTACCCGTATGTAACCCGCAACGCACTTTATCCCCTACAAACCTGCAACCAACAAAACACCATATATTGGCACCTTCTCCGCAAAGCACACTTACGCTTCAAAACAAATGCCTCTATTACGTGTCTATGGTCGAAGTTTACAACATATTTTACATGCACTGGTTGGTGACATTGACAGAAAATGGCGGGTACACAATTTAAATTTAAAAATATTATTTATTTTGCATATAATACAAATTATTATTTATATTGAAATTTGCTAAATTTATGTGAATTAGCATGAAATGAAAATTGTAATTTGAAGGAAAGGTTCTACAGAATTCAAATTTTCCAAATGAAATCTCTGAACAAGTTTAAAATTTAATGAAATTGAATGTCTAAATCAGTGGTTCTCAACCGATGTTCCGCAAGCACTTTGAAAATATTCCGCGAAATTTTTTGGCAATTTTAATTTAACTATGCTTTGTGAATTAAAAATTAATATGAATGAATCGAGTGAAAACCGCAATGTGTTGAAATTTGTACTGATGGAGCCCCATTAATGGTAGGAGGCGGGATTTATACTTTGTGCACAAAATCAAAATTGAGATTTATGTCAACAATTCTTTCTTGTATAGAAAACATTTATTGCAAAAATATTGCCCGTATAATTGCGGAATATTTTCAGTTGTTAACACAGAAGTCAGGTGTGTCTCTCTAGGAAAACGATGCTTTACCACGTACTAGAATTAAAAAAAAATGTTTCGTTTCTTTCAAAATGAAAACATTTTATTCGCGCAAGATTTTAAAAGTAATATGTGGTGTGCTCATTTAACAGATATTTAAAATTATTTAAGTTGTTTAATACAAGTATATTTGGGTAAAAATGAAGATAATTTAACTGTGACAGACAAATTATCAGCACTCCATAAAGATTACTTTTCGTCACAAGCAACAATCTAAAAATTATATATGATTTTTTTTCTATTTTAATTAACAAGTGTTCCGCCTAAAGATCTTGCTCACAAAAGCGTTCCGCAGTATTGTAAAGGTTGAGAACCACTAGTCTAAATGATGCATGGAAGTATTTTGAGGCGATAAAAAATAGTAAAACTATACATAGATATAAAAACTGACCCCTGTAATATAAATGTTTTACTTATTTATATCTACAAAACAATGAACTCCATAGTAAGTTACATAACAACATTATATGTACTGTAATAATTATTAAAGGGATACAAATTACCTTGTGAAGAAAATATAGTATACATGACATAGCTGTAAAAGGTGAGAAAAGAACAATAGGTCAGAGCAAAACTTACTTATTTATTGGATAAAACTGATGTAAAAATAAATCTGTGTTTCACATGATGAAGATAGATTAAAAACTTTACAGAATAAAAACAACATAGAATCTGACTGATACTGATATTATTAGGTATGAAAACACAGACGGTTAAGACCAATGATGATTTAATTACAAACTAGTAATAAAACATAATTCTTCGTGGAACCAATGTTTATGGAACAGTTACAATTTGTTAGGTCACAAATAAAATACAATCTGCCTAATGACGAATATGCAGCTCTAAAGTTAGTTGGAAAATAAATATTCCACAGTATATAAATATAATATTAAATAAATAATTTAGAATGGCCAAATGATCTAATCAGTAATGATAGTTACATCTATTTAAATTAACTAATATTTTTGATATATTACAACTCTGTAAATGCTTTGCGTGGTTTCGTCCTGCAAAAGATTGACCATTCGAACCAAAGGAAACAAAAATATCTTGATACTAAGTCACAGTAGAGCTGCAGACAAAACAAAACGTTTATTACCAACGAATAGCTACAACAAAAATCATATTCCAAATGCACGCGTCTCTTGTCCATTGTGACCTAGTATACTATAACAAATACCGAAACTGAAACAATATGAGATACAATACCGAGACTGAATGTATACGTACTCGTCGCATTGTTAGGGCACTTCTCAACCATTCCGTATTCCATTGCATTGCAAATATGTATTATAATGAATCAGAATGAGAGAAACACTTTACGTACATATTCAGTAGATTGGGGTAGTGTGTGTTATGTTACCTGCTAGCAAACTACTCGCCCACGCCTACGGGCATATTGCCCGTCAGAGGCGTCGGCGACGAAGAAGACACTAAATTCAATCGACACTGGTCTTTAGCTATTTGATCTGGAAAACAAAATAAACATTACTACAACATTCTCCCAATGGACCTATTACATTTTAATGACACTGTGAAGTCATTTTAGATATGCCATCTAGCGGAATTTTCTGAATCATTGGGTGGGTGACACCATATTGCCAAATAACAAGAACAAAATAAAATAAATTTATACCTGTTAAAAATTATAAAGAAAACGACAAAAAAAATATTTTTTTCTGTATTACAAACAAAAATGTATCTAATAAAAAATATGTTAAGTAAAATTTACGTTTACCGAGAGATTGTAATATCGTGTCTTAATCAAATTATATGCAACCTATATTAACTGTCAGTTTCCATTGTTTTAGTTCAGTTTTCAGTGGCGGCTTATGGGAATTTATAGTGGTGGGGCTGCAGCAAAAAAAATAAAGGTTGAAACTATTTTTCGTACCTTTAATGAAATTTAGTTACAGTTGCTCTCTAATATTAACTGTCCACTGTTCTTAACATGCCAAGAATGCACACACTTTTTAAATGTTCAACACATTTGTCATGTTTTTTTTAATTTTTCATTAAAATGTTTTAAATCTGCTACTCCATAATGAAAACGTTTTTTCTATGTACAAGCAGTTAGCCAAATATTTTTGTTATATACATTAGAGTTACATAACAGAGTGTGCTCTACTTATTGAAGACAGAATATTCAAATCACATGTAACGCGCAGTAAATTTATAATTTCTAGTTGTTCCTGCAGTTCTACTTATTAATTATTTTATATTTTTACTAGAGTTCTTCTCTTCGTTCATTTATACGATGATTAATATTATATGCCAGTATTAAGTACAAAAAAAGCACACAATAATTACCTAAGACAACGTTAATATTATACTTTGTGTAGTAAAAACAGGGAACAAGAAGGTTATGTTCTTAGACCAGGAATAGAGGGGAGACAGGGCATGCTACGTATTTCGCCGTAAGAAGACTTTCCAAATCATCATAGCGACTTTCGACCTTATTGAAACGTCAAAGTCAGCTGCAATAGCCCAATCGACCAGATGTGTTACATACGTGTGCAGTCGAACGAATAAGTTTTCAAAATCAACAAGCGTCACCCGACGTTATCAATCATTATTTTGACTTCTGACGTTCTTGAATACATACGTCTTTAGTTTGATTCATAGTTTTCTTAGTTTTGAATTGTTTTATTTATGTTATGGATAATCAAGTATTTATTTAGATTTGGTCAACTGTAACATAACAATATTTAACTGGTCGACTAGCTATTCCACCTGATTCAATAAGGGTCAAAATCGCAGAGATGATTTGGAAATATACGCGTGAATATGCCCTGTCTCCCCTCTATTCCTGGTCTAAGGTTATGTTACATGTTCTAATGTGGTTATGTTATTTGTGCTTTTTTAAGTATTTTAAATATTTTCTTCCTGGTAACTATTATTTTTCTTAATAATAATTGTTTATTGTTTGTAATGTTTTGTTTTTTTTTTTTGCTTATTTTACATAATCTAGTAATTATTATAATTATGTTGTGACACTTTTTGAAAGACTGTACTGGTAAGTAGTAAGTTTATTATCTGAGCATTTTATTATATGAAATTCGTAATTATTACAATATTATTATAATTAATAATATTATTATAAAATACGTACATATTATTTAAAAGTATATCATTTGGTGTTTGGAAATCGAAGTATGAGATTATATGATTACTTCAAACGTTGCATTTTTCACTGAAAATTTTATTATATTAAAATACATAATGACAGTATTATAATAATTAGTATTGTTATTAATGAAATAAAAATTAAAATGTGTCAGTCAAACTCATAACCTTTATTGGCGAACTTAGTTATTATCAATTTCCACACTTTTAGATTATCATAAACATGCTTGGCAAGTATTGTGTGCCTAATTGTAATGGGAATTACCGAAATGGGACCAAAGTTAGTGTATTTCACTTTCCCTCTGAAACCAAGTTGAAAAATGTTTGGTTCAGGCATATTTGTAGGAAAAAAACTTATATTCCCAGCAACAATTCAAAGGTATGTATTTTAATATTGTGTGTGTTTTATTGATGTGCTTGATGAATGCTTATTATAAGGGTCGCTTTTTACGTTTAATTTCTGCAGGTCTATGAACTACATTTCAATGAAAATGATTTCGAAAAGGAAGAGAGCATGTACGACGACAAAACAGGGAGATTTTTAACAGCTGCACTCTCCTACCCTAGCTTGACTCCGTAGTGGTAACTTAATTTTTAAATAAGAACTTTCTTAGCCTAGATTATGGAACGTCGTTCAAGTATTTATTCACAAATTTAAATATGATACTTGAATTAAAATGTTTGTTGAAAATATTTTTCTCTAACACAATGTAATTTACACATTCTATAACTGAAAACTGTTACAGAGTGTTTACATTCTATCATACTGTTAAGGAATAATATTCCATAAGTCAAAATCCACTAGTTTTTCAATTAACCTGTGTTATCTCGACATCTAGTCACATGTTTATATTTTTTTCTACTCCCATACGTGAAGTGAGTGCTTCACGTATCAATTTTTATATGTGAAGTTTGATTTTTTGTTCACTATGCGTGAAGTGTTACTGCACGCACCGTTCATTGTTTTAAATATTACAAAAAGTCGATAATACAGAAGCTTTACGTTAAAAGAATGACAATGTGAAGAAAAAATTATATTTTATTGCAAGGTCGTAGAAAAAGTATAGTATGTAACACGTGTTTGAAGCCTATTTTACATTCGGGTGGTTTGCAACATTCATTTCAGCTTCACACACTTGCCACATAATATACTATTTATAATTTTATTTTTGTACTTGGCGTTGGTCGTTATATTCAGAATTCTAATGTTTTTGATTTTGATGTTGTATGGTTTTGTGAATTGTTGAAGTTTTTCATATTACTAAATTTATTATATTTCGTTATACAATTTAATGGGGTCCTATACCATAGTCATATTTTAACTATCTTAAATAAGAAGACGAAAATATACATAAATTAATGAGTATTAGTAAAAAAAAATTCTTTAAATATTGACTAGGTCACAAACAACAAGCGATTGAAGCTGATTATTAATTGGGTATGACGCGTTAGGTACTAAGAATTTGATTGGTCGCCTGCTTTTAAAAAGGAGATTCGCGCGTCTGCAGCGGTCACCTTTAAAGGTTTATGAAATGTCATGTTGTTCTATAACCTAACAAAACATTTAACAATTTTGTGTTTCATGAATTTGTTTAATTATAACATCTAGTAATATTAACAATAATAATGTATTTATAATTAAATCAATTTGTAATATTAATTAAATTAATAATAATATGAATTAAATTAATATTGAAACAGGCAAACACTAGCGCCATCCGTCGTCATACTTTGTGTAATAATATTGTCAAACTGTTTCAATGTTCTATAATTCATTAGGAAAAAAAATGCTTATTAATTTTGTTATTTATGCTTAATAATAATTTCTTCATGAATATAACGTATAAGTTTTTATAAAAAAACATTTCAGCTATGCAAACAAAAAAAATTGTTCCCTCTATAACTAACAGTTTGTCCCATTGTTTGTCGATCACTGGTCAGCAGTACCTCCTACGTCACGCACCAAATTCTTAATCTTTAAAAATTCATATCTCGCTTATTACGTATAATTTTTAAGTCGCGTTTGCACTAAAATTCTTATTTTATCCTGTTCTTACAGAAAAAAAAAAAATAAAAGAAAAATGGTATAGGACCCCATTGTCCCAGCTTTTATTTTACAATTGTAACGGCTCCAGTCGTTACAACCCATTTAACATACATGGGAAAACGCAATTGTTTTTCAAAATCAAGTTGGCTTTGCTTAGTGTGTTGTTTCTTTGATTTTGTCACTTCAACTGTCCCAACTGGCAAATTAAAAATGAAATTTGTGACGTACTTTAGGTCAGCCACGAGAGGTTTAGCGCAAGTTGCCTCGGGCGCCAATTTCTGGTAATCACAGTCGGGTTATGTCCAGGGTCCTTTTTAAATAAGACATAAGGATGGGTGGAGATGTGGTCTTTTATTTCAAAAACAGTTGTCACAGTATTTCTTTAGTTCGTTCAAAAATACATATATCGTGAATTATGACTGATGCGAGCTTAACGGTTTGTTCAATCTTCGTGCTTCCGTAACAACACAGTTTCTTCCGCTCAGCTTTAGCCTAATCTGGGTCAAACTCGAAAACGACGCCCGGCGTCGCGGGGTGTGTTGGCGTCGGTAATTCGTAATACGCTCCCAAGTCGACTTCTGACGAGTGGATTTAGATTTTTACAAAACTCGGAAACGTCGCGCCGTGGATCAGCAACAGTATCTTCTAATACGCCTCCAAGTCGAGTTCCGCAAAGTGGATTTCGATATCTGCAAACTCAGAAACGACGTCCGGCGTCGGTAACGCGTAACACGCTCCCAAGTTGACTTCCGAAGAGTGGATTTCACTTTCTACAAAAACTCAGAAACGACGCCCGGCGTCGCGACGCGGATCGGCGTCGATAACTTGTAATACGCCCCCAGGTCGATTACCGAAATCAGTACTTTGGTATTCGTAATGGTTCCCGAATGATAGATGAAAAGCGGAACGATGACGTCACTTGTACGATCTCCAGTAGGCGCAAAATGTTACTATCTCTACTGGGCGTTCCCTCTGTTTCGACGCTTGTCGGCGCCTCGGCGTCACGGTTGTTGCTTTAGTCTATCCTCGGAGGTGTGACGGTCTCTCCACACTAACGAGTCGAGGTTCACTCCGAGGACAAGACCCAACTCAACGAACGTTACATGCAACACCAAAACTTGGGTCGCGACACAAATTCGCGTCCAAAACGTTGCGGCGTCCCGGTCTCTGGTTCAGAATTCTCCCCTGAGGATTATGCGACGATCTCTCCACTCTAACGAGTCGAGGTTTTCTCTCTCTTTGACACAGAGAACGTGACGCTTCACACCCAAATATTGGGTCGCGTTTACTAACGGTTTACTTCTACCATAACTTCGTTCTCTAACCCAACAAGCACGCGTTTTGTTATCCGTACGGTACAATATAAGTTTTACTTTATATTTCCGGATTATTCCACCCTCTCGGTGTCTCGTTCGCTGAACTGCTCTCTGCTCTCGCGAAGGATTCAACTATCTCTGCTTCTCGCGGAGGATTTAACTATCAACTCTTGCTGCTCGCGGAGGATTCAACCTTACGGCAATTCGGCCCCGGCTTTTATAGCCAAAACTTAACAAACCAAGTTAAACCTGCACCAAGTGGTCTACAAAGCACGTGGCAATGGTAAAATATAGAAAATTTTAGAACAAGGGTTGCTACCTAAAAACCCAGGTTTATAATAATATAACTTGCAAGCCCTTGTTCTCCTGATCCCAAAAAAAAGTTTTCGTAATCATTGGTTCACTAATACTAACGTTAAATTCATCTGAAGTTACTGTTTAGCTAACATCCCAAATATGGGTTACAAAGGTAGTTTACAAATTATTGTACAGTGTTTCCTGCAAATCCCTACGAATACCTTGCTACACAGAGATTTCTGTAATAATATCTCAACAATTAATATACTTAATTGTTTCTCAAACGATAACATTTGCAGTTAAATGTAATACTGTAACGTATTTATGAATGGGGTCATTTCACATTTTCTGATTTATTTTTTTCTTGAAAAAATAGGTCAAATTAAACATGTACGTGTCTGTTTTACATCTTACAAGTCTTTAGAATCAGAGATATGGTTTTTTAAAAGTTGCATTTAATTTAAAATATTTCAACGGCTGACGACACAGTTTCACGGATACGACAGTCGAGCTCTACCGGTTTAATTTTGAACTATGATTGTTTGGTTTGGTATTTATTTAAATAAATAGTTTATTTACATATCTTATACTGCACTAGTACTTTTAAAGAAATAGAAAGTAATAATAATCTTTTCTCTTGTATATTTTGCTGTCAGCTGTCACCAGTGAACTCTATACTACTATGGAACGGGAACGATCGTTACTGGCGTGGTACTTCAAATTTCTAGGCAACCCACAGTACGAGTAGATTTTTCCAAAAAAATTAAAATGAACACAAAGTACAACCAAACTATTCAAAGAACGATGTTTTCATAACCACTGTTCAGTGAATAATTAGTAAAAGTACCCATTCAGAAATATATTAAAACCTCTGGAAAATCATGAGCTGTGCTCTGCGCATGCGTCAACTGGTGGAATTTGTGACAGTTCGCATGACCAGCCCCTTACAATGCTATAGGTATACACGTTTCCATTCCATGTACGTAGAATAGAGTTCACTGGCTGTCACACTTCTAGGTTAGATTACTGTTTCATGTTGTGAAGCGTGTGTGACAAAGAATTGTCTTTGTGTGAGTATGAATTTGTGTCGTCACAAATTTAGTCCGTGTTTAAAAGCGCGAAAGTTTATTAGCAAATTTATGAATGAAAAGTCACATATTTCAAATTATTTTCTATTACTATATTTATTAAATGAGATGGATTTCATGACTATAAAAAAAATCGACATTTTTTTTTTTTTAATTACCCCATTATTGTAGTCTTAGATGAAACCCTGCACAATTATATCAAATACTTTGTGCGAAGCCCAGCTTTGTCACAAATTTTCACAAAAACTAATTATACGCCTAGTTTTACGGTTTTTGAAGTTTTTTACAAGGTAACAAATTATTGCTTTTATAACATACCAATAATATTTTATTATTTTTAACAAAAATGTCAAGTGACGAGGAAAATATATTTTTTTAAATAGTGTTAGAGAAAGTGTAGTCCAAAACTCGTATGGAATAGTATATCCGTCAATCGCGAAACCGTAGACCTCGCCGACGGCTCGACCTACAAACTTTTCGCTTGTGCGGAAATTACCTATTCCATACTAGTTATAGCTATTGGAATTTACCAGTCAGATAATTTTAACAGTCAGTTGATAAACTAGGCCTAAATGTCTCTTCTATTGCGAGAATATTAATAGTTATATAAATTATTTTGAATTAATGTAATATAAAAAAAAAAAGTTTTTTCAGCAAACATTTTAATTAAGTACCAATTTAAATATTTCTTTTTAATATTAGTTTATTTTTACAATGCTGTTTTAAAATATGTGAAATATACTAAAACGACGTTCCATACTAGAATATCATCAAGATTTTGTTGCGAATATTTTTTTATAAATGTCCTTTCAAAAATCATGAATTGTGCGGCATATCTGTCAAGGCCTAAAATCGAAAGCCCAACCAAAAAATGAAGAAAATGCAAAATATCGAGAGCGCAATATCAGCGAGTATTCAGACCTATTCCAGGTATAACTCAACACATACTTTTAATAATTTAGAAGATTTAAAGGCATAATAATTTTTAGCAGCACGACTTCAATTGGTCTGAGGAAGCAGAGGCCTCGAAGACATTTTTCAAACTGGGCTAATACAGCTACGTTTTTAGAAATAATATGTAAATGGTGGGATGTTGTTAATGTTAAAAGTCCCCTTAAAGGATTGCGCAAGAGGAATGATTTTTTTTTGTAAATTCATTGTTCAGGTGCTGTCCTTTCAAAAATCATGAATTGTGCGGCATATCTATCAAGGCCTAAAATACTGGTCAGCGAAAGCCAAACAAAAAAATGAAGAAAAATTGAAATGCAAAATATCGAGAGCGCAATATCATGTCTTGTCACCTATTCCAGGTATAACTCAACACATACTTTTAATAATTTAGAAGATTTGAAGACATAATAATTTTTAGCAGCACGACTTCAATAGACACACAATTGCAATTTGCAAGAGCGCATCTAGCGGGAAAGCATAGAACTAAAGGTTGCTATGGTTACCACGTCCAAACAAAGACCTGTCATCAGCCATAGAATTCTATACTCCAGCCATTGTTTATGTTGAATAATCGAGTGATCTTCAATATTATCAAACAAAAAAAGTTGCCCCAAGCACATCTTGTGGTTTTAAACTCATATTTATTGAACACAACGAACAAATCACAAAGAATTAGGTTAACACTGAATAACAGATGCAAACATAATGACAGATAGAATCAGGGAGCGGGACGTAAGACAACGAGGGGAGGTTTGTTTGGATGCATGAACTTTTATCTCTCTCTCTCTCTCTCTTGCATATGACGTCAATTCTGTAAGTGTCTATTGGTCTGAGGAAGCTGAGGCCTAGAAGACATTTTTCAAACTGAGCTGATACAGCTACATTTTTAGAAATAATATGTAAATAGTGGGATGTTGTTAATGTTAAAAGTCCCCTTAAAGGATTGCGCAAGAGTAATGAATTTGTTTTGTAAATTCAATGTTCAGGTGCTGTCCTTTCAAAAATCATGAATAGGCTATTCCCCCGTAATCAAAAATAGTAAAAGTTTATTGAAAATATGAATGATAATAGTTAAAGGATAAGAAAAATTATATTTCTTTTATTATAAATTATTCCTTCTAGAAAACACCGGGAGTTTTGCTTTTGATGATGCAGGGCATGTGCACGAGTGTTTGAGCAAATAGGATCCCAGTATGACCTCCGACTTTGAGAAGCCCCGCCTTAACTTCTTCTATACTTCTTCGGGTGTGTCGGATCTGTTCGGTTGCTGTTCGGGTGACGTTCTAATTTCTGTGATTTATATAAAATGAGAAAAAAGTGAAATAAATTCAAGAAAAAAAAATTAAAATAATATCGTGGAATAGCCTATTGTGCGGCATATCTGTCAAGGCCTAAAATACCGGTCAGCGAAAGCCCAACCAAAAAATGAAGAAAAATTGAAATGCAAAATATCGAGAGCGCAATATCTGCGAGTCTTCAGCCCCATATAATCTGCTCGGTTAGAGTCAATGAAGAATTATCGCTATAGTTTATTACAAAAATGTAAAAATAAAAGTGAGAAGTTATTGCCAACAATACTCTAAATGAATGTCAGACAAGTTGTAGCGAATCGACCAATATGCGCAATGCGAATGATATAATTAGCCTAGTATTAGAAATGCTTCGTTCAGTAGAAGAGATTTTAACTGAAAAAGATGACTTACTTTTTTGAAAGAGCAAGTGGGGCTTCTTAATATACACAGAAGTCGTGCTCGATATTCAGCAGATTTATTAATTTTCTGTAGTTTATTACAGTGAATTACTCCACACGCATATAATTTTCTGCGAGCGTCGAATTTTATAAGACTGCTGAATAACCCAACTCTAAAGTCAATTAACAATCATGTGCTAACCAACCTACAATTTGGGCAAAGTTGTCAATCTATTAATTGACGAAATACAAAAAATTATCGTTGGTTTGGAGGACATTGGGTATGAAGAATTAGGAATCATTTCGGACAACTCCGTCAACAAAAAAGTCATGTTAAAATACGCATATGTACATCCCAAGAGCAGCGGTAGACCATTATTTTATCTTTTTGACTCTGTGCATTTGCTTAAATCCATTCGAAATAATTGGATAACAGCATACTGCTCCAATTGAAAGTTTGAACGAAATGCATGCATCAAGGAAGCATTCTTTAATTAAATTTGGATATGTACTTAATTTAAAAGCTCTGTACCCAACATCAATGGAGCGGCAGAGCGTTAAATTGGTGCTACCAATTTTTAGCAGCACGACTTCAATAGACACTTACAAAATTGCAATTTGCACGAGCGCCTCTAACGGCAAAGCATAGAAATCAAGGTTGCTATGGTTACCCCGTCCAAACAAAGACCTGTCATCAGCCGTAGACTCTACACTCTAGCCATCGTTTTAGTTGAATAATCGAATGATCTTCAATATTATCAAACAAAAAAGTTGCCCCATACACATCTGGTTTTAAACTCATTTTTATTTAACACAACGTACACATCACAATAAAGAATTAGGTTTAACACTGAATAACAGATGCGAACACAATGACAGATAGGAACAGAGAACGGGACGCAAGACAACGAGGGGAGGTTTGTTTGGATGATCTTCTATCTCTCTCTTGCAGTGACGTCAATTTTGTGTCTATTGGTCTGAGGAAGCTAAGGCCTCGAAGACATTTTTCAAACTGGGCTGATACAGCTACATTATTATCATCTCTCGACAGATTTTTTAGTCAGAAAAAAAATTAAGGCTACAAAGTGTTTTGCCCATGGTACTAAAAAATAAATCAGTAGAAATAAACGTTGGCCCTAACAGTACAGACTTGAGTTCATTCATCATACCGGACTCAAATTCTACAAATATCCTACTCCCTTCGTTTACTGAGACTATGAGTGCCCGTGAGGTGACGCCTGGTAAGCGCCCACACGGTAAAAATATATCGCATCATTACCGACGTCTACATATTATGTAAATACTGGCACACCCAGTGGTGATGATATATTTATTTTATTTATTTCGCCCTAATGCTAAAAATGAGTAGCTCGTGATCACGTGATGGCTAGCCGCGTGTATTTTGTTTCAAATTCGTTCATTCCTTTCTGTGCCTCGTTTGGTAGTGGTTGGTGGAGTTTAGCGTGGTTAGCAGTTTTGGTTTTTTTGTGTTTGGACTTTCGTTTTCGATATAATGTTACGATAGTAAAGTGTTGTATCCTGGGTTGCCGGGCTACTGATGAGTACTGATAATTAGTTTGTACACTGATTTTAAATGAACTTATTATTCTTTATTGCTATTGTTAAATGTTCTTTCTTTGTATAGATGTACATCACCTTCGTTCGTGAAGACAATTTAGCAAATAAAACTAAAACTGGGTACAATATTACTTCTAACACCCGGTTTTATAAAGAACAGAAAAAGTTACTTCCATAGTAAATTTATTTACATTGACAAATTTTAATCAATTTTATTCAATTTATGGCATGTAGAACATTACTGTAAAAAAATCGATTGTCATTTGAAGGAATAAATTTAATTTATTTGGAAATATTTTTTCCGTTATTTATAAAACCGACCATTAAAATATTTATTAATTTTCATTTAATTTATATTAGTATTTTCAACAGGCATGAAATTCAAATTGATGTTAGTTCTTTTTTCTATCACGAGATGTCGCTACAATACTATTCCAGGCCGTAACATTGCAGTCCGCCATCTACAGTAGGTTTTATACTCGTATGATCTTTATCCCCAGCATGTCCTGCGCACTCCATGCGAGAAGGGTGACTTTTCAAATTAGTTCTTTGAACACACACTTGTCGCTAGCATCGCATTGTGATATGCGAAAAACACTCTTATCGTCAAGTTTGACAACCATCCCTATTGTTTTGTAAACATGACGAATATAGCAGAAATGGTAGAGAAATTTATTTCTGTTTTTACAGTCAGCGTTCTAGCAGTGTCTGCAAATTCAGTTCGATTCTTCTTGTTTATAGTGTTGTGTTCTTGTGTGTTGTTTGTATCTTTATAAATATATTTTTCATGCTCATATAAATCATGTGTGTCACAAGAAAAATGTTTCCTTAATTTTAGCAAAAACTGTTGAAAGTCAGTATTGTAGAAACATATTTTCTTGTGATACACATGATTTATTAAATGAAACAATTTTTAATTAAATTTTTATTATATTGCAGGGAAATAAATAACATTCTAAAGTGGAAAATGACTGTCACATCTAGTGATAAATTAAAAATGTCAGTTGTGTTATAGTATAAAGGAGAAAATAATAAATACAATATTTTGTTAACATCTTGGTATTATTTTTATTTTTAGTCAATTTATATATTTTCATGTTTAGTTTGAAAAATCAACTTATACTGCATTTCACGTAAGAAAATAGTGACGGGAAGAGAGGTGCAGTTTGATCTTGTTTTTTGATCGGATAATACTCTGATATCATCTAATCAAACAACAAGATCAAACTGCACCTATCTTCTCGTCACTATTTTCTTACATGAAATGAAGTATAATACGAAAATGTTTACCTAGAAATACTATTAAAGGTTCATACGCCCCGCCAAAATTACTTTAGTTCCGTGAACAATCACTTTGTCTCTACTGTCGCTGTCGTTTGAAAAGTCACCTGATTGCTATAGAGAGCGCTTTCTATTATAGTAGTATCTCTCTTTTCTATGATCCCCACTAGGTAGCCCGCAGCCCGCTCTATATGAACTGTGTTGGTTGCTGCGGACTGCATTGAATCCAGCCCGGACGTTTAATATACTAGCCCGCACAACATACCGACTATTGAAAATACAATTATTGTTTAAATTTAAACCAGAAAATAATTGTTTTTAAACATATGCATATAAATTTAAGAACGATAATAAAATTGGAACTTTCATTTTTTATTGGAGGGGCTGCAGCCCTTATAGACGAGCCGCCCATGTTTTGGTTTCATTAAGTTTGCAAGTTGAAACACAAAAAAACAAGAAAACAATTTCGTAAATATTGTTCAGTAGGTGGTATATAATACATCACAACAATTGTTATCGCACAAAACCTTCTTTGTAAAACTCTTTTCAGACTTCCACATGTTCGTCCTCTCTAAAGTATTCATCGCATATACTACACTTAAATTTACTAAATATAAATTTACTCTTTTTTTTTAATTGTTGTACATATATTTGTTGCCATATTTTAAATATTCTCCGCCATATCACCCACCTGCACTAAAAATCAACTGCGCACTATGTACATCTCATTTTTATTCATATTTCTTTCTTTTAATGTAATAGGTCCATATTGCACAAAAACAGTATCAGACGATCAATTTGAATCTTTACTACAATAGGTTAAAAAAAACTAACTCGAAGTAGATTATGAACAAAGAAACTTATGTCATTTTGAAAGTATATAATACAAACAAAGAACTTTCATGAGCCATTGACAGTTCAAATTCAAAGATGTAAACATAGTAAACGTCATTTGATAGTTATTATAGTTTTAGTCTATTATTGTTTTAATATGAAATGTGTATACGGATTGTGCAAAATTAAATTTACTTTGGTCCCAGATTTCTGTAGACCTCTACACTCCAGACATTGTTTGAGTTGTATTATCGAATGATCTTCAATATTATTAAACAAAAAAGTTGCCCCAGGCACATCTTCCGGTTTAACCTCATTTTTAATCAACAAAACAAATCAGAATGAGGTGCGGGAGGCCACGTGACTTTTGACAAGTGCTTGTGGGGCCTATCATGGTTGCCAAGAATACGGCTTGCCTGTGTTGCCAAATACATTTGAGTGTAAAATTAATAAATAAAATTGTAAAGCTAGTTATTATTAATGAATATCATGTTTTACTTTTTAACACATAAACCTAATTTTTAAAATATTTTTTAAAAAAATTATGCGACTTATGCTGCCATCTATGGCAGAAAGATTTCTTGGCGCGCTAAATTTAAGGAAAATCATCAGATGAATGTTGAACGGCTTGTATGAAGTTTATATGTTAGAAAGTAAAACAACATGATATTCATTAATAATAACTAGCTTTATAATTTTATTTATTAATTTTACACTCAAATGTATTTGGCAACACAGGCAACGTATACAAGCCGTATTCTTGGCAACCATGATGGGCCCCAGAAGCACTTGTCAAAGTCACGTGGCCTCCCGCACCTCATAAAGAATTAGGTTATAACCGTGAATGACAGGTACAAACAAAATGACAGGAGTACTACTAGGAAAGAGACGTAAAACGAGAGGGAGGTTTATTTGTAGCTATCTCTCTCTTGCGTGTGACGTCAATTTTGTGTCTATTAAATTCCAATTTGAATATTCTATTTCCTTCTTTATTGTCTTTTCTCCTTAAAATACATTTCAAGATCAATTTTAACAACTTGACTTTTGAGTTGAATAATGATCAGACATAGATTTCTCTGTTCATTTCCTACTCCGAGGTCGGTTTTTTTTTAACACACTGAATGCCTGTAATACGGGCCAACGAGTTCATCTCTTTGGTAACGAATTTTTATATTGCGTCATATTAGATTCCATTTTCACAACATGAAGCTATATCCTAGATACACCAAGCCCACGCCGTGGACTACAGGCACACTACGCAACAACCACAAACATAAAACAAAAAAATTGTATAACGTCCAACCCTCCAACTTTTCAAATGAGAAAAAGGATTTTCAGATTCAGATTTCTCTTAACAGAGCAATTCATTTTGATTTAAAACAAATTTATCTTGAACTTCCATTATCTTTATTTGTAAAAAAAAAATCACAACGTTTCGAAAGCGAAAAATCTGCTATCGTCATCAGGAGAAATGATATAGATTTTTCGCTTTCGAAATGTTGTGATTAATTTTGTTTTTTTACCTTTCGTCACCTGTAGGTAAGGAAGGTATTGTCTTTAGTCAAAAAATTCGATGTTTTTAATAAATAAGCATGTTTTGGGGTCCCTAGAATACGATTTTACTAATTTTACGATGTCTGTATGTGACAAATTTTTCTCTGACAATAATTCCAATACTTCAATTCTAAAAATTATAATTCTTTCGTATTCCTGTTCTTTACATACATATGAAGAGCTGATTACATTTTGGTTGTAATTGGTCAACCGGAAGTTCTCTTATTTGAAATCCTTAATAGTTTTTCTTGAGAAAACGCTGTTAAATATCATTTTTTTGACATTTTATGTGATTATCAATATAAAAGAATATCTTATTGTCTATACGGTTTGATTATACACTTTCTATGATCATGGAAACAGCTGATATATTCAAATAAAGGCGAGTTTCTTTATTCACCGATGAGCAGTGCGCATTAATCGTAAATTTATCACATCGGTTCTATATTCACTGCTGAATTGCAGATGAAATTCATCATACCGTTTTTAATTACCGCACACTAGTCATCGTAAATTCATCGCATGCATCGGCTTTGACTACCGATAGATTTTACGATTTTCGATGGATCGGTTGTGGGGGGTCTAACGAAATGTTTTTTGGTTATATTGTTGACATTTGAGTTTTTTAAGATTATACAAAGAAAAACAATGGATGATTCAAATGAAAAAAACATTATATCTCGTTCACAGCGGAAAGGATATGGTTATAGATGTAGATGACGATATACAGGATGTTAATACTAAGTTGTAACACTCGAAAACGGCAGTTAGAACTCATTGAAACAAACAACTTTTCTTAGTTCAAATTTTTTAATTGGAGCCCCAGTTCATAGTTACTGGCGTTTTTTGTCAAAAATCGTCATTACTCCCTTATTTTAAGGAATATTTAAAAAATACAAAAACTTTCAGCATTTGCTTTCGGTTCTCTAAAACATTTGTATTTACAATTATTTTCTATTTTATCAAATAACAAAATGACGACCGATCCAAACAAGATATTTAGAAAACCACTCGATCGATTTTTGAAAATAAAACATTTATAAAATCCTTAAACTATTTACTATAAATATTTGCCTAAAACATTTTTTTTCGACCTGTCCAAAAAAAATGTTTTTATTTAAATTGAATTACAAGATAAATTTTAACAAACTGCAACAATCATTTAAAACGAAGTAGGCTTGCTGCCATTAAACAAGAAAATTAAACAAGAAACAAACAAACAAACAAGAAAAATAAAACAATGAACAATGAAACAACGAGGGACTAAATTTGATTTTCAAAATGGCCACCATTCGCAGCAACGCAAGCCCGGCAGCGTGTTTTAATAATAGAAGAGACTTGCAAGAGCTGTCTGCTTGTCTTTTATATCTTCTGCTGCAGCTACTATTCTAGCCACCAGTTCTAATTCGGTGTTCACTGGTGTCTCATATCCAGAGGTCTTCATCAGAAAAAGAAATCTAGGGGAGTTTGGTCGGGGTCCCAGGCTGGACATGCAACAGGACCTCCTCTCCCAATCCACTTATTCGGATATTCGCTATTTAGTAGTGCTATGACTTCTCGGCTTGTGTGAGCCGGTGCTTCATCATGTTGAAACCAAAGTCTTCGTCTGATGTTTAACGGTAAGTTATCAAGAAGCTCTGGCTGAACGTTATTTAAGAAAGTAAAATAATTTTCACCATTCAATCGGTTTGGGAGAATGTAGGGTCCAATAGCGTACTCCCCTACGATTCCAGCCCATACAGTTAATGAAAAACGTCGTTGATTCGTACGAATAAATGTTGCATGGGGATTTTCATCACACCACAAGTGATTATTGCGAGAATTAAATACACCATCCCTTGCGAAACAAGCTTCGTCTATAAATAAAATAAACTTTTCAAAACGCCTCTGAAGATTGCAACGTTCAAGAAACCAACGACAAAACAACAATCTTGGCTGGAAGTCTTCAGGTCCCAAAGCTTGCACTTTTTGTCTAGAAAATAGATGGAGACCTTGTTCCTTCATAACTTGCCAAACTGTCACGTGATTTACATCTAATCTATTTGCTATTATTCTTGTGCTCGTCGATGGCTCATCTTCAATAATATTAAGAACAGCTTCTTCAAATGCAGGGGTTCGACGTAATCTATTGGAATTCTCACCAATTGTTGGGTGAAAATTTCCAGTCTCTGACAAACGTCTACATATTCTTCTAAAAATGCGGCAACTTGGTTGCTGACGATTTGAATATCTTCTCCGATAAATTCTACGAGTTTCTTGTGCATTACTCCTTGCCTCTCCAAACACCAAAAGCTTGTCAAGTTCAGCGTTCTGATAATTATGCATTTTTATACACAAATTATGCAAATAACTTTTCAAGATGAAGCCGTAAATATATATATATATATTTTTTTAAATAAAGATATTTCTAAAGAACAATATCAAAAAGTATTTAAATTTGAACGTACAAACTAGAAAACGCGTGCCTCAAGTTTGAAGTACGCGTTTATTATTCGGCTTTTGTTTCATTATTTAATGGCAGAAAACCTACTTCGTTTTAAATAATTGTTGCAGTTTGTTAAAATTTATCTTGTAATTTAATGTAAACAAAAACTTTTTTTGGACAGATCAAAAAAAAAATGTTTCAGGCAAATGTTATAGTAGATAGTTTAAGGATTATGTTTTATTTTCAAAAAATGATCGAGTGGTTTTCTAAATACCTTGTTTTGAAATTTTTCATTGGTCGCCATTTTATTATTTGATATAATAGAAAATAATTGTAAATACAAATGTTTTAGAGAACCGAAAGCAAAAGCTGAAAGTTTTTGTATTTTTTAAATATTCCTTAAAATAAGGGAGTAATGACGATTTTTCGAAAAACCAAAAAACGCCAATAACCATGAACTGTGGCTCCAATTCAAAAATTTGAACTAAGAAAAGTTGTTTGTTTCAATGAGTTCTAACTGCTGTTTTCGGGTGTTACAACTTAGTAGTAACACCCTGTATACGAAAAAAAAACAGAGGTAATACACATAAATAATTACGTAATACAAACAATTGTTAAACGTCTACTGCAGTTCGTGAAATTCTAAAATGCATTTTAAAATCCAGATGTGAATAAACCCTATATTTTACACACAGTTTTAAATTTTAATATGTCTTTAAAGTTTTTTTTTTTATTATTATTATTATCATTATGAATTCCTTATCACTGCTGCTATTGCAGCCATCAGGTTCTTAAATGTTTGATGAAGAATCTGATGAGTGCATTAGAGCGACTGTTCTTTAAAAAAAAAAAAAAAAAAAAACTTTCCATATCTGTTAACTGGTCAATTGATATTTAACGTTAGGAGATTCATCGCACTTTTCAGCAACCAGTTTCTTATTCTTATTCGGTCGCAGCGGCTATCCATCAAATCCATCAGCTATTCATTGTGACGTCATTTTAAATTGCTGATGGAATTCAGCGCATGAATAGTTGTTGAATAAAGAAATTCGCCTTAATTCTAAATGACAGATGTCAGGGTCAAGTGCAATTTACCTAGTATATGTTCGTGTTATAATTTTATTGGATTCATAGAATCTTTTCCAATGAATTTTCGGTATGGAATTTGTAGAAAATAGTATATGTTCGTGTTACAGTTTTACTGAATATATAGAATCTTTTCCAAGGAACTTTTGTTATGAGATTTATACAAAATACACAAAAAGTAATGTGCTGGCCACATCAGATTTTTATAAATAAAGATAATGGAAGTTCAAGATTTTTTTTTTTTTAAATCAAAGTGAATCATTATCTTATACATTTAAAAATAAGTAGAGCTGCGAAAAACGTGAAACTAAAATAAAAACTGATCGTCTGAGAATAAGAAAAGTTGTAAATGCGTACTTACAGAAATATGGATGCTCCATCGCATCCCTGGCGGTTAGTCGTTCTAAATGGTCGTAGCGAAGCAGCTTGTCGAGGAAATCCAAGGCTTCGGGAGAAACCAAATGCTGATTCTCACTGTGTACAAAGCGCTCCCATCGCTTGCGCGAATGTCGGCCCAAGATATCGTTAAACCTAGTTTCTAATTTGATATCGTACTTGTCCAGGTACTCGTACAGCTCCTCGGTGCCGAGAACCTTGGCGATGCGGACGAGCTGGTCGTAGTTGTCGTGGCCGTGGAAGAACGGCTCCTTGCGGAAGATCATGGACGCGAGCATGCACCCCAAGGACCACATGTCCAGCGAGTAGTCGTACATCTGGTAGTCCACTAACAGCTCCGGGCCCTTGAAGTACCTGATAATGATGCAACCATTTTACTTTCACGATGACGAATAACTATTTTGATAATCGCCGATTACGATTATTTAGTAAAAAATAGGTTCCGTTAAAAGTATTACAATAAAAATCAATACTGCAAAATATCTTTATTATTTACTATACTCGCCGTCAAATAAATATGGACTGATACTCATTTTTTTCCCTTCTCCCCATCCTGTCCCTTGCCTTCCGGTGTTGTCGCTTCTTCATAACAGCATTTTCAACATGACCAATGGAATTGGCAACAGTGTAAAAATCTCCAGTCCATATTTTTATTTGACGGCAAGTATAACAGGGTACTATACCATAGCCAATTTTAACTACAGGGTGTTATGTAAGTAAGTGATCAACGCTTAACCAATGGTAAAACTGACCCCAAAGATAGTAAATCTGACAATAATTTTTGTTTAACAAACTTTCTACAAGAACTAGAGGCCTTTAAAACTGACCAATCACGTCATAGTTCAAAACTTTATAAAAAAGTAAAAATCAATGTGTTCTCTGGAAAAAAATGTGATACCTGTCACAAATGACATAAAATAATTGACGTCTATTTGGAAATAACTCTCTGTACCGTCTTACAACAGCACGACTATTTTGTAATGTCTCGCTATAAACCATTATGCATGCCTGCATACTCTTGGTTGGTGAAGGTAAATGGTATTTTGAGAATATAAAAAAAACAATATAAATTGTACGTCTATGCAAAGAAACATTTAACTTCAGATTGACAATCAATATTTTTTCCAGAGAACACATTGATTTTTACTTTTCTATAAAGTTTTGAACTATGACGTGATTGGTCAGTTTTAAAGGCCTCTAGTTCTTGTAGAAAGTATGTTAAACAAAAATTATTGCCAGATTTACTATCTTTGGGGTCAGTTCTACCATGGGTTAAGCGTTGATCACTTACTTACATAACACCCTGTATAATACAGTGTGTTCAAAAAAAAACCTAATTCACAGTAGACTATGAACACAGAAACGTGTCTGATCATTATTCAATTCAAAAATCAAGTTGTCAAAATTAATCGTGAAATGTAATTTTAACGACAAAAGATAATAAAGAAGGATACAGAATATTGCCATTCGCAGTTTTCTTATTTATTTCTATTTCTAAACTAAGGATTCAAGAAGAAACGCTTTGATTTCTTTAGATAACATTTTTGACAATATCTTGTGTCTAATTGACATTTAATTAAATACTTTCAAATTGACATAAGTTTTTTTGTTCATAGCCTACTCAGAGTTAGTTTTTGAACACCTGTATAAAATATATGTAAATTATTGAGTATAATGGCCGGTTGCACCAAAAAATTTTTAGTCGCATTTGCGCGAAAATTCTTAGTTCATCCCGTTCTTCCAGAAAAAAAAATAAAAAATGGTATAGAACCCCCATTTCCGCACTTATTTGAAAACCCATGTTAAATGTAAAATGACAAATAATCAAACAGGTTGCTATAACTACGTACATCTTAATAATCGTTAATAATAATCGATGATTACGATTGACCGTGAAATGCGCATAATCGGCGATTACGATTAATCGCAATCGTTGCATCACTAATACCTGGACGCCACGCGCACGTTATACTCTTGTCCTGGGTGGTAGAACTCCGCCAAGCCCCAATCTATCAGCCGCAGCTTCCGGTTTTCGTGGTCGATCATGACGTTGTGCGGCTTCACGTCCCTATGCATGATGCCCATGCTGTGGCAGTAGTCCAGCGCCTTGAGTAACTCGTACAAATAGTACCGAATGTCGTAATCAGTTAACGTTTGGTACAGTTGTTTAAAGTCCGTGTTATTCACGTGCTCAAATATTAGTGCTGGTGTTCGAGAAACGGGATCTTTCACTACTGCTTGCAGCGTTATTATATTCGTCCCACCTCGTAAATTTTCTAATATCTTTATTTCTCGCTTTATTTTCTTTTTCTTAACAGGCTACAACACAAAGCAATTATAGCTACAACTACATGCAATCAATAAAATTAGTGATGGGCATTATCGAATAAATTCATTCATTCAAATAATTATTTTTAATAGTCTAGATATAAATAGTAGTTATACAGGTGTTATTTAAGTAAGCGTACAACGCTCAATCTATAGATAATAAATCTGGCAATAATTTTTGTTTTACATGCTTTCTATTTGCTTTTCAGGTTAAGCACACTCTACCTGGTGGACAAAGTTTGAACTAAAAATATGTCCAAAATATATAATTTCCTCTCCTTCACAAAAATTTTCTAGGCTATTAAATCATTTAAATCGTCCTTTAATACAAGTTTCACGTTTTTAAACTTTTTCGAAAAGCGTAAAATTCAGTGTATCAGTAACAGATTGCGATGTCACAACAGGGAAAAGTTTATTTGAATTGGAAAATTACGTGATCACTTTCGTTCCAAAATAATATCAAAATTATATTTCAATTTTCCATAATTCATCAAAACTATATTCCATATATGACAGCTGATAACACGTGCATGACATTTGATATTTGTTTCGCATACTTTCGTCAAAAAAAAATAATTTTCATTACATTATGACTTTTAATGAGCGATTCTTGAATCAGTAGCTTACCTTCCTAACTACTAAACATACAATTTCGTACCACAATAGTTACATCATCCTTCGCCACATATTCCTATCTAAGCACATTTCTTTCACCTCAGCCACATTCATAATCGTATTCATACATGCTCTTCTTCTATTCCTACTCGGAAATTTTCGCTCCTTTAACACACAACCGATCACACCCATCCACTTACACGCTCGACAGCCACGCAATCGAACACTCTCAACTTTACCAACATATAATCGCTTTACAAGCCGTTCACTAGTCATTCTCTCCACATGACCAAACCATCTCAACTGACTCACTCCAGTCTTTTAACAATATTATTCGACAGTGCCCATCACTAAATAAAATACAATATACCCTACCTTTAATATTTTAACTACACATTTCTCGTTATTTGTAATATTGATAGCTTCAAATACTTCACTATATTTGCCCCGGCCAAGTTTCCGAACTAACTGATAATCGTCCTGTTGTCCCCAGTCCACAATGTAGCTCTCATATTCCCAGTATTCTCGCGGCTTGTGAGTATTTACATCAGCGTACACACGAGCCCTGCTTGGAACTGCCATCGCTCTAAGTCTTCTGATGGTTCCAAGGGCGTGTTTTATTTTCTCAAAACCATATGCTTCCAAATCTGTAAGTGCAACACTGTTAATACCGTAGCAACTCAAACATTCGCTCAGCCAGCCCATGCACAACCACTAATCTCTGTGTCTCTAAATGCAGTCACATGTTTACCAAATTTACCTTTAATCTGGGCTATTCGCATCAAACGATATGCATTCATCAGCGCTAGTTACAATGCAAATAAATACCACACGGGGTGCAATTAACAGAATCAAATGTTTTACTTAACCATCGAGCACACGCCATTATCACTCACTGAATAAAAACTGAATACTATATGAATATTAAAATAACACACTCCTACCTACTGCATTACACGAATAATATTCCCTTTAGAAAGTTTCTTCTTCTACACACATCTATGATAAATAAATAATTTTCTATTGCGTAGTGTAAATTTTTTGTAGTGGTTTGATTTTGTGAGCCGGTTTTCAACGAGGAGTAAAATCCAAGATGGAAGTTACATCCCGCCACGAAAAACTGCTGCTAGAACGATACTATTGAAGAGCCACAACATTGCGCGATACCCCTCTACACGAACATTGCTTACCGTGCAGGGCCGGACACTTTGCGATTTCAACGCACTGGCACCACAATGCGCCTTTTATTTTATTTCAAATTTATTTCATTTTTATCTATTTTTAAACATAATTTTGCACAAATGCTTAAAAATAACAAATTCACTTTCATTTTACCGTATTGTTTCAATATTAATTATTATAGTTTAAAGAATCTAATTGTTGAAAATTTATACAGAAATTCCCAATGTTAATTATATTTTCTGTTTAGTTATAATAAATATATAAATGTAATGCAAAACAATTTGAAAATTGAAGTATAAAAGCTTAACAATACAATTTTTTGAAATGAAGAATTTTCAAAGTCTGTGCTAGATGTCGTAAAGCACAGGTTCCCAACCAGTGGGTCGCGAAGTATTTTTGCGAAGGTCGCGAATACGAATTTGTTAATCAAGTTTTAATCAATTAATTTGTTTCAAATATATTGTACAAATAATTTTAAGAAAATGTACTGTTAATTTTTTTAGCATAGCAAAATTTAACTCGCATTGTTTTGCATAAAATGACAATCTATGTACATTTCCGTAGGGAGGTAAATATTTAAACAAAAACAAGAAATGGATTTTATGTTGCGATTTTTAGCGCAAAGATAATTTCGTATTTTTCAAAATGTTTATTATAATTTCTTTTATATAATATAAAAGAATATGGGAAGCGGGTTGTTTCTTGGTTGGGTAGTCGATTACATGAAACGAATTTTCTGGAAATCAGCCACTTTTATCTTCTCGTCCGAGTAAATTAGAAAAACAGATTAGCGACTTAATAAATAGAACTGTGTCTATTATTTTCGGTTATTACGATAGAAAAATAATTTAAATTCATTTTATATAGGGTCTTTCAAATCTGAATTGTTCATTTTATTCAGAAAAGCATAATATGATTTGGACAAGTTTTGGAAAAACAAAACAAAAATATATGAAACTTTTACCATTAGAGCATTGCTACAGGAACTCGTTCATTAATTTGTAATATGTCCCGTTTTCGCACACGCCACTGGCTGTTTTGAATAAGTTTTGTGTGCCTGAGAGTATGGTCGCGAATCTGGTGGGGACCCGGGTTCGATCCCGATCGACGCGAAAAATTATTTCCAATTTTAAATGGCACAAAAGTGACCCCTCTAGTGCCTGCAATGATTGCCCGTGAGGTGACGCCTAGTAAACGCTCGCGCGGTACAAATATTACCGAAATCTGTATATGAATTATAAAACAGATTGGCAGAAGGCAGACCTAGCAATGGGTAATATGCCGTGATGTTGTATATATATTTAAGTTTTGTTGTGCCATAGTTAATGTATAAGGCGAGTTTTTAAATTACTAAAATTTATTTTAAACCACAGAGCTCCATCTACTGAACACTTTGAGACTTATAACTTAATTTTTTAATAAGTGAATAAGACGACTTTTGGAATAGACCTCCTCAAATGTGGCTGAATCCCAAAAACTTAATTTCATGTTCATTCAATTTAGGTGAGTGTTTTATGTCCCGAATGGGGGGAAGAGAGGTTAGTCTGCTTGTAGGGTCGTGTCTCAAAAAAGGTTGGGAACCACTGTCTTAAAGCATTGTAAAGATATCGGCAAAATGTTTTGACGTTTGACATTAGTACCACATGGTCTTTGCGTGTTATTAATCATGGAAAAATATACAAATCCTCGTTGTAAATATTGTAATAAAGAATGCGCTCTCAATTTTGCGGAAGCACTAAAATGCACCACTTGTTATAAATATGTTCACATATCTTGTTTAAAACGACAATCCGTTCCTGGAGGGATATACGGAGACACCTTCTTTTACTTCACATGTCAAGAATGTACAAATACAGACGTCGAACTATTTGTTCGAAAGAAAATGACATGGTATACATAACAAAAACACATCTAAAAACAAATGAATACATATCCTATTGCAGGTTTCAAGTTATAATGCTAACTATGTATCACTTCCAACACAAAATTGCTGGTACTGCTAATAAAGGATATTATCACTGGAGGGTCCATTTGGTAAACTTTATTGATAAAAAGTGGTGTACACTTTTTACAAAAGATGTGTCAGTATTTAAAATAAATATATATGATTAAATTGTTGATTTATTGTATACTTACAGTAAACGAAGAAAGAACTGGATGGGAACTATTTCCGGATCTTTGTCGCACTTCAGCCCGTGCTTTTTCACTTCCGGAACTTCCGTTCTCGGACAAAACGGATGGTGGAAGTTAACTTTTCCGCAACTCACTCCAACCACAAGTGTTCTTATATGTAAAAAAAGAAAAACAATTACAATTAATTTTCCGAACCCCACAAAAATCTTGTTTTCTTTTCAGATAATGAACTCACCACTAATAAGCAAATTTCTTTAAAAGTTTCGCAAGATATAATATACATAGAAAAATTAATACGTAAATATGTACCCAAGCTTACAATGGAAAATAATTATGTGCCTGTTCGAAAAAAAGAATTTGACGGAAAGTTAACCGAATTTATAGATGATATAAATATAGAAGTTGAAGATGACTTACTGTTATCGCCCTGCAAAATATTCGATTCAAACAACACATTCTTACAACACGATTTAAATATCAACCAAGTTTTAGATTACGTTGCTCCTGCTCCTATGAAGCTCGCCCACCGGAAACAAAAAAAAAGAAGAGATATACCTAGGATTATATTCAAACAAGCCAAGCAAAACTTTTACGATTTTTGGAAAACACAAACTAAGGAAAGAAAAGTAAATTCTACATGTATTGCATTAAGAAAACCGGAAGAATCTCTTTTATACAAATGTATGCAACAAAACTTTACAAAAAGAAAAGATATCGTGCTCAAACGAAAATTAATTGTACGTTTTTTAAAGAAGAGACTCTCTCTGATAACGTTAAATATCGATATGCATGATGAAAGTACGGCAAATATTCGCGCGCGATGTTACCAATCTCCCGAAGGGAAGAAAAATATAAAAGATAAAGTAATAGCTCGCGGAGATATAACCACGGATGAATATATGCGTTCGCCTTTTACAAACCGAGTGTTGAAACCATTTATTCGTCGAGAAGTACAACCGAAATCGTTGTGGTTACAGCTTATGAGAGAACTTTTAGATAAACAAAAAACAAACACGTCAGTTTCTTCTTTAGATTATGTTTATGTTCGACCAAATCATTTGCCTGTTATTCACAGTCTTTGCGACCAATATTTTTGGCCGGGAATTGACCGTAAGTTATATTAATTTTTATATAAAAAAAAGGTGTTTAAAAAGGTAAATTTTAGTGTCAGAATGTTTGGAATATCCGGAATTCAGCTGCGTTGTATTGTACAAAAAACTCGTGATTGCTTTTGCATTTATGGTACCAGACGCAAAAATAAGTGAAGCATATATTTCTTTTGTTTTTACTCGCCCGGAATGGAGAAGGGGAGGAATTGCAACTTTTATGATATATCATTTGATTCAAGTATTTTTTTCAATAATAATGTATTTTTATATACTAATAATTAATTTTCAGACTTGCATGGGAAAAGACATAACTTTACATGTGTCTATCAACAATCCTGCTCTATTTTTATACCAAAAATTTGGGTTTAAAATTGAGGAAGTTGTATTAAACTTCTATGATGCATATTTACAAGAAGACAACCATCTGAGTAAACATGCATATTTATTAAAACTGGAAAAATAATCACGATTTTTATTTACGCATTTAAATTCAAAGGGATTTAAATGCCAAAAAAATTGATTTATACATCATCAAGAAATAATATTATTGGGATTTTTTTTTTGTTGAATATATTTAAAACACAAATATGGCACTTATTTTTAAATGTAAATGTTTAATTTATGAATAAAATATATTTTGTATGAATGAACTAGTTGTTTGAATTCCCGCTCGTAAATTATGGTTCTCGCGTTGAACACATGGTGCCGCTAGTTTCTGCGCGAAGAATGTTCGAGAGATTTCTAGAAGTTAATGTATTTATATAAATTGCGTAAAGACTGAGTACGAGGTTTCAGTGTTCGATGTGTTCATATGTTGTAAGCGTGCGAGTGAATTATTTTCAAACAAAGTGTTAATTCGAGAACAGTTGCTGTGTATTTACCATTAAAATGGGTAAAGATTACTATAAAATATTAGGACTATCGAAAGGTGCGTCCGACGATGACATTAAAAAGGCGTATCGGAAGTTAGCGTTAAAGTATCATCCGGACAAAAATAAATCTCCAGGAGCGGAAGAGAAGTTTAAAGAAGTGGCTGAAGCCTATGAAGTGTTGTCGGATAAAAAGAAACGCGATGTGTATGACATGCACGGAGAAGAAGGGCTGAAAGGAGGAATTCCCGGCTCTCAAGGCACCGGGGGCCAAAACTTCACCTACACATTCCATGGCGACCCACGGGCTACGTTTGCTCAATTTTTCGGCTCCGCAAGTCCATTCCAGGCCTTCTTCGAAATGGGCGGCCCCGGTAGTAACCGTATGTTTAACTTCCACGACGACGACATGGACGTGGACATGGATCCTTTCGCAACTCTCGGCATGGGCCCCACACGTCAAACCGGACCCGGGGGGGCCTTCCGCAGCCACTCATTCAACTTCCACGGTACTCCCAATCGCAACAAGGACAAGCTGCAAGATCCCCCAATAGAGCACGATTTGTATGTGTCGCTTGAAGACATCACCAAAGGGTGCACTAAGAAGATGAAGATTTGTCGCAAGGTGGTACAACCGGATGGCACGACGCGCAAAGAGGATAAGGTGTTAACTATCAACGTCAAACCAGGGTGGAAAGCAGGCACGAAAATCACTTTCCAACGCGAGGGGGACCAAAGCAGAAACAAAATCCCGGCTGATATTGTGTTTATTATCCGGGACAAACCGCATCCTCATTTTAAGAGAGAAGGCAGCGATATTCGCTTTGCAGCTAAAATATCATTAAAGCAAGCGTTATGTGGTTGCGTGGTCGATGTACCAACCCTATCGGGAGAAAAACTATCCCTGAATCTAACTGGGGAAGTGGTGAAACCAAATACCATAAAACGCATCCAGGGCCACGGATTGCCCCTACCGAAGGAGCCGTCTCGACGCGGCGATTTGATCGTCACGTTCGACATCAAGTTTCCAGAACACTTGACTCAGTCAGTCAAGGACATTCTGTACGACACCTTGCCGAATTAAGGAGACTTATCGTTAACGTGTAAATGTGAATGGGTTCCTTGTACGTTTTAGTACATTTGTGTGATAAGTGCGAGTGTGTTTGTTATTTTAATAAACAATTTCTTATGAGTATATTTGTATATAAGAATGGCCAAGATTGTTAATAGTCAGGTAATCTATGTAGGTGACGTTGAATGGAAGTGGTACATGTATTTAGTGTATATAGCGATACACCTTATACAGATGTAAATAGCAATCCTTGCCTCTTCCTAAAATAGTCAGTGACAGTTGTGTGCGCGAATGACGTCACTCGCTCGCCGTGAGTTCAAATACGTCTGCCCTGCTGTGGGTTTCTTGCCTGCACCAGATTTTCATCTCACTCTCACCTAGGCAAAACTAGATTGTAATATATCTTTTAGCTATTACTCAGAATCAATTATTTTTTTCCACACATTTTATTTTCGATTATGCAGAAAAGTTTATTCACCACCCTTTTCATTTTCAAAGCGAACTAGATGACTGAAATTTGGCACTTTTAAAATTTTTATTGTAACATATTGTACAAGTTTATAAATAAATTTTGGCTTACAAATAATGTATTTTTTTTATACACAAAGCTTAAAAATGTTATAATATATGGCAAGGAATATTCTAGAAATAATATCTAATTAGTAATATTGTTTATGTTTTGATTGTACAACCAACAAAAAATTGAATTTTGTACTTATGCTTTTGAATTTAAACAAACAAATATTAATTATATTGTAATTGTATTTGTAAACAAATTGATTTATGTATCTTTGTTAAGTAAATTTTAAAATATATATTTATTAACAAAATATTTGTCTATAAAAAAATTATTGAATATTATGTCTGCGACGTGTACTAGCTAGACAAGAATGTATGTGCAATTAAACTTGTGTGCTGTTGATTGCTACAAAAATAAGGTAAATAAATACTTTGTAATTATATTAAATATTTTATTTATATTATAAAATACAAAGAATCTTATTCATTCGAAGGATCTGCAACAAAAAATGGTATGTACTTGATTTACTTATTATAAATACGTTATTTCAAATTATTTAAATGTTTCAGAAATGTTTTATGTCAACATCAATTTTCAGACGGGAAAAGAAGACAAAACAAAATTCTCATCATGTTAAAACAATAAATAACTTGTGTATAATAAATGAGCTTACCTTTTTCATGTTTTCAGAACGTGCAGCAATCTGTAACAAAACGGTATTTATAAATACATATATTTAAGAATGTGAAACGTATAAATAGAATTGGGAAAAATATTCAGATAATATATTTTGTCTGCACAAATAATAAGACGGGAAAAGAAGACAAAAATAAGTATCATCATTGTTTATATTAGTAAAAATAAAATATAAATAAAAGTAAACGTACCATGCTCTATTTCCGCGTCGAATGAACCTGTAATGTACTAAAAATATACGAACAACTCCAATAAATCGAGCAATAGTACTCGATTTTAAATTTTGGAGACATTAATATTACTTTTGCAAGATTTCTACACTGAAGCAACATTAATAATTAAATCAGCTCTAGATCTTGCGTATTTTTTCCAAAATAAATAATATGAAAAGGGAAAAATTAATGCCGTTTCAGTCACTAAAATCAATCTACATCAAATCACTGAAACTCTATTATTAATTTTTCCCTTTTCATATTATACAAACAATCAAAAAATACTATCGATTAAAAATAAATAAATTGATAATATTTGTGATCAATCCTAAATGTTTAATTCACTGAAATGGGCTTAAATGATCAAGAAGAAAGAAGATAATGATTTTTTCCCCGTGAAAAATTCATTGATTTCGACGGGAATTCGTAGCTCATTTGGTTAAGCGTCCTACTAGATATAGGAATGCTCTGGGTTCAAATCCCAGCAAAGTCCACGATTTTTTCACAAATTCTTTCTTCGTTAGTTTAAAATCTCCTTGACCATTTAGGCCCATTCTATGAATTAAAGACAAATAAACGATACAAAGTTTTATTCTGTATGAAAGTCACAATATTTATTGGTCTGACTCAATACATACAGAGCGGGTTATGTTGTACAGTTATTTAGTTGAGGGGGCGCTCGTAGTGCTGGACTTGGAGTCGCGCATGGAAGCAGAGCGTCTGCGTTGGATTTCTTCCTGACGGCGCGCCTTCGATTCCTTCTTGCGTTGTGCCAGCAGTTTAGCGTAGTTATCGGCCTGTTCTTTACGGCGGAGGCAACGTTTCTTTTTCAAGGCGAGCCTATGACGTTTACGCTAAAAACAATTATTAAAATTACATAAATATTGCTATGAACCAACCGGAATCAACAAAATTATTTATTTTCCATTTTGTGGGCCTTGTGGTACACTACAAATTTTTAATGTATATTGGGATATTTCACTACGTAGAGATGGCGTTGTGCACTACGTCAAACCTTCGACAAAGGAGCATTTTTGATTAACTTCCATAAGCATAGGTATCATTGCTGTTAATAGTTCTTCTTTGATTCTTCTTGTATTTTGACTTTTCTTTCAATATTTATTATTATTTCAGGTAAAATATATTTCCTTGTTTCCTGATTCAGTAGTTGTAGAGTAGCAGTATATTAATTATCATTTTTCATTTTAAATACTTTAGTTAGTAGTTTTTAGGTTATCTTCACAGTTTAGTTTTTTCTTAGGGCCAGTTTTACAGTAAATATTAGATAATAGCAGTTTCATTAATTGTAAATATTAGTTCTATTATCTATTTCCCACTATATAAACTGTACGCGCCTATGTAATAAAATTGCTCCCTTGTTTTAGTTCCACATTTAGCCACCAGGTTCGCATTCTTATTTACATATCCCAATACTGAGTGTTAGGGAACAAAAATTCAATAAAAAGTACCTCAGCCATTTTTCCACTTTCTCAATTTTTAAAATGTAAAATGTACCATAAATCTGGAGAATTGCTGAAATAATTCCGCTTTACATCGTAATTACTTACGTTGCTAAGTAATTTAATATTTTTAGTAAGCACATATTATTTTATTGGTGCTGAGGTTCAACTTTTTATCACGAACTTCAGTGCCAAGGTGCATACTAAATTTTATTTGAAATCGAAAATTTATGAAAATGAAAGGAATATTTATTTTTATAGATTATGATGACAAATCTGTCAATGTCCCACAAAATTAAAACGATCAAATGAAAAAAAAAAGTGTAATACGTTCAGACTAAATAAAACTATTTTCTCCATACGTATCACACAATTACAATAAAGTACATATACTGCAATCAAAATGTATCTTTTTTTTACATAAAAAATAAAATAAAATATATATAAATTAATGAGTAAGCTCAACCACTTGTAATGAGATACGTTATATGCCCAATTTTAAACGAACATAGTTAAAAAAATTCGAGACCGAACCAACTCTCCAAGGTGTTGTGGAAAGCGCACCCACAAATCAAGTCCAATATATACGAGTATTAATATCGAAGTTTTAAATTAAAATATGTTTCATTAACATTTATAAATATTGAAACCAAATTTAATTTAAACCATGTACACTTACGTGCATAGAAATCGACCACTTCGCAGTTTCGATTATTTTTTTTTTAAACTAGACCTCAGTTTAAAATAAAACTTATGCTGTTTGAAAGATCATTTATTATGCTCTAACATGAGCCCAAATCTATCAGTGTTTATTTTTTAAGTGCAGAAACTGATATGAAAAACAGCGCATATTTACGGGATTGCTATCACTTTCACATTAATTTCCACATAATTGGTTTTTCAGAGTTGTATCAGTTTCTAAGTGCTAAGTGTAAATGTTAATTTGTTTCATACATTTCATTTTAGAACTTTTCTTTTGAAAACACGAAAAAAATCCTAATTAATTTAGGCTCATGTTAAAACGTATTAAATGAACTTTCAAAAAGCATAAGTTTTATTTTAATCTAAGGTCTAGTTTCTAAAAAATAATATAATTGAATTCAAAACTGTGCAGTAGTCGATTTCTATGCACGTACGTGTATAAATTAACTTACAAATTGCATTTTGCTAGTCAATAATGAAATAGATACATACTTGAAGAACAAGTGGAGTGATGAGACGCTGAATCTTAGGAGCCTTAGTACGAGGCTTCTTTCCTTCCTTTTGGGGCAGAGGTCTTTTCACAACATACTGTCTAACATCATCCTCTTTGGATAAGTTAAACAGCTTACGGATACGGCTAGCACGCTTGGGACCGAGACGACGAGGGACAGTTGTGTCCGTTAATCCGGGAATGTCCTACAAAACAAAATTATATAGTACGACTAGCGAATAAAACTTGAAGTTTAAATAATTTATAGATGTGGTTTCATAACTTTGCCCTATAAATTGAATTTGAAAGGAAACTGACCTTGATGTATTTCGTTAGAGAAGATTAGAAATGTACATATGTAAATTTTTGCAAATACCCATTCAAATACTGGGCTAAGAAATCCCAGAAATACATAAGCGTGATTGTACTCAATACCACTGAAATACTAAGTGGCATTTAAAATTTCCTTAACAGGATTTATGGATGTAATATTTTGTTATAATCAAAATAAACGAAAAGTGTTTAAGATATTTTAAATGCACCTCTGTTTTGTAATTCTGCTATTGTACAGGTAGCGTAGACATCCACCTATTTTAAGCAAGACAATGTATTTTTGGAAAAATTTAGTTGATTATTTAAATGAGTACTTGCAAAAATTTTCATACCATAATATTTCAGATCTAATCTTCTCTAATGGAATACGTAAAGGTCAGTTTCAGTTATGAAAAGAAACCACATCTATAAAATAATTTTAACGTCATCTTTCATTCGCTAGTCATACTAAGCAACTAAACTATTTTTTATAGATAAAAAAATGTATCTGTGGTACACTGAGAACAACTCAAAAATATACAAGAAATCCTCAAATCTAATCACAGAATTAATCTCCCACATATGTGAACGTTTGAAAGATATTTACACTTACAAACTGCCTATATGTGGACCAAAATTAAAGATAGTAAAGGACGTACCTGTTCTCCTTTACGAACAACCATCAAAGACAAAACACTAAGATTAGAGTCTACAATGCACCCTCTAACTGATTTGCGTTTTCTTTCGCCGCTACGACGTGGTCTGTAGCATGAATGGCCCTTGGATAAGAGCAATCGAACACGACCTTAAACAAATACAAAACAAACTCACAACTGTCCTTCACTGCGAAATTTTATACATACTATTTGTCAGGACACCCTGCTTCATGGGAAATCCTTGTTTGTCATTTCCACCGGTGATTCTAAACACGTAACCTTTCCATTCATCACCCAGAGAATCGGCATCAACTTCAGCTCCCATACGTTTTTCGTAGAACATACGAATTTTATGCTCATCCACGATTTCGAAGAGCTTTTGGCATCCCGTTGCGGGATAGGAAACGTTTAGCTAAAACAATATTCAACGTTTCAAACATCTTGCACTATCAACATGGCAAACACATTATGGTTAACGTTATCACATTTTACTTTACTCATCACTGTTTATAAAGATATTTAATAACATCTGTAGCAATTTACACTTAAAAATAAAGCCAAGGAGACTAATATTTTTAAATAAACTCAATATACAACAACAAAACACGATTTTTAAACATTACCTTCATCTTTTCAACATGTATCACCACGCGCAAACTAAGTAAAAGAGAGGCACCTAAACTGTTTGCAGTCTTTGCAGCTAGGAGCTCTGCACATACTCTAACTTCGGATACGTTCGACTATCTTCGACTCAGGGCTACCAACATTAAATTGTCAACTTTTTCTTTTCTTTATTTACAACTATCCTATATTTACCAATTTACTCAATACACTGCGCGAATTCTACTATTTTATGATATATTTCAACAGTAAAAAAGAAATATTAATATAGTAAAAATATTTATGCAGAGAAGGAAGTCATCAGTATTTGTAACTAGATAATGACACGGAAAAATATTTTATTATGTTGGCGATCATGAATAATAATAACAATAATAATGGCGAATAAATCTGATGATGATTACTGGTTTACAAGCGATACAAAAGCTTTTAGTTTTGAAGATGAGTCAAATTCGCAAAACAAATCAAAAACTTTTTTATCTAATTGTACGAAATCTGCATCAACAAAAGAATCAAATGTATATATTGAAAATGAGTTAACAGATGAATTCCAGAAAAGTGACATTCCACTACGCACTGTAATATCACAACAATGTTTAGACAGAAGTAGGTATATTATGTTGTAATAAACAAAACAAAAAGCTAAAACATTTTTTTTAGTATTAACAGACCATACCACTCACAAAATAAATCAATATCAATCTGAAACGCACATTACACAAACTATAACCTACATATTAATGAATATGCCACATTCTTTAGACGAATATAAAAGTTTAAAGAGTAAAACCGAATTATTAGATAGTGCAATTAATACAACTGACGGAAACGCAATTTTATCTGTAAGATATTAATACATATATACTTATTATTAAATTAATACTGTATTGTTGCAGGTGATATTATTTCTAGTAAATACATTGAAGAAAGATATATTTTATAAATTATTGTCTCAAAGACGAATAGCTTTATCACATTATATAAATTATCTTAGTATTCGCTCAAATGTTAAAGAATTAACTTCGTTATTAACGTAAGACTTACACCTTTGGTAACTGAGTAACTTAATTTAAATATAGTAGTAGGCGATTGAAAAAATGAACATCGGAATAAATTTCATACCAAGTAACAAAAGAAGTGACAATTAACGTGATGTTCATTTGTTTTAAAATGGCATACTAGATCTGTTATTAACAAGTTTTTAATTTAAGTTTTCTCAGTCACCAAAGATGGAAATTAACAATTTTGGTATTAAAATGTGTAGAATTTTATGTTTTAAATTACAGGTTGACTGAATATTCAGGTGCTATCGGGGTAAAAATATATTTTAATCTAAATAATTTCTGTTTTTAATTTTATGTTTTGTAGATGAAATTATTTAAAATTACTGTTGACAATAATTCGAACGGGAGTTTAAAAAAAAATTTGGATATTTTATACAACAACCATTTAAGTAAACTTTCCAATGAAAAAGATAATCAAATACTCAAATATTATATAGAATTATTAGGTAATGTATGAATATACCGGGTGTAACACGAAAACCGAACCATATGCTTTTAACATAGGAAATCAGTTTTTCCTTGCGCAAAAGTGGCTTATTAGTTTTAGGTTAAATTGCTTCAAATAAATTTGTAGAGAATTAAATTCTGCATCTAATTCAATAATCACATTTTGTTTTGCACGTTTTGTAACTGAAGAAATTTAATTAATTTTTTTATAAAAGTTACTTTTTTATAGTATTAGCTGCGATAGGCATTGAAATATAATCTCAAACAAATTTTATGACTACCTGTCATTTTCAATAATGATAACTCAAACAGAGCTTTTCTGACAATATGGTACAATCTAACAGGTAAAATATGTCACAAAATGGAGAATTATTCACAGGAAGAGTATAGTATGAAACATTTTATAATTTCTAACAGGTAAAAAGGCATAAAATTTGTTTGAAATTTTATTTCAATACCATGGCTAACACTATAAAGAAGTAAGTTTTATAAATTTTTCTCGGTTATCAAACACGTAAAAGAAAATATGACTATTGGTTTAGATGCAGAATTTAATTCTCTATTTATTTAAAGCATTTTTGTCTAAAATTATTGGGCCACTTCTGGACAAGGAAAAACTGTTTTCCCATCATAAACGCCTATGGCCCGGTTTTCGAGTTACACTAGGTATGATACATGTATAGAATACGTTTAAAATATTACAGAATGGCAGAAAAGTATTGAAAAGATGGAAAATGAAAAAATCTATAATGAAGCTGTGAATTTTTGTCTCGGTAGAATGTGTGAAGTACATGGCGATAAACCAGCAGAACACATATTAAGCCGGCAATTTCTCAGCAAAATGCAGGGCGTATCAGACAGACAACTTGACTGGATCTTTCTGGACGTTAAATCCAGAAATCAAGCATGGGACGAAATACAAAAAATGTTTATTAAGAGTGTAAGTCTTAACATAAATATAGCAGAAAATTAGATCACTCGAAAAGCGCAATAAGTAAAACATCCAAGTCAAAAAAATTAGATCAAATTTTGGAAAATTGAGTCACTGAATTTATAAAATAGATCATGAAATAAATTGTGGAAAATGAGCCATGATCTAGATCAAATAATTAGAACAAATGGACGAAATAATATACAGGATGGTGGCGGTTAAGGATGAACATGGGGATTTAACATGGAATTTTCGTTTTATGAATTTTCCTGCCCTCCTGTATATTTTAATGCAAAAATTGTAGAGTACAAAGTTTTACATATTTAAAAATTGCATATGAAAGTATGAAACTATTTTTACATTTTTTCATTTTGTTTTTGGTTTCTTCATAATTTTAAAAAGAAATTTAAAATAGCCATGGTACTTGTTTTTTTTTTAGTTTTCATAAAACTCCAATTTGACTTTTGGAAAATAGTGTGGTTGATTCAGATGCTGAAATCTTGTGAAACATGGCGAGTGTTTTTCTAATTCTTTATTCGACATTGTTTCACCTATAGTTCGCTATTGTACTTTTATTTTTACATTAAATAATGTAAAAATAGTTATATATGTAACATGTAATTCTGTACAATTGTGTACTTTACAGTTTTTGCCATAAAATCAACAGGAAAGCAGGTAATTTCATAAAACGAAAATCACATATTAAATTCCCATGTTCACCCTTAACTGCCATCAGCCTGTATTAAAAATTATAATGGGCCATTAGATCATGAAATAAATTGTGGAAAACATGGGCCATGATCTACAGCAAATAGATTAAATCTATACCTTAGTGCTAAAAGAGCCAATGTCCAAAATTGGGAAATTTGATTTATATACAGTCATGAAGTGTAGGGAAAAAGCCAAACATATGAACCTAAATTTTCATCGTTAGTTAATTAACGTGGTTAAAATAAAATCGTAATACTTTTATGAGTATTTTAAACAAATCAAACAATTAATTTACGATTTCCCAGACATTAACAAGAGAGACATTGGCTCTTTTAGCACCAAGGTAAAGAAATATATATGTATATCAAAAAATATAATGGCTTTCGGTACTCATTTTTCGATTTACTTATTTATTTATTTTCTAAAAGATTGAATATATGATTAATTTTATCGTTTGGTATACTATCAGTTGAAATTATTGAATTTCAAATTATGTGACGTCACACCTTTAAATGTGCACCTCCTAGTCAGTAAAAGACCAACTTACGTTTAGATATGCCGCAACTGTCATCCAGCCACGTGTCTGTGTGAAATTTTAAATATTATAAATGATATTCTTTTCAGTTATACTATATAAGACATTTTTATAAATTCTTCTAACATTGTTCTAGAAATGGCTAGGTAGAGGCGAAGCCGTAAGCGGGTCTATAAGTGCAGCAACAGTGGCTGGTGTTTTGGGATCGCGCGGAGCCCCAACTCAAGTCATAGAGCGTTTTCTAGCTCTATTGGATCCTGAACAAGCGCTAACATTAGCGCTAAGGTTTCGCTGTCATAAATATTGTATTAATCATTACCAATTGCATAAAGATCGCCAAGCATTAGTTAGCTATAAAAATAGTCTGCAACCGCAGTCAGAACATTATATCTTGTTGGAAAGCGCCATTTTGACCTTGGTTAGTATACTAATGAGGTACTTGCACCTACGTCACTCAAGGCCATTCATCATGGCGGTCGAACAGCTTATTGCGGGCAAATAAACCAAATTTTAACATTGAGCCAAATTGAGAATTCTTGTTTACATTTCATAAAATGTTAAATAATTATTTATGTGAACGTTTGTGTAAATTATATATACATTTATAACTGCTACACACTAGTAAGAGGAAGAGTACTCTGTTGACGTGAAATGAGGAAAAAAGTCACACATAATAAATAATCATTATATTTTAATTGTAAATATGTACAAGCCTTAATGGACAAAATGAAAGATATTTGTAAAAAATAATACTTATTAATAATATTAATCCTTACTCGCTGGAATAGGCAGAATTTGAATATTATTAAAAAAAAATCCAAAAGTTGCTTCTGTTGTAATAACCGACCACAGAACGGAACGGAGGCATTAAAAATTTATTTATTTAAGCACATGTATTGAAAAGATGCTGTTTCATAATATTCCTAAAAAATGTCGTATTTTACTTACATTATAATGTTTTTAAATTGTATGCATGAAAAGATTACAAAACAATACCAGTAGCACCCTCGAAAAAAAATTAAATAGTACCGTTACTTATTATTTTATTAAATATAGGCTTTTCCGTTACTCATACTCATCTACCACTTGGTTTGAAAGTAATACACATAAAATCCGTTATATAAAATTTTGAGGATGCTACATTCCATCAAACGTAACGAGAAATAGGGGTTTGCTTGCCCGCAATCAGCTGTTAAATTGACATCCGCCATATTGAAATGTCACATGCAAGTACCTCATTTACACCGGAGTTGGTATATAAATTGACAATTATCAAATTTATGAATCCTTTTATAATAACATTTTAATTTTTAAAGATTATTTTCACCTCACGGCTCTGCAAAATATAATGGCGGAGTTTCACAAATTTTGATACGTATTTTTTATTTTGAATATCGCGCTAATAGCTGAGGAAATACGTCAGACTTTCGACATTACAATCGTTCACTGTAAAAGAAATATAGTCTTATATCATATTATTAGAGAACAGTAAGAGATAAAAGAAAATAGAAAGTCCAGAAATTTGTTCTATGTTGAACGAAGATAGATATATATTGTTCATCATGGTGTAGAAAAAGACAAATGATAATTATCTGTCATTTAGCGTATCTCCGCAGCGAGTATAACCTCATTCGTATTATTATATTGTGTGGTTGTAGCCAGAGATCATGAAGCAGTAAGTATTCATTGTGAACTTTCAATAGATTAAATTTAAAATAAATATATATTTTATAGCAACGTGAAGAAAATATGTTTTACACCCGATTGTTCGTTCTGCACTACGAAATACGTTCCATTGCGCACATATAATCTAGTCACTTTGCGCTGTCGAAAGTCCGATATCATAACCGGATTTTAAATAGCGAACAACCGCTTCTTACAGTTGACGATCATTTCTCTAACTTTTTAACTTTAACATTAGGACAACAATATGGAAAACATATAGCAAAAGAAAATAATCATTACTCACAAATTGTTTAGGTTTATAATATTATATTCGCTTTGAGGCTCTCAGGAAATTGCCGGTTTAAAGTCAATACGTATTTAAGAATTTTTAAAATTTGTATTTTAATTAGTTTTTTAAATTGTCAGTGAAATTTGATTTGAAAATTGATAAATGTCAACTTATGCCATTACCATTGCAGCTTTATTTATTAAATGTATATTATTTTGTAGGGAACCAAATAACATTTGAAAGAAAGAAATAATTAAAACTTATATTGACTTTGATTTCACATACCTGTATAATTCCTTAGTGTAGAATCATTTTTTTTGTAGTTTGGGTGATAGCAGCAGAATCATTCTTCTTCTTTGCGTTTATTTCAGTTTGGGTACGATCTAGGCCTTGCAATAACTAGGACAAATTTTATTTTCACGCCAATGGGAAACCGTCCACAAAACAAGCATAGTAGTAGAATCAGTAATTAAATAATATATGTAGAGAGATTTGCAATAGTATAGTTAGCCTAGCACAGTTTTATACCCCAAAAGATATCGTAATCCCTAGCAGCATTTTTTTTTTCAAATTTATTATTAATGATTACGACGAATATGTATATTTTGACTTTAAGTAAGAGTGAGAGTTTATTATGTTGTGGGATGTGTAGCATCCAAGGAGAAGTAATAAATGTACTTAACATTGGAATTATAACAAATTCCGGCTACACGGTCCATAGTTTTCTTAAAAAGTCAAAATCTAAACTATAATTTAGCAAAACACAAATATTATAATACAACACAAACACAATAAATATAACACAAACAAAATAAATATTAAATAAGTTCAAAACATCAGTAAAAATTAAAAGAACAATAAACAATGCACACTAAAAGAGTCAAAAAATGCAGCTAAACAAAAAACGTAATAAATTTCAAGCGAATAGAAATAAACAACTAAAACAAGCTAACTTTTTAAACGTCAGTTTAATAGTTATCTACATCAACAGATCACTAACATTCAAATTGCCCGCCAACGCAAAGGGACAGTCTCACCCCAAGCCCCAAACAGAACAAGGATCATGTGTGAACCCGCGTTGGATTGAAAATAAAAATAACAAATTATGAAGTAGTATTATTTTAATGCAAATTATATTTTATTAATTCTGACAGATGAAATATCATTATTACATTTGTTTGTGATTTTATTTCAAATGGCTAACACTATAAAAGAGTTACTTTTATAAAATTTTCAACACAATTTCTTCGATTATGAAACTAATTCAGAACTTTTGATATTTCTTTTCAAAATTGTGTAGAAACCAAAACGAATAACTGGAATTTACAAGTTTACACATTTTTCAAAGTAAAAGTAAACAGGTACCGGGTCCAATACACCACTATATATAATGGAGTGCTAGTGCCTTCTGTGATGTATGGAAACGATAAGGAGGGTGACCAGTGCCGTAACGAGGGTGATGGCCATGGATGCCTTTCGAAATAGATGTCTAATCCAAGGGATCACTAAAATGTATCAGAATTTTATTTATTTATTGATAGGGTACGATTCAAAATCATGTATTTAATATATAATAATTTCGCTATAAACTTGCATCTCACAGATCTTGTGGCTTTGTGGGATAAAATGAATCTTCTGATTGGTCAGTCTAATCATGTGATTTAAGAATTTTCATTGCTGTAATCAAAATTTCTTTATTGTAATCTTTTTTTTAATAAACAAAAGGAATACAATAAAATGGACATATTCTTTATTATATTAAATGTAGCCTTGATTTGCTAATAATATTTTATTCTTGCTTTATAAAACGAAAATCTCTTCGAAATTAAAATAAGACTAGGGTCCTGCAGCATTACAAAACTTAATGAATAATGATTACCGATATCTGCGATAAAGCAGATTGGCACACCCAGAAATGGGTAATATGCCGTGTTGATATATTTATTTATTTTAATGAATAATGATTAAGATAAAAAATCTGATGTGGTCAGCCAATTCCATGTTTAAAATAGCAATGAGCTTTAAGTAAAGTATCACTTCCGGTTGATCGTTTGTAAACAAAATCTAATTTGTTGTTCCAATAAATAGAAGTCTGTAATACGAAATTTTGGATCTTTTTTCCTGTAAAATCTGTTAAGAGCTTCAAATTAAGTATCACTTCCTGTTTATCATATATAGTCAAAATCTAATGTGTTTCAAATTATATACGAGTTTTCGATCATATTTTAATATATTTTTCAAGAAAATCTATTTAGAGCTTCCAATAAAGTACCACTTCCGGTTTATCAATTTCAGAAGAAAAAAACATATATCTATTAATTAACTGGATATATTGTGGATCCTTTACTTTCCGTGAAGCATTGAATGTGAGCTGAAAACTGAAAATATCATTTCTGCATAAGTAGCATAGCGTAGGGGGGGCAAAGGGGGCACCCGTCCCGGGCGGCACTTTGCTAGGGGCGGCAAATTCCCTATCGTTGACTTTTAATATTAAAAACACTACTATCGGGGAAATAATTATAGTCAGTTGACTGTGAAACTCAATAACTTCAAAAAAATTAAAAATGTGAAACGCACTTTCATTTATAGACTATATGCAGTTTTTATATAAAATATTAATAAATTTTTATTTAAAAATGATTAGTTTAATTTTATTACTTTTTTAATGTTTATGCGCATGAACGCATGGTATCCTTTAACAATAAAAAATATTAATATTTTATATTAAAATTTCATTTTGAGTCAACATACCAAATTTCAAATGTAAGTTACTAATAAAGGCTGAGATCTAACACTTTTACTTTTTTAATTATAAACAAAATGTAAACAAATCGAAAAAAATAACGTTTAAATTATTCACAAAGCTCATGGTTACAAAATATTAAAATTTGATTTTTTCTAGTCATATTGGTATTAGACATTAATGAAGTTGGGCATTTCTTCAAACGCGCTAAATATGGGAGTAATTTTTATACACCTTTACATCTCTTGAAAAAATGTAACTTTCAATTTCAATTCAGGCATTTGACCTTCAATGAAAAAAAAAATTCGCCTGCGGCGCCTTTTTTTCTAAGTACCTTTACATAATTTATTTTCTTTTTGTATTTCTAAGAATTTTAAATTTTGTATGGGGGGGGGGGGGGGTAGGGCAAATTTGACATCTGCCCCGGGCGGCAAAACCCTACGCTACGCCACTGTGTGAGATTAATGATAGACTTATGTAATATTGATATTTCCATCGCAGTGTCCCAACTTCACCTACTGCCTATTATGTGAAAGATGGGAGCATTAGCAATATATTAGTTAATATTTAAAAAAATCAAAGATGGCAGCATTTGATATATACAACGAGCAAAATGTTTTACTGAAGTGTTCATAAAGTTGCCTATATACAGGATGAACACACGTTTTATATTTACGGTGGTAGTGATCGAATAAACTTAATTAAAGACAAGGTAAAAAAAAAAACAGATTTAGTATGCGTTATTTCGAGAAATGAGTGTTAATTAACAGCCAAATGTTACTTGGTTTTTACAGTTTACTATCATCTTAGATTGTCGCATTGTCGGAAACACACAAGATTTTGTACAAAGGTGTAAGTACTGTAAGTTTTGTAAAAAAAGAATATAGTAATATGTACTATAAACCATGTTTGTACAGGGTATAAATCGAAAAGTGGGCCATAGGCGCTTAATATGGGAATTTTTCTTTGCCCATACGTTACCAAATTATTTTATGAACAGTACTTCAAATAAACTTTTCGATATTTAAATTCTGTATCTAAATAATGTGAAACAATTATTTTAGCTCTTCATATAAATGTAAAAATTAATTATAAAGTTACAGTTTTTATAAGCTTTTAGTCTAAGCAATAGGCAGTCATGGATTTTTGACAAAACAAATGCGTTATTGTTGTAAATGACAGTTCAAAACAACGCATTTGTTCATTTTTTGTCATAAATCCATGACTGCCCAGATAAGCTCATAAAAATTGTAACTTTGTAATTAATTTTTACTTTTATACGAAGAGCTAAAATATTCGTTTCACATGATTTAGATGCAGAATTTAAGTCTATAACTTTTATTTGAAGTATTTTTACATAAACGTTGGCGCAAAGAAAAACTGATTTCCCATGTGAATAATTAAAAAAATGCATATTTTATTACACTTTTTTATCAAAATTATCCTCAAAATTTTATTATTTCAAATTATCAGCAATTATAGTTATCGGAAACGAGTTCATCCCGCATTATTGCCCATAATTTAAATTAAGTTTACTCGAACACCAAAAGCGCAAATTTTGAAAAAAAAATGACACCTAAAAATTCAGAATTTTATTCTGTAATTCTTTATGTAACCACCGTTTAAAGTTCTACAGGACCGATAATATTTGGAAAAAACTGTCATCTGTATAGATATTATTTAATCAACGGTAGAATGTAGAATAAAAGAAACAACGTTTTCAAAGGTAATTTATTATATAGGCAATTTGAATACAACGTATGATATATAAATAAAATAATGACGTGAGAACAAATATTTGGGATGGATGTAGCTTGATTTAAATATAAGCTGTATATGAATGATATGTAATGTACATATCATATACGTATAAAAGATCGTTTCATAATATACCATATGAATGAATAAAAAGGGCCGGTCTACATGTGATCCAATGAAAATGTACATACAGCGTTGTATAGTAATAGTATGTTATTGTCTCTTTGGCTAGGTTTTGCTAACATATTGAGGTAGGTGTGACGTCGCTTATAAATAAATACATTTGTTATGTTACTAGAAATTATATTTTTCATTGGATTACATATAAATGGAACATTACAAATTATTAAAATAGCTACTTACAAAATTAGGTACAACCTTTTTATCAATAACTATATCTGTAAATGTTGTTCGTGTATTATAAAATGTTTTGTTGCACAGAATGGTAGATTATGAAACTATGAAATATATTTTCAATACTCTGTGTTAATAAACGTCAATTTCTTTGTAAGTGTAAAGTCAGCTGAACAGTGACAAGGACTAGAAAAATATAAATAAAGTGGTGGCGCTCACGTACGAAAGATGTTTGACTAGATTTCGTAAACTGCCAAATGCCACCAATTAGATTAGACAATCAGATGACTTTATATTAGAAAGAATTGCGTGTGTGTTAATGTGTGTTGTTATATACAATATGTGAAGATATTCGGAGGTAGATAGTGTTCGCCCTGCGTTTGCTATTGGAAGATTCAGTTACTGTTACTTGACTAGTGACAATGTTGAGCTATTGTAGTTTGTTTTGTTGAAGGTACTGGTACTACATAGTAGTTTAAGGTGCTTCTGCTTAGAAATATACAGATATGAGAATAGTTGATAACATGGCACTGTAGCGAGGTCTCTCTTTACCGTATGGTATAATTAATCATCTTATGATTTGTACTGATACTGACAATGAATGAACAAGCAGTACCTAATTCGTAATATGACGTGACATAACATATACGCAGCTATACCATAGCTGCTTTCTGTATCATGCAGCATATATACTCATCATAATAGCATATATACTCCCAGATACTCAACATGAACCACATATACAAAATACTGAACACTTAATTTACAATATACCTATTATATTAAAAAAAACTAATTTCGTTTCACATTCAAAACGCAGAATAATACGAAAATAGTTTTATATATAATATTATGTATATATATTATACGTGTATGTGTACATGTATACATACGCGTATAAATTCTCTGAGTCTCCGATGTATATAGATATAATCTCATGGTGAATATTCTACAAAACATAATATGACCTAAGTGTCGTTATATTATATGCTTACCTACAACTTACACTCTAATTTTGATTTTGTGCCTCCGATAACTTACAACTATAGTAATGAAATTTTGTATAATGAAATTTTAACACGTTCGTTTGAAATTCCTTATTGATAAAAGCACACTATATAGAGCTATAGACTCACGTACAACGTGTAAATGTAGACGTACTCTCCGTTTATAACAATACAGTGAATTACAAACAGAAACATAAATGGTAAATGCAAAACTCCCGTCTCCCGTATTAGAAATATTACAAATGTAATGGAATACAATAGTAATTTGGTACAGCCAAATAATCAGAATCACAACAATTCCTCATATCGTACAACACTATTATCTATACCTATACTATATTATCATAATTTATAATTGAATTTATTCAAAACAAAACATTTTCTACGCGTACCGATTTCTATCCTACGTATATTTTCCTTTCAACAATTGCACAATTGCAGATTACAGATGGCTACCCCACTAACCCCAAACTTGTAAAATCACCGATCCAAAGATTAAATCAACTTTACAATGCTCAATGGAATTTCAGTATTTACATTTTTTATAGAAAACTAACGTAAATGGCACGCGAATGAAAAATGTAAGGGGACGACACAATAGCACAAGGGATCCTTGCGCGTGTGTGTATAACGTAATCCTTTGCTTCTTTTCATTTTCCCCTTTTTCCAAAAATTTCAACCCTTCGGTGATTCAATAATTATCCCTCCAATGCAGCTGCCACTGTTGCCTTTCATCATAAACACAAATCAACAACAAATCAACTATAATTGCATATACCAAGCGCAGAAAATTTACATAGGATAATACGGTATAACATTATCTTCAATTACAGGTATAGATATCATCTGTAAATATACATATATTTCAGTGATAAAAATAAAGTACTTCATATATTATAATACGTTTTTATAAATCATTTTAAATAATTTTTAATAACACTTTATGGCCATTGTCTTGTTAAAAACACATATATTTTGATTATTTGCTCTTTTTATTAATACGAATGTACGCAGTTGATCTTAGTTTGCGCTGTATTTCCACAAGAATTGAAACACGATAGAAATGAAATTAATATCAATATATAATATCGCAATAGCTATTTTCATTTCATTTATATATTACGCTGTAAATAAATAGTACATGTATATAAAAATAAATAGATGAAACGTTTATTGTAAGGAACTGTATAGGCAAATGTCTCTTCTTGTAGAAATGCATCCGTATATGTAGATGTTAGTACAGCGTATTTTAAATTCTGTACTAAGCGCATAGTGCAGCAGATGTAATGCAAATTGCACATGCACCAATTCGCCTAGGATACGCATTCATGTCCACACATACATCACATGCTTTCTTTTTATCGACAATTTTAATTTTCAATAGAGATCTGCATAGCAAATGAAATTGAATTGTGCATAATGCCATTATGTATGATTTCGATTTCTGCGAACAAAAGAATGGAATAAAAATATGCAGAGTCCGTCCCCTAGTGCGTGCGCTCGGCACGTGTCGTGGCAGATGTTCCCAAAAATGGGAAACGAGAAATAGAAAAATGTGTATAAAAATGAGAAACTATACTATGTAATGTATAAATATATAAACAGGATTTCTTTTCTTCACTTTATCCCTTCTACCGAAATACTGAGAGCTAAGTACCTATCGTCCGGAGTACAATATTAAAATTACAACATGAGTAAACTTATATAACTAACAAATTATTACATCTTAGACATATTGACCAATCTTGTCTCACTAAAGCAGTAGGTGTGGTTCATACTCACGGTATTTACATAAATCTTTAAAATGAGCTAATAACGAAAAAAAAAAACACAAATTCGGAAACATTTGTCTATTTAATTAATTTTAACAATCAATTATTCAGTGGTCCCAGGTGAAAATTTAACAAATTATCTTTGTTTTTTTCATACATAAAGGGAGTTAATGAATACGTGTTACAAATTTATAAGGTATGCAAGGGATGCAAAATAGACTAATTTTTACTAATAAGCTCATATCCGGAAATGCACCGAGCTACAGAATCTTAAAAGGGTAATTATCTACCTTAATTTTAATTGGAATATTCTTTGGGAACCCCCTTAAGATTTAGCGTGGAATGAATTTTAGGCCTTAATGTTCCTGCTTTTTATTGAAATTAGACCATCATTAGCAATAAGAGAAAAGAATTTTATATATCCAATGAATATTATGATTTTATATTAGACATAGTACAGTTTCAATTCCAAGATTCATTGAGAAAATTAGATGCGTCCTTCTGTCGCGATGGAGAACGCATCTAATTTTTTGTTTCATCGTTCCTGCTACAGTTCTCGATGAATCCTGGAATTAAAACTGTACTATGTCTAATATAAAACCATAATATTCATTGGATTTATAAAATTATTTTCTCTTATTGCTGATGATGGGCTAATTTTTGCCCGAAACGTCCATCCTATAAGTGTATTTCAATCAAATTCTGAAACATTAAGGCCTATTACTTTGCTTATTTTAACTTCTAGCAATGATTTTTTTAAATAATATTCATTTCAAGCAATGCACCTTCGGAGCATAATTTGATACATTCGTTCAAAAACGCCAGGATTTGTTTGAATTTCTCTGTACTACACTCGACTGTACATTAATACCATGTTAGCGTAAACGTCAACAGTATGCTCATTCATAATGCGTCTGCAATTCAATGCTAAATGTTAAAATAAACAAAATATTAACTGAAATAATAAGTCAAAGCATCCCCTATATAATACCCTATAAATTTGTAACACGTATTCATTAACACCCTGTATAGATTCTAACATGTTTATCTTATTTTAGCAACTTTTAATTAATTTTAATTTAGATTGTTCAAATTTATACCCTGTTTCATGTCTATGGAACGCTAAAGCTGATTTGAAAATATTTTTACATTTTATATGATACATATGATTTTTTAAACCTAATCAGAATGTTTCTTTTTGTCTGACCTATATATAATTTTGTACAAAGTTTTTTAATTTGTAATTATTCGAAAATAGTTATTTATGTAACAAGTGTGTAAAGTAGTACTTTTTTAGTCGAGTGAAATTAGCACGAGATAAAAAATACTATTTCCACACGAGTTGCATACAATATTTTTCCTACAACCAAAATGTTAGTGCTATTTGTTAAAATACTGAGTATAAGTGTACAGGCATCTTCAGATATTGTTAGTCTTAGTTGACAAGTAAATTAACCGTTGCCTAGTAACATTTTTACTTTTCACGCACTAGTGTTTGAAAAGTTACACTTTACACATTGTAAAAAGTGCGTAAAGTATGTACTTTACGCACGGTTGTAGAAAAAACTAATTTATAGTATCTTATGTTTTTTCAATAAGTTTTTTAGTTGTTGCAACGCACCGCTTAAGTGAGACGAGATTGGTCATTACGTCTAAGATGTAATAATTTGTAAATTATTAAGTTTAGTCATGTTATAATTATTAATATTGTACTCCGATGATGGGTGCTTAGCACTTAAATGTTCATCAGTAATTCAATAGAAAGAATAATGCGAAGGAAAGGAATCCTGTTTATTTATTTATTTATTTCATGTGGCTCAAGAATATCCTTGTCACATGTAATGTATGTATGCACATAAATGCCCCGACCTGGCGTTATTAATTTTGTAGCACCCGGAGCTATTATCTAGCAGGTCATAGTTTGCAATTACTAAAAGGCACACAGCGAAGTATTATAACTATAGTAATTAGCAAATTGGTAGTCCAAGTTTTTGTACTTTACAATTGAATTCACGAACACCTATGAACGAGGACGAAGTCCGCTCGGATTATCTTTATCATATAATATTAGATGTTAAATATGGTCATATATAGGTCTGTATTAAGTGTATACAACAAAAGAAAAGGATCACGATGTAATTTTAATACCAATATGCGGTCTCCGTTTCGATACTAAGGTACCTGAATTTTTGTACATATATGTGTGATAATAAAAGGTGATCCAATTTGACTTTAGGATTTGTTTTTTGAATAAAACGTATAAATATTGAGAAAAAAGGAATTTATTGCCATTAACGTGGCAATTACGTGTGGAATATAATATCAGCCAAATGCCCTCCTTCCATAACGTCTTCTCACAACTGCATCGTCAGATGCTGACCGACTTTTTTTTTTTAATGAATTCAACAATTTGAACTTGGAGATCATGTGGTTTCAGCAGGATGGAGTCACCTATCATGCAGCACGAGAAACAGTAACTTTATTGAAAGCCAAATTTCCCGGTTTTGTTATCTCTCGGATCAACTGACCACCGAGGTCTTGTGATTTAACCCCGCTGGACTTTTTCTCTGAGGATATTTGAAGGAAAGGGTTTATGTCGCCAAACCAGCTTCGATTCCAGAGCTGAAAAATAACATCAGATGTGAAATTACTGAAATAGAGCGGCGAAACTTTATGGAAAAATTCGCCAAACGAATGGTATCATGTCAGCGGAGTCGAGGAGAGCATTTTGCTATTATATTCCACAAATAATTGCCAAGTTTCTACTTTAAACTGATAGCAATAAATTTCTATTTTCTCAATATTTGTACGTTTTATTATAAAAAATCCTAAAGTTCAAATTGGACCAGCCATTAGGAGCAGGATAAATGAATAGGGTTTTTTAGAGGAATAGGAATATCTGCTCTCGATATTACTTATTACTAGTGGAATAGAGTAATTTGAACGTAAGTTAAGTTAAAAAGGTAGAAATAGAAAGTTTGCGTCTCCCTGAATGTCGGCTGGAACAGAGGAAGGCCTCGAACTCTGGCCGTTACAACCGAGCTAGCCTCTGCTCGCAGCCCATGTCATATCATTGACGATGAGGTAACACGTAACAATATATCGTACATAATATGAATGTGTTGCTTGATATCACGTTCTCGCGTGAAAACGTAAACGTTGCTAATTACTGAGTAGTGACTCTGACTAGAGAATAAGCGAAATCATTAATAATTTGTACGGCAGGGCAGTACATAGTACATGTATATACATTTAACAATGATGATCTTCGACAAGTGACATGTATAGAGTACCTCTTATATGTAGTAAGCACGGTACGGTACACATACAATTGAAACAAGTGTGTCGAGAGAGTGAGATATCGAATCTCGCCCTTCGCGTCGCGACGAACTTCTGCAGCTGGACTTGTAACAACAACAACATATTCGAACAGACTTACAGAACGTTCTTTCAGCTCGGCTCTGTTACGATATTCGATATCGCAACAGCAAACTCTTTAACAATCTATGTTCATTTAGTACGTACAGTATAATAATATAGTATAATGTACATAATCATAATCATTTAACCTACGCAATACGCATACGCATGCTATGCTTTCAGGAACTCGAAACATGAGAGAGAGTTGTGCTCTCGGGCATGGAACTATTTGAGCAAGCTGTATACTCTATGTTAATGTTAATGTTAACCACGATACTAAACACGATACAACTAAGTTAGTGAACAATTGGGGATCACCGAGCAATAAAATAGGAACTTGTTTATACATCACCTATACATTATGTCTCTTTCATTTAATACCATAAAAACAATTAGCATACTTAAATATTTCCTGAAAAATTAACAAGGTTTATATAAAATGTCACTCAGTCTTTCCGGTATTTCCATAAAAAATATGTACCTATGTTAATACGGTCATTTCCATGTGTGTCGCTTCAGCGCACCCTTGCTATATACTTATAGTTTGTAGTCATAAATTATTTATATATTTATTTTATATTATAATAAATAATTGATAAATAAAAATTAAAATCACAGGTGTAGCTATCGCCGATTAGATTATCTTTAAATCTTAAAAATACTATAGTTACTTGATGATCTTGTACATAGACGTAGACGCAATGTTCATGTTGCTCATGTTGATAGAATACTGACATCTGACATGACATGTGAAGGATAGGAACAGGACTTAAGGTTAAGGACCTAGAATGATGGCTAGGGCTAGGCAGGAGTCAGTGTGAAGGACACTGTCAAAGGAGACGTGAGCTTTTCAAGGACGGGCAGGAAGACAATAGACGGTGCGAATCTTCTATCAGGCGTAGCTTCTTGCTCCTTTTCTTCATCTCCATTGGCTTCCTTGCTCGTCACTGCCACTGTACCTATACCCGCGCTTAATGCCTCATTTGTATCCGTACTTGGTTCATCCATCAAAAAAGCCTGCATGGTATATTTGGCTTTCAATTGTGATTGCGGAAGCGCGTACGAAGCAGGTAGTTGTCTTTGTTTTGAAACGTCCTGCAACGTAATGCTGATGTCTGTGCTTACTTCTAATTTATCCACACGTCCGCAAGTGCTGCACGAGAAACATTTGTGATCTTCCGGTTGCTTTTGTTCCTGTTCTTCCATCTTGGCTAATGCCGGCGTTGGAGTTGGTTGCCGCACATTCCCAAAAAATGAAAGGAATGTATGTTGCGTCACAATATGGTGGTGTAGTTGTTCAGGTTGACGGAATGTTTGGTTACAAACAGCGCAATACAAAGGCGACATTGCACTAGGGACGATATTTGTTGTACTCGTATTGGTGTTTATATTAACTGGTGTATTTCCACCGTTAGTATTGGTCGTGGAATGTGATTGTGGATGCGAATGAGATCTCTCGTGCACAAACAAAAACGCCAGAACTGGTGTCGAAAACGAACAGAAGGAACAATGATATTGTTTAACGTTTGATTCATCTGTACCAAATATACTTGACAATACATTATGCATCCCTGGATCAGCTTTCATATCTTGTCCATGCCCGCCATTTGGTATTCGCAATGTCGGACTGTTTCTTTCACTGATATTCTTCCGTGACTGCAATTGTTGTTGTTGCGTAAAAGATTGTTGAAGTTGCATCTCTAATTCGTTCCATTTTTCAGTACCAGCTTTTCCGTGATCTCCAAGCAAGTGAGCTTTCAACCATTTGGTACTGCGGAATCGTCGACTGCAAATGGTACAAACTTCAGTGAAATGAGTAAAATATCTATTACTTAAATCTGACAAATCGCCGAGTTTTAAGGACGAATCGCCGGTACCGCTAGTAGGTATTGTGATATCAGTAGTCCCTGTGATTGGTTGGGTGCTTGCTGGTAATGTACCCTGATCTAAATCTGGGTTCGTTTGTCGCTGGATGCTACTGGTACTACTACTGCTGCCCAAATTGTCTTGCACGATGCCATGAGTGTTATGCTTGTGCACACGAAGAAAATATTTACTGCACAGTTCTTTGTTGCAGATATTACAAACAACGCCTCCAATCTGTGCGCCATTTTCTATTTCGATACCATGCATGCGTTGCATGTGAGTTTTCATAAAATATTTATTACACAATTCTTTATTACAAATTTCGCAGTAACTATTGGCTGGTGTCATAGTAACAGAAGATCGTCTTTCTGAGCCTACGGCTACTGCATTGCTGTTGCTGTTAGAATTTGAGGTGTTTCCATTTGTGTTGGGTATCCTCATTGTTTTTTCCGGGCCCATAAAACCGTTGGAGTCATCTTTTTTGTCCATTATACTCGAAGAAGGCATAGGTAGAATTTTTAATTGATTGTCAGTATTTTGTTGCATTTCTGAATTGATTTCTGGGGTATTGTCCATGTCTATTTGCGATAGATGTGAGTTGTTCTCCAACAGAAGTCCATGTTCTGTCATTAGGTGGGCATGTAAATAGTACCTATTTTCGAACTCTTTACTGCACATTGTACAAGTTGTTGAGAGAGTACTCGTACTGTTTCCTGCAGCTACTTTACTCACATCTAAGTCGTTCAGTTGAAGAATCATTGTTTGAAGTTTTTGCAAATCTTCGCTGATGGAGTCCGGGACTTGTTTATCGTTGTTATTGGCAGAAAGTACGGCACTGAAATCGTCAGTGGCACTGGTTTTGTTTTGTACCTGAGATTGACCATGAGCCGTGGCAAAGTGCAATTGAGCGAGATACATAGTTTGAAATCGCATGCCGCATATTTCACATTCGTTTTCGTTAGCTGGTGATGATTTTCTTTCACTACAAGACCCGGAACTATTTGTATTTTGCTCTCCCATTATTAAATTCAGTGGACTTGTTTGAATTTGATACCAATTATTACTAATTGATAATTCTAGTTTGAAATCTTTTTGATTATCTTTTGAGTTTTCATCTGGAATTAATATACCATGTCGTTTCATTTTATGCGTACGGAGGAAATACTTGTTACAATATTCTTTACAGCAAATTTCACAAAATGCTTCTGGATTCATAATTCCTAGGCGACGAGAACGGTTCATGGTGAAATCTATATTTTCTCTGTTTTGTTGTTGAGAATTCAGTGGTGCAATATTTTCTGAATTTTCTTCTGGATCCATAACGAGTGCGCACAGCATAGAGTCTTTATCTGGAACGTCGGTAACTTCTGGTTCGCGATCACGTTCTTCTTTGATTTGCGTGGTGTCTATAGGTAAAGGTAACGGTTCGATGTCTACGTCTGGGTCTGCGATACCATGCACATTCATCCGATGTGCCTTCAGGAGCATTTTGCTGGGGAATGTCTTCGCGCATAAATCGCACAAGTGAGCCATGTAATCTGCGGTTATGTTCTTGAGAGTTGGTGTTTCAGCCATGGTTGATTTCTTGATTACAGGCATGGGCATAGGCATGGGTACAGGCACAGGCATAGGTACGCTAGCCGTGTAGGAAGGAACATTAACTGGCGTGAGATTGACAGCGTCTGAACACGGCGGATCGGTGTATATTCTATGTTTGTTAGCTTTGTGCGTTTTCAGGAAATATTTGTTACAGAATTCTTTGTTGCACAATTCGCAGTAGGCCTCCGGGTTGAAAATGCGGATGGGAGGTTGTTGAGTAGAGGGCGCGCGACTAACGGCTACGGGGACGTAGAAATTGTGTGAAGGTAGGGAGTTGGAGGCAGAGGTGGACTGCACGTCGGACAGCCAGGGCGGGAAGTTCTGCCCCCCGGAGAGGTTGACGGGAATGGGGCTGGGACTAGGGCTGTGCTCCACCTTGATGGTGTCGGGCGGCTGCGGCGGCGGCTGGTGCTCCTTACCTTCTTGGCAGAGGTCGGGGGCGGTGTTGGATATGCGGATGGGGGTGGCTTGCTTGCGGCGTTTCTTGCAGGTGTCCGTGCTGGCTGCTGTGGGGAAAGGACGCTTGCGGTGCGAGAGGTCGTCGTCCGGGTCTGCGCCTGGGCACGGGGACGGCGTCGGTGCCGGCGACGCGTACACGGCCTGCACCGCAGCCCCTGCCGAGCTCATCATCTTCAAAGCCGCTGCTCACCATGCAACCTACGACCACCAACACACGTCACAACACGTTCCATTATTTCGTTATTTCGCTACAGTACAGGCTGGAACAAATTCGATTTCCTTAAATGAAAACTTTCTTATTATGCACGCTACAGAAAATTGATGTAGATCTTCATGGGCCAACTTTTTAAGACAACCACAGGAATTTTTTATCGCCTATTGTTTTTGAGCTACAGGCTTTTTTTGAAAATACCTCATACCTCGCTTATTATGAGAGATACAAAAAAAATGTTTAGTTAATTTTTATACTGTTTTTTAAGTAGAATAATGTGATGTAATTAGATTTTTTCATAATAGAATAAGTTTCGAGATATAACACAAACAATATTTTTGAAATAGAAACATGATTTATTTATTTTTAATTTTATTTTTATTATTTTTACTCACTTCCCTAATTTATATATTTTAGAGAGCATATTTTCCAAATTTTTGGAATCGTGTCAAAGCCAACTACAACGCCGATAAAAAATAAATTACCTAACTAATTCGAAAATAATTGACCAAAAAGAAATTTTAGAATACATTTAATAGACATATAATCAAAATAAACAAATGATGATCTGAATTTTAATTTTTCATCTGTTTCTTAATAAATTTCATTTCTTATTTTTTTACGCCAAAAAATTAATACATAATCAAGTTTTGTTCATGTTCAGAACAAAAGAATGTAAACTTGTTACATCGTTGAAAAGCTTATGAAATAAGTAAAAAGATGAGACTATTTTCGACATATGTTCCCATTTAAAAAGTATTATATTTGTGTTATATATCTCGTGAATTATTAAGTTTTAAAAAAATCTAATTACATCACGTTATTTTACATAAAAAATTGTATAAAAATTAACCAAACATTTTTTTCTGTATCTCTCATAGTAAGCGAGATATGAGGTATTTTCAAAAAAAGCGAAAAACAAGTTTTAGCCTGTAGCCCAAAAACAATTGACGACAGTAAATTCCTGTGGTGTCTTAAAGTTGTCTCAAAAAGTTGGCCCATAAAGACCTACATCAATTTTCTGTAGCGTGCATAATAAGAAAGTTTTTCATAAAAGGAACTCGAATTTGTTCCACCTGTACAGTGCGGGACACCAATCATGAGCTGAAGCGCTGATGGGCAAGGCGATGTGAAATAATAATTATTAAAATAAATAAACTTATTTGAGGATATTCATGATCCGAGTATAAAGACGATAAGACCGAACAATTGCACAGATTAACTGTCAAGGCTGCGTAGCTTTAAAAATTATTTGCACAACTGTTGTGTTATATTAGTGCAGACTAAATTAACTATATTTCTTATGGATTTAAACGGAACGCATATATTTGACACGACAGTGATTCGTGCTAACATACTCGGCGAGCTCATGATTCATGTTCCTTGCGGTACAAGTATAGAATGGAAAAAATTCATGTTCCTTATATGAAAAACTTTCTTATTATGCACCCTACAGAAATGGGCCAACTTTTTGAGAAAACTTTGGTAGGCACCACAGAAATTTTCTATCGTCTTTTGTTTTTGAGCTATAGGCTAAAACTTGTTTTTCGCTTATTTTAAAAATACCTCATACCTCACTTATTATCAGAGATACAGAAAAAATGTTTCGATAATTTTTATACAATTTTTTACGTAGAATAACGTGGTGTAATTAGATTTTTTCAAAACCTAATAATTCTCGAGATATAACATAAACATATTTTTTTTTAAATGGGAACACATGTTGAAATTAGCCTGATCTTTTTACTTATTTTATAACTTATCAACGATGTATAACACGTCCACATTCTTTTGTTTTAAACATGAATAAAACTTGAAATAATTATTTTTTGGTGAAAAAAATTAAATTTGTTATGAAACAAATGATAAAATCAATTACAGATCATGATTTGTTTATTTTTAATGTTATTTTCATTATTTTTGCTCATTTTCCTAATTTATATATTTAAGAGAGAGAGCATATTTTTCACATTTTTTGCAATCGTGTCAAACCCAACTACCACGCCGATAAAAAATAATTTTACTAATCCGAAAATAATTGACTAAAAAGAATTTTTAGAATATAATTAATAAATATATAATCAAAATAAACAAATGATGATCTGTATTTGAATTTTTCAACTGTTTCTTAACAAATTTCAAATCAAGAATTAATAATTTAAGTTTTATTAATTTTTAAAACAAAAGAATGTAGATTTGTTATACATCGATGAAAAGCTTATGAAATAAGTAAAAAGATGAGACGATTTTCAACATATGTTCCTATTTAAAAAATAATTTGTTTGTGTTATATCTCGAGAATTATTAAGTTTTGAAAAAATATAATTACACCACGTTATTCTACGTAATTACATCACATTATTATACGTAAAAAAAAAACAGTATAAAAATTAACTAAACATTGTTTATGTAACTCTTATAATAAACGAGATATGAGGTATTTTCAAAATAAGCGAAAAACAGTTTTTTAGCCTGTAGCTCAAAAACAAAAGACGGTAGAAAATTCCTGTGGTGCCTATTAAAGTTGTGTCAAAGTGTTGGCCCATAAAGACCTACATCAATTTTCTGTAGGGTGCATAATAAGAAAGTTTTTCTTATAGGGAACTCTAATTTGTTCCACCTGTACAGTGTAAAAGGAAAGACGTTTAATTAACATGAGAAATCAGTTTTTCTTTGTGCAAACGTTACCGAATTATGTTACTTTTCTACACCAACCAACCAAATGAATTACATATTATGTATTGCGTTAACAATTACTCGAAATCTCACTGAAACAGCATTTATTCTTACAACAGCGACGTTTCAGTGCACACTTGCACCTTCTTCAGAGTCTATAACTTTCAATAAAAACAAAAATTATACATAAAGAGCAAATTGATGTGTATGAGCTTTTTATGAATTTTTGTACGATATGTAAAACTGAATGTATTTTGGGCATATGATATTTTGTAAGATCTTACTATAATTGTGATAATGTTCATGCTTGTTGTTTTTATTGAATGTAATAAACCCTGAAGAAGATGCAAGTGTGCACCGAAACGTCGGTGTTGTAAAAATAAATGCTGTTTGATTGAGATCTCGGGTAATTGTTAACACCTTATCCATACCACAGTCGAGAAATTTTCCCATAATTATTCACTGCTGTCACAAATTAGATTTGCATTTTTCTGTTTAAACCATGTTGGTGCATGTGAGTAACAGAGATTTAAATTCTGCATGTAAATCTTGTGAAATGATTATTTTAGATCTTCACGTAACGATAAAATTAATTATAATATATTTTAGTCTAGACAGCCATAGATTATGTAAAAAAACTAAACAAATGCGTTGTTTTTAAATGACAGTTAAAACTAAAAATTAAATTAGAGTAGTAAATTCACACAAAAACAAAATGAGGTAAACTGTTTTAGTTTTCACTGACAGTTAAATGTTAAAAACAACGCAATTGTTTATTGTTTTGTCATCCATGGCTGTCTTGACTGCGCTCATAAAAACAATAAATTTTTAAGTAATAATAAGAACAATCGTTTCACATGATTTAGATGCACAACAATTTAAATTATTAAATCTATAACTTTTATATGAGTATTTTTGCATAGTTAACGTTTGCACAAAGGAAACTGATTTACACTACGTAAGTACATCACATCACTGCATATGAACGGACATTAACACTATTTACTCGTTCGTAAGCGATTGGTTTTTCAAAATAAACAGTACTATTCAATTTTTACTGTTTAAATGAAAAAAAAAAATTCAAATATTCATTTCAATATTAAGTGAGGGGCTACATAGAAAAGTGTTATAAAAGTATTATTTTGTTATGTTATTTCTATTTAAAATGAAAAGGTTAAATTATGATTTTTTTCTAAATAAAAGCATAAATTATTGTGTTAACAAATACTCAAAATCTCAGTTCATATAGCATTTATTTTTACGAAACCAACGTTTCTGAATACATTTATACCCATTTTAGGGTAAGTACGATATGACAGATTCTTATACAAAATCAGCTTCATATAAATTCATTTGTTTAAACATTCATTTGTCGATTTTAAACGCGAATAGATGTGTATGTGCTCTTTGCGAATTTTTGTACGATAAAATTGAATATTTAAACGAAATGTGTACATGGTTTTATGTTTCAGAATTTGCAAGATCTTATTTACCCTGAAGAAGCTGTAAATGTACACTGAAAGGTAGTTTTTGTAAGCATTAATGCTAACTAAAATTAACCTTAGACTCATTATTAATTATTAAGAATAAATGATGTATGCTTAAGATTTCGAATATTTGTTAACACTTAATTTACACAACAGTGAAGAAATTTAAATTAATATTATTAATGAATGCCAGTAGGAAATAAAAAAAATGCACTTGTACCACTTTTCCACTAAACCATATAAAGCATAAATTCGTACCTTTAAATAAACGGTTATAGTTGAAATTTGATTTAGAAAATGTAATAAAATATACCACTTCACAAACACATTAAAATATAGCACATGTGTCGATACAAACTAAACTACACTACCCCTACGATTGTCAAAAATATACTGAAATAGGGGAAAATAGACGCGCGAGATTAATGCATGGATGGATAAAGTCGCCCCCTCCCAATTCTATTTTACTCCAAATCACTCAAAAGCAAACACAACTCTACATTACATTTGCTGTACTTCATTCAACATTTACTATGCAGCTATATCTTCAATCATTTCCATTACTATACGTTTTCAATGAAAATCTACATTATCTAAAAAATGTATATACAAAAGGGAAAGTGAGTGAAAATGATATGATTACGGGAAATGTGCTCGAGATAGACGCATGCGCATTGCACGCCTATAAAAACAAAAATAATATTTCGAAGAATTAATATCACGATAATATGTTATTGATCAACAGATAAAACTGGGGAGACACAAAATACGCGCAAAACCGATGTTGAGGTTGTGGTGAGCGCTTTTTCATGGTATGTGTAAAATGAGGAATAGCAGTATAGCAAAAGAGGAGCATATAAATGTATATAATAAAGCAATAACCCGTGGCAGTGTGGTAGCGACAAGTATGTTGTGGCTGTATGTGTGTATGTGTCATATACATGCATAGCTAGCCGCATGCGAACGGATCAATACGTGCGCGGCCGGCCGACTAGCCAGTGTCCACCACCAAATTACTGGCCCCCTACCCGCCACCCCAATCTATAACTAAATAATACTATAATTCATACTAAAAATATGCCATGCATCCATATAGGTATCTCACTAAATACATATACATCCATGTATTTATTTACAATAATAAATACTTCCAATTAATTGTTTATTGTCAAACAAACTAACAAACAACATATTATAAACAAATTGTTTGAGTGGCCCGCACAGAATGCACAGTGTTTTGCACACAACAATAAATACACAAACAAATCCATGCAATTATATTAGTGAATAAAAAACTGTAAGTAGATAATTAGTTTGAATACGCACCGATGCTATATGGGGAATAATCCTAGAGCGTCGCACTACACTACCTATTGTGTTACATATACATGGAATAACCGAAACACATACCCTATCCTTTAAAATGTTGGTTTTTCTCGGACAACAACACAAGAGGGAAAATTTGACGCCATGACGACCGACGTCTACACTCCTGCCATCTGACAGGACTACTCGGGTGGGGGGTAAGCGGCAGGATTGTGCGTGTTGTTGTCCTGCGCTGCGTGGACGATGGTCGTCTAGACTCCAAAACTATACTCCCCTTTCACTTTTAACGTTTCAACGCACTTTCTCCACTGTAAATTAAAAAAAAACATTTATTTTAAAACATATCGTACTATTTGTTATAATTCAATATTTACAAAATGATTCATAACAATAATAAGATACCATAACGACTTATTATACATTTTTGCGTCTGTCAATTTGGCATTTTCGCAGATTTCAATAACGATGAAATATTTGTATTATAGAGGGCGCTTATGGACACTCAAAAATGAGGAAAGTAGTGCCACATGACTCAGGCCCAGTATTTTCATATCTGTTACAACTTACATTTTATACGAGCCCAAACTCATAATAGTTCGGCCGGTTTAAACAAATTATAAAACCAACGCAAATGGTGAGAAATTTCTAAAAATTTCTTTCGACTAGTTTAAAATAAAGATTGTAAACTTACAAAAACAGAATATGTTATTCAAGTATTCCACCAATTAATATAGCGTTACATCGCCTATATTATTAGCCCTGCACATTTTTTTATAAGTATTGTCCCATATGTGTTGCAAGGTAGATTTTACTGCACGGTACTTGTACGAAATAGTCATTGTGTACAAATTAAAGGGTCTCGGTGTAAAAGCTAAATCTGAACTAGAAGAAGATCTTTAAAATACCGGTCGAACTATTATCACCAGTCATTTGGCCCACATTTTTTTTTAAGTTTTAAGTCTACAATTAATAGCCCAGTCATTGGAGACTAGAAAATACCCTTGCCTTACAAAAGGTGGGGTAAAAACGATTTTAACATATGATGTTTGGGTCGAGACGGGGATGAAAAATTCAAATTTGTGACCTTGGGGAGGCTCGGTGTGAACCGCCATCTTGGATCAAAAGTGCAAAAAATGAGTTTTTGACTATTATCTCGAAAACAGTGGCCCGTATCAAAATTTTAAAAGAATGCAAAATTAAAGCTCGTAATTTTTTGTACATTTTTTTATTTAGGATGAACTCTCAAAGAGTTATGTTTAAAAGTATTTAACCAGAATAACAATTTATGAAAGAAACTTAAATCACTCAAAATATAAACAATATTAAGTATTTAGTACTTAGTCTAACAAGTTTTGTTATTTATAACAGTCATGGCATTGAAAAAAGTAAATTATCGATGATTTTAAATAATTTTTGTCAACGCTGTCCTACAAATTCATCAACCACTCTGACCCGGTTAAAGATACGATATCCCGGTTTGAAAATTTTAATTCAGCTTGGAATTCTCCTTTATGTCATGTATTACACGATTTTTGCTCCGACTAGCGGTTCACGAGTTATGAACAATATAAACTTACATGAAATTTCTCTAAAATTTTGAACATCTGCAAATCGGTTTAGTTTTCATTTTTTGTTCTGAAATTTCAACACGATTAAATATAAACATTATTGCAGATTTAAGACGTATCGAAATTTCAAATTGAAAAATGAGATCTAAATCGATATGCAGATGTTTAAAATTTTAAACAAAAATTCATATAAATTTAAATTTAATTGTTAATAACTCGCGAACCGCTCATCGGAGCAAAAATCGTTTAATACATAGCATGAAGGAGAATTCTAAACTGAATTAAAATTTTCAAACCGCGCTATCGAATCTTTACAATTTGTAGGCAAGCGTTGACAAAAATGATTTAAAAATCATCGATAATTTACTTCTTTCGATGCCACGACGAATTTAAATTGTTATAAATAACAAAACCTATTAGACTAAGTATTAAATACATAATATTGTTTATATTTTGAGTGATATAATTTTCTTTCATAAATTGTTATTCTGGTTAACTATTTTTGAATATAATTCTTTGAGAGTTCATCCTAGGTAAAAAATGCAATAACCTTTTTTATATAAAAAATTACGACCTTTAATTTTGTATTCTTATAAAAAAATTATATGGGCCACTGTTTTCGATAAAATAGTCAAGAACTCATTTCTTGAACCTTTGATCCAAGATGGCGGCACACGCCAAGCCTCCCCAAACTCACAAATTTAAATTTTTCATCTCCTTCTTGACCTAAACAACATATGTTTAAATCGTTTTTATCCCAACTTTTGTAGGGTAAAAACCTCTTTTAACTGGACTATAAAGTAGCCGAAAGAATTTTGTAGAAATTTCTAACCATTTGTGTAGATTTTATAATTTGCTGAAAATGTAAACCGGCAAATTATTATGAGTTTGGGATCGTATCATTACGGCTTATTATATTACCCATTTCTGGGTGTGGCAAGATACTTTTTTGTAAATTTGTACTTTTGTGCCGTACAGGTATCTCCTCAAAATTGTGGAGAGTGCACCACCAGCATGACTTCTGTGATCAGTGGTTTCACATAATATATAAAATGTTCATCAAAAATTACTTTGGTGATCGAATAAATTTACAGGTAAAAATAGATCAAGTATGCGAATATTTAAAAAGTGAACATTGGATAAAGAAAAGAAAATATTTTACAAGTGACATTAAGACATAATAAGTTAAAATCATTTATACAGGTAACATTTAAAAACGGGCCACTCAAAAAAACTTTTTGAGTGTCTGGTCGCCAATCTGGGGACTCGGGTTTAATCCCAATCAACGCCAAACATTATTTCGAAATTTAAATGGCACGAAATTGGCCCCTATGGTGCAGTCTCCACGCCAGCAATGAGTGGCCGTGAGTGATGCCTGGTAAGCGCCCGCTTAGTACAAATATTTCATCATTACCTTTATCCGTGTACAAAGTATATTGGCACACCCAGCAATGGGTAATATGCCGTGATGATATATTTATTTATTTTAATTTTCTTGACATATTTCTAAACTAGGCTCAGGGGCTCACAAATCTTAGTATCTGGCATGGTGGTACCGCTTCCAGTTTAACCGAAAATGACATTAACACTCATTTTTCAAATGACATACCTATATATTTTTAGATGTTATAAAATTATAAATTCAACGATATTCTTGAAGCGCATTTTTTATTAAAGAAACAAATTATGTGTGCTTAAGACCGCACGTCCGAAGTAAAAACTTCTATTTTATTGTAATATTTCATATAATTAATGGCAGCTCATAAACATCATAACAACTATTTTATGTTTCACGTGTACTTGATATTTTAATTACTATAAAAATTGATAAAAAATATATCGCCATCATTACCGATGTCTACATATGTGTAGATAATGGCACACCCAGAAATGGGTAATATGCCGTGATGATATATTTATTTTATTTATTTATTTATAAAAATTGCTTGCTTTGATTTTGGTTTTCTTGGCAAAGCCGCTTTTGTGGAACTAAAATTCACTTCTTCTGTCGCCATTTTATATATCGAATGCTGAGTGTTAACATCTGTCATATGTTTTTTGTATTTGCAAAATGTTGTGTAATCGAGCGACCAATGAAAATCAAAAATAAAATATGACATATGTCAGCTGATGATTGCTTGTAAAAAATGATTGAATAACAATGTTGCCGGATGATGTACAAAGTTGTCATCTTTCAGAAGACGGAACTACCGCAGAGCCATTCGACCTTCGGTGTTAAATCACTTTGCCAATATTTTTTAAACAATATAAATTATTCAACATTACCTACATACACGAAACACAATGACTGAAACACCCTTCAATAATATTTTTCACGATTCAGCATTTCGCATACGTTTCTGCCGCCAAATATTTCCAATTTTAAATGGCACAAAAGTGACCCCTGCGGTGCACTCTCCACGCCAGCTATGAGTGCCCGTGAGGTGACGCCTGGTAAGCGCCCACACGGTAAAATATATCGTCATCATTACCGATGTCTACATGTGTTGTAGATACTGGCACACCCAGAAATGGGTAATATGCCGTGATGATATATTTATTTATTTATTTATTTATTTCTGCCGCTTTTCTAATGTTTCTCAGGGTTTAGAAGTTTAAATGGTTGACATTTGGATCGTATAGCAATGCCATCTTTTGACTGCTCCCGGAAGCTTTATAAACTTAAATGTCTAAGTGTGCTGGGCTTACATTCATATTTTTATAAGATGTCAAAATGTTGTGAGCATTCTAACCAAATTCTAACAAAATGTCCAAGAAAGAATTTTATTTTTCTTGGGAAAAGACTGGGAAACAACTCAAATTTTATTTTAAAATCTGGCCAAAAACTCTAGTTTTAATACAGGTGATGAGGGCGCGATTTATTCCCGATGTCTTATAAATGTCAATTTTGGACTTTCAAAAAATTAATTTAGAGGTTGTAACTAATGGTGGGAACCGGTTCCGGTTCCAAAATTACCCGGGTACCCGGTTATTTGAATGTGTAACTACCCGGTTCTCGGTTCTGGAACCGAAACTACTCGGTTCTCGGTGCTGCAACTGAAACTCAGCGGTTCTCGGTTTTGTTGGTTCTGGAATCGAATCTCATCGGTTCTCGGTCCTGGAACCAAAACTCATCGGTTCTCGGTTCTGGAACCGAAACTCATCGGCTCTCGGTTCTGGAATCGAAACTCATTGGTTCTCGGTTCTGGAATTGAAACTCACAGGTTCTCGGTTCTGGCACCGAAACAGATAGAGTCTTGAATATTTTACATTACATTGTTACAATTCATGACTTAGATTTACGTATTATGAATCAATATGTTATGAATACATGTGCACAATAAAACAATTGTGTATATTTTGAAAAAATTTGACAATTGTGAATTATAAATTATTACTTTAAAGAAAAAAATTTATTAAATTTTTTTTGTTCTATGTGTAATTTATATTTATTTACATTATCAGACTTTTAGCACGGAATTTTCCCATTTCTCTACTCGACACTTTGCAGTAAAGAAAATAATACGTATAAACAAAACATATAATTGTGTATTAAACAAAAATGTTGGACTTAAAATTTTTACTTAAACAAACAAAATAGTAAATGGCTATATTGATTGGATTTAATCTAAATTGTTAATTTTAAATAAGCCCCTATAATTTCTTGCGAGGTTTAACATATATTTCAAACTCAATTTTCCAATTGAAGGCAAAATCTTGATTTAGATGACTTAGATTCTTATTTATTGTTAAAATCTTATAATAAATAGTAATATTTAAACAGATTAATTGAAGTACTTAGTTTTAAGAGAAAAAAAATATAATATATAATATATATTTTATAATAATAATAATAATAATTAATCAACAACATAAGTGCATATAAGAGCATATTTTAGTATATTTCTAATGCATATTTATATGCTTATTTTTAATTTTTATAGTGCATATTTTCCGAACTCTAGTTATTAACAACAAGTCCATTATTTTGAAAGTTAATATTTTGTTAATGTAATGAAATAGAAACGAAACAGGTGCAACAATTTGGGAAAATTTGTATGACATATCCTGAAAAACTGATATAATGCAATTCTCTTCAAGAACACGTGCACAAAGCAGGTATACCCTTCAATATTATGGTCACTTTTGTCATGTAGATACCGTTAACTTAGAACTCCATTGAAGGTCAAGCTAGTGAAATAAACCATATTCATTATCCTCCTGCGTTTGATTTAATATGATGTATTTACACATTATTATATGCAATTAAATTACATTAAAAAAATAATATCGTTCAATAATATTTCTCAAATAAAACAGAAAATCTGTTTATTTCTCAAGGATAGCGAGGCTAATTTAAAATTATAGTTGAATAATATCATCGATTCCATAACCCGAATCTGAAGTTCGATTCCAGAGAACTGGAAACGAAGATCAATTCCACTACCTAGAACCGGAACCGAAGATCGGTGCCACTGCCCAGAACCGGAACCGAATATCGGTTCCGCTACTCGGAATCGAAGATCGGTTCCATTACCCGGAACCGATAACTGGTTCCACTACTCGGAACCGAAGATCGATTCCACTTCCCGGGTACCCGAATAGTTTTGGAAACGGGCACCTGGTTCCAAATTTTTCCGGTTCTTGACAGGTAACCTGATAATATGGTTTTTCAAAATTATAAACAATTAAAATCTACAACAAATACATACGTAAATAATATTTTATTTACTTATATGTAAATAAGTAAATAAATATATCAAGGCATATTACCCATTGCTGGGTGTAACAATCTGCTTTATACAGATATCTATGTCAGCAGGAATAAGTCGCGCCAAAACAGCGAGTTTAGAAGTAGAATTTCTTTTTGACAGATATTGTGTTTTCCGGCCTTGTATTAATAACCTATCGTAGTCTATGACCCGAAGTACCATGACGTGTGACGTTCGGTTATCCCCGAGTTTACCCGAATACCGTGACGTGTCACGCATGACGGATAAGCCTTGTTGACTGGTCAGGAAAAATTGTGCAAGGTGCGACTACAAAAAGTTTTCACTTCAATAAATTACAAAAACGTAAGAGAAATTTATCAATAATGGGCCCATAAACCAATTTTTTAAATTATTTTTAAATGAAAGTTCGTTTAATTTTGAAGCAGTTCGTGGTATCAAAAAGTCATAATTGTTTTTTGTATACCTGCATTTTATTTTTAAAGAAACCTGTAGCTATCTTTCTCACACTAGTTTCTGTAGTAGGCTGCGCGAGAAAGATACCAATAGTGTGACGTCATCTGTGGCCTGGAAATAAATTCAAATATCTCGCAAAGTAATTATTAAAAAGACGTTTTTTTTATCTTAATCGTTATTTATTGAGTAGTACTTTAAGGATAAAGTGTACATTTTATTATTTTATGTTATGGTTTATGGGCCTATTAACCTGCTAAGCCATATCAGGCGAAAACAATTGAGATAATATTGAGTAATGTTTAAGTTAATTGTTTAAATAGTAAGTTATTTTAGTAAAATTCTATATTTTGTTACAAAATAAGATCAACTTTTCAGTTGTCTGTGTTTCATAATTTTCTCTTGCGTTTTTATAATTTATTTTTTTAATTACAATGCACTTCAAGCACATCGTTGAATTCGTAATTTTACGTAGATTCCAAATATATAAAAATATATAGGTCTCCCATTTGAAATATGAAAGTAAATGTCACTTTAGGTTAACCGGAAGTGCTACGCATCATGCCAAATACTGCAATGATTTGTAGGTCCCTAGCCCTAGTTAACAAATACATACAGAAAATTAAAAAAACACTTACAATTTTAACCATGTCTGCCACGCTCTATGAGATACGTCTTAATAATAATTAATTATTTTAAAGAAATAAGAGTCTGCTATACCTTTCCACCATAAATTAACCTACAAAATTCATAATAATTTTTAATCACAAAATATAATTCTGATAAACAAACCTTGTAAAAAATCACACAAGTTTTACTCCCTCATAAGAACAGCATGGAGGTAAAGTCAAATTTTCGTAAAATAAAGTATTTCATAAAAATTTTACGTACAACCACACCTTAAATAACAACAACTGAGACTTAAACAAAATGGATATCGCAATATGCTCCATACAGGGGTGGATTTAGGCATGGGCTTTAGGGCTTTATTTATCAATTCTCTCCATAAAGTGACATGTAACCAAATGCAAAGAAGTTAGTTTTAATTTATTTTTTTACATCCGTTAAAAAGGGTACTTTTTTCATTAAAATGAATTCATAAAGCATATTTTTTACACAATAAAAGCGAGAAAAAAGTGCACTTTTTTAACGGAAACGGATAAAAAATTCAAACGTTGTAGCACTTTTTTGCAAGCTTTTATTGTAGGCGTAAAATATTTATGCGACAAGAGTAAAAAGTATATCTAGTCTTATTTTACGAATAGGAAAGATTGACCATACGTCGTAGATACATTTTACTCTAGTTGCATACAATTTTTTTTCTTTTATAATAAAAGTGTAAAAAAAAGTCCTAGCGTTTCATTTTTTTACCCGTTTGCGTTAAAAAGATGATTTTTCTTTACGCTTTTATTGTGAAAAAATACATACTTTATAAACCCATTTTAATGAAAAAAGTGTAGTTATTTAATGGTCATAAAGAAATTGTAATGTACAAACTGTTTTATTTCACTTATAGAATTTGACGCACTCTCCTACGGCTCATGCGGTCAAATTTTTCCATTTGTGAGCTCGTTTTGTTTTATTTATATAATTTTTCAGAATGTCTTATTTTTGTTTTTCTTTTTAGTATTCTTGACTTGAGAATATGTTGCTTTGATTATTTTTATTCGTTATCAAAGGCAATATGCATATTAATTTGATTTGTGATGTACACAATACATAATTGTAAGTTTGTATATCTACGTGCAATGCCTGTTGACTATATTTTTTCCTACTAAAAAAACAACAGTGTTTTGCCAAACTAGTGGTTATATAGTTATTTAAATACCCCCCAAACAGTGTTAGCCCAGGGCCCCCAAAGTTCTCGGTCCGCCCTGGCTCAATAGATTTCAGCGGAAGACGAGGGTTTTGGGCCCTAGAAACGTGCGAATGAAATTGGATCCTCTACTTTTATTTTTTTATTATTTTAAATGAAAGTTCATATAATTTTGAAGCAAATGGTAATACTAAAAAGTCGTAATTGTTTTTAGTTTAAATGCATTTCATTCTTAGCGACACCTATGAATGTTTTCATGATTTTCATTGCGACAAACTTCTGCGTTTTCATACAAGGTGGCGATAGTAATATCATTTCAAAAATAATTAGCATTTCATTATAATAAAATTATTATTTGCAGTTGAATGTTTTGAAGAAGGGATATAATATCGTCAGTATGCCCTAAGTATATATGGCATATTGTCTGCCTTTGTCTATCACACATTGCTTGTGTGGAAAGAGCACCACAGGGGTCACTTTTGTGCTATTTAAAATTGGAAATAATTTTTGGCGTCGGTCGAGATCGAATCCGGGTCACCAGATTCGCGACCAGACACGCAAATGGCCACGAGATAAATAATTAATCGATGGAATATGCAAATTTATATCAAAATAATAGTATATAAAAAACAAGTATCATAAAGCATTCTGTTAACGTACGAATCCAAGTATGGAAAACGAGCCGCGAGGCGAATTTTACGAAGGCCAAGTGCGTTAACAGGCCTTATGAAACATGTTTTTATAATATTATTTCTATTGAGGTAATTTTAAAATAAGATTTTTAAAAAATGAGACTTGTCAAAAATATGAGTTGATGTTTTTTTATGTTATGTTGGTAGCGCTTCCCGCAACAATTGAAATTCATATTTCTAAAGTTTGTGTACAGTGTGTGCAAATTTTGTTGGAGTGTATATATAGATCTTCTTAACGACGTTTTAACAGTGCTTTTATAGGTTTATAAGAACACTAAAGTAGAGAAATGATTATTTTTTATTCCGTACATACTTTGAAAAGTATCTGGCAATAATTCAAAGGAAACAAATAAAATAGAAATAAAGAAGAGTTATTTATATGTATGGTGTTTATTAGTATTTTTCATTACACACAAAATTGCATACTATTCATACTGAAATATTTATAATGGGCTCAAAAACCATTTTTTTATTTTCATAAATAGTAAAACGAACTAAGTACAACTTAAAATATTTTAGTATAATAAATTAATTAATAAAGAGGTACATAAAGAAATTTTATAATTGTTTCTGATATACATATCTAAATTTTTTTATTTATATTTTGATTTTATTAATAAAATGGTTTGGGAGCCTACTGACTATAATATTAAAAATATTTTACTGGTTAATTGAGCAAACATCTTTTTTGTGCTCGTAGGGTAATTATAAAAAGTTATATGATGAGGAACACATCTTTAATGATCCTGAAATTTTAATTCTAACGATAAAGCGATAAAACATAAAATGTCTACACATTCGTCAATCTAAAACAAAAAAATTATAAATATTTTACTAATATAAAAATTATAATACAGAGTGTCGGTTTCTCGAGGCTCAACATTGGTATCTCGGAAACTATAAGAGCTGCAAAGTCGGTTAAATTATGGCAAAGTTGTCCCGTTTTAAAGATGTATTTGTTTTTTCCGAAATATTCATAGGTTACTAGATAAATGCAAAAATTCAAATTTTGCTGATTTTTATTTTTACAAATAATTTCTAAATATGAAACAAGACAGAATTTTGGTTTGCACTTCCTTAGGACACTTTTATTATCTCTCGAACGACGCCATATTGCAAATTTACACCATTGAAAAGAGAATATTTTAGCTTTCCAACGATGTATTACTTATTGATGTTCCTTTGTTTAATTATTAATTTTATAGGGAAAAACAATGATTGTGGCAATGAAATAATCAATCATCTGTTTATTTTTGTTTATTTTCTTCATTTGCACTAAGATTTTTAATTTATTCAGCTCTGAAACACTTCAAATTTCATTTTCATCATGATCCATCGCCTACTATGAGGTCCATATAAAATTATTATAATTAAATGAACTGAATCAAATTTTGAGAGCTACACTAGAAAATTATCAATAAAAATAAACAAATTATAATCCATAATTGTGTTTTCATTTGTTTCATTGCCACAATCATTATTTTTACCCTATAAAATTAATAATTGTTGCATGTTTGCTGTTTTAAATAAAAGAACATCAATACTTAGAACAAAGTTGGAAAACTAAAAAAAAAAATACTCTTTTCAATGGTGTAAATTTCCTTATTGGCGTCCATATAAAAATCTAACAGTGATACATAACTATGAGCATCGATATTCAAAAGAAAATGAAAAAGGGTCCTGAAGAAGCACAAACCAAAATTATGTTTGTTTCATATTTAGTATTTGTATTTTTGTATTCATCTAGTGACTTATGAATATTTCGGGAAAAACAAATACATCTTTAAAATGGTCTACTAATAGGGCAAGTTTGCCCTAATTTATCTGACTTCGTATCTCGTCTAGTTTCCGAGATCCCAATGGTAAGCCTCGAAAAACGGACACCTGTATACTTACAACTTTACTGGTTGGTTTTCCACTGCCGTGACCAGCTTTTGTTTCTACCCGAATAAGTAAGGGGTTGCTTTGGTTTGGACAGTCCCCTAACTTTCGCTGAAGGGTAGCTATAAATTTAAGCGAATGAGATGGTACTACACGATCATCATGATCAGCAGTCAGCAATAAAGTGGCTGGGTATTGACAATCTTCCCTAATATTGACATTATGCAACGGAGAATATGATAGTAAATTATGAAAATGCTGTTCATTATCTGAAGAACCATAATCTGATGTCCACGCGTAACCTATAGTGAATTTATGGAATCGTAACATGTCCATAACTCCAACTTGTGCAACGCCTGCGCGAAACAAAGATGGTGCTTGGTTCATGCAAGCTGCGACAAGTAAACCACCATTTGAACCCCCCTGAATAACGAGTTTTTCACTGCTTGTATGTTTATTTGCGATTAAGTACTTCGCGGCATGTTGAAAATCGTCGAACACATGTTGTTTATTTAAAAAACGGCCAGCATTATGCCACTTTTCACCATATTCTCTATAAAAAATACAATTTATATTGTTTATTTTAAATTGATTTATGTTACATACCCACCACCACGTATGTTCGGCACTGCTACCAAGCCGTCAAAATGATTGATAAATACTATACGCATTAAACTAAATGTTGGTTGTATGCTTACATTAAAACCGCCGTATCCATATAATAGACAAGCCCGGTTGGGGTCCGGATTTGAATTCTAAAATAGGAATAATGAAATATACAGGTGTTTCACAACTACGGGTACAAACATTAAGGGCATTCAGGCTCATCGGCAAAAGTCCGGCGCCAAGAATATTTCGTTTATTTTCAAAGATACCAAAAAAGACAAAGGGGCTCATAAGATGATCGCAGTAAGAATTTTGTATCTCTTCCGGTTTTAGCGGGCACAACTTTAAATCTAGCATAGGGAGTCGGTATTTTTATATTTTTTTCAGAATGTACATATAAGGCGTTTTCGTAATCAGTCGGAGCTATCCGACGAATCTGTTCGATGACGTCACAGATATATCAGATCCATCCGATTATTCAAGCTTTTATGAACGCATCAGATCTCTGTATATGATTTTGACGTTTAAATCTGAGGTTACTTGTTAAAATGGATAAGAAAATAGCGCTTGTTTCTGTAGTTTCTATATACGACGACTCAAATGAGACTGGAAGAACTTTTGAATCATTTGTTTAAAATATTTTGATCAGAAATTATTTCATGTTGTAATTTATTTGTTTATAATAACTCATAAAGACTTCACAAAGTGCGAACTGCTATATTGCTGCAATGTTTATATCAGAAACATTTAACAAAAAATACATTTTCTGAAACAGAAATGTTTACAATTTTAAATACGCGCGCGCAATTTGTACTAACTAATATGGATCAGGGTTGAAAATTTTTGATCGGATCGCTCGGTCTGACTGATCGGAGTGAGTTTACGTCAGATTAACCCGATTGACTTACGAAAACGTCAGATTGCATCGGATCAATATGATTAACTTTATGAAAACGCCTAAAATTAGCTTCACAAGGATACCAAAATATCAATGGCGACCACTTATTTTCAAATTAACGCTAGTATTTATAAAATTCCGTGCAAATAAAACAGCAAGCTATGAAAACAATGTCATTACTATAAAACAAAATAAAAGTACTACCTACATTAATTTTGTTGCTTAATAGCAACAATATTTTTTTTGTTAAAATAATTATGGCCCATGTTACACAAATGAAGAAATAGTTGAAATGGTTTTAATATTTGCAGAATATCAAAGAAATTCTATTAGAGTCCTTCAACTTTATGGAATGAGGTATCCTCACTTTTTTTTTGTTTGTGTGTAAAGTAATGGTTTTGGAGAAAAATGCAGTGTACAAGAAATGATCAAGAATAAGGGACTAATTTATTAGTAATAACAAACCTGAAATTTAGATAGTGGTTCTTAAACTGTAGAACAAAATTATATATTTTTAAGTAGTGCCTACCCTACATAATTTTTTAGAGATTTTTTTTTTTGATTACAACGATATAAATATTGTACAGGGTTGTATAACAATTATTTCGAGAAAAATAGTATTAAAAATTAAAATGCAATAAAAATGGCTTTACTACACTAGTATAACCTAGTCGTATTGCAAAGCCTATTTCAATATTGTTACATTATTTCTAATTTTTATACAATCCTATACAATATTTATATCGCTGAAATCAGAAAAAAATATCTATGTAATAGAGCCTAAAAACTTGACAACTGACACGACCATTGATGGCAGCAAAATACACGTGCGTTTCATTTAGTACTCTTTACTGTCACTTTACTTCTGCAGGCAAGTTGTGAAATTTTGCAAATATAACATTTGCATCGAAAATGAGGATAACTACTGCCAAGTTTAGATTTCTACATGCAAATCCGACCTCAAGATGTTGGTAGAAGGTACGTTAATTAATAAATAAATTGAGCATTACTAAATATGTGTCTATGTATACTTTTTAATTAATTTAATTAATAAACACAAAATATTAACTGTGTGATTTATGGAAAAATCATTCATATATATACCGTTTACAAACTGGTGCACTAAAATCGGCTTCTAATAAAACTGAGATTGTCATCCACGAAAATAATTCAATAAAAACTTTAATAATATATTTTACTGATATTTTAATTCCAAATACAAACCCGTTATTGGGCCCGTCAAGGTTTAATTTTGTATTGATTTTACTAGTGATAACTACAATAGTGTCACCAAAGTTAGGATAATTATGAAAGCCGATAGTTCTTTTCATGAAGTACGACCGTACAAGAAACAATAAATTTTGATTTTACCTTTATTTACATTCATTTTTACTATAGGAGTTCTAAGTTAAATCGGCCAGAGAGACAGTTGTCATGGCGTTTGGTGTCAGTTATCAATCGGATACCATTTAAAAAAACGTATTTTTTTTCTGTCGTTTGGGAATCATTGGTTGAATTTTCGATTTGTTTTTATTCATAAATTAGTCTCTTATTCTTGATCATTTTCGTATATGTATATCATTTTTCTCGAAAGTCATTAGTTCGCTCAAAAAAAAAAACCCTGGTTGTTTTAAAGGAAATAATAATATATATACATAAAATTGGATTTTTGAAAATTTTGAAGATTTTGGAGAAAATGGGTGTATTTGGGTTTTGAGATTATAACCCCCCTTAAAAAGTATCTTACCGCTTTTGAAATTAAAAACATAGGAACTACTGTATCATCTTTACTCTTATAAAATACTTGTTCAGTTTTAAATATCTTTGGATCAAAATTAGGAATAGTATTTTGTCGAAATACCTAAAATTAAATTATTGTTAAATAAATATTTATTAAGTTTTTTTAATCATACCGTTGGATTATATTCGCCGTTTGATAAATCTACTCTGTAAATAACTCCTGGATTTACGAATGATGTAAAGTAATAGAAAAATTCGTTAAATTTTTTTTTCCCCGAAAATCCTGTCACTGAACCCATATCCAGAGGAAATTCGTATAATTTTTCGCCGGTATTCAATTCATATAAATGTAATACATTCTGAAATTATAATTTTGTTAAAAATAGAAGTAAAGCTACAGATTATAAAAATGATTTACCTTTACATCTTGAATATAACATACAACAAGTTTATCATTAAATACAGGAATCGCCCAATCTAAAACATCTTTAGAATGTTCATCAATAATATTTTTCCAATTACTTTCTTCGGTATTATGCAAATCTATTGATACAAGACGATAATTTGGTGCATTTTTATTAGTTCTAAATACAGCGTTATTCCCAATATTTGTGATATACTGAAACAATATGTAAATATACATACATAAATAAAACCACACGTGTCCCACTTAGTGGGTTAGCAAAAACCCCAAAAGAATAGAAATAACAATAAGAGCTCAGCTGACTCACTTCACTCTTTAACAACATTCTTCTTTCGCCTCGTCCACATTCATCATCGTATTCATACATAAGAACTCAGATGAATCACTCCATTCACTTAAGAAGATTCTTACTAACCATACATCTTCACACCACAGTAGTTACGAAACAACCATCCTTCGCCACATTCATAATCGTATTTATACATGCTCTTCTCCTCTTTCCAGTCGGAAACTTACGCTCCTTTAGAACACTAACAATCACAACCATCCACTTACACACTGGACGGTCACGCAATCGAATACTCTCAACTTTACCAACATATATGCGTTTTACAAGCCTTTCACTCGTCTTTCGCTCCACATGACCAAACCATCTCAACTGATTCACTCCAACTCTCTTAACAACGAAATTATTCCTCACGTGATCCCGTCTTGTATACCCACAAACACCACGTAAATACCTCATTTCCACGACAGTCACTCTCCTTTTATACCTTCACTTCCATACATCAAAGCAAGCACTAGCACTCCATTATATACACTTAACCGAGCCTCTCTAGATATATTTACATTTCGAGCAAACGTACCCAGAGCACTATATTTATTTTATTTATGTAATATAATGTATGATTTTTACCTCATAATCTGCTTCTAATTTATCAACGACGGCTATTAACGGAATTTTACTACTTATTTCTTTTATCTCACTTAAGTTACCTACGTAAATAAGATTATTTTTACATCCTTTAATAGGAGTTAAAATTAGCCATTTTCCACAATCGCTAACTTCAGCACCACTACAAATAAGATAAATATTTGTTTTTTTTTTTATTAGTACATAGCAAGACAAGAAACCGGTTTTAAAAACTAATCCAATCTTTTTAAACGAAATCGATACTTCTATTAGTAAATAACCCGGTAAATATTAATCGAAAAAAATTAAAACTGGTTTTTTAAATACTGGATACATTAAAAAACATTTATTAACCGATTTAAAAACCAGTTCTATATGTAACTACTTTTTTCTTTACTAAAATGAATAAAAATAGTATATTAAAGAACGAGTTTTATAAGACTTTTTTTTTTCGTACGCGTTAAAATTTAAAAAACGAGCCCTGGCGAGATTACTAAATGACAAGTGCGAAAAATGTCTATAAAATGAGCCCTATTATAATATTTTGCGTCATTTATATACTAATACATTTTAAAAAACTGCTGTATTAAACTGAGTTGATTTAGGGAAATTTGTATGTAGTTAGTAACATTATTATAAATATCAGTTAAAATGGTAACATTGGATTGAGTTTTATTCAATTATTTAGAAGTTCATATCAATTCTAATTTATGACGTTTGAAAATTTAAGTATGTCCTCTAGTACCATAGTACCAACTTTCTATAATAAAAAATTGCGCATCGTAAGAGCCTTCATTCTGATACGCAATTCAAAATGAAGGCTCTTTCGATACGCAATTGGGTTTCGTAATGACTTCATTATGAACGCAAAATATAAAATAATTATTTATGTAGTGTAATTTTTTTACGAAATGGAAAATTTGCCACACGAACTGAAGGCGAGTGCACAAGCCTTTGAGCAAAAAATCTTTAAAAACGAGTGGTACAAAAAAAGTGTGAATCAGTACCATGGCGCTTCATTTTATGAAAAAAAAACTTTTTTTGACGGATGTAAAAAAATATTAATTTGTTTTTTTTTCTGAGTGATCAACCGGTTTTTGTTCAAAAACCGTTTTAAAAATTAGGTTCTCGATTTCGATTAACTATTAACCGTTTTCTCGGTTTCTTGCCTTCGCTTGAATGAAAAAATTACATTCTATATTCGGGTTCTTCTGGAAATTCTGCAACTAAAACATCGTTTTCTTGAGTTGTCCCTAAATAATGGTAGAATAATTTTTGATTATGATTTTGTATGGTTTCGGTACCACTCCCTTTACTATTTTCATCAATGTATCTCTGTAAATTACGTTATTAATTATATGAAATTAAAATATATCTATTAAAAATACCCCATAAAATATGCCTTTATTATCATGAGTCCATTCTGGTGAAGAATATTTTACTTTTGTTAAGATTTCGGGATAGTCTTTACCTTTAAGAAATAAATATTAAATTGCAGTTAAAATGATTATAAAATAAAATATACCAGTTTCAACATCTTTAAAATGAATTGTTATCCAGTCTGAACCACTAGTACTTAATCCATATGCGAAAGTTTTACCATCCTCAGAAAATTTTGTACCGGATAAAGATATGGTTCCATCCGGAGATAAATCGTTTGGATTCAAAAAAATACGTTCTTCATCTTCTAACGAATCTTGTACGTATAAAATACTTTGATTTTGTAGCCCTGAGTTTTTATAAAAGAAATACTTATTCCCATGTCGATATGGACACGAAACTTTTGGATAGTCCCACATATTTTTCAAAGTGGAATGTATTTGTTCCCTATCAGGATAAGCGTTCAAATATGGTCTAGAAATTTGGTTTTGAGCTTCAACAAATTTCTTAACATCAGGATTTTCGGGATCTTCCATCCACTGGTACGGATCCTGAACCTAAATAATATAATTATTTTTAGCAAACAATGTAAAATAAGTGTCATTATTGTAATTCTAACCTCAACTCCATGATAAGTTTCTGTGGTGTCGTCTTCACGAGCAATGGGATACACAAATTTCGACATTTTTATACTTGTATATAAATATTGACAAAATTTATTCCTAAGAAAACAATATACTATATAGTGGACTAATTATCTTCTACTTAAGAGATATTAGGATTAGGAAGATGGAAGATCGTACAAAGTGTCTGACCTCTTGTGGCAAAGATAATAAGTACCGCAAAGCGCACGCAAACTCTATCGAAACACATTATAAACAAAATTTTTGAAGTTCAAACGTTGATTTTTTTTGTACTACCGATCATTAACTTTATTGTTGACGTGCTAATTTCAATAAATTATGGTAGAGGAAACATGATAACTTTAAATTTTCCAAAATGAAATCAGTTTTTTCAAATATGTTCATTATTTTTATATTATGAACAATTTTCTTGAATTTATTTAAAAGTTATTAATCTTGTTTATTGTTTTAAACTATTTTCAAATATTTTTTCTATAAGTGAATATGTAGAAGGTATTTAGCAAAACGATATCACTAGTGCCACCTAGCAAGAAAATGTTGTAATTGTTTATTTTTTTTTTCAAAATCCTTAATTTTTAAGACTTTTGCTTTACTCAATGTGTAGACACTGCAGTAGATATTTTCGAATTTTAACTACCTACTTTAGATGTATATATTGGCGTGTAATAAAAACAATTATTCGCCATTTTAGAACCTACCAAATTAGGTTAAGGGTCCAACTTTTAAAAAGTTGTGAAAGCCTGTGTTTATAAATTAGATATGTTTAACGCTACCCCTATGTATAACTAAAAACTAAAATATATTGCAATACATACAAAAAATTATGTCTCAAATGATGCCCCATGTCTGCGTCTGTGCAGAAACAAGAATTAAAACTTAACGTGAAGTTATTGGTTGTGAAGTGGGTGAGTATCGCGCCCGCGCTTATAACTATTGGCGTCTGTAATGGCTGACGCGACGTCGCTCGTCGCGACGCTAATGTTTGAGCAAAATTCGCAATGTAGCTTTCGTAATGTAAACAATAATAAGTGCTGCTAAATTTTATGCAGGTAACTACATAAGAAATGTAAGAAAAAACAACAAAACTGTAAGTATCAACAAAAAATGTACATGATATTCTTAGTATTCATTGATTTAATATGTTGTTGAACAAAATTTGTAATTATTAAGTGAAATATTAATAGTATTTTATTATTTATACTAGAAATGTTAAATTTAAATTGAAAAGTGAAAATAAGCGATAATAGACTTAAAGCACGAAACGTCAATGTGTAATATCTCAGTAGTATTGCTTGGTTGTCATGACAACCGCCCGGCCAGATCAACGAGCGATGTTAGAGGGGTCATTTACATTCCAATTCAATGTTACAGTTATGTTTTTTATTTTATTTAAATAATATTACTTCATATATAGATAATATTTGTTATTTTCAATTCTTACACAATATGTTTTTGTATTTCAGAGAAAAAGAGTGCAAAAATGATTGGTACAAAAATTAGGTCTTGGATGGAAGCGCATATTGTGCGACCGCGCAAGAAATTACACCGAAAAGAAATATCTTCTAAAAAACATTCTGAAAATGAAATTACTAAAGAACCGATTGAACCATTGCAAGCAGCATTAGCCGAAATACACATCACTTCACTGGTACTTTCTTCATTTTTTAATAGATTTCAAATATTTTTCTACGCCAATTAAAAAAATACGGTTTTTCTAATCTTATTGTCCTTAGTGGAAAACATAAAAGAGTTACAGCCATGGAAATGAGATATTTACGTGGTATATGTGTGTATAATAATGTAATAAATTTCGTGTATGAAGAATACGAGTATGTTTAGGAAGAATGTTATTATAAGAGTGGGGGTGAATCAGTTGAAATGGTTTGGACATGTGGAGAGAATGACGAGTGTAAAGCGTTTCACGGACACGGAATACCTCAAATATATATTTTTTATTATTGGGAAAAGAAGGAAATCATTAAAATAAAAGTTGTAGTAGACCAAGGGTGACATTCACTAATTGAAGAAAAAAATCTAAACCAGTTGTTCTCAAACAATAACATGGTTATATTTTTTAAATGGGATGGTAAATATTTTTTAGGCCCATTCGAAAGAGTATTTTTTCTGAATTTCACCATTACTCATTTTATATTCTTACATAACAAAAATATTGAGAAAAACTCAATTGAAATGTAAATAAATTTCATTATTATCTACATAGCTTTTTTTGTGTCATATTTCTTATTTGCATAATTTATATTACAGTATATACATATTTTATACATTGCAATGCTAGTGATATATATTTCTACTCTTGAAAATTATATGGACAATCAAGATATTTGAATTCTTTAAGCAAAACTACAAAATTAAAAAAAAAAAAATTATATACATAACCTTGAGTGCCAATGAATGGGGCACGGAAAGAGCCTCCCGGTGAGTGTGAGAATACATTCGGGCGTCCCCTGGACAACGGTACGTGAGTGCCGGCTAATCTTTCTGCAACTACACTACATGTCTGATGAAGAAAGAACTTTGCCTGGAACATCAAACAAGAATTTAATTTATAGAAATGTACTTAATACAAATACGAATAAATAAATAAGTACGCTATGTATGAAAAACAAAAATTGCTGTTTGTCAATTTGAATTATTTACAACGGAAACCAAATAGAACACTAATTATAAAGTTATTAACAAATATTTATGTTTTGTTTTAATTTAAGCTCAATTGTTTTGCATACATTGTCTACTGAAAAATCACTATAAAAATTAAATTTATTTAAATTTCAATTGAATTTTTCTCAATATTTTTATTATGTAAGGATACAAAAGATTACATTGTTGAATTCAGAAAAAAATATTCTATCGAATGGACCTAAAAAATATACAGGTTGGTAGCGGTTAAGGATGAACATAGAGATTTAACATGGGATTTTAGTTTTATGAAACTTCCTATTCTCCTGTTCATTTTATGGCAAAAACTGTAGAGTGAGTGCAAAGTTGTACAAAATTAAAAGTTACATATAAAACTGTTTTTATTATGTTTTGGTTTCTTCACAATTTTAAAAAAAAAATTCAAAATTTCGTTTATTACTAGCACTAGCCATGACACTTGTTTTCTGTTTTTCTAATTTTCATAAATTATTTATAAACGTCAAACGTCAATTTGACTTATGGAAAAGAAATTCCGTAATTTTTTGTAACTATTTCCATCATAATATTCCTTTATAATAAAGACACGTTCGTCATTTGAATAAACATCCATTTAATGTTAAAAAAAGAAAACACGTGTCATAACTAGTGCTAATAATAAACTAAAATTTTGAAATTTGTTTTTAAAATTGTGAAGATACCAAAAACATAATAAAAAATGTGAAAGTTTTATATGCAACTTTTAATTCTGTACAACACTCTTTAGTTTTTGGCATAAAATAATCAGGAGAGCAGAAAATTTTATAAAACTAAAATCCCATGTTAAAATCCCTATATGTTTGTGCTGTAACTTGAGAAACACTGGTTTAAAATAATATTTTCTTCTCTAACCGGATGTCACTCATGGTCTTCTATAAGATTGTCTTGTAGTATTTTATTGTATCTTTAATAATATAAAAATTACTTGAGGTAGCTGTTACATCTGTATTCTGTATACCGGGTGTAATACAAAGAGCGGCCCATAGGCTTGTAATATAGGTCAACAGTTTTTCCTTGCGCATAAGTGGCCTATTACTTTTAGATCAAATTGCTTCAAATAAATGTTTTAGAAAATTAAATTCTACATCCATTTCAATAATCATTTTATTTTGCATGTTTTGTAATGGAATTAAAATAAAGTAACATAAAAATGCAATAATGTTTTCTAAAACATGAAGAAAAATTATTTTGATGCAAAATATATTTTATAATTTCTGAAAAGAAAAACGTTACTTCATTTGATTCTATTTTTTTCAAATTCATGACTAACAACTAGTAAAGAAGTTACTTTTATAAGAATTTAAATTCGATTTGTTCTGTTACGAAACGTGCAAAATAAAATGTGATTAGTTGAATTAGATGCAGAATTTAATTCTTTACATTTATTTGAAGCATTATTGTCTAAAATTAATAGGCCGCTTTTGCGCAAGGAAAAAATATTTTCCCATGTTAAACACCTATGGCCCGCTTTTTGTGTTACACTCAGTATATTGGTAAAGTTGATGGTTTCCGGCTGCGTGGACCTGACCATCTAGTATGTAAGTGGATTTATGCAATTATGCTGACCCACCATGTGAAATATGCGTGATTTTATTTGTGTATGTTTATAATTAATGATTCAGTCACTGATATGTGGAATGCACTTTAGAGCTCGGAAACCAAATCATATTATTTAATAGATACAGCTCTTGAAACGTGATATTTTTCACTTATCTTTTTTTGTTTCCAATTTTATCGTCGTTGTGACCTTGATGTACGGTGACTAATTTATTTCAATATTAGAATATGGTCGTACAGAAAATATATTAGGGTTCTAATTATTACTTTTATTTTATTTTTGCACCTAGGGTACGACTAGTGAATGAAAGTTGACGTTTAAATTATTTTATAGATGTGGGTTCTTTTCAAAACTTTGTCTTATGATTTGAATTTGAAAGGAAACTGACCTTTATGTATTCCATTCGAGAAGACTAGAATTGTACTCAATACCACTAGGAATACTAGGAAGCTTTTAAAATGATCTTAGCAACAGGATTCAGGGATGTGTTTAAAAATTTTAATTCCACGAGTTATGATTCGTTCATCACAGGTGCAAGGTGCAAACAACCCTCGAGTCGGAACTACTGTTAGATAAATAAAAAATAATCTTATTTCGTAGAATTGTCAAACTAAAAAGTTTAAAAGTCAAAATATTTTGTTATAATCACAGTAAACAAAAAATGTTTAAAATATTTTAAATGCAGCCCGGTTTTGTTATTCTGCTATTATGCAGGAACGGTAGTCATCCATCTATTTTCAGCAAAACATAGTAATATATTTCTGGGATCTCCTAGTCCAGTATTTAAATGGGTACTTGCAAAAATTCTCAAATCATAGGGCAAAGTTATGAAAAGAAACCACATTTATAAAATAATTTAAACGTCAACTTTCATTCGCTAGTCCTACTATAAGCGAGATATGAATTTTTAAAGTTCAGAATTTGACGTATGACATATCTTGTTCTCACTAGTAGACGAGCACCCATTTTATTTTTGAAATCAGTTAGTCAATCAAATAATTGCTTAGAAACAACAGATACTCATTAATTTATTTATATTTTTATTTTCTTATCTAAGATAGATATATTTTGATTACGGTATACCCTATTCATGAATCAAAAAAGTCCCAGCTTTTGCACTTGTTGAATAATTTACTATTTTATGTGTGCAGGTAAATGGATCAGCAGTTAAAAGAATTGATAATTCAGAACAAGTTCGAGCACAATATCAAAGACAAAATAATAGCAATAACTTATCTTCTCCGGAAAGCGCATATTCTACCGGATATTCAACTGATGGTACGTCACCGGGGACGTCATTTCCTACAGCGACTATCGCCCCAGAATATTATATTAATATACGGACAGGTACCCGGTACTTCCATTCTTCATCTTCAGATATGCCTCTACGTCTTTCACTTCCTGGAACTGTCTCTGATGCTAGTTCTACTCCAAATCAAAAAATAACTACGAGTAATCCATCCACCAACTCTGTAGAAGTTGCTACTGCTACAACTACAAACTGTGTAGCAAGTCCGGCACTTACATCGCCAAGGCAGAGAAATCGAATTCGGACAAATCCATGGGTTTCTACAAATGTTTCCGCTTGTAATTGTTCTCCACTTCATGTTTCTGCTAAACAGTTTCAAAATTCCACTTCCGGAAGTAGACCAACTGCTCTTTCAAGCATCGCTAGTCCGTACGTATTTTTTATTTTTATTGAAATATATTTTAGGAAGTGTTTAGGGACACGTTAATGTGTATGTAATATGAAATACAGGCTGGTGGCGGTTAGGGGTGAACATAGGAATTTAATATGGGATTTTAATTTTTGCAATTTCCTGCTCTCCTGTTAATTTTTCGGTAAAAATTGAAGAGTGCAAAGTTTTACAAAATTAAAAATTGCACACAATTATTTTTACGTTTTATTATGTGTTTCGTTTCTTCACAATTTAAAAAGTTCCGTCAATTAGTAGCAATGACCATGACTTCATTGTAAAAAATATGATGTGGCCATCACATTGCCATCCGTCAATTATACCATTTTCTACGAATTCCATACCGAATAAGGGAACTTCCGGTTGACCAATTATAACTTATAACCAAAATCTAATCAGCTCTTCATATGTATGATAAGAGGAATACGAAAGAATTATAATTTTTATAATTGTAGTATTGGAGTTATCGTCGGAGAAATTTTTGTCATACACTCACGCACATCCACACACAAACACACACACAAACACACACACATACATACATACATACATATTTACATACATACATAAATACATACAGATATCGTAAAACAAGTGAAATCGTATTCTCGGGACCCTAAAACGTGCTTATTCATTAAAAACTCACCACCGAATTTTTTGACCAAAAACAATACATTCCTTTCCTAAAGGTGACGGAAAGTAAAAACAATATTATATTCATGTCAAAAAAAAATTGTAAGATGTAAATTTAATAATGAGGATTATTCGAACAAGGAATGTGTCTATCATAAAGAAATATTATGGTGGAAATATTACAAAAGTATACGGAATTTATTTTCCATGACGTTTGACGTTTACAAATAATTTATAAAAACCAGAAAAAAAGAAAACAAGTGCCATGGCCATTGATACTAATTAACGGAATTTTTTTAATTTCTTTTAATACTTCGAGTATAAAGTTGATACTTTACACACTGCAGACAGTGTGTAAAGTAAACGATTTTCGTACTTTATTTACTTTACACATTACAGAGCTATCACCAGCAGTACACGTGTGAAATTTAAGTTGTCTTACCTAAATTTAGTTGTTTTTGTACATTCATGTTGGTAATACTAACTGAGACCGGTGAAAACTGCAGTATTCAATTTCAGATCTGTTAAATGTGAATTCGATACCTATATGGTTTGTTGAAATTGTTGTCTATTAAATTTCTAAGTTGTTTCAGGAATGTTTTTTAAGGTCGAATATATATTATATGCAACTCAAGTGTAAAAAACTTTATGACATTCGGTCTATAATTTTCGTAACTCGGCAAACCTCGTCACGAAGTACTTTGACCTCGTGTCATTCTAAAGAAATCAAAAACGTAGTAAAACTTGTAAATATAGTTTTGCATGCGCAAAATTTAATTAGTTTTTCATTCTTCAGTTTTTGCCGAAATATGAACAGCAAAGCAATAAATCGCATAAAACTAAAATCCCCAGTTTAAACCCCTATGTTCATTTAGCCCTTTGAATATACATCTACGTTAGTAGATATGTATATTCAAAGATCTAACCGGCACCATCCTGTGTAAATACACGGTAAAATGTCATCACCGATTATGACGTAACCAAATACCAGATACGGGTCACCTTCATTATTTTCTTTATTATAGAATTATAGAATAGAAGAAAATCATTCAATAAAAGTTGTAGTAGATCTAGAATCTAGAGGGACGTTCACTCATTGAAGAAAAAAAAATTCTTTGACCAGTGGTTCTCAAACTATAACATAAAGTCATATTTCTTTAAATGAGGTGGTATATATTTTATAGGCCCATTCGATAGAGTATTTTTTTCTGAATTCAACCATATAATCATTTTATATAACAAAAAATTTGAAAAAAAATCTAAAATAAATTCTGAAATTTTAATAAATTTTATTTTTCTAGTTATTTTTTAGTAGCTATGAATGAAAAACAATTATTGAGATTAAAACGAAACAAATATTTGTTAATAATTTTATAAATAGTGTTCTATTAATAATAATAATAATAATAATAATAATAATAATAATAATTATGAATTACTCTACGTAACAAAATTTAATCAAGTTTTTGTTTATCTTATTTTTTTTGTGTTTATTGCTTAATTTGGTATTTGGTTTTTTTCCAATGTCAATACGTCGGATGTAATGTAAAAAAAATATATTAAACAACATTAAATGAATGTTTATTCAAATGACGAACGTATCTTTATTATAAAGTAATATTATGATGGAAATAATTACAAAAGATTACGGAATTTATTTTCCATAAGTCAAATTGACGTTTGACATTTATAAATAATTTATGAAAACTGAAAAAAAAGAAAACAAGCGTCAGGATTATTGCTACCAATAAACCAAAATTTTGAAATTTCTTTTTAAAATTGTGAAAAAATATAAAAAAAAATGTAAAAACTTTAATTCTGTAGAACAGTTTTTGCCATAAAATTAAAATCCCATATTGAATCTCTATAACCGCCACCAGCCTATATACCGGGTGTCTATTTGAAATTCGTTATACCGGGTGTAAGACGAAACCCGGGCCATAGGCATTTAACATGGGAAAAGAGTTTTTCATTGAGCAAAAGTGGCCTATTAATTTTAAACAAAAATTCTTCAAATAAATGTTGTAAAGAATTAAACTCTGCATCTAAATAAATATGGGATCCCGTGGCCGCGTGCCTAAGTGTATGGTCGCGAACCTGGGGAACCGAGTTCGATCCCGACAGACACCAAATATTTCGAATTTTAAATGGCACAAAAGTGAACCCTGTGGTGCCAACAATGAGTGTACGTGAGGTGACTCCTGGTAAACGTCCGCATGGTAAAAAATATGTCATCATCATTACCGAAATCTGCGTACAACGCAGATTGGCACACTCGGATTTGGTTAATATGTCGTGATATAATTATTTATTTATATTTTATTTACATCTAAATCAATAATCACATTTTTTTGTATGTTTTGTAACCGAGCGAATTGTGTTTACAATTTTATAAAAGTTACTTCATTATAGTGTTAGCCATGGAATTGAAATAAAATCTCAAACAAATTTTATGACATTCTACCTGTCAGAAATTATAAAATATAGTTTTCATCAAAATAATATTATACATAGTAGGTACACAATGATTTGTATCTTCTCTTCCTCTCCATTTTCAATAATGATAACTCAAACAGAGCATTTCTGACAGGTAAAATTACAAACAAATATAATGACATTTTACCTGTCAGAAACATATCTGTCATATTATGACATATTTTACCTGTCAGAAATGCTGTTTGAGTTATCATTATTGAAAATGGAGAATTCTTCACAGGAAGAGAAGATACAAATCATTGAGTAGTATCATTTGGATGAAAATTATATTTTATAATTTCTGACGAGTAAAATGTCATAAAATTTGTTTAAGATTTTATTTCAATAACGTGCCTAACACTATAAAGAAGTAACTTCGATAAAATTTTAAATTCAATTATCTCGGTTACGAAACGTATAGAAGAGAATGTGATTATTGATTTAGATGCAGAATTTAATTCTCTACAACATTTATTTGAAGCATTTTTGTCTAAAATTAATAGGCCACTTTTGCGCAATGAAAAACTGCTTTCTCCTATGGCCCGATTTTCGTGTTACACCTGGTATAGGGAATACAATGTTAATTTTTTTATTTTATAAAGGTTGTAGATAATAAAATTTTACACCTAAGTCACTAATCAGATTTTATTTTGCACATCACGTTTTATAACCTGTAAAACCGAATTTGAAATTTTATAAATATTGCTCATTTTTAGTGATAGTCATGGGATTGACACATTATTACAAATAAATGCATGTGTCACTACTGTCAAAAAATTAGTTTGTTAGGTTATATACTAATTATGGGATTGTCACATAATTACAAATAAATGCGTGTCACTACTGTCAAAAAAATTAGTTTATTAGGTTATATACTAATTTATTTTAATTGTGTTATAAAAAGAGATTTAGTAAATTTTATATTACTATTTATTGTGTTTTGGTTTATAAATAGAATGTTTTTATTTTAAGAAGAGAATCTCCAAATAATTCAATGGTATTATTTTGACAGTTTAAACATCATGCATTTATATAATTTTGTGTGAATTACATGGCCATCAATAGAAATAAGAAATATTTATGAAATTTCAAATTCTGTTTTACAAGTTACAAAACGTGCAAAATAAAATTTGATAAGTGATTTAGGTATACAATTTTATTATCTACAACCTTTATTTGAAACATTTTTGTCTAAAATTAATAGGTAACTAACTACGGGAAGATAAAAAAATTAGTGGATAAAACGTAATAACGGATTTCCGGCGGTGACTACGATGAATTATATTCTTGTTATTCCATAAAGTAGTTAACACGTGATGGTCACACAATATTTTTTATAACTTTGATAAAATAAATTTTAATATAAATAACATTGGCTCGTAGTATGATCACGGTTTTAATTAAAACACTGTTTTTAGAAATGTCAAATTTAAATTTAAATATTTAATTTCACCCGTAGGTTTAAAAAACTATTTTTAAAAAAATATTTCTTTGAATACAAACTATGTTCTGCTTTAAAATCATATTTTGATAAATTTGATATTATTTATTATTGTTATTAAATAATGAAATTTGACATTTCTTAAAACAGCGTTTTAGTTAAAACCGTGATCATACTACAAGCCATTGTGTTTGTGTATTGTCAACACTTTAAATAACATGTAAATTAGTGTAATGTAAAATTTAAACAGTTTTCTAACTTTAAGGATATAAAATGATTACAAGATTGAATTCAAAAAAAATACTCGATCGAAAATACGATTTTATGTTATAGTTTGAGAATTACTGGTTAAAGATTTTTTTTCTTCTATGAGTGATTGTCCCCCTCGATCTACTACAACTTTTATTTGAATGATTTTCTTCTATTCCCAAGAAGAAAGAAAATATCGAGGTATCCCGTATCCGTAGAACACCCTACGTCATAACCGGTGACTACGTTTTACCATGTGCCTATAACTCTTATTAGGTATACAACCCACTAACGTGTCCCTAAAGAGAGCCTATGTTTTACACCATGTATAAATATTCTAGGGTACGTCGAAAATGGCTTTGTTCAGATAAAAAACAACACTGTGCAAAATGTGCAACATGTGCACGTTTTGAAGCATTCTCTTCTTCTTCTTCATCTTCGTTGAGTGTTAACAGCGTCCATCGAGCACTTACAGGGGTTCATACTGCCCGCCCAATAGTTGCTACAACTAGTGTACTAAGTGATGAAGAAGATGATCGCACATTAAATGAAATGATGGGCAAATATGATGAAAGTTACATATACGAAAAAGAAACAGACATTTTAAGTGACAGTGACCCAACAGACTGCGATGAAGATTATGACGACACAGACGCAGAAGCTGGCAGAGAAGGAGGCGATGAACGCGATCCATTAACCGATGAAGACGATTTTGATTTTATTGATAATGGATCGCTAGAATTATGTGCAGTAGAAGATAGTAAAAATAATATAGTAAATATGGGTCACTGCACGTATCATACTTTTATTGACGATTCTTGTACGCGACGAAAACGTCCAGTAGGAGATACTCCAACAAGTTCTCGTCGACGGAGGCCTAGTGAGCGCCGTATGAGACAAGCGTCTTCCAAAAAGCGTCGTGAGCGACAAAATCTTCCAATGTTACCAATTTTATTGCCGTTGAGAACTCGAGCTTTAAGTAATGACGGTTCGCGTAGCGCAGGCGCGACACCTTTAGCAGTTCGGCGCAGGCGCGCTGCTGCAATTGCAGATCCTTCAAATATTATTCGTTCGGACGATTGTAAACGACGAAATTCAATCAGTTATCATCGCTATATCTCTCGATCTAATCTTACAAACGCTGATACAAAATTAATTGAGTTAGACAAAGAAGCTGATAAAAAATACAGGGAGCTTATTATTGAAGCCGAACATATTTTAATGTCCATGAGGACAAATAGTCCACCGGTTATGGTTTCGCCAGCTCGTAGGCCTAACATTGGCCCTACAAACAAACGAGTGGAGTTACTTCGAAATGAAGAATGTGGCAGTGGAAATATACCTAACGTCAGTAATTCACCAGTTAATTCAAATCCAATAGATATACGAAGTCCTAAACGGAAATATATAAATAGTAACGCACCCTTGCCTGTCAGTAAGTTGGCAACACAAACTTCAACAACTTCCGCGATACAGCGGTGGCCATTACGACAAGATCTTCCGCGGCATTGTCCCCAAAGCGAACCTGTCAAACGTAAAGTTTATGCACATGCGGGTTCTGCAGTAGATTCAACATTACCAATGTTGGTAGTTGCTGGAACAACATCTGTTAATAGTAATGCAGCCAATCCATTATTCCACAGGCAAAAGCTCTTCCATACTATAACATCGCTCAAAAAGAATCTTGAAAACCAGTCGGAGACTTTACGACACACATATTACGGTTCTAGTCAACGTCTCTAATGTTTTATATTAATTTTATGTTATGTTATACCCATTTGTGATAATGTAAGCAAGCGCGGATTGATGACGGATCTCATATACATACATTTTAATACCGTGTTCCCAAGTAGCTTATGTAGCCAAGTCCAAATTTTCCATATTTATGTGGGAACAAATAGTTTCTTTTGTAGTAATTCCTAGTCATGTCGAATTTAGAGTTACGGTAATTTACCGTTGTACGTTGTACCTGTAGGTCTTGTAGTTACCAATTATTGTTACCATTGGATTTAAACCTGTTTAGTTGGGTGTAAGACACTCTATCTGAGAATAATCTGCTTCTACGTTTTGTTGAGTAACGATATACAGGGTGTTTCAATTGGTAACGTTTTATTTGAAGAAATACGAGTTTGGTTAAATGAGAAAAATTGTGCTATGTTTAAATACAAAATCGATGATATCAGCAAAAATAAATTTATATCAGTAGTTCCCAAAATATAGGACCTAACTTTTTTTATTTTAAATAAGGACATATATACACGCTGGAACAAATTCGAGTTCCTTATATGAAAAACTTTCTTATTATGTACGCTACAGAAAATTGATTTTCGCTTATTTTGAAAATACCTCATATCTCGATTATTATGAGAGATAAAGCAAACTTTTTATACTGTTTTTTAAATAGAATAACGTGGTGTAATTAGATTTTTTCAAAACTTAATAAATCTCGAGATATAAAACGAACATAATATTTTTTAAATGGGAACATATATTGAAAATATTCTCATCTTTTTCCTTATTTTATAAGCTTCTTACTTATGTATAACATACATTTTTTGTTTTAAACATGGATAAAACTTGAATTATTAACTTTTTTGGGGTTATGTTGTGTATAAAAGTATAAAAAGTATCTAAACATTTTTCTTTATAATAAGCGAGATATGAGGTATTTTTCAAAATAAGCGAAAAACAAGTTTTATCCTGTAGCTCAAAAACAAAAAACGGTAGAAAATTCCTATGGTGTTTATTAAAGTTGTCTCAAAAAGTTGGTCCATAAAGACCTACATCAATTTTCTGTAGCGTAGCGTACATAATAAGAAAGTTTTTCATATTAGGAACTCGAATTTGTTTCAACCTATATATTTTTTATCTGCTTTTTCGCTAGAGAATTTAATTCTAAATTCAACGATATAATCGTTTTATACCCTCGCAAAGCAATTTTTATTTAAAAATGTGTATAAAAAGAGTACCTAGTATGGAAATAATAAATTCATGTTACTTATTTTATGTTGAATTAAAATACCATGAAAGAAATAAGTTATTTTTAAATGTGTAAGATAATGATTCACTTTGATTTAAAACAAATTTATCTTGAACTTCCATTATATTTATGTTTTTTTTTTTTTTTACAAATAAAGATAATAGAAGTTCAAGATAAATTTGTTTTAAATCAAAGAAATACGTATTTTGCATGTGTTGATATTTAATAAAAAAATATGATCAAGTGACAAAACAAAATATTCGCTAATTTCATTCATGGCATTTTAAGTTTACGTAAAAAAAGTAAGACGTAGTTTTTTTTTTCATTCATAGCACTCTCATTATACAGAATGGTGGCGGTTAAAGGTGAACGTAGATATTTAACACGGGATTTTAGATTTATGAAATTTCTTGCTCTCCTGTTCATTTTATGGCAAAAACTGTGAGTACAAAGTTGTAGAGAGTTAAAAGATGCATATAAAACTGTTTTTACATGTTTTGTTATGTTTTTGGTTTCTTCATAATTTTAAAAAAGAAATTTCAAAATTTCGGTTTGTTAGTAGCAATGGCCATGGAATTTGTTTTCGATTTTTCTGGTTTTCATAAATTACTTATAAATGTCAAACGTCAATTTGACATATGGAAAAGATATAAAATAAGTAATGAATGTTTATTCGAATAAGAAACGTGTGTATATTGTAAAGGAATATAATGATGGAAATAGTTCAAAAGAATACGGAATTTATTTTCCATTTTCCAGTCAAATTGAAGTTTGACGTTTATAAATAATTTATGAAAAACAGAAAACAAGTGTCATTTGTAGTGCTAGTAACAAACGAAATTTTGAAGTGTCTTAAAATTGTGAAAAAACCAAAACATAATAAAAACAGTTTTGTATACAACTTTTAATTCTGTACAACTTTCCACTCTACAGTTTTTGCCGTAAAATAAACAGGAGAGCAGGAAATTTCACAAAACTAAAATCCCATGTTAAATTCTTATGTTCGCCCTGTAGTCATATTTAAATCAAATTAATATAAAACTTTAATTGGACTTCTGAAAAAAAAAATTTTTTGTGATGGTATAAAACGATTATACGTTGAAATCAGAATTAAATTACGGAAATATAAAATATATGTTCTTATTTAAAATTAAAAAGTTAGCTCCCATATTTTGGGAACCGCTGATATAAATTTATTTTTGCGGATATCACCAATTTTATAATTTAAAATGACACAATTTTGCTCATTTAACTAAACTCGTATCTCGTATAATAAAAAAGGTACCAATAGTGAGCGAGTTTATTGAAACAGCCTGTAGATAAAGTGTTTTTCAACTTCCGGCAAAAACTTTATGGGCATATAGTACTGTAGTACTGGCCAAAATGAGTAATAAAAGTTTCATTAAGATGAATCTGATCTCCAACAGTTTCCGAAAAAACTGAGTGGTGGCGGTTAGGGGTGAACATAAGGGATTTTAGTTTTATGCAATTTCCTACTCTCCTGTTAATTTTACAGCAAAACCTATAGAATAAATTGCACAGAATTAAAAGTTGTATACAAAATTGTTTTTACATTTATTATTATGTTTTTGGTTTCTTTAGAAATTTCAAATGTTCCGTTAGTAGCAATAGCCATGACTTATGACATTGTAGAAAACAATATTAAGATTCCGTCAATATATATTTTTTAAACTAAATTAAATAATTAATGTTTATTCGAATAAGGAATGTGTTTTATTATAAAGAAATATGGTGGAAATAGTTATCAAAGAATACGGGATTTATTTTCCATACGTCAGATTGACGGAAAAAAGAAAACAAATGCCATGGCTATTGCTTCGAAGTAACAGAAATTTTGAAATTTCTTTTTAAAATTATGAAGAAACTAGAAACATAATTTAAAAAATGTAAAAACAGTTTTATATATAACTTTTAATTCTAAACAATTTTGCACTCTACAGGTTTAGCTGTAAAATGAAAAGGAGAACAGTAAATTGCGTAAAACTAAAATCCCATGTTGAATTCCTATGTACACCCATAACCGCCACCATCCTGAATAAGGTAGTAAAAAATGAGTTATTACAGGGTTTACCTCTACTATCTCGAAAACTATGAGAGTTACTAGTTCAATTAAATGAGACTTTTTATTTATTTAGAGGTCATTTTATATGTGCCTTTGTTTCTCAAAAAAAATCAACTGTACTGAATAAAATGTTGTGGCGACCTTGACCCATATTTAATTTTCAAATAACTTCTTAACTACTATAAATTGAGAAAATGTTTCATATAAAATTTTATTGTATTTTCATAGTGTACTGGCATAAAATAAATTTTGTTCGATTCTAATACAAAATGGCCTCTTTCTCGGAAACAGCTGAAGATCAGACCTATGTTGATTAAGCTTTTTTTACTCATTTTGGTCAGTACTATATGCCATTAAAGTTTCTACCCGATATTGAAAAACATTCTGTAGATTTACCAACGTATTTCATTTTTTTAACAAATATTAAATATAGATGATTATACAGGAGTTCGTAAAATAGGGTGCAATTATATCAAGACAAGAATTTAAACACTCTTTCTTGTAAGCCATTATAGGTTTTTGCCCACTATTCTGAATCATGTATTAATTTAATTTCTACACCCGATATTTAAATGTGACTTAATATCCAAGTTTCTATGTTAATCATAATTGGACAAACTGTAACTTCGATCGTATTGGGCACGATAAATGATTCATTAATCACGGGCCGACAATAGCTGCTAAAACTGACAATCCAGAATAAATTAACCTAAAAAGTGTATTTATTTCTGTTGTCTTAATTTGCAGTCGTAGAAAAAGCATAGTATGTGACTCGTTTTATAAACTCTTTAAACACTCGCAATTGAAGCGACGTTTATAAAACTTATTATATGAATCACGTTTCTTTATCAACTGTCATAAATTATTGAGACCGTAATAATTTGGAATTTATTCTGACCTCGATTCTGACTTTGTGTAGTAGTTTTTGTTTTAATTATGAACGATTTATACAAGTTCAGAATTAGGCGACAATGCATTTAGTTTATTTTATTTATATAACATTTTTATATGAAACATTTTTCTCAATTTCTAGTAGTTAAAAAGTTATTTGAAAATTAAATATTGGCCAAGGTCGCCACAATTGTCTTCGTACAATTATATGATTTTTTGAAAAACAAAAGCACATCTAAGATGATCTCTGAAAGATAAACAAAAAGTTTCATTTAATCGAAGTCCTAACTTTTATATTTTTCTAGATAGCAAAGATAAACCCCGTAAAAACTCATTTTTCACTACCTTTATATCTCGAAAGAAGATCGGATTCATGTTGATAAACTTTTTTAATCATTTTGGTCCCCAAAATTTGTTACAATTGTTTTTTAACACTATAAAAAAAATGATATGGGTTATTCCAGGATTTTTTTCTTGTCTTGATAGCGTAAGTACATTCCCCAAATATTGTCTATTGTATTATCAAGTATGTATATCCTTTATTTTTTAATTTATTTTGATTTGAATTACAGATAATCTCGGCCAGTGTCCTACACTCGTTAGGCAAGTAGTTATCTAGTTGTTCGTAGTAAAATGTAATCTGTCTTAGGCAGAACATATATGTAATACCTATAGAAACATAGCCAAATCGTTTTGAATGATTGTGTTGTTTCCCGATTCTTCCGACGTTTGGCGTTTTGAACGTCTAGTCAACACCGGTGATATTTCATTTTAAAAAGCCCAAGCAACAAGCAAATAAATATATTTAACAAATAAGTGGTTAAACTTGTTAAAGGTACTTGTGGACTTTTAGCATATTTGTGCCGTCCCTTGTCCTTACGCCGGTGAAATTAGTCATTTTTTTATTGTTTTATTGTTAAAACAAAAGTTATTTGCGATATTTACATAGTTTTGTACTTTCTGATTGTTAATGTTGATTCTGGTAGTATAAATGTGATAAAATGTATTTTAATTTATACAATCATTTTTATTAATAAAAGGCTACCTTTTTCTGCACATGTCTCTTTTCTTCATCCATTTCATTTTATTTATTCTTTAGACTGCACAATATTTTATATTTCACTAGGCATCTATGACCTTCAAACTGAATATGTAAGAATTGTAATGTAACTATTGTTTACAAATATTAAGCACATTTACATACAATATTTTCTTACAGGAAGTAATGACTTCTAACATTCACTGCGTAAATAAACTTAAAATATGTGATTATCATTCTTATTCCAAATTAGGTCTTATTTATGTTTGGTAAAGTTTAATGCATTCAATAAGTTGATAGCTTTATTCATAAATATAAAAATAATCCGTATCTTTTTAAATTCATATCAGTAAAGATGTACTTTATACATATTAGACTTTAAACAAAATATAATTTATGCATTAATGATAGCTTCAAACAAAAACAGAATATTTTTACAAACATTATCATATAAATATACAAAGCTACTCTACAGGATAAGACAATTATATTATTTATAGGTATATGATAACAAAAATTATAAAATAATAAGCCAAATTGGTCACAAAATTTAAACTAACATAAATGACTACAATACCATAATATTTATAGATAGGTATAATTTGTCACGAACTTTGACGTTCATTCACAACCCAAATCAGCTTTTATATTTTTTATAAACCAATAAAATATTGAACTTTATTGTTAATTTTTATTTAGATATATACTTGATATGTAAAATCTCGTTTCACACTAATTTCACTTTCTATATATTTAATTATAAGTGAAGATTTTAAATATTAAAAAGTTTCAAAAATCAAAATCTAATACGCAAAAAGTAATGTATTGATATTTTACTTAAACAAGTTTAGTTTTTTACGAAAACAGTTTTTAACAAATACTCTCGCCTTGACATCGTCAATACAGTTACAACAAATATTTATTATATATAATATTAGATAAAAATTGAACCCATGATGCAATTATTTGAAAGGATAAGAATGACTACAATTACGCGCGGTAATTTAGACATCCAACTGAAAGAAGGAGACTGCGTGAAAACAACCTATGAAATCAAAGAATTATGGCCTGACGAATGGTGCTCTGTACTTAATAGCAACTATGTGTGTGATAAACATGCGAGTAGGAAATATTATGCTGATATAAACATCTCATTTTTATTCATTTATTGAACTTATAAGCAAAACTAATAGTTTTAAATCTAATTTAAATACTGCAAGTGTAATGTGTACATACAGTCGCACGTTTTATGTATGTGGCTCTTGACGTGATCACCCGCGTCAACTGTTACGTCGATCCAGAGCCCCACCGCACCTTACTGGTGTCATATATAAGCTCCATGTTTCTATAGAATTTACCAATATCGTATTTTTATATTAGTGTTTTGTGTTACTTTGTTTTGTATTTACAACCAAACTTCGCTAGTTTTTGCTTGAGAATGAGTGCATATGTGGATAATTTAACAACAAGTATGGAAAACAGCAGGTAAAATAATAAATAAGGGTTATCAAATTTGTGACAGTTCGAAATATTTAAAATTTATTATTAATTTGGAGAAATATCGCAATAGAATTAATTACATTATGAAATAATATCGTTATAACATATATGGAACACCTATATTTGTAATGTAAACTTATGCAATTTAAGTGTGTCACATATCATTTTTTATTTTTGTGCAATAATCATAAAAATATTTGTTACAGAAATTGTCTACGACGAATTGCTAGACATGATGAAACAGAATTCTCCAACCAAAGTATTCTTAACGCAATGGAAAAATTTGTTAAGAGTGTGAATGTTATGGACGAAACAATTCTAATCCCTTGTCGGTTGATGGATCAGAAAATTGGCGACGCCCAAGATATGACTGAACAGAAACATGGTCCTAAAAACAATCAAGTAAAAGACGCGCTTAGTTCCGCAGATCTGTTCGATTTATTCAATATGTTGAATGCGGTAAAAGTCGATTTATTGTGGGGTCAAAACAATCCGAGCAATGAAACTACAACTACGACTACAAGTAGCACAAACACTCTTAATGTGAATAGCACCACCAAGGGACATGTTCGCCGACCATCTACAGTCAGCATGACTTCTACTAATTCAATAGCATCTGTAATCAGCGATTCGGAATCCGAAGCTGGCGGTGAAAACGATTCCGGGATTGAAGCAGAAGATCCGATGAGTAGCGAAAAACGCGACCCTACTCAGCAAGTGGCACAGAATTTCCGGCGCCATTTGAATGGATTATATCGCTCATTACAACAGCTGACTGATGCTGCTAACTATCTGACAACGCGTTATCAACACGATGTTGGCAGTCCTGTTTGATTACCATTTTCATTTTGAATCAATTTTTAGTTCATTTACATACATGTACAATACCAATTTTATGAACGGTAGTTGGCATTTCAAAGATCATTTTCATTTTCCTCTTGTTGTATTGTGATATCGTTTTAGCACGAAGCACGTGAAACTAAATATGAAAATTAAGTGAATGTGCACGTTGTTTTATAGTAAAGAATATTATAATATAAAACGATGCAGTATTTGTTTTAGAAAAAAATCACGTACTAGCGTGCTATATTTATCAAAAATTTTGAGCAAGGATTCAAGAATATTCAGGGACCTGGCTCTATATATTTTTTTTGTTCATTATTTATTTATAATTACTTTATTTATATTGTATAAAAATCCATAATAAGATATACAATTTTGGTACATTTTGTAAGATAATTATTTTCAATATCCTTTCTATTATGTAGGTAGATGCACCAATTTCGGACTAAATGTGTTAATAATTAATATATTTTACTTACTAGTTTTCAAGTGTATGAATGCATCTGTCTTATCAGTTAATTAATATAATTTGGGAAATACATACAAAATAATGCATTCATATAATAATCATCCTCGTCACACATTCCTCTAAAAATCCAAACATTACTTTCACTTCATCATTCATTCCTTGTACGTACTTGGAATTTGTTTACCACTACTCTCCAATATTTTTCCTAATATATTTGTTTTTCACCAATTTATTCCTCAAATGATATTTCCACGAAAATCACCAGTGGCGTAACAAGTGGCATGAACCCCAAAAACAAGAGGGCCCTCAAAATCCAAGAATTTTTTTAAGATGTAAGCACCCATGAATTATGCCCATTTACTTGTTACGCCACTGCTAGGTATTCTTTTTTATACAAGGTGTTTCCTTTAAAACAACTAGTGCATTTTTGGGCGAACTATTGACTTTAAGAGTAAAATGTTATATACTAAAAAATGATCAAGAATAAGGGACTAATTTACCAGTAATAACAAACCGAAAATTCAACTAGTGGTTCTTAAACTGTAGAACAAAATTATATTTTCTTAAATGGCACCCAAATAATTTCTTAGTCCATTATATATAAAAGTTTTTTTTCTGATTTCAACGATGTAAATATTGTATACGGTTGTATAGCATTTATTTCCAGAAAAATGGTATTAAAAGTTATAAATAATGTAATAAAAATGGTTTTAGTACTAGTGTAACCCAGGAAACAGTCGCATCAATGCCGTGTTGTATTGCGTAGCCTATTTCAATATTATAACATTAATTTTTAATACCATATTTCTCGAAATAATTGTTATACAACCGTATGCAATATATATATCTTTGAAATCCAGAAAAATTTCTCTTAACGGACTAAAAATGTATATAGGGTACCATTTTAAAAAAATTTAATTGACCCCTGTTTCCTGATCATTTCTTGGATATAACATTTTTCTCTAGTAATTAGTTTGATTTTAAAAGCACTGGTTATTTTAAAGGAAACACCCTGTATTTTTTTAATTAATTCCTACATTAAAGCAAGCATAACAATTCCATTATTTGCACAAAACAACTGAGAAACTTTAAATACATTAACATTTCTAGTATACATATTCATAGCACCTATTACCTTACAATCCTTTTAAATACTTTGGTAAAAGGAAAAACAGTTTTATTTTAATATTCATATTACATAAGGTATTTTTGATAATGGTTGTAAGAATTGGTAAATTTTGAATGACGACAATTTTTATGGGTATATTAAAATTGTTTTCTTATATTTTTCCTCATTAAAAATAAATCATTCATAATATTATGTATTGTAATGTTGTCAACGAGTATTCTGGTAATACCTAATGAAAAATAGAATAATTACTAATGCCTATTTAATAGATTCCTAGTACACAATTCCATTTTTTGATTAAGAGACGTAGATTTTTTTTAGATACGATTATTCTGATACTAGATACGTTTGAGAACTGTATCGTATTGTAATACATCATATTCTATTATTTTCTTCAAATGAACATAACTCGTGTGATTTGAATGATAATATAATTTATAAGTGTAGGAAATTTTGTGTTGACATGTATTCAAATTTCGCGGAAACCAATTTACTTTTTAGATCTGATCACAGAGGCAACACTTGTCAATATCTAAATTTATAATTAATTTTTTTTTTTGTTTAAGAAAAATTGTCATTCTAAATGTATTAATTTAAATTATAATCTTGATTACTATATAAAATTAATTATTAAACTGAAAGTCACGCAAAATTATGGGTAGAAATATGCTTTTACCCATAAGGCAAAATATGTATCTCTTTTTCTTGTTACGAATACAATAATAGTAAAAGTATTTTTAATTAAAAATTGTATTCATATAAATCTCTTTATTTAACTATAAAAACAATAACTACGTTATTATAATTATTATTACATAGTTTAAACAAATATATCACAAGGCTGTCAAAGCTGTCAAAACTTGTGCGAACTATTTTTCTCGAGCGTAGGAATATCCGGTGAATATATAGTTATATATATACATTGTGAAACTTCCGTTTCTTGCCTCATCCTCATAACTGTGTAGTTTTGTTCACGTGAGGTTGTGTCTCCTACATACTGGGTCACACAACCCACCTAAATTTCGTGATATAATTATAGTAAAATACAAAAAAAATTAAAAACTTTATAAAATAAACAAAAAAATAGAAAAACTGTGAAAAAGAAACGGAAACAAATGTCTAATTCTTTTGTGTGCGTTTCATATGGTTTCTCGAGGCATTAATAAAACGCAAAAAAAAAGTAAATTGTGCTAAAAGAGCATAAAAAAAAGTGATCAAAATGAATCCAGGAGCGCCGAATTATCCTATGGCATCGCTGTATGTTGGCGATCTACATTCCGATATAACAGAGGCCATGCTTTTCGAAAAATTTTCTTCAGCTGGCCCTGTTTTGTCTATTCGTGTTTGTCGTGACATGATTACACGTCGTTCTCTCGGTTATGCATATGTTAATTTCCAGCAGCCTGCTGATGGTATGTATCTTTTCATTTTTATGCATGTGCAGAAACTGGTAGCTTACAGGTTCTAAAAATTATAAAAACATAAATGTAGATGGGGCGAAAGTAGCGTGTCTCGTGTTTAGATTGAAATATATGGGTTAAGAAAGATGGTTAAATGATCATATGGTTACACTATGCATCTTTTCGTTTTTATGCATGTGCAGAATCTGGTAGCTCGTAGGTTCTAGAAATTATAAGAATATAATGTAGATGGGGCGAAAGTAGCGTGTCCGGCTGTCCGGTATCTCGTGTGTAGATTGCAATATGCTGCAAAGAATGATTATTAAATGGTTGCATGATTTTGGGTTTTTTCCACCCCACATCGTGGAACATGACGTGCAGTATAAACATATTTATTTAATTTACAGCCGAACGTGCATTAGATACGATGAATTTTGATCTAATAAAAGGACGTCCTATCCGCATAATGTGGTCGCAACGTGACCCCTCGCTCCGTAAATCCGGCGTGGGAAACGTCTTTATTAAAAACCTGGACAAAAGTATTGACAACAAAGCCATGTACGATACGTTCTCGGCATTCGGCAACATTCTCAGCTGCAAAGTTGCGCAAGATGAGAATGGAGTGTCCAAAGGCTACGGCTTTGTTCACTTTGAAACAGAAGAGGCAGCGAACAAGAGTATTGAAAAGGTAAACGGAATGTTGCTGAATGGAAAGAAAGTATACGTTGGCCGTTTCATCCCAAGAAAAGAACGTGAAAAGGAACTGGGCGAAAAAGCTAAACTCTTCACCAACGTATATGTGAAGAACTTTGGTGAAGATTTAACCGATGACATGCTAAAGGATATGTTTGAAAAATACGGACGTATTACCAGTCATAAAATAATGAGTAAGGATGATGGGAAGTCTCGTGGATTTGGTTTTGTGGCATTTGAAGATCCGGACGCAGCTGAACAGGCCGTGTGTGAATTAAACGGAAAGGAACTGGTCGAAGGCAAACCTATGTACGTAGGCAGGGCGCAGAAGAAAGCCGAACGGCAGCAAGAACTTAAACGTAAATTTGAACAACTGAAAATTGAACGCCTTAATCGCTATCAAGGCGTAAATCTGTACGTAAAGAATTTGGACGACACCATTGATGACGAGCGCTTGCGAAAGGAATTTATGCCGTTTGGTACAATCACTTCTGCAAAGGTAATATTTTTATAATTATTTTAATATCATAATCATTTAGTAAATGTGACCTTGAACAAGTCTCAACGGAAATGTTTTCTCCAAACTAATCTGCCCATCCTTAATTTCAGTTAACATTACAAATTTTCTTCGTCCTCTTCCCCCTTCTCCATGTATTTTTTCTTCAATTATAATTTTTTATATACTGTCCTTCAGGAAGATTCATCAGTCTGTTCTTTTTGAATAATTCAATTATTTTAAATATTATGGAGAAAAGTTTTAAATGAAGTATATTTTAAATTAAAATACCCATAAGTCTGCGGTATAAGTTTTTCTATTGCGTGTTCCATTTTTACCCATTGGTATGTAACTTTATATTTTCAAATGGAACACTCTATATATTCAAATTTAAAAAATAAATGAAATTTACTATCCGATAGTATAAAAACAATCATGTTATAATGGCGAATGATTTAAATATTACATTTTTATTACATAGAGAAGGCTTCGCATTTAATAAAATGTAATATTTAATTATTCGCCATTGTATTTTTTAATAATATAACATATGATTGTTTTTATACTATTGGATAGCAAATTTCATACAGGATGTTCCATTTGAAAATATTAATTTTGTCCCACAAACATCAGTCGTTTATTCCATCTTTCATGGAAATGTAAAGTTACATACCACTGCATAAAAATGGAACGCCTGTAGAAAAACTTATACTGCAGATTTATAGATATTTCAATTTAAAATAAACTTAGCTTGAAATTTTTTCCATGATATTTAAAATAATCGAGTTATTAAAAAAGAACAGACCGATGAATCACTCGGTATGTCCAATCCAGTTAGCTTTCGTCTTTATCTTCTTCTATTCTTATCAACATCTTCTCGTTCCTGATTCTCTCCTACCATCCAATTTTCGCCAACCGTTGCCACTACCACATCTCAAAACTAATATGATTTTTTTTTTCTTTTTATAAAGGTAATGTTAGAAGAAGGACGCAGCAAAGGTTTCGGTTTTGTGTGTTTCTCATCCCCAGAAGAAGCAACTAAAGCCGTAACGGAAATGAATGGCCGTATAGTGGGAACCAAACCTCTGTACGTCGCCCTTGCTCAGCGTAAAGAAGACCGAAAAGCCCATTTGGCGTCCCAGTACATGCAACGCATGGCTAACATGCGTATGCACCAAATGGGCCAGATGTTCCAACCAAGTAACGCAAGTGGATACTTCATGCCAACATTGCCCCAACCTCAACGATTCTACGGTCACGCCCAAGTGACCCCCATTCGAGCCACACCACGCTGGCCAGCTCAGCCTCAAGTGCGTCCAAACGCCCAAGGAGGCACTTCCGGTTACCCAGGCATGCAGAGCACCTTCCGTGCTGCAGCCAGGGCCCCAGGTCAAGCCAGTGCCATGCGTAACGTGTCGTCCATCGCTCGTCCCATCACTGGCCAACAGCCTCCGAACATCCAGAGACCTATGGCTGGCCCTGGTGGTGTGGTCAACCCAAGCGGCCGCCCAGCCAACTACAAGTACACGGCTAATATGCGCAACCCGCCTCAGCAGATGCCCATCAGCCAGCCGGCTCCAGTTCAGCAGGCTGTGCATATTCAGGGGCAAGAACCGCTGACGGCTTCAATGCTGGCGGCCGCACCACCGCAAGAACAGAAGCAGATGCTTGGAGAGCGCCTGTTTCCTCTCATCCAACGCATGTACTCGGACCTTGCTGGCAAGATCACCGGCATGCTCCTCGAGATCGATAACTCCGAGCTGCTGCACATGCTCGAGCACAACGAGTCTCTCAAGGCCAAGGTGGAGGAGGCTGTTGCTGTGTTGCAGGCGCACCAGGCCAAGCAAGCTGCAGCTACTCAGATTAAGAAGGACTAACATTTTTATGGTATACTGATACTGAAAAAGCAGAAAGCATTTTAATTCATTTATTACTATTATTATTATTCAAAAATTGTAAAAAAAAATAGTAAAATGAAATATTCATCCTGTATTGAACACTTATGGTTTTTTCTTATGGCTATCGTAAAATTTGTATTTAATGATTTGATAAATATATTTTATTCAGCAAATGTGTAAACAACAAGTTTTTATAATTAAAATCCCATATGATTCGACCGTTCCTTGGATCTTTTTTTCAGCAGAACTACACAAATTAACAGCAGTGTCAACAAGGCGACGACCAGGCCGACGAGTGTATACATCGCATGCCGAAACCCAGCTGCAGGATCTGAAACAAAATTGGTAATGTTATAGTTGAGGAGCTTTTGGCAAAAACAGCTTTAGTCCATTTTTTAAATTTGAGATAATCAAAAAACAGCTTTATAGCTTCCTTACTTTTATAGATTTCTGTAACTTAATTTCATGTTCAAATATTCGAAAATTGTTCACTGGATGTTAAGAAATAGAAAAACATGCATACGCAATTATACAGGTGTAATGAATACGGGTTACAAATTTATAGGATATAAGAGTAAATAGAATGAATTAAAAAATTAAATATATAAAGGATATTTGTTTTTGTGTGTATCAGAAATGTCAAATATGTACAATACTTATACAGGATGTTAGAAAATAAGTGTCACAAATTATGAGGGCATATAGTACTGACCAAAATGAGTAAAAAAAAGTTTAATCAACATAGGTCCGATCTTCAACTATTTTTGAGAAAGAGGCCATTTTGTATGACTATAAAAAAACAACATTTTATATGACACATTTTTTTCACTTTCTGATAGTTCGAAGTTATTTGAAGATATTGGCCAAGGTCGCCACAACATTTGTTTTAGTACAATTATTCAATTTTTTTGAAAAAACAAAAACACATTTAAGATGACCTCTGATAGGTAAACAAAAAATCTCATTTAATCAAAGTCATAACTTTTATAGTTTTCGACATAGCAGAAGTAAACACTTAAAAAACACATTTTTTACTGCCTGTGCCTGCTATCTCGGAAACTATTGAAGATCTGACCCATGTTGATTAAGCTTTCTTGCTCATTTTGGTCAGTAATATATGCCCCAATAATTTATGACACCCTGTATAGCCTAATATGGAAATGATGAGAGGTCTTGTGCTGGCCACAACAGATTTTTTAAAATTTTACTTCAATGTTATCGTTGTTCTCACAGGGCTGCTCAGGATGTCTTTTTTATTTTACTATTGTTTTATTACTATTTACCGAAAATGAGTAGTGTAAATTATTAACGTTATTATTTAATTGAAATCGAAGAAAATAATCTAGTGACTCATTTTAAGGTACAATAGTACAATGAGACAATGTCTGTTGAAAGCAGTACTCATTTCTTCCAACAGGGCCAAAAAATATGTTAATTTAAAACGCAACTGAAAAAACTTGAAAGAGTAATTATCTAACTTACTTTTAGTTGGCTGTGACCTGTGACTTCAGTTATTAATTTTGTTTATATTAATTTTAGCAATGAATTGCAGATGCATTATAAATGAGCATAGTGTTCACGATTACACTAGCATTTTAATGTACGGCAGTACAAGAAATTCAAACAAATCCTGGCGTTTTTGAACGAATGTCGTCATTTTGACCAATTATTATAATATGTATTACAAAAATGAATAAAATTTAAAATAAACAAAATTGATAATTGAAATAATCACACACACAGCCAACTAAAATTAAGAGAGATAATTACTCTTTTCGCAGCCCGTAGTTCGAAAACGTTGCGTTTCCGGATACGAATTTATTAGTACAAGTTGATTTATTATGCATCCCCTACATACCCTATAAATTTGTAACACGTATTAATTAACTACTGTATAATAATTAGAGATTTTTATAGGATGTTTGCTTAGTTTTGTGTAATCGTTCATCACACGTTTAGCGTCCAGAAAATAAACCATGGTTTTTGATGATAAAGAATATGTTTCTGAATATTCTGGGCATTTACCTTTTCATACTGTTTTCTATTTATATACAGGATGTTAATTAAAACTGATTTTCCATGTTAAACGCCTATGATCCATTTTTTAATTAACACCCGGTATAATCCTATACTAATATAATAAATGCGAAAGTAACTCTGTCTGTCTGTCTGTCTGTTACGTTTTCACGCCTAAACCGCTGAACCAATTTTGATGAATTTTGGTATAGAGATAGATTGGACATGAAAAAGCACATAGGCTAGCTTTTGTCGCGAAAATAAAACTTGAAGGGGGGGATGAAAGTTTGTATGGAGAACCCATTATTTCTCAAGTTAGAGATATAAAAATTCTTATTTATGCTTTTGGTAAGAAATAAAGAGTGTTTTAGCGTTTTTGAAAAATCATCCCTCAAGACGGTACAACAGGGGAGGGGATGATTTCAACTATTTTTTTTTATCTTTGTATCTATAGTAAAGTTTTAATCGTTAGCAAATATTCGATATTTGTCGGAGAGGATTAGTAGTAGTAAAAGTACCCGAGACATGTTCAGAAAAGGGCGCTGTTCGATGCGGTGCGGGAATCGGGTGGGCAGTGGGCGGAGCCTGGTACATGTACGATGCGAGGCAGGTTGCCAGCTCCCTACGCAGCGCATGTCTCCGAAGTAAATGTGAAAAATTACTGGTACACGTGTAGCTAATCGTTATTCTAGCTTTACCCGTGCGAAGGCGGGGCATATTAGCTGGTAGTACTATAAATATTGAGTTGATGCAAAAATTTTGAAAGAAAGCAATTGGGTTTTAAAATTAAAAATACGTATTTCTCATTTTGAAAATAAAGTGACATATCTCGTGTACTAAAATATTACCCGGGCTGGATTGAAGTTCCTTTGGTATCGTATCAATTGTATAAGTATTAGCCATCAATTTCGGTAACAGCTTATTCCAAAAATTAACACTTTTTTCATAATGCACAGAATCCCAAACGCGGTCACCAAAATAACGTATATATTTATTAGTTTGACTGTAAGTCTGCCACGCGTCATATCCATTCGGCATTGGATGGCCTTGTCTTGCAAAACAAATCCACAATTTTTTCAAATGTTGACTTAACGAAGCTTCTGCGACATTAAATCGTCGTCTTGATAATTGTTGTACTAATACTTGCCCAAATAAAAGCAAGAGGTCTCCACTTATGCCGGACATAGCTAAAAAATGATAAAATAAGGAGATAAGTATAATTTAATGTAATAAACATACCAGAAACATTCGACAAAGTATTATACTGATGTAAAATGTAAGTAAATACAGGCGCAGATGAATTCGAAAGTACAGTTAATTGTTGATCGTGTGGTGCTGCTATTTGTGCATCCCATTGTAAATCATGTATCTGTTTAGCAAGCGTATTTACATTATCTGCATTTGGTTTCAAATATTTCCAACGAATTAAATCTTTTATAGCATTTGTATAAGGTCCAGTAATGCCATATTTTTGAATAATTAACGGAATTACAAATTCTTCAGCGTATTGCAATAGTTGAGAATAATTTTGATCCAATTCGCTCCACTTCCCTGTCAAATAAATTCTGTTAGTACATCTAGCATGTATTATTTAAAAAAATGAACGTCGAGTCGTCCTGATGTTCATTTTTTAAATAATAGACCTATATACAGAGTGGTAATGAATACGTGTTACAAATTTATAAAGTATGTAGGTGATGCAAAATAGACTAACTTTTACTAATAAACTTATATCCGGAAACGCACCGTTTTCGAGCAATAGGCTCTTAATTACTAGCACTGAATTGCAGATGCATTATGAATGAGCATACAGTTCGTGAGTACGCTAACATCTTCATGTACAACAGCATAAGAAATTCAAACAAATCCTGGCGTTTTTGAACAAATGTACGAAATATTCTCAGAAGGTGCAATGTTTTCATTGAAGTTGGTAGTCGTCATTTTCAGAAATTATTATTATAATATATTATATACAGGGTGTTACAAAATAGTGCCATAAATTATGAGTACATATAGTACTGACCAAAATGTGTAAAAAAAGCTTAATCAGTATGGATCCGATCTTCAATAGTTTCCTCTCGGAAGTGAAAAATAAGTTTTTTCGGTGTTTTCCTCTGCTATCTCAAAAACTATAATAGTTACGACTTTGATTAAATGAGACTTTTTGTTTCCCTTTTAGAGGTCATCTTAGATGTGTTTTTGTTTTTCAAAAAAAATCGAATAATTATACGAAGACAAATATTATGGCGACCTTGGCCAATATTTAGTTTTCAAATGACTTCGTAACTATTAGAAAGTGAAAAAAATGTGTCTTATAAAATGTTATTGCTTTTTAATAGTCTATTTACTGGCATAGACAAAATTTTGTTCGACCACTATCTTTGTCAGTTTTTGTTCGATTCTAATACAAAATGGCCTCTTTCTCAAAAACAATATTAAAGATCACGCCTATGTTGATTAAACTTTTTTTACTCATTTTGGTCAGTACTATATGCCCTCATAATTTGTGACACTTATTTTTTAACACCCCGTATATATAAAGTGATATTTTGTAAGGCATAGAGGGGGATACATTTTAGCATAAACTTTATTATATTAAATCCAGTGGTACTCAAACTACAGGGCAATATTATATTTTTTTAAATGGCATTATATATATTTTATTAATTCATTAAATAGAGAATTTTGTTCTGAATTCAACGATATAATAATATCATACCCTTACATTGCGAAAAATTTGATAAAAATTAATTCAAAGTTAATATTTCATTTCTACTTTATCTAAGTAATCTGAGCAAACATTCAATCAATAAAACAAAATAAAATTTATTTTAGTTTTATTACACACTTTTAAAATAATTTTTTTGTTTTATTGATTGAATGTTTGCTCAGAGATCTTAGATACAGTAGAAATGAAATACTAACTTTGAATTAATTTTTATAATTTTTTTCGCAATGTAAGGGTATGATATTATTATATCGTTGAATTCAGCACAAAATTCTCTATTTAACGAGTTAATAAAATATAGATAATGCCATTTAAAAATATATAATATTGCCCTATAGTTTGAGTACCACTGGATTTATGATAATAAAGTTGTAAGGGGTAATGCAAGGGTATGATATTATTATATTGTTGTATTCAGCAAAAAATTCTCTATTTAATGAGTTAATAAAATATATATATAATGCCATTTAAAAATATATAATATTGCCCTATAGTTTGAGTACCACTGGATTTATGATAATAAAGTTTATGCTAAAATGTGTCCCCCTCTATCCCTTACAAAATATCTTAATCACTTTTTTCTGTATCTTTTCACATACACGAATAAACGGCACTGTTCCATTATCTTGATACATAGAGATTTAACATGGGATTTTAGTTTTATGAAATTTCCTGCTCTTCTGTTCATTTTATGACAAAAGCTGTGGAGTACAAAGTTGTACAGAATTAAAAGTTAAATATAAAACTGTTTCTACATGTTTTGTTATGTTTTTGGTTTCTTCACAATTTAAAAGCAATGGTACGACATTTTTCTTTTTTTTGTTTTCATAAATGATTTATAAACGTTAAACATCAATTTGACATATGAAAAAGACATAAATTAAATAATGAATGTTTATTCGAATGAGAAATGTGTGTATCATTGTAAAGGAATATTATGATGGAAATAGATACAAAGCGATACCGAATTTATTTTCCATAAGTCAAGTCAAATTGACGTTTGACGTTTATAAATAATTTATGAAAACTAGAAAAAAAGAAAACAAGTTCTATGGTTATTGCTACTAATAAACCGAAATTTTGAAATTTCTTTTTAAAATTGCGAAGTAACCAAAAATATAATAAAAAATGCAAAAATAGTATTATATGCAACTTTTAATTCTGAAGAACTTTGCACTCTACAGTTTTTCCCGTACAATGAACAGAAAAGCAAGAAATTGCATAAAACTAAAATCCTATGTTCACCCCTAACCGTCACCACCCTGTGTGTGTGTATATATATTCTCTATCTTATAAGCAAATAAAAAATATATGATCCCATTTAAAATAAGAAAGTTGGTACCCACCGTTTGAAAACCACTGGCAGAAAAAAAATTATGCTCATTAAAGTAGTCTTGTAAAATAGAAATTGTTTGCTAATTTAACCGACCTCGTAGCTTTTATGGTTCTCGAGATAATAACACTAGTAGCTAAATAAAATGAACACTCTGTATATACAGAGTGTTTAAAAAATAAGGGTAAAATATTTTAAGGGCATATAGTACTGGCCAAAATTAGTAAAAAGAGCTTAATCAACATGGGTCAGATCTTCAATACTTTTCCGGAAATAAGGCAGTGACGTTTACGAGATTTACCTCTGCTATCCCGAAAACATAAGAGTTACCACTTCGATTAAATGGGACTTTTTGTTCACCTTTCAAGGGTCATCTTAGATGTGTTTTTCAATAAAAATCAAATTATTGTACTAATTTAAATGTTGTGGCGACGTTGGCCAATATTTAATTTTCGAATAACTTCGTAACTATTAAAAATTGAGAAAAATGTTTTATACAAAATTTTATTGTTTTTATATAGTCTATTTACTGGCGTAAACAAAATTTTTACGATCACTATCTTTCTCAGTTTTTCTTCAATTCTTAGACAAAATGGTTTCTTTCTCGGAAACCGTTGAAGATCAGACTTATGTTGATTAAGCATACATGACAACTATTTGAAGAATATTCTAAAGCAGGCTGGAAATGAATAAGGCATAATTGCAACTTCAATATTGCAATTAGTCATAATAATTGTAACTCTTATCTTGCAATTAGGCATAATTGCAACTTCTATCTTGCAATTAGGCATAATTGCAACTTTTATCTTTCAATTAGGTATAATTGCAACTTTTATCTTGCAATTAGCCATAATTGCAACTTTTATCTTGCAATTAGGTATAATTGCAACTTTTATCTTGCAATTAGGTTACGTTAGGTTATTATTATGCCTAATTCCAACTTCTATCTTGCAATTAGGCATAATAATAACCTAACCTAACCATACCTAATTGCAAGATAGAAGTTGCAATTGCTATGGTACGGCCATGTATGTAGGATGAACCAAGACAGATGGCCAAAAATAATTTTAGAAGGGGGTCTCAGGTACAGAAGAAAACGAGGTTCAAGAAGTTGGAGACAGTATAAAGGAAGGAATAGAAGAAAAAGGTTTAGGTGGAATAACAGAAAAGAAAATCATTGCTAGAAGTTAAAATAAGGAAAGTGACATATCACAGCCAACTAAAAGTAAGGTAGATAATTACTTTTTTAAGAGCCTGTTTCTCGAAAACGGTGCGTTTCCGGATATGGGTTTGTTAGTAAAAGTTAGTCTAGTTTGCACCCTCTACTTACCCTATAAATTTGTAATATGTATTCTAGTTACATTGTTCTGTATGAAAAAGAAAATCTGTTATTCCAATAAGTAAAGGTATTGCCGTGTAATTTCTTGATTGAAGAATGCTGTATAAATCATGATGTAAGTATCTGTCTTTTTCATTTAAAAATGTATCAACCACGGGCATAACTGATTTATCCCAAGAGTTATCCTACAATAAAAAAAATACTTATTCCTTTTTACAGTTTTTTAATAGTTTTGTTTGAATTAAAATATGCTAGAATTATTGAGAATAAGACACGATTTAGAATTTTATTTTAAATGCAAGTTGTAAAAGACCAAAGGGAACATCCAATTAGAAAAGAAAATATATTTTTTAAACCAGTGGTTCTTAAATTACAACACAAAGTTACATTTTTTTTAAATAGTATGGTGTATATTTTTTAGATCCATTCGATAGAGTATTTTTTAGAATTCAGCCTTGTAATCATTTTATATCCTTACATAACAAAAATATCGGGAAAAATTCAATGGGGGATTACGGCTCAATCGAATTAAAGGAAAATAGTAAAAAAATAAGAATGCATATGCTGAATAACGAATATTAATAAAAAAAATGAAATGGTATAATAGAGATATTTCGGAAATAAAAGGTTTTTTGTTATAGCGCTTCGACACTAATATGAAAATATTTTGATTGGCGACCGAGAAACCGCCTATACATGCATTACAAATAGCGTGTTAGGAGGTGGGGATTACTACCAATGGAAGTTAAGAAATTCAAATTCGAAAGGAGGGGCTAACATTCCTGTACTGCAGTTTCCAGACAGTTTTTATTTTAACATAAATTTCTTGCATTAAACTTAATAATTTAAATACACCTGTAATTATAAATTTTATGTAGACTTATACAGTGTTATAATATTAATTTATTTTTATGTAAATATAACTTAAAATAGCATATATTTCAAGAACATTTAGGTCCATGATGAAAACAGTTTGATATAAAAACACATAAATGTGACGTCACGTCAATCTTTCCAAAATTCGGGAGACCATAACTCGCTTATTAATAGGAATTTTTTCACCGGATTTTCATCAATAGTCTTAGTTTTCCTAATATTTTCAGATAAAATTATAAAAAAAATGGTGTAATCCCCCATTGAAATTTAAATAAATTTTATTTTTATACTTATTTTTCAGTGAACCATGTACGAAAAACAATTGAGCGTTATTTGAAACGAAACATAAATATTTGTTAATAATTTTTTTAATAGTATTCTATTTGAATTTTGCACTAAATAATTCAAATTGAAAAATAACTATAAAAATAAGATTTAATTAAATTTCAATTGAATTTTTCTCAATATTTTTGTTATGTAAGGATATAAAATGATTACATGGTTGAATTCAGAAAAAAATTCTCTATCGAATGGGTCTAAAAAATATATACCATCACATTTAAAAATATAACTTTATGTTATAGTTTGAGAACCGCTTGTTAAGAAAATATTTTCTTCTCTAATCGGTTGTCCCCAGTGGTCGTCTATAAAATTGTCTTACTGTATTTTACTGTATCTTAGTCGAAAAAAAAATTTTAAGCCAAAAAAAAATAGCCGAAGTGCACATTGCCAATCAAGTGAGTATTTATATTTTTAATGCCAAAAATTGAAGAAAATGCTCTTTGGTTAATTCCACATTTTTTTATTCACGATATTTAATTTAACCTACGCAACTTAATTTTAAATGACAGATAAATAACTGTAAAATAATACTGCGTATTTTGTTTCTCACGGCAATGGCCTATCTGATTTTCTTATTCTCAATAATTCTAGCATGATTATCGAATACGTATTGAAATCTACTTACCTGGAAATGTTTGTTAAATTGCAGTAATATGTCTTTAACTGGTTTTGTTCTTAAACAATTTAAAGTATCTTTTGGTAACGACATAGCACATCCTAAATCATTTGCCACTTTATTCGATATACTGATCGGATCTGCAGAATTTCTTGAAGCACTGACACTTCCCGACATGATAATTATTTTTGAAAACAATCCTACACATTTTGCACAATATATATTTCATTTTATAAGTGCATGATTATTAGTACCTTGTGTTCTTGGAGATACTAAATGATGTAGTACTGTTATAGCAGATGTAGAATGGCCTAATAGCGTTATTAAATTTGGATTTCCACCAAAATCAGCAATATTTTTTTTTATCCATACCAATGCTAAATATTGATCCAATAGTCCTAAATTTCCTCGAGCTTCAGGCGCACCCAAACAAAAAAATCCGAAAATATTTTGCCGAAAGCTAACTGACACTATAATTGCTCCTTCTGCAGCCAAATCATATCCAGGAATTCTTACGGAGTTGGGATACGCTGTCCATTTTTCTGATTCCATGTACACAATTACAGGAAGATTTTGGCGGTATGCATCCTACACATTTTTAAAATAGTAAATAAGTATAAATATTTTATTTTAGGGAAAAATAAAAGGGAATAGTCTTCCTTCACGGTTCTTTTATTAAAGTGTACTACCGGTTTCAAACATTAAAATGTTCATTTTCAGGTACCGGCCTACGGAGTTACAGAAATTATAATATGTAACTCCGTAGGCCGGTACCTAAAGATGAATATTTTATTGTTGGAAACCGGTAATATACTTTAATAAAACAAACGAGAAGGACGGCTATTCCCTTTTATTTTTCCCTAACCAGTTCCACTTCACTTGGGTTTTCAATCATTTAATTCTAATTTATTTTGTACCTCGGGGCTCCATATGTTTAAATATAAACAATCTTCACTTCCAATTACATCGAATGAATTCAGTTGCGATGGACAAACTGGTTGATAATTAGTGGCATAAAAAGTTTTGTTCCATCCCTTATGTTGTTCGGGAACTGCAAATCGCAGTTTTTCTGTCGGTGGTTCCGCGTATGGAATACCTAAGTATGCATTTATTGCTACCTGGGACGAATCGGGAAAAATTTTAACCTGAATAAATAATATAATTATTTTTTTGTTTATTTGTATTTATACTTAAACTTACACCTATGATGGTAGTACCTTGAGAAATAGTTACAATTGGACGTACATTTTGACCATTACATACACAAATAATAAAGAAATATATTATAAATTTTAAAATCATCATTTTATTGAGATATATTTGCAAAATGTTGTCATCCTACTCGCGGAGTTTTTCCGAGCATACTATTGAAAATATTCATTGCTATTGTAACAGGAAATTCTAAAATAATACATATACAATTTCCATTAAATTCATTGTTAAACATCCGGTACATATTTGTCATTGTGCAGATACCGTACAATAATAGTGCATTATTTTTACTCTTTATTATACGCCTGGTGAATAAATTTGGAAATCCTATGAGACCATAATTCATCAAGGTTGCGCAATTTTATCGTCTAGGTTTCATTTTTAACAAAAAGACATGAGAAATAACGGTAAAGTGAATGGAAAAGTAAACATCTAACATAATAAAGGTCAATACCTGCAGCAATAAATAATCAAGGCCAAAAAAAAATTAGTGCATTTCATTTAGTTTTAGTCAGGGGCGGCTCGTTAATTAGCCCCCGCCCCCTGCCATAAAACGCGGAACAGTGTTCAAAAAATGAAAGTCCCGAATACGCGTGGTTTACGCGCGCGTTATAGACTGCTTGGGCGATGTAACCTGTGAAGTAATTTAGTTAATCATAGATATTAGCGATACTACTTTGCGTGGGTAGATTACGTGTTGTGATAACTAATCACTGTCCACCTAAATTCTAGTGTGCGTTTAGGTATCGTTTGTTTAAAGTTATTTTTATAAAAGTTGCACGCGTTCGGGTTTTTATTTTTTTTTTCACTAGTCCCGAACGTTTCTTGTACCTTATTGTAATATAACTGGTCCGTCATGCCTCTTCGGGACTAGTTTTTTTTAACACGGTCCCGCGTTCGGGTCTCTAGCCACGTACTTTGGTATAATAAATAAACAATATAATTTAAGAATATAGTAAAACAAAGTGGTTCCACTGCAACGTAAGTAATTAATAGTTAAATAAAGAAGATTTAAAATAGATGCGAAATGTGCCACTGCGATGAAGCCTTGCCCGCTCAGCGTACTAGGGCCCGCGTTGCTATGACAACGTGCCATTTTGTTTGTGTAAGCGCAGTGTAGTCGCATATATTTTGCGACTTCAGCTATTTTAAAATGAATTCCTTGTTGAAGTGCATTATTTCCCGGTCACAAATATTACAAAAAATTAATATGGTAGTGAATAGTGGTAATGTTAAAAACGAACTTTAATAGAATTCCTTTATTTTTTTTTTTTAAACATGAACTAAAATTTTTAATGCAAACGCGATTTTACGTATCTAATAAAATATGAATTTTTAAATTTCAGAATTTGGCGTATCACGTAGCATGTCATCAGTGGTCGACAACTGTTAGTCCTAGAAAGTGTAAATTCTTCATGTTCGCATAGCTGAAATATTATTATATATAAACTTATGGTATACTCATGAGGATATTTAGTATTAAGCATAAATAACAAATAAAATTATTTTTTCCTAATAAATTATGGAATATTAAAACAATTTGACCATTGTTTGACAATATTGTGAAACAAACTATGGCGGCGGGTGGCGCTAGAGTTTGTTCACTAATGGTTTCATGGTGGGCGGGCGCACGGGACCCGCGACGTCTCACTTTTAAAAATAGGCAACCAACCAAATTGCTTAGGACATGATACGCCACACTAATTATATATTTTGTATTATTGTATATTTTCGCATTCTTATCTAAGATAGGTAAACTTTGACTTTGGCATAGTACCCTATTAGGTGCCTCTTTTGCATATTATTTTACAACCCTGCATAGGAACGAATTCAAATTGGACTAGGCAGGGTATAAAAAATTTACACCACCTTCCTGATAAAATAGGAAAACATGAATTATCTTAATTTTATTCAATTACTGCGCCCCTCCGGTTGAAAACACGAGCCGCCACTGGTTTTAGTGCATAAATCGTTTGAAGGTAGTCCACGTTAGTCCAAGCAGTGACGATACCTGCTTTGTGGTGACATCTGGTAGGTTTCTTTGATATTACAACATATTTTCAATAAACGAAACTCTCGAAACTAACCTAATTTATATACCAACGTCGCTTGAACAGATAATAATACTCCGAGAAGTGGACTTTGTTCAAAATTTATATCACTAGCTCCACATTTCATACAAGTATTTTATCATTCCACCTAGAATGTCAGCACTTTGTACGAGTCTTCGTAAATTGCCAGTTGTAAATCAACAATTTAAAAAAGTAATGAGTTATTTTGACAAATATAGTTTATTAAAAGCAATATTTTCAGTGGACTGGACTATCATATCGGTTTCTGAATTTACTTGAGTATCAAAGCAAAAATCTTCTTATGAAAAATGAGGTTTCTGTGCAAGATTTTTGCATAGTGGATTCAAAGGATAAATCGTCGTTTGATAAATTTAGTAAGTTAAATATTTGTGATATTATTCATGTATTCTTTAGGGCTGTGTTTTAGACGTGAAAGAATATGTAATTAAGGCTCAAATACTAGCGGGTGGAAGGGGAAAAGGACATTTCAACAATGGATTTAAAGGAGGAGTGCACGTTACAAAAGAGTAAAAATATATTTTATGTTTTTGAACTATGTTATATTAAATTTTTTTGTAGCCGGAGTCAAGTATTAGGAATAGCAGAAAAAATGCTAGGTCATAAACTAATTACGAAACAAACACCAAAAGACGGTATCGTCGTGCATAAAGTTATGGTAGCAGAAAGTGTAAACATTATGCGCGAAACTTATCTCTGTATTTTAATGGATAGAGAACATAACGGACCAGTACTAGTTGCATCTCCTGCCGGTGGAGTCGACATAGAAGCAGTTGCTGAAAAAACTCCTCACTTAATCAAAACGTTTCCTATAGATATATTTATAGGAGTTACGGATAATATCGCTCTACAAGTATCAGAATTTCTCCAGTTTAAAGGATCATATAAAAATAAAGCTGCAGAAGAAATAAAAAACTTATGGAAATTATTTTGTAAAGTAGATGCCGTACAGTTAGAAATAAATCCCTTGGTTGAAACCGATGACGGAAAAGTTATTGCAGTGGACGCGAAATTAAATTTTGATGATAATGCCAGTTTTCGGCAAAAAGATATATTCGCTTTGGATGATGTATCCGAAAGTGATCCAAGAGAAGTAGAAGCTGCCAAACACAACTTAAACTATATTGGAATGACCGGTAATATAGGTTGCTTGGTTAATGGCGCCGGTCTAGCAATGGCAACTATGGATATCATCAAATTACACGGCGGTGACCCTGCTAACTTCCTGGACGTCGGCGGAAGTGTAAAAGAGGATCAGGTTTTGGCGGCTTTTCAAATTTTGGCATCAGATCAAAATGTACGTGCCATTTTAGTAAACGTATTTGGCGGTATTGTCAATTGTGCTACAATTGCAAAAGGTATTATCGGTGCTTCCAAAACAATGAGTTTAAGTATTCCTTTAGTTGTTAGACTTGAAGGTACTAATGTGGGAGAAGCCAAACAAATTATCAAAGATTCTGGACTGAAAATTATTGCGGCGACTGATTTAGATGATGCAGCGCAAAAAGCCGTTAAATGTATCTCTTAATTAATTGTTATGTTTTTACAACAGAGTGATTTATATATTTGTATACTTAGTCATTTTTACATTAAATGAATTTATTTTAAGTAATTTGTGCCTGTTTTATTCCCTTTTACAATAATTGACTGAAAAATATATTTTCTTATATACGTAGTCGTGCTATAAATACTGTCATCTATTGCTGCACACAAAATTTCCAGAAGTATAGAACCTGCTGTCTTTTCCAAATCAGCCTTTAATGCCTCAGTATTGCCATAAGGTTTGGAACAGCACTTCTTTAACATATTCTACAAGCGGTAGACCAAAGGATTCAGGTACGGATATCCAGAGGGCCAATCTCAAGCGGCAATGGATTCTCATAAATACAGCTTTAACCAGCGTTGCGGCGACTTTGCTGAATCTTGCTGAAAAATCCAGTGCTTATTAGCGAACAAGGAGTATTCAATGGCTTTACAATTTGCTGTATGTCGCTCTAGTAAATTTCTCCTCGCGTTTTTACCCCTTGTTCGCAGAAATGCAACTTTGTAACGCCGTCATAACATACCCCCACCAAATCATCACAGACGCTGGGTGGTGGTCCCTTTCTACCTTCGGGATTTTCTCTGCAGCTTCCCGAGAGCTGTGAGTATACACTCATCATTTTGGCGGTTAAATTAAATTGAGGTATTAAAGGCTGATTTGGCGAAGACATCAGATTCTGGAAGTTTTGCGTGCTGCAATAGATAAGTGGCCGGAACATTTGCAAAAGTGTGAAAGAAGAAGGCGGTCATTTTGAATAACTTTATTTTTTAACATTATTAGTATGTAACAATTAAATAACATTCGTTTTTTATCAGATTTCTTTTGTTTATGCACAATAAGCCTCCCTTGTATTAGGGGCAGTAATTATGGCACGATCTACGTACAGTTTACATTTGTGTTCTTTACAATGACCTAAAAATTTAAAATGTTTACGTAATATGAATACATATATAACATCATATTTAGAAATACTGCTTTATATGGTAAAGATTTGACAGAGTTTTGCGTCATGATTGTGAAAGCCCGTTCTAGTTCTGAAATGATTCTACTTGCAGCTGTTAAAAACACTACCCTTATGAATGTATAATTATATATTAAAGATAAATGCTTGTAATTATCAAATCAAAATGTTATTAAAAACTAGTTGATGTAAATAATAAAAACATAATAAATTATTTTTATGGAAAATAAAATCGGCCTGCACTTGGTTGGAGTACGGTGACTATCACCGAAGTGGGGTGCAACTTTGAAACAATTCTATAAACAACAAGCCAACATATCCCTCACGGACAGATACGCGCTATTATTAGGCTGTGAACATACACACTGAGTATAAGACTGTCTCATCGAGCATCGCACAGTACTTCACATTTAGATAGCCTGTGAACACCCATATTTATTTTTCGATTTGGACATTTCCTGATCGGATGTGTGCGGTTTTATCAAATAACGGGAAATCCATTTCTTCTCACATTATATATGAGTTCCATCTAGCAAATTATTTAATTTACTGTGTGCGCAATATTGAAGGTGCAATTTTGTGACAAATTCTAGATTTCGCTGAATTATCAACGTGTTGGTTAATGTGTAGTGTTTTGACGGATTTTGAACCTACATTTATCAGGCATGTATAGATGCTTATAACTGTTTATTGAGCGTATATAAAATTTCTATTTTTATAATCTTATTTTACATTAGAAGCTGTTGAATACTATAAAAATTTGAATGTCATCCAAAAAGTATTTTCCAATTGTCACGTGTTTCTTTAAACATTAAATTATTTAATACTTTAATTCATTATTATTTTGTTTACTTACATCATTTGTACAAAATCTCTGTTCTTACACATTTATAATTATTATTATTAACATAAAAATGTGTAAAATATACCATATAAATAATATAATACAAACAAATATTTTTAATTTAATACAATATTTGACTTTAGTTTTTACATCGGTTATTAATTACTACTAAGATAAAAGAAAGTACCACTTTGACTGTTGGTTTTTTTTACCCTTGATCTATATAGGAATTGGAGTTCATTGTATATAAATAAATATAATTTGAAGTAAATATAAAATCTTTAGTATAACCTTAGAATAAATGATATGTCATTCATGATTAGAATTTTGTACATATTAAATAATAAAAAAATGTTTATAATTTGTTCATTTGCATAACACCTGTTTCGGTGTCAATTTGTATTTACATTTTGAGGGTACAGGTTGTTACAGCTTTTATTTTTATACAATAGTATTTAACTTATTAATTTTCTATTTGTTTAAATAAAAAAGTTTGCAACTTTAGATACAGGATGAACACAAAAATCCGTGACATAGAGGCGTTTAAATTTAACATGACAAAACAGTATTTTCTTTTTAATTATCTGTCTCGTATCCCGTAAAACTTAATAAAAAATATATTGGCTGTAACAGAAATAAGTACCTACATTAAATTTAACCAGTGATAGAAGAAGCAATAATATTTCTTAGTAATTTTTTTTAAACCTTCCAGATATTGTGTTAAAAATCTTCAAAGTTTTGTAAAAAAGTTCATTATTTGCCAAAAAATACGACGAAAATTGAAAATTCAAAACAATGTTATTAAGAAATATTGTTGCTCTCGACGAGTTCTGTAAATATCACTTACTTTTTTCTGTTTTACCAGTATATGTCTCGAAATTGTAAATTTTTTTTTCCAAAAAATAAATTGCGATTTCGAAAAAAAGTAACTAAGAAATATTGTTGCTCTTGCCGAGTTCTATCACTGGTTAAATTTAATGTACTTATTTCTGTTACATTCTGTATATCATCACGGCATATAACATATGACCCATTGATGTATCAATCTGCTTTGGGCACAGATATCGATAATGAAATATTTGTACCGTGCGGGCGCTTACCAGGCGTCACCTCACGGGTACTCTTTGCTGACGTGGAGAGTGCATTTAAAATTCGATATAATATTTGGCATCGGTCGGAATCGAACCCGAGTTCCCATATTCGCGACCAGATACGGTGATTTATATATCCATTTTTAGGCAATAAAATCATGAATTTTCAGCATCATATTTTTTAAAGTTGCGGCTTTAGTGGCCGAGTAAACTTAATTAAAAAAAACGGTAAAAACAGGTTTAGGCCTGATATTTGCTTATTTGGTTCAACTGTTTGTTATAGTTCTCGTTAGGTACCAAAAACTAAATTTTTAAAGCAGGTAATGAATTTTTTTTACAAAACTTTGAAGATTTTTAACACAATATCTAGAAGGTTTGCAAAAAAAAGTTACTAAGAAATATTGCTGCTCTCGACGAGTTCTATCACCGATTAAATTTAATGTACTTATTTCTGTTACATTCTGTATATACAGAATATGCAACGAAACGTGGAACATCTAAACATTTTAGAGCAAAAGTACAAGAATGAAAAATAGTTCAATTTTTTTTTACTTTTAATTTTTGCAATAGAATCTCTTTAGCACTAGATATTCAGAAAATTAAATGATATATTCGTTAAAAATCAGATAGCCATGGAAATAAAAAACAAATAAAACAAAATCTCATTCTGACAGTTCAGTGTTATTAATTTAATTGCTGTTATCATTGTGCGTATAGGTAAAATATGGAAAATCAGGTTTTCTTTGTGCAAACGTTACCTAATTATTTTATGCAAAAATACTTCAAATAAAAGTTACAGAGATTTAAATTTTGCATGTAAACCATGTCATACAATTATTTTAGCTCTTCATATAAACGTAAAAATGAATTATAAAGTTACAATTTTTATGAACTTTTAGTCTTGACAAAAAATAAACAAATACGTTATTTATCACTTATAACTAAATTTGGATTAGAGTACTAAATTAACACAAAACACAAAAAGGTAAAAGTGTTTTAATTCTAATTGACAGTTAAATACAACGCATTTTTTTGTCATAAATCCATGACTGCTTAGACAAGAATAATTGTATTACATGATTTAGATGTAGAATTTAAATCTCTGTAACTTTTATTTGAAGTATTTTTGCATAAAATAATTATGTAACGTTTGCGCAAAGAAAAACTGATTTCCCGCGTTAAACGCTTATGTCCCACTTTTCGATTTACTCCTGTATATTGTTATAGTTCAGCATTAAATATTCAAGTATTCTGATCTTAATTGATATATTGTTTTTGTTTTTTATTTCCACAGCTATCTGATTTTTAACAAAAATGTCATTTTAGATTTTATTTTCTAAATATTTAGTGCTACAGATATTCTTTGACATTAAATTAAGACTTTTTAAAAGCAAAAAACTTAATTTTAAACAACTTTTCATTCTTGTTCTTTTCCTCTAAAATGTACAGCAGAGTTAATTTCCGCACATTTTTAATATCCTATGTTAAACTCCTGTTCCGCGTTTCGTTGTACATTCTGTATATAAATTCTATTTCACATAAAAAAAAAAAAAAAAAACGGACGTGGAATATATTGTTGGTGGCCGGACAAGTGTTGAACTATCCAAAATTTATTGCAAAACATTGTTTTCCCCATGTTAAATGTTTATGTTACGGATTCTTGTGTTCACCTGTATACAGAATGGTGATTTGAACACTCGGACATAGGACTTTAGCACATGTAAAGTCATACTTTCTTAATTTCCTCCTTCTCTAATCATTTTAGGTAAAAAAAAGTTTTAAATAAAAGTTACAGATCTTAAAAGTGAAGCAAATGTTTAACCATCTATCTGTCAATTTAGATTAGTATATTTTTAATTAGGTATTGTTTATAATTTCTGTTCAACTGAACAATTATCTATATTTAAAATTATTTAAAAATATAATTTATTCAATTGGACATAAATTACAAATAAAAATAAATGAATCTAACTTGACAGATGAACCGTTTAACATTTGTTAATTTTTTTGTTTCAGTTCCATGGCTATCGCTATTTTTGGCATGATCTGCGACATTTTCAGATCTAATTTCTGCCGTTACAAAACATTCAAAATTAAATGTGCTTATTGATTCAGAAGTAGAATTTTAAGCCCTAGAACCTTTATTTGAAGCTTTTTATGCTAAAACAATTAGATAAGCAGAAAATTATAAAAATCTGATTTTACATGTTAAAGCCCTATGTTCGGGTGTTCGACTCAGTAGTCACCACCCTGTATATAACTCTATTTCAGATAAAAACGGGCGTGGAAGGCATTATTGCTGACTGGGCAAGTCTTGCAAACTCCCAAATTTGAGCTAAAAACTAAAGAGCAACAAGTAGCCGCTATCCAAGGCGCAACAGGTCGAACTTTGAAGTACGGTAAGCGATATTGTGTCGTTGATTAGATTAAAAATATGTGATTTTTCGAACAGCTAGTGGTGTTTGTTATCAAGAGCAGAAGTAAAGCAAAGTAACGGAAAATTCGCTGATAAAGTAAAGTGGCTTACGGGCGGGGAAGGGTCACGAGACTTAGGAACTCGCGAGAGAAACAAGCATAACGATGAGCGGTGGGAAGGGATACGCCGAGTCTCCGGGTTTACAGAGTCCGGTCTTGGCGAGTGTGAGTGGCGATGCAGCGTTTGAGTATTGCAGTAATCCAGAATACGAGCAGCGAATTGGTGACGAAGAAGAAGACGAAATGGTTGCGACTGAAAGAGAACTTGCAGAAGACGCCCAGTGGAAGAAAATACAACAGAACACCTTCACCAGATGGGTCAACGAGCATCTCAAAACAGTAGAAAAACATATTGGAAATTTGGAAACTGATTTAAGCGATGGACTCCGCTTGATTACTCTTATTGAAGTTTTATCTGGACGTCGATTGCCAAAACATAATAAAAGACCTTCTTTTCGATCTCAGAAACTTGAAAATGTGTCTGTCGCGCTTAAATTTTTGCAAGACGATGAAGGAATTCGAATTGTGAATATAGGTAAGTACTTATTATTAACAGTGTATATGTATACAGCGGCACCGCCTCTTTTTGACATACCGGTTTTCGAACAACTAGTAACTAGTATGAATTCTCTCGACTCTCTGAGTATCACAGCTCAGTCTCAACAAGGTCGGTCCAATTTATATGACATGAAAATTTGAGTAACAGGTCCGTATTATCGAATTTTTGCTCATTTTTGTTCATTTAAGCTGGTTCTATTATGACAAAAGTTTTGCTAAGTAAAAGAATTTGCAAAAAAGATATTTTAAATTTTTAATAGTTTAAGGTTATTACGATAATTAAATTGTTGAAAATAACATTAAGTATATTAAAAAAAATATATATAACTGTTTTAATAAATGCGAAAATTCCATCGAAAATCACATATTTTCCAACTTTCGAAGACAATTACTACAAAAGTAGTTGATAACTGGACGATTTTTTAAACTCACGTACAAACTGTCACTTGAACTGTTGTTAAATAGTTTTTTTTTTTGTACAAATCTGTCGTTTATTACGAAAAAACCTTCCTTGTGAGACACTATTCCTATATGTATTTTCGCTCTATTTTGGTTTCAAATATCTCAGCTCACGGATGGTAAACCTTTTTAAAAATTTCATTAAAAACTCGTAAATGCTTCCATGATAGAACTACCTAAATACAATAAAAGTGTTACCGGCAAATGATTACGTTCGCGGTATAAAATTTAACCTTGATACTAAATATTACGTATGATATCTGTGGCGGAAATTAGAGTTCCCTCTAATTTTTTCGAAATGTGTGACAGAAACTAGAATCTTCAATTTTAACTACACGAGGTGTTAAGGATGGGTGATGTCTCATCAACGGAGTATTTACTTTATCTTTCAGTCTAAGCAGGTTAGACCTTTTTATTCCTCTTACTCCTCTCACATTTCTGACAAAGCAAGTTTTGACGACAAGCTCTTAGACGCCGATTATCGCCCTAGCATATTTTACCTATATGTGCATTTCTATTTATATTGTGTATACTTTATATGGCAGCTGACTTCATCGTCCTTGTAATCCATTATAGCATTTTTTTATTCATTAATAAATGAGGTTATCAAAATAATCGAAATATAAAGCCTACTGCTTTTAACATTTTTTATTTATATTTATACAACACTGTTACTACTAGATATAGTTTATATTACTATATGTGTAAGAAAAAGACGGCAAATGTTCTTATGGTGTGGTATAGAATCATATAATAATGACGTTATTTTCAGTGTTAATTTAAAGTACTGTATGTTTGTATATATGTATGTCATGATTTCATTTATTATTTTCTATTTTATCAAAAATTATGTATTTCATGAACTACTGACATTATATGAAACTTAATATTTTTTGAGTGACAGGCTAAAAAATATAAAAAATAATGGATTATATCTACTTTATATTTTTACATAATCGCTAACCAAATTGAATAATTTGTATCATATAGGTACCATTTAAAAGGAGACAATTTAAAAATATACCTTTTATTTTATGAAAATAGTTTTTTACTAGGCAAAAAGTATAATACACGATGAAGATCCTATAACCCAAAAATAAGTAAGACCTAAACCCGTACCGAGTGGTGGCGGGAATAGGAATTTAATATGGGGTTTTAGTTTTATGCAATTTCCTGCCCTCCTGTTCATTTTACGGCAAAACCTGTAAAGTGCAAAGTTGTATAGTATTAAAAGTTGCATACAAAACTTTACATTTTTTATTATGCTTTTAGTTTTTTCACAATTTTAAAAATAAATTTCAATTATTAGTAATAGTGAAATGGCCCTCACCGCAGTGAAAATAAATATTTATAAGTGACATATATTGACATTTTTAAACATATTATAACATGCAGAAAACTCACGCCCGCGAAACTGCATAAGGTTATCCTCGGCTCAAATTATGTGCCTTAAATTACGTAGGTATGTTTACAAAAAAATTTACCGTTAATTATACGTGCAAATATGTCTATTGGACAATATCCTTTTTGAAGGTCATTAGGGTCAGAGCACTTTTAGGCCAACAACAAAATCGTTAAATACTATTTGCTCAGAAAAATATTTTTTTTATATGTAGTTGTATCTTTGTATCCCAAAAAATTGAATCCATATTATTTTCGACCAATTTTGTTATAATGTTAATGTATGGTGATGAATTCAAGTTTAATAATAACTACAAATCATTCATGAAATTATTCATATTTTTCTTAAAACCAACGATGAACTCATAAATGAATATGTAAAGCAGACACGTACATAAAACAATATTTTTTCATTTTTACTAATTACCAAGTTAAATTGTATGTAGGTTACTTAAAAATAATTCTCGCATTATTGTTAAATTAATATCATCTATTAAAAAAAATATATATACGGGTCATTTTATGTGTACTATGACAAGTGTTTGATCCATTTATCTCAGTGTGATTCACGATATGCTTATAAGGTCTATCTCAGACAAATTGTTCCGTATATTATACCATAAGTTCAATATTTAACAATGACCTCATACTACACAAAAAAAAATATTAGTCAGAAATTATTGCTTTTTACGTTTTACCTATCTGCTTACATATTACAAGAATTACGTCATCGCGGTCAATTCGCGATTTACTTCGCCGATAAGTACGGTTTCCTCTGTGTATTTTTGATAACACAAATATTTCGTTAATATTATATAATCTAGCGTAAACTGTAAAATTACAGTTAGAAATTATTTAGTTTCAGATTAATATTTGTTTTTCTTTTGTGGATAGTTAATATTTATTATAGATAAAATTTACCATACATACCTTTATTTATATACAGGTGTAACAGATATAAGTACATTCAATTTAACTAGTGACAGAACTCTCGAGAAAAACAATATTTCTTAGTAACTTTTTTTTTGTTAAAAATATTTTGAAAAAAAAAATTAATTATCTGCCTACAAGTACTAAAAAAATTGAGAATTTAATAAAAATATTACTAAGAAATATTGTTGCTCTCGACGAGTTCTGCCAGTGTCACTTACTTTTTTCTGTTTCACCAGTATATGTCTCGAAATTGGAAATATTTTTTCCACAAAATAAATTGCGATTTCAAAAAAAAGTTACTAAGAAATATTGTTGCTCTTGCCGAGTTCTATCACTGGTTAAATTTAATGTATTTATTTCGATTACACCCTGTATTTGCATCATGTTATAATAAATACATAATATACATAAATTCATAATGACCTAAGTGCATTTTTATGTTTAAAAAAGCAGGAAATGAAAACAGTTTTTTTTAAAAATTATATATACATTTTTTTAAGTACGTGCTTAAGAGTCAAAATAGTTTAGCACTTGTATTTATTTATCTAGTTTATTTTTTAAACTTCAAGGATCGGCATTAAACGATAAAACGCTCCTGCATTATGAAACAAAAAAAAAAAAACTTAGTACCCTTGCCACAAATTGCTTTAAGTCTGTACAATTTGAACAATACACCAACAACCCAAGGTTGTATTCTTATTCTATGTGAAAAGTGTTATCTGTTGACGACAGAAACCAGCTTTAAAATTCTTATTATTTACATACAATTATTATATCAGTAAACTTATCTTAAGAATGTTTTTTATTTAATGTATATATTATCAGTACCATTTGCTGAGACTAAAATCAAATACATCGCTTATCGACAAATGGAAACACACAACCCTGTGCGAACATTGTGAAACCAGTAACCATGTTAACATTTTTATTTATTGCGGGTAACATTTTTTTAAAGCTTATATATATTGTGAGTACTAAAAACCAAATTTTATTCTTAAACATATTGTACGTATTTCATTATTGTATTACAGTGTCCTGAGGATGGTTAAAAATATAACCGAAAGCTTGACAAATTAAAAAGAGTGTATTACACTTAAGCCTACAAATTGACTGTCAAAACCCACTATCCAGTTTCCCTATATATATAATGTATAAATAAATGACAAATGACAATCAAAATATATATAAACAATAGAAATAATAGCATTATAAAAAATAAAACTTTGACCTCATAACTCATATAATCTATAGCTATAATTAAAAACGGACTGTGGTCAATGAACGAAAATAAAGTACAAACTGAAAATCTGTAAAACACATTTGGAAGTTATTTGAAAAATAAAACAAAAACCTAAAATTCATAAATTTCTATTATTATATCTAGTATTACATATAAATTTAACTACATTTTATTATGTGAAAACTGTAAAAAACTGCTTTATTTACATAAATTAAAAAGCATGTTTACCTACAATGCTAAAAGGTATTGTACGTTGTGCTAGAGCAAGATTAGTGAACATATTTCATTACATAATTCCAGAAAAAACATAAATCATATGGCGCCATTATTTCGAAACGTTGGAATCAGGTTCGATTCATCTTTACATCAGACGCAGATTAAAATTTAAATAACAAACAACAAGATAAAGAATAATAATAAATAAAATGAATACATTTAGAAGTACAATACCTGCAGGGTGCACAGTCCAATATAAAATGAAAAAACATTAAAAAGTGTCACCTTTCACTATAAGTACAGATTTTAATAAAAATATATCTGTACTGGATATTTACCGGAATAACTAAAAACACAAATAATATCACAACGTTTCAGTATTAGTACAGTATACTATCAGTACACCTGATGACGGCAGCAGATACTTAGCTACCGAAACGTTGTGATATTATTTATGTTTTTAGGTAATAATAATAATAATAATAATAATTAGTGATGCAACGAGAATCCGGCTTTGATACCGAATTCGGCCGATCCGGTCTCTTGGCTGGAATTCCGGTTCCGGCCGGATCATATAGAAAATTCAGCCGGATCATTTTATTAAATACTATCTATATTTGAATATTATTTATTCATTTTATTTCATTATATGTAGGTTACTAAAACATATTTATCATATTAATTTAAATAAAATATAATAAAGCACACAAAGTGACATACAAAATTATCAGTTATATAAATTTTAAACAATAAAAACATATACAAAAAAAGTTAATATTCAAAATCACATTGTTCTAGTTTATGGTGGATGAATAATAATTTCTGCGCATTAGCTGGTGTAATTTGAGATTTTCTATCTTCATATACGAGTGCCCATTTTATAAGTTCCCACTTTAAAGTTTAACAATAAGAAAAGAGAACATATTTCATAAGCCAATTGGTAAATATTGGTACTTTAAAACGAATGATCACAGTAGGTATTAAGAGCAAAACAAAAATTTTAATCCAAGTCATTTTATGAAATCTAACGTGGGTTGCCTATTTTAAAACTTTAAGGCGGGAACTTATAAAATGGGCACCCTGTATTTCATATACAGAGTGCCCATTTTATAAGTTCCCACTTTAAAGTTTAACAATAAGAAAAGAGAACACATTTCATAAGCCAATTGGTAAATATTGGTACTTTAAAACGAATAATCACAGTAGGTATTAAGAGCAAAACAAAAATTTTAATCCAAGTCATTTTATGAAATCTAACGTGGGTTGCCTATTTTAAAACTTTAAGGCGGGAACTTATAAAATGGGCACCCTGTATTTGGCCTATATCCGAAAAAGTTCTCTCGCTATACATAGAACTTGCAGGACTAGATAAATATCGTTGAACAATTAAAATTAATTTGGGTTAAAGCGGGGCATGATCCTTCCACCATAAAATTGGATCCCATTTTCTGTTTATTAATGGCTGCAAAGGGGCGATTTTTACCGACAAGTTCCGAACGATTCGGCTGCCGGAATTCCGGCGATCCGGCTAAATAAGAGGCCGGAATTCCGGGATCCGGTAATCTGGCCAAACAGTGATCCGTTCCATCACTAATAATAATAATAATAATAATAAAAAAGATAATGGAAGTCTAAAATTCAGTTTTATTTAATAACGAGACATTATCTTTTATCTTATAAATTCAAATAAATAATTTTCAAATTTGTCACCGGTTTAATTCGAACGTGGACTGTGAGTCACAATCGGCCGTATACCGGGTGTCTACTTTTTTATGGACCATCGGAAATACAATGATAAAAAATTTATATGGCTGTAATTTAGGCCTTATTAATTTTAGAACAAACGTATAAATACAAAAAATGTTCAGTATTTAAAACTTCATCTAATAAATCCAAAATTATTATTTACATGCGTTTAGTTCGCAAAAGAGGAGCAAAATAAATATAATATTTTTTTGACATTTGCATTGTGCCATGAGCAATAGCACAAAATGTTGAACAGTTGTTCTGCTTAAGTTTGGCAGATGACTACGGTCACAGTTTTAACGATTATTAATTTCAATAAATTATTTATCAGTAAACATGGGTACATTTACCATAGCAACAATGGAATAATATTAACAATTACTTATCAATTGATTAATTTTTATCAGTCAAATAATACTACATATTTGAATTGCATGTTTTGTCTTGCATGGCACTCTTCAAAAAGTTTAAAGACGGGTATTTTATTTTACGTTTATCTCATGACAAGAACCTATTATATCAATAAATGTAGGCTCATTTGATGCATTTTTTAATTCTGAACTTTTTTCTATTAATACTTTCAAAAATGAATAGGCCAGAAATTACAGCCATATGAACATTTTACCATTCTATTTCATATGGTCCATAAAAAAATAGACACTCGGTATAAATTTATCATCACGACTTGCTTATAACCCATTTCTGGGTGTGCCAATCTGCTTTTATTCGCAGATTTCGGTAATGACCTAATGTCGATTATGTCAATATTTGAACCTCACGTCTTAAAGTCTAAACAAAAGTGCCACACATTTTATAGTTTTGTTTGTACGGCAAGAAGCGGTCTTTGAATTCGAGTTAAACTAATCTTTTTTCTCAGGTTAATGCTGACGTTACTTGATTTATTCTAGATACGTCATAGTAAGAATTTAACATACGACATACGCTCATACGTACTTGAATTTCATAAATAAAAATATTGTGAATTACAAAGAAATTTTTGCTGATCCAAATTAAATAGGTACCTTTATTTTCAACATGACAGCAAAACTTAAATTTGCAGTGTACGTAAAATGAAATGAATAACTGAAAATCAAGTTTCTTGTTTATTTTTTATAGATCTCTTATCACAATAACAATAATATAAATCATTACTTATCTGTGATGATTCACATTTTCTGTAGTTATCAGTGTACCTATTTAAAGTCTCTGATTAGGTGCAGAATTCAATTTAATAACCAAATACACTGCTGGACAAAAAATGGGACATTTGGTTTTTTAAATTTTTATTATTATCTCGAGGACTATAAGAGCTACGATGTCGGTTAATTAGACAAAAGTTGTCCTATATTAGGATGCCATTTTAGCAATGTATTGTTTATTCAGACGAAATGCGTAGGTCACTAGATAGAGGATGTAAATTTTGGATTTTTTTTTGTTTTTGAAAACTTCTAAGTATGAAATGATTCCATATTTTGATTTGCACTTCTTTAAGATAAATTGGCGGCGAAATATTGCAACTGTGGCGCCACGTTACTAAGCCATTTTCCAGAATTACGCAATAAAACAACTGCCCATAACAGCTTACTTTAGCACAAAGTGCTGGAATATGGTTGTCTTTCAATATCTTTGTTATACCAACGTACAGTGTTTTTTTTTTTTTTTTGTAGAAAAAAAGGTGCCGGAATGTACATTTTATTAGTGGCCAAAATTTTGGTGGGGCGGGGGATTATAAAAAAAAGGCGCCGCAGGCGAAATTTTTATTTATTCAAGGTCAAATGCCTTATAATTGAAAGTTAAAATTTTTCAAGGGATGTGGCATATTTTTACCCTTTCATGTACAAAAATAAATAAAAAAATAATTTTGTGTTTTTTATTGAAAAAAAAAATATATGCTGACATTAATTTATGGCACTAATAAAAATTCATAATAATTTCCACCTGCACAGCTTGTGTGTAAACATTTAACACAGCGTATATTTTTGTCATTTATTATTATGCGCATATGTATAAACCAGGAGTCGAAGCTTAGGCGATGTGCTGTCGAATTACTAGATTAAAAACACCGCTGAGAAGTGCAAAGCTGTTTATATTTATACTGTGCTTCAGATGTGTGAATATTTCATTGGCGTAATTTTTATATCCACAACTTAATAAAATTATCAAAATAAAAAAATAGTAAATAATTTTCAAAAAAAAAATAAACGAAAACTCGTCGAAAAAAGGTGCCGGAACGCCGTTCCGGTGCGTTACATTACAAAAAAAAAGCCCTGCCAACGTATGACAAATGAGTAAAAATGCGATACTGTTGCATTTGTAAAAATAAAAACTACCTCCATAGTTTTCGAAAAAACAAATTGCAACTGCAACTGTCATGTGTCTATCAGCCATTTCAGATAGGGTCAAGCTGTACCTATTTCTTGCGTTCAATAAATCGATGCGTCTATGAACTTTTTTAGAGAAAAATCGATTTGAATTACCTACAGACTATCAATATATACATAACCTATATTTTTGCCGAAAACGTCAAATAAACTTTCAATTGTTTTACCTTACCTTTATGTGTACAGGACAGGTTACTGCTTGCTCATACTTCTAAATTTGGCACTTAACTCTGCGCTGTTGACATTATCGTGATTGTTTCAATATTTTAACTCTTTGCCAACAGTACGTCACGAGCACTGTCTACTTTGTCCTTTGACACTACAGAAAATACAGTTTTTATTCAATACAACACGGGAGAACAGAACATACCCTTGCACAAAATGAGGGGTTTCCCAGAAATTTGTGACACCACTACTCGCAAAATTACGGCGCATAATATAATATAAAGCGTGGCGGTAATTAGGGTGAACATGGGTTTTAGTTTTACGCAATTTCCTGCTCTTCTGTTATTTTTATGGCAAAAACTGTACAGAATTAAAAGTTGTGTACAAAAATGTTTTTACATTTCTTATTATGTTTTGGTTTCTTCACAATTTCGAAAAGAAATTTCACACTGTAGAAAACAATATTAATATTGTCAATGAATTAAATAATGTTTATTCGAGTAAAGAACGTGTTTTTATTATAAAGAATTATTATGATAGAAATAGTTGTTGAACAAGGGCAGCTATATAAAATTCGTAATGTACATAGATCGCCCTATGGCGATTTTCATAACGTACAACTGTTGCCCACGAAGTTGGCGCGAGTCTTACTTCGCGCGCTCACAATTTAAAAAGTACACTCTGGAGTACGAATTGTAAATACAAATAAAAATAACTTGCGGACACTCACGTGACGAAGTGAATTAGCCAATCAGAAGCTGCGGAGAAACTATCAAATTGAAGGACGGGGAGCTGACGTTTGTTTTGGTTTATAGCGTATTATGATTATGCGTTTTGTTTTTATAGTTTGGCAAAAAAATATAAAATAACTCAATACGCACTAAAAACTTCAATATGAAAACTGCCAAACTATGAAAACAAAACTCATAACTTCTGAACACGCTACCAAAACATACTTCAGGGTTGCGTTCCAAAACTCTACTACAGAGTACGAAATTACTCAAAATCGTTCCAAAACCAATAACCTTACTCTCAGAGGGGGCTTGACGTTAATGTTGTAATTAGAAGTAGTTTTGCTAATTTTTTAAAATTTAATTTCATTTTTTACTCCAACAAAACTCATTCTTCCAAAACACACTACACTCTTAAATTACGGTACTCTTGAATTTGGAAAGCTGCCCAGCTCTCTGACCTTCGATGTGACAGTTTCTCCCCAGCTTCTGATTGGCTAATTCGATTCAAATAGTACTCCGGAGTGTACTTTTTCAATTGTGAGCGCGCGAAGTAGGACTCATGCCAACTTCGAGGACAACATTTGTACGTTATGAAAATGTACAAGGCAAGGCTTGTACGCACTTACAAGATCTATGTACATTACGAAACGACGTGTGTTCCCATCGAGGGTTACGGGATTTATTTTCCATAAGTCAGATTAACGTTTATAAATAATTTCTAAAAACTAGAAAAAGAAAACAAATGTCATGGCTATTGCTACGAAGTAACAGAAATTTTTAAATTTCTTTTTAAAATTGTGAAGAAACTAGAAACATAAAAAAAAAAAAAATGGAAACACAGTTTTATATGCAGCTTTTATTATAAAAGTGCGCTCGTAATACGTAACATGTAGGGCTAGGACTTCGAACTGGGTATTTAGTTATATGGGAAATAACCACCCACCCGGACCAAATGGAATACGGGTCGGAACCGATTTTTCACCCATAAGACCCGTAAGACCCATAAGAACCACAGACCCTTATTACCCGTAAGAACCACAGACCCATATTACCCGTAATGGTATCTGTCTTATAAATCGAGATATGTTTTACTTGTCCTTATACAAATTACTAACTTATCTTTTAAAACTAATTGTATTACCTATGTGAAGTGTTTAATCAAATAAATTAACTTAATTAAATAAAATTATTTTTCAACGGTATGATTATTTAAACAGATAGCAACGTAATAATACGTCTTACGGGTGATATGGTTCTTACGGGTAATATGGGTGTGGTTCTTACGGGTAATACGGTCTTATGGGTGAAGAATCGGTTCCGACCCAAATTCACTGAAATATGGGTGGGCGGGTGGTCATATGATCCACTGGTATTCCGAGCACTAGTAACATGTGTTTATTAGGATTGTTTTAAGAACAAATACCAGCTGTTATGGCCACTGCTTTCAAATTTCCCGCTGTTAAATTGCTTTAGATACTGCTGCCATCTCCGATTACCTTTGCCCAGCATCTCCCATTGGTGCATATGCATGCATGAGATTTGAGAAAACACACAGGCGTCACCACAGGCGTTCAAAGTGGTTGCTCAACTGGTACTGTTTTCTGTTATTCGATAATTTTTACACACCATACTAGCGTCAACACGATCTAATTTCTAGTAATGCTTGTCGTACAATAGCCTCAAGCACAGTATAATTATCGATTAAATAATTGCATCATATCAAAGTTCGATTTATTGTTCGATAAATCGATGTGTCGGCATCAGCATTTTCAGATACGGTCAGTCAAGTTGTACCTATTGCTTGTCATACGATAGCCCCCACAAATGATACGATTATTGATTATTAATCACATCACACCAAAGTTCGATTTATCATTCAATAAATAGATGCATCTATGGACTGTTTTAGAGAAATCCGGTTTGAATTACCCACACACTATCAAAATATAAACATAACCTATATTTTTTGTTTAGTAACGAATTCGGGTATGGTCCGAAAAAATCCCAAACCGAAAAACAGCCACAACGCGTTGTGGATTTATGTAAATTTACAAAGACTGATATTTATTATTTTCTGAAACAAACTGTAACATAACCTAACCGTTATTAGTAGGGCTAGGACTTCGAACTGGGTATTTAGAAAGAACCACCCACCCGGACCAAATGGAATACGGGTCGGAACCGATTTTTCACCCATAAGACCCGTAAGACCCATAAGAACCACAGACCCATATTACCCGTAAGAACCACAGACCCATATTACCCGTAATGGTATCTGTCTTATAAATAGAGATATGTTTTACTTGTTTTATTATTGTACAAATTACTAACTTATCTTTTAAAACTAATTGTATTACCTATGTGAAGTGTTTAATCAAATAAATTAACATAATTAAATAAAATTATAGCTCTGTTCGATGAGAAGTGCTTGAAGTGTAGAGCAGAATAGTGCAGTGCAGTGTAGTGTACACTAGTACAGACTAATCCTTGGGGTTTCATAAAACACACTAGTGTATATTTGGGCAAGTTTGCTCAGCAGTGAGTAATCAAGCCAAGCATAGCCAAAGGTGTAAAAGGTTAGGTTGTTTATAAACACAGTCATATCATAAAGCTGCAAAAAAGTGACTGCAGAAATGTCTGTTTTAAAGAGCATAGTGAACTAATAAACGATTCTGACGAAGATCAATCATCACTTGATTCTTCATCAGATTCAGAGACAGATATATTAATTAATTCGTTATATAGCAAAACAAAATTTTATGTTAAATAAACAGATGTGTAGATAGGATAGAATTAAAATGTCTACCGAACAACATTTAGCTACCCCCACTCCTAGTCTGCACTTACTACACTACCTCGCGAGTCAGGTCAGAAAAGTGAGCACTAGTTCTTAAAATTTTTGTCATCGAACAGCCTGCCAGAAGCTGCCCGTTTCTCATAAAACATGTTAGTGCAAGAAAGTTAACACTAGGGCAACCTAGTACATGTCATCGAACAAAGCTTATTTTTCAACGGTACGATTATTTAAACAGATAGGAACGTAATAATACGTCTTACGGATGATATGGTTCTTACGGGTAATATGGGTGTGGTTCTTACGGGTAATACGGTCTTATGGGTGAAGAATCGGTTCCGACCCGTATTCACTGAAATACGGGTGGGCGGGTGGTCATATGGATCCACTGGTATTCCGAGCACTAGTTATTAGTATTGTATTGTTCGTTCAATTATGATTAAGTGGTAAAAATTCGAATTTGGGAATTTTTAGGTGTTCAAAACTAGTTCTGAGTAATTTTTTCGGACAATACCTGAATTCGGTTATAGATTGTAAGCTTCTTAAAAAAATGTGAAGTGGAAAAATTTAAATAAAGTATGATCAGTGTAAAAAAAATCACTCGAAATATGCAAAAATGTTAATTTGGTGGAGTCACGAATGGTTCCACGTCTCCATGTTTGGGAAGCTACTAAAGGCTAAAATATTGAATACATTTAGATTTTTTCTTTTTACAGATTCCACCCATATAGTGGATTGTAAATTAAAACTTATATTAGGCCTAATATGGACGCTAATTTTGCACTATTCTATTGCCATGCCCATGTGGGACGGGGACGAGGAAAATGTAAACGCTGGACAAGGTTCAACTCCAAAACAAAGGTGCAATTCACAAATCGCTACTGCCGGAACAAAAGGGTGTACAGTCCCTGACCATATTATTAGACGCACTTTAATTTTTTATATATTTTTATTTTTATTTTCGAAGACAATCTTTAAAGTATATTTCATATATCATTATTGTAATCAATTAAATTATATGAATCCTACTGAGAATGTGTGGGAGCTGATAAAGGGAGAAGTAGCAAAAGAGGTAATTACATACCATAAAATTTCAACTGATTGAGAAGAAAGTACATGTTTGGAATCATCATCCACAGATGCAGAAAACGCTACAAGCATGTATTTATAGCATGCCAAGAAGAATAGAAACCTTATTAGCTGCTAAAGTTTTAGCCTCTAGCTCAAAAACAAAAGACGATAGAAAATTCTTGTGGTACCTTACGTTAGCGATCCGTAGGGACCGACATAAGGCATACCGAGTAGGCCGAAACGATCATATGAACCGCTATGACACATATAGTCAGAAAAATTGACTTTGTCGGATCCAGCAATAAAACTATAAATATAGTAATTATGACAAAGCGGCATATTGCTTACTGCTTTTTTTATAATATTTTATACAAAACAAGCCATTATCTGCGCCGCTCTGTTGGAATGAAGACATGCATCACCTGGTACTTCTACCAGCCCTGAGTGCTGTGTGTAGTAAAATAATCTTACTATTCCTTTAACATAAATGCCGTTTTTGTTTGAAATAATTTTTGAAACTACAATGTTTATTCTTTAAAAAAATTATTTCAAACAAAAATAGCATTTATGTTAAAGGAACAATAAGATTATTTTACTGTATTTTACTATATAGGGCATGTCTTCATTTCAATAGAGCGGCGCAAATAATAACCGTTGATATGTAATGTTATAATGCAAGCAATGAGCGATATGCCGCTTCGTCATAATTACGATATTTATAGTTTTATTACTAGACCCGACAGAGTCAATTTTTCTGACGATACGAAAAGAAACCACATCTATAAAATAATATAATCGTCAACTTTCATTCGCCAGTTGTACCATACAAAATTTAATCCAAACGCAATAATTGAAAAAATCTACTTATGGCCTTTCGTCACGGCAGTAGCGAATTATAAAATGAAATCATTACTAATAAATATATTTCCAAGCAAGGCTCATGCACTGGATACAAAGCAAAGTGCCAGATCTTCCCATAACCAACTTTACCAACGATTGGCAAAGCGGAAAAGCTGTTGGTGCATTGGTCGATGCCGTGGCACCAGGTTTATGTCCCGATTGGCAAGATTGGAACCCGAAAGATTCTGCTCAGAATGCTTCCGAAGCTATGGGTCTAGCTGATGATTGGCTAAATGTCCGTCAACTTATCAAACCAGAAGAAATGGTTAATCCTAATATTGACGAACAGTCTATGATGACATATTTGTCGCAGTATCCCAACGCGAAATTAAAACAAGGAGCACCGCTACGTCCTAGAACTAACCCAAATAGGTATGTATATTTTCATTGCATAAATATTACGAGGGCGATTTAGAATGTTATCTACCTAGCCATGAAAAAAATATATTCATATTTGTAAAAATAATTAGCAATAAATTTATAAATATCATAATTATGCCAAAACGGCATATAGCTCTCTGTTTGCTTTATTATATTGGATTCCAAACGGACCATTACCTGCGCTGTTCTGTTCATAGGTGTTTAACATGCGAAAACAGTTTTTCTTTCCATAAAAGTCTCCAACTAATTTTAGCCAAAAATGTTTCAAATAAAAAATGTAGATAATTACATTCTACGCCTAAATTACTAAACAAATTTAATTTTGCACGTTTGGTAATTTGTAAAATCGAATTTGAAATTATATATACAGGCTGGTTGATTTTTCATTGTCCAGCTTATATCTTCTGAAATATTAAAGATATAAAAAAAGTTAAATACAAAAGTTGTTTAATACAACCTGATCTATAATTTAGCATAAACAATTTTTTTCCAAGCCCTACCTTGGAAAAGTGTTTAACTTTAATATTTTAAATAGAACGCCCTGTATATTTTAACAGAATAAGATTCTAAATAAATTTCTCTTTACAATGATGTGTAACAAGTAAGAATTTACCTTTAAAATATGTCCTATAAAGCAAATAGAAATATGATAAAAGTAGGCTATGATACTCTATTGTTTATACCTGTAACTTCTGCCACACATGAACATTGGCTACGTAGGGGTTTTTCTTTGAATAAAATTATGTCTAATAAAGCAAGTAATCAAGTAGCAAAATTAAGTTAAGTAAGAATCTTAACTCCTTTCTCACTATTATAATCAGTATTATTAAATCTGTGACAGATGTTACTGGTATAAACAATAGAATATCACAGCCTACTTTTATCGTATTTCTATTTGCTTTATTAGGCATAATTTAAAGGTAAACCCTTACTTGTTATACATCATTGTAAAGAGAAATTTATTTAGAATTTTATTCCGTAAAAATACATAGGTGTTTCATTTAAAAAATCAAAGTTAAATATTTTTCTGGAAAATTGGAAGGCATCGGAAAAAAATTGTTTATGCTAAATTATAGACCAGGTTATATCAAATAACTTTTCTATATAACTTTTTCTTGTATCTTTAATATTTCAGAAGATATAAGCTGGACAATGAAAAATCAACCACCTGTATACAAGCTGTCTCAATAAGCTTGCTCACTATTGGTTACTTTTTTATTTGAAGAGATACGAGGTTGATTAAATGAGCAAAATTGTGCCATTTTGTATTAGAAAATTGGTCATGTACACAAAATAAAAATTGTGTCAGCGGTTCTCAAAATTTGGGACAAAATATATATTTTTTAAGTGGAGCCATATATTTTTTATTATCTTATTGGAAAGCGTATTTTTTCCTCTTTCCAATAAGGTAATGTTGTTTATGTAAAAATTTTTTCTAATAAACGAGTTATTTACGGTTAAAAATTAAAATTTTGTAAACTATTTTATTAGTTTATTTAGCCAAGTAAGCCATGGAAACAATTGATTCTTTGTTTTTTGACGTTTAATAATTTCTCCCGTAAAGTTCTCAGTTCTCTGTGTATAATAATGTTTAATAACTTTACAAATGAAGAAAAGTTAGATATGATCATGATATATGGAAAGTAATATCTAGACACTAGTTATGTAGAACGGTCGGCTCTCTTTCCAAAAGAGCTGAAATGTGCTAAAGAAATAATGGCTTTCAATTTGAATATTTTCTTTAATTGTTTCGTTATTACTGTAAAATAAGTTAATAAAATAATAATTTTATAAAAGACAAATGTTTCCATGGTTTACTTGACTAAATAAACTAATAAAGGATAATTTTTATCTTTAAACGTAAATAACTCGTTTATTTGAAAAAATTGTACATAGACAACATTACCTTATTGGAAAGAGAAAAAAATACTCTTTCCAATAAGATAATAAAAAATATATGGTTCCATTTAAAAAATATATTTTTTGTCCCAAACTTTGAGTACCGCTGACACAATTTTTATTTTGTCTACATGACCAATTTTCTAATATAAAATGGCACAATTTTGCTCATTTAATCAACCTCGTATCTCTTCAAATAAACAAGTTTCCAATAGTGAGCAAGCTTATTGAGACACCTGTATATATTGCTCATTTATTCTCAACTGAAATGACCGATAGAGGCGCTGCAAGCACTTTCAATATGGTGGATGCATGACGGTAGGTGTAAAATCTGTCACTGTCATATGATACAATTTTGCTTGTGTTTCTTCAAAATGAATCTAAGTATTGTTCAAATATTTGACTTTCTAAATGCTACTCATCATTCTAGGATTATTGTTGAAGGTATGATTGTATATAATGTTCATTTATTACTTAATTTAAAATATTAATCTTGTAAACAGGCGAAGAAGTTCTGAATGCGAATCACATTATATTATGTGGAATTACCGATAGTTATCGAGAAATTATAACTGTAACATCACTCTGTCTTCAAAAAAGGTGCTCTGTCGTCACAAAGATGGTACAGCACTTTTTTTTAATTTCTCCGTTGAGAAGGAATTTCTAAAAATTTAAATAATCATAAATATGTTTCAAATATAATTATTAATAATATTACCTGGAAGAATAAAGTCACTGTCTTATCGAACATACTCTCATATACTTGGAAATTTGTTTTCCAGAACGTAAAGCATACTTCCAAGCTCCAATGTTTGTTGAATACCTGCATTTGTGGTTATACTCACTTTATTTTTACCTATTTTTGGAAAAATGTGGAAACTTAAATGAGTTTCCCTACTCATAAGCGAATGACACCCGTATACACAACACATAATATTGCTTTTACCGTGTTTTACAACATTCATTTCCGTATAAAAGAAATACTTTTAAAAAATGTATACTAACATTATGTTGTATTTTCTCGCACCTACCGTCATGCACTAGTTCAAAATTTAGTCACCAGATGTCATATCGATGCTCTTCAGTTGTCAATAGCGATAGCCATAAACGCAAAGAAATGCGTATCGTTTGAACTGTCAGAAATTCTGTTTTCAAGTAACAGGTAATTAATTTCTGCATCTAAATTTTTAAAATCTAACACTTAAATAACTATTATTATTATTATTTTTCATATTATGTAACCTATAAAATTTAATTTCCGACTCGACAGGTCATACAATATGAATTTCTTTGTAATTTTGTTTCAATTCCATGGCTATCGCCACAAATGAGCAATATTTATATTATTTCAAATTCGATTTTACGGGTTACCATATGTGCAAAATTAAGTCTGTTTAGTGATTTAGGCGGAGAATATAATTATCTACAACTTCTATTTAAGGTCGCCGTCGAATACAGTTCAATCATAATTCCGTTCGTTTGATTGAAGGAATCCATACAAACAAATGCACTTTCGTTTATTGATTTTGAGAAATATAAATCTAATGGTTGAATTTATATTCAATTTTTTATTGACAATAATAATATTGTTTATAATATTAAATCATGCAGTAAAAGAAAAAAATTGAGTACAAACTATGTTCATCATATGAAGATAAATATTTTATAATGAATGGGGGTTACACCATTTTTTTTTTTATAATTTCATCTGAAAATATTAGGAAAACTAAGACTATTGATGAAAATCCGGTGAAAAAATTCCTATTAATAAGCGAGTTATGGTCTCCCGAATTTTGAAAAGATTGACGTGACGTCACATTTATGTGTTTTTATATCAAACTGTTTTCATCATGGACCTAAATGTTCTTGAAATATATGCTATTTTAAGTTATATTTATATAAAAATAAATGAATATTATAACACTGTATAAGTATACATATTTTATAATTACAGGAGTATTTAAATTATTAAGTTTAATGCAAGAAATTTATGTTAAAATAAAAACTGTTTGGAAACTGTAGTACAAGAATGTTAGCCCCTCCTTTCGAATTTGAATTTCTTAACTTCTATTGGTAGTAATCCCACCTCCTAACACGCTATTTGTAATGCATGTATAGGCGGTTTCTCGGTCGCCAATCAAAATATTTTCATATTAGTGTCGAAGCGTTATAACAAAAAACCCTTTATTTCCGATATATCTCTATTATACCATTTCATTTTTTTATTAATATTCGTTACTCAGCATATACATTCGTATTTTTTTTACTATTTTCCTTTAATTCGATTTAGCCGTAATCCCCCATTATGAAAACAAAATTTTAATGCAATAAGTAATTGTTATAAACGAACGGAATTACGATATTGTAATGTAAATTTAGTGCAGCGTTTTGTCGGAGCGCGCTTCTGGTTCTGGAGCCCTGCCGTCGTTCTCTTTGCACCGCGCTCGCCACCACTCCTCCTCAGGTCATACCAACAAGCTATAGACAAGAGAGCAAACGAATTTTGATGGCCCGAGACTAACAGCATCAGTTTTGAAATTTTATGCGATAAATTTAGATCCTCTTATTATGAAATGGTTGAAACTAAAAATTCAAAACAAAACTGACATTCAAAATAAAAAAAAGAACCGGCAAATAAATATAAATTTGGCCAAAAATACAACCAAAAGAATTTTGTTAGATTCGTATGACGTTCCAAATTAAATTCTGATTTATTGATTAATTTGGAAGATTTGATGCCCAGAAAATGAATAAGAATGGTTCGTTAATTCTCCTTTTGTAAATGTTTATGAATATAATTTATAATGTAGGATTGGTAGATGTGTGTCAAATAAAATACATATACTAAAAATATGAGAAAATCGTTTTCTAAATAATATGAATTTTATCGTCCATTTTTTGATCAGTCAATTAAAAAAATTAACGCTGTTAAATAAATACTATCAATAAACTAACGAAAGAAAGAAAGAAATGATCGTGACATGAAACAACAAAAATTTTCTTTTTACCTTCCGTCACCTTTAGGTAAGGAAGGAATTCGGTGGTGAGTTTTTAATGAATAAGCACATTTTAAGGTCCCTAGAACTAGAATACGATTTTACTAGTTTTATAATGATGTCTATATGGTGTGTGTGTGTGTGTGTGTGTGTATGTGTGTGTGTGTGTGTGTGTGTATGTGTGTGTGTATGTGTGTGTGTATGTGTGTGTATATATATGTGTGTGTGTGTGTGTGACAAAAAAATTTCCGACGATAACTCCCATACTACATTTCTAAAAATTATATTTCTTCACATTTCTCTTCTTTACATCCATATGATGAGCTGATTAGATTTTGGTTATAATTAATCAACCGGAAGTTCCCTTAGTTTAAGTTCTTACATTTTTCTTGAAAAAACGCAGTTAGATATCATTTTTTGACATTTTATATGATTATCAAGTTAGAGTTAAAGAATTTTAAAGAGATTAACTTTCATAAATCAGCCAGCTTTGCTATAATCATGGAAACAGCTGATATATTTTCAAATAATTCTAAATGATAGATGTCAGTATTTAGTGCAATTTACATTACTGTATATTCATGTTATACTTTTATTGGATTTATAGAATCTTTTCCAATAAACTTTCGGTACGGAATTTGTAGAAAATAGTATATGTTCGTGTTACAATTTTACTGGATATATAGAATTTCCAAGGAACTTTTGGTATGGGATTTGTACAATATATTTAGAATTGATGGAAGGTGTAATGTGCTGGCCACATCAGTTTTTTTTATTTTAATTCCATGGCTCTTGATATTTGTAGCATAATTTTCGACACTGCAACATTATATTTCTACCATTATAAAATATACAAAATTAATATCTTGATTTTCATGCAAAATGTTATGCACTAAAACTTTAGTTTGAAGCATATTTGCCTAAATTAAGAAAGCAGGAAATATCACTGTATGATTTTACTTTAAAATCTTATGTTCGAGAGCCGTAGGTCGTTTTATTTAATTTATACATGCATGAATAAATATTGCATATATTAAAAAATAAAAATAAAAACTCGCTGTATATACACGTTGTTCCAGGATGAGCTTAGGCTATCTTTATTTTAAAAACTATTTAATATTATTTTACGAAATTTGATACCTAGCGGTTTTCCGACATCCATTTCAACTAAAATATTTTCAAAGCAGTGGCACTTCCGGTTTAACCAGAAGTAGTACCTAACTTTCTTATTTTAAATGGAATATGCTGTATTGTTAATTTTACCATTGGATTCAGTAGAAAATTTTACATATGAAACAACAACAATATTTTACCCTTGATCAATCATTTCCAGTGCTATTCAATTTTTTTGATAACTCTGAAAACGGCCACTTCTTTATCACTCTATATCTCGAGACTGGAATCGAATTTCTGTAATCTGTAATAAAACTTTTATAAAGATAGCTTTTATGTACAATAATATAAAATCATAATCGACAATGTCTGAAACATATAATTTCTACGTCAACGTAAACTTAAAGCTCAAAATATTAAAAAAAAACTCAATTTTTTTAAATGGAACACACCATTTTTTATTATTTAAATAAATTCTTCGATAAAAAGTATCTATGGATAGTTTGTGTAGCAAATAGATTTTTAGTAAACTAGTTAAGTAAATAAATTGCATTTATTTACATTAGTTTTTAAATTTGGGTGGGCCATGATAGAAAAAGAAGAAAATTATATTTAGTTATACTCGCCGTCAAATAAGTATGGGCTGATGATCATTTTTTTCCTTTTCCGCACCCTTTCCTTTGCCCTGCGGTATTGTCGCTTCTTTATGACCTAACAATTTCAACATTAACAGTTAATTGGCAACATGTAGAAATCTCCAGTCCATACTCATTTGACGGCAACTATTGTACCTATTTATTATTGTTTATTGTAATAAATTTTAAAAATTACCATCATATTAAATGCAAAATATGAAATAAACAGGAATAGAAAATATAACAAAGCTAAAACAGTCAACTAAACTAGACTTATAAACAAATACTATACTCGTCAAATGAGTATGGACTGATGTTCAACTTTTTCCCTTCTTCACACCCTGTCCCTTGCCCTGCGAAGTTGTCGCTTCCTCATAACTTAGCATTTTCAACATTGCCCCTGATTTGGCAGCAGTGTAGAAATCTCCAATCCATACTTCTTTGACGGCAAGTTTAACACAATGCAATTTACATATTTTCCATTTTACTAAAAATCTATCTACTTGCAATATAGGACATGCTACACAAACAACCCCTAATTTTTAACGAGGAATTAACTTAACAATAAAACTTGGAGTGTTCCATTTAAAAAACTAGAGTTTTTTGATTTTTTTAAATAGTATGTTGATATAGAAATTACATTTTTCAAAAATTGTCACTTATTAATTTATATTAATGTACACGAAAACTTTCTTTATAAAACTATCCTTACGGATTATAGAAATTCAATTCCAATCTCGAGATGCAGAGTGATAAAAAAGTGGCCGTTTTTAGAGAAAAAAAAACAAAATAGTTGAATTACGCCGGAAGTGGTAGATCATGAGTAAAATGTTTTTCTTGTTTCATATGTAAAATTTTCTGCTGAATTAATGGTAACATAAAAAATACAGGGCTCCATTTAAAATAAGAAAATTTGGTACAACTTCCAGTTAAATCGTGTGCCACTGCTATGAAAATATTTTACTTGAATATTTATAAAATATATAGTTTATAAAATAAAGAGAGCCTAAGCTCGTTCTGGAACACCTGTATTGCGATTCTAATAATTTATTTATTTTTAGTATAAAAATTTATAAATTATGTATTGAAAATTATCTTAATGTTGCCAATATTACAAACTTTTTATTTAGAACTTGGGGGAATTAGATTTAGAATAAATTCAGAATAAAATTATCTATCTTGTTATGTGAAAAAATATACAGGGTGGTAGCGGTTATGGGTGAACATATAGGGATGTAACGTGAGATTTTAATTTTATGCAATTTCTTGCTCTCTTGTTCATTTTGCGACAAAAACTAGAGGGCAGAGTTTTACAAAATTAAAAGTTGCATGCAAAACTGTTTTTACAATTTTATTAAGTGTTTGAGTTCTTCACAATATTAAAAAGTCCGTCAGTTAGTAGCAATATCCATGGCATGTCAAAAAAAAAAACAATATTATTTTAGTCAATTTTTTTGTAAGAAGTAAATTAAATAATGATTATTATTCGAACGATGAACGTGTCTTATCATAAAGAAATATTATTGTAGAAATAGTTATAAAAGAATAAGGGATTTATTTTCCATGTTAGGTTGACGTTTGACGTTTATTTATATATAAATAAATAAATAAATATAAATATATCAACACGGCATATTACCCATTTCTGGGTGTGCCAATCTGCTTTTCGCAGATATCGGTAATGATGATGACATATTTGTACCGTGCGGGCGCTTACCAGACGTCACCTCACGGGCACTCATTGCTGGCGTATAATTTATAAAAACCAGAACTTTTTAAATTTCTTTTTAAAATTGTTATGAAACCAAACACATAATAAAACATGTAAAAACAGTTTTGTATGTTCACCCCTAACCGCCACCACCCCGTATAGGTTTCTATGTCTTTTGCGCTCCTACAACTTTATTATTTAGTATTACTTTGTAACTTGAGTAATAGCGAAATTAATGGGAGGAGCAAATTTTTTTCCTAGATATAGATTGTATGTATAAATCCTTAATTATGTTTATAAAAATACAATTTTTCTTGACACCAAAAATAAATACCTACTTTTTGTTCTTCAAGTAAGACAGAATAAAAATAATACAGAGCAGAGAAATTTCCCGACCAACGCGTACTAAGACTGGCCGTAACCGAAACCGAGCTGAGGTTAGCCGTAACCTCACATTTTTAAATCTTGCTCTCTGAGAGTTTGGCGCCTCTCGTTGCGATTACAATGAGAGATCCTCAGCGGACGACGGTGACCTTAAAACAATTTTTGTCTAAAATTAATTGGGGACTTTTGCGCAAAGAAAAACTGTTTCCCATGTTAAACGCCTATGGCCAGATTTTTAATTAACATTAATATTAGACAACTATTTTTGCAACTGCAGTTGCTCTTTTTATTTCATGGCTAGGTAGATAAAATTCTAAATCATTCTCGTATTTAAAATAAATATAAAATTAAATTAATTCATTTTTTATTATGTTTAGTATCCCACCACCGCGGTAAGTTGGTGTGTAAAACTAAATTAGTTGTGTTCAGTGTTAAATTATGCATGTAATTTTTTTGCGTTAATAAACAGCTTTATATTATTGCACACGTTGTAACACAAATATCATAATACATAGAAGTAAAATATAACATATTTTGTAGAGTTCGTGTTTATGGTCCCGGAATCGAACCTACGGGCCCTGTAGTAGGTGCTCCGGCCAACTTCACTGTAGAAACGTTTTCTGCTGGAAAAGGAACCGTTGAAGTAGTTGTCGAAAATCCTAACGGACAAAAGGAGCCAGTTGAAATCCATTATAATAACGATCGTAATTTAACATATTCAGTTTCTTATACTCCGAAATTAGAAGGAACTCATAAAATAAATGTAAAATACTCTGGCAGAGAAGTTCCTAAGAGTCCATTCAATGTGCAAGTCGAAGGTCATGCCGGAGATTCTACAAAAGTAACTGCTTCCGGTCCAGGTTTACAACCAGATGGAGTGTGTGTAAATAGAGTTACATTCTTCGACATATTAACAAAAGGTATTACAATTTGACGAAAATACACTATCTGTTGTTGAAAATGCCACCAAAGAATATTAGGAATAAATAAATAAGATTGTTGATTAAATATTTCTTGCAAAATGATTCAGATTTCAAGTAAATATGCCTTGTAGAAGACAACGACCTGCATTTGATCAAATAATAGTTATTTATGTATCAAGGTACTGAAGTTCTACTTTTTATCACGAATATAGTTGCCGAGGCCTTAAGGCCGAGGAAAATAAATATGCTTATGAGAGATAAAATGGAACTTCAGTGCCGAGTTGCATATTAAATTTTATTTGAAATCAAAAATTTGTGAAAATGAAAGGAATATTTTATTTTTATAGGTTATGTTAGAGTAGCAGTTATTGAAAATGCAACACCAAAAATTATTAGTCTGACACTCAATGATGCTAACCACCAAACATTGAAGTTATCGTAAAGAACACTGAAAATTATGATTTATTTCAATATATTTTTCATCGGACTTATTTAGTTCGTCCTTCTTTCACATTTTTTTTGTCATTTGACGTACAAATTTACTATTATATATCATACCCCTACCCAAATTATCTTATTTATACAATAATATTATTATAAGGTCGGCAATATTGCATTTTCATGAAATCGTCATATAATGGATTACTTTAGTGCCAATTTTTGAACTTTAAATGACTATTTTTGTGTACTGTAGTGACGATTTCAAATAAATGATTTTGAAAGAGGCCGTATCGCAGGTATGTGTAAGAGCGGTTTATTACTGTTTGATATAGCGGCTCGTGTGAATTGTAACATAAGTACAATTTCACGCATTTGGAGACAGTGGGTAGAGACAGGTGCAGAGAGAGCTTTATAAGATCGCACTCAAGTGCTCCGACTTTAGCTCTCTTTACGACATATTCGTCACCGTTTGGCGGAATTTGGGCTACACGCACGCCGGGCACTATTAAGGGTATATTCCAAAAATAACAAATTTTAACCGTGGTTAACCAAAAGTGTTCCAATAATATCAAATGGTAAAAATTGTACATTTATGAAACATGGTTCCGGTTAAAATGGTTGCAACCGAAGCGCACCAACGCAACCATGATTTTTCCTCGGTTTTGCCGGTTAACATCTTCTGTCCTTTTTCATAAGATGTCAGATTTTATAGGTTAGTGCGGTTAGATACTATTTATTGACTCTTTGATGTTTGCATCTATTTTCTACGGTTTACATTGTACGTATTTTAATTTTCCACTCTATAATTTAGGATTGTGAAAGATGATAGACGTAATGTTTTGAAAGAAAATTTTAGAGTTTCCACGAATCACCAGCGAATGAAACCGAACTGGTCCAATAATAATAGTCACGTGACTAGAACCAGTCAGTAACCGAAACCATGGTTTTGGTTATCATATTTTATTTTTGGAATATACCCTAAGACTTCCTTTGACTGCGCGCCATAGATCTTTACGATTGAACTGATGCAGAGAAAGAGGACTATGGAATTTTGAATAGCATAACATAATCTTTACTGATCTATCGCGATTTTGTTTTGTTAGACGACGCGGGGGTGAAAGAGGGAATGTGGCTTGCATTCGTGTGTCATACGGCGCCTACACAAGGCATTATTGTCTGGGGTGCAATATCTTATACCCGGAAATCTCGCTTAATACGCATTTCCGGTACTCTGTCTAGACAGTCAGTGGTACATTAGTGAAATTCTAATACCGGACGTTGCTCCCTATATGCAACTCAATCCGACAGCCGTATTACCAAGGCAACGTAAGACCACGTATTGTGAGAAGAATACTGATATTCTTTAATCAGCACGGAATATCAGTGTTTCCATGGCCTGCTCGTTCTCCAAATTTGTCACCAATTGAAAATCTGTGGGATATCCTAGGAAGAGCAGTGACACTTACTTAGGCACCGGAGCAAAAAGAACCATGGACTGCAGTTGAAAGTTGATGGAATAAAATAGGGCAAATTGTTATTCGTTATTAATTTTCTCTTGTTCTTTATTATTTAGAATTGTATCATATTAATTAACTTCTAAGCTGAATCTCATTTATTTATTCCTAATAATTTTTGGTGTTGCATTTTCAATGACTGCTACTGTGTATAAATAGATATACAAGGTTTTTTTTAAATAGATGCTGGTAAAGGCGTTCCCGAAGTAATTATCTTAGATCCTCAAGGAATTAAGAATTCTATACCGATAACAGTCCGCCAAACCTCGCCGGACATCTGGCGCTGCGAATATGTAGCACCAAATGTTGGTCTCCATTCTGTAAATATATTTTTTGCTGGCCATCCAATACCAAATAGTCCGTATGGTGTTCGAGTTTCACCAATATCGGACGCGAGAAAGGTTCGGGCTAACGGCAGAGGTCTGCAGCCAATAGGAGTACGAGAAAATGATCTGGCTGACTTTAAAATCTACACTGAAGGAGCTGGTGAGGGAACCCCAGATGTGCAAGTTATTGGACCTGGAGGGGTACAAGTTCCTGTTAAGATACAAAAAGTATGTACATTTTTATATTTGCTTGATTAGGAGTGACTCATTTGATGAAATATACTGTAATAAAAGTCGCCATGTAAAATGATAGTGATTTCTGACAGTAAAATAATTAGAAATATTTATCAACTAAACAAGTTCCCCTAACCTCGTAAGATATACATAGCAAAAAGATAATACAGAATGTGCAACGAAACGCGTAACGGGAGTATAACATAGGATTTTAAACATGTGCGGAAATTGGCTCTCCTGTACATTTTAGAGCAAAAGTATAAGAATGTTTTTTATTTCCATAGCTATCTTATTTTTGACGAAAATGTCATATTTAATTTTCTAAATATCTACTGCTACAGATATTGTATTGCATTAAATGAAGACTTTGTAAAAGTAAACATTAATTTAAACAACTTTCTCATTCTTGTACTTTTACTATAAATGTAAAGATCCAATTTCCGCACATTTTTAAAAGTCTATAGGTTTGTTCGCACAACAAAATATATTTATCTAATTTCCAATTTTTCAGTACGCGTGCGTAGTTTGAAACTTGTTTCAAACTGATTGGAATTTTTTGGGTTCTGTGAACAGAATTAAAGGTTATAGTTTTACTACAATCTGGAGTGAACAGAAAGGTTTTTATCTTATGTTGATTGTCACATAATGAAATTATAATCTTAATTGATTGTTTAAAATTTACTTTATGCGTTTATTTCTGGTTCTCTTAAATTTATACTCGAGAATCTACATGACAATATAGGAAATATTTTGTGGTTTGGAACATTTTATAATAAATGTTAATATTCGTTTTCTCTCGCTTTGGCTAGTACAAGTGCATGTTGTTCACTAATAGCCAAAAGTTCCATTACGCATGCCACAAACTAAAAATTTCGTTAGAATCCGCGGACTATTCTGACGGTTGGAAACTAATCAGGGATTGAAATATTTTGCTGAAAGAACAAATGATTTTTAATCGTAGATTTAAAATTTCTGTAGTGCGAACATTTTTAAACAAATATAACATTGATCCATAAGTTGAGTACCACTGGCTTTAAAATAATAATGGTTATGTCAAAATGTGCCCCCCTCTTTGCCTTACAAAATATCTTAATCACTTTTTTTCTGTAACATCATATACGCGAATAAAAGACACTGTCCCAATACAGTATGTATAGGGTGTGCAACGAAATGTGGAACATAGGAGTGCAACATAAGGTTTGTTCGCACAACAGTCAGAAACCATCACAAACCATTCTGAGCATGCGCATCAATTTAAATAGCATTATATATTTTTTATTAACCCATTAGACAGAGAATTTTCTTCTGAATTCAACGATATTATAATATTATATTCTTAAATTGCGGAAAATTTGATAAAAAATAATACAGAGTTAGTATTTCATTTCTATTTTTAAGTTTTTTCGTGTCATTGTTACATATTATTAACTTATTTTTTCTATTTAGTCTTGCTTAATTAGGATAACTTTCTGCAAATAAATTGCATGCTAGACATGCTTGTTGATGGAACTCACATCAATAAATAAAATAATTTATACGTATTTGTTAAATCTGCTGCCATTATTAAATTAATTACTACAAAGGCAACGAAAATTACTTTAATTGTAATAGTGGGTAACAATGACATACGAAAAAGACAAATTATTTTATTTTGTTTTAATGATTGAATGTTTGCTCAACCTACTTAAAAAATTAAAATAGAAATGAAATACTAACTTTGAATTAATTTTTATCAAATTGTTCGCAATGTAAGGGTATGATATTATTATATTGTTGAATTCAGAAGAAAATTGTCTATCTAATGAATTAATAAAAAATTATGCCATTTAAAAAAATATAATATTGATCCATAAGTTGAAAACTATTGGCATTAAAATAATACTGATTATGCCAAATTGTATCCCCTTCTATGCCTTACAAAATGTATTAATTATTTTTTTGTATAACTTTTCATATACACGAATAAAAGGCACTATTCCATTATCTTGAAACACCTGTATGTATGTATGTATGTATATGGACTGTCTCACGAAGAATTTTTATCTTTATTTTAAAAACTGTTCAATATTATTTTACGAAATTTGATAGGTATCCCGGTGTTTTCCGACATGCCTCTTTCAACTAAAATATTTTCAAAACATTTTAACCGGAAGTAGTACCTAACTTTCTTATTTTAAATGGAATGCTATATTTTTTATTTTACAATTGGATTCAGCAGAAAATTCTACATATGAAACAATAAAAACATTTTACCCATAGTCGACCACTTTCGGCGAAATTCAATTTTTTTTATTCTTTCTCGAAAAACGGCCACTTTTTTATCACTCTTTATCTCGAGAATGGAATCGAATTTTTATAATCTGTAAAAGCAGTTATAAAGAAAGCTTTTGCTTACAGTAATATCAGGTCATCGAACCCGAACCTGAACCGAACCAAAACCGGAACCAAACCGTAACATTTTAGGGAACCCAAACCGAGAACCGAACCTCAGATATATTTTTAATTGAACCTGAGTCGAAACCGAACCGAGTATTAAAATTCTGGTTCGGGGTTCAACTCCGGTTCAGGTTAATTTTTAGTTCTAAAAGTAAATACAGCCGATAATCGACGTCTCAGGCGTTTGCGTTGCTGTCTGGGATGACTTTTCGTGAAAATTGTGTTCGTTACTTGTTGCGTTTTGCGTAAATTCCGGCTCTCATTTTACATTATTTCGAACCTGAACCGCGAACAAAACCGCAAATTTTATTAATGCTTAAACCAGAACCGCACCCGGACCCATCTTTCAAAAAACAAATTAACCTGAACCTAAACCGAACCAAGTTTTTGGCGGGTTCGATGCCCTGAGTAATATAAATTAATAATCAACAATTTTTGAAAAATGTATTTTCTACATCAACGTAAACTTAAAAATTTTTTAAAAAAACTCAAGTTTTTTAAATGAAACGTCCCATTTTTATTTCTTCGTGGGACATCTGTATTTTTGGTATACACTTCAAGCACCATGTTGGAACGGTTGGAACTAAGTTGCAACTGATGTAGCAAGCGTGACGTTACAATGGCGGGAATAGGTATATCCCGTATTTTCTAAACTTTTTTTTTCTTTGAAAACAAAAATTGTACATAATAAATAATTAAGGACGATTTAAATTTAAAAATACTTCCATGGATTAAAAAATCAAAATATGCGATAACTACCCTAATATGCAATATAATTTTTTTTAAATATACATGCCCTTGAAAATCCCCATTGTATGACAAAAGTAGATTAATACTTTCGGTGAACGTTATAACTTAACTTTGGAAAATTGAGACAAATTACTTTTATAAAAGAACCACAAATAGTGTGTTAAAAAAGAAAGAAAAAAAAATGTATGACTGTGAACAAAACGATTATTGTTATTTTCTTACAGACTGACGGTACTACATATCATGCATCGTACGTTCCGAAAAAAGAAGGCCGCTTCGTTGTAATGGTTACATTTGCTGGTCAAGAAATTTACAAATCACCATTTGAAGTAAATGTCGGTCCATATAAGGAAACAAAAATACGCGCGTACGGACCTGGATTAGTTGGTGGAGTAGTTGGATATCCAGCATTATTCACAGTAGAAACCAATGGAGAAACCGGTGCATTAGGGTTTAGTATAGAAGGACCATCTCAAACAAGAATAGATTGCAATGACAATCACGATGGATCAGCAGATGTTAAATATTATCCCACTGCCCCTGGAGAATATGCCGTCCATATATTCTGTGTCAACGAAGACATACCGGGAAGCCCTTACATAAGCCATATCTTACCGAACACTGATTATTTCCCGGAAAAAGTCGAAGTACAAGGTCCTGGCATCGAACCCAACTCAGCAATAAAGAACAAACAAACTCATTTCACTGTCGATGCACGAAAAGCTGGGTCTGCGCCTCTGGATGTGCAAGTATTGGACGGAAGTTGCGAAAATTTAGAGGTTAATATGAACAAAAGAAGTGACGGCACTGTAATGTGTACCTATACGCCAAAAGCAGATAATAAACACACTGTACTAGTGAATTATGGTGGAGTGTCCACAGAGAATTCGCCATACCGCGTATTTGTCAGTGAACCACTGAATCCCGCCAAAGTTGAATGTTTTGGCCCGGGGGTAGAAAATGGCGTCAAAGCAAATATACCTACACATTTTAATATTAATTGCAGGTAATTATTGAATATCTAGTGATGAATATTGAACTACATACAGTTCATGACATGAAAGAAAAACGGTTTGAGGAATGTTAAATGCTATCAGAATTTCTGTAAAGAAATATTTATATTTTACTATGACTTGTTCTACGCAATATTTGAACCGCTTTGTTGAACAGAATTAACTACAGTATACCAATGGCATGAACACTCTTTACAGTGTCGTTATTAAGAGATTACAGTTGGCCGACTGTTCCCCACTTCTCTTGTAAACGTTGGTGATTGGTGGAACACAGTACGTGGAGCACTCTTCCTTACCGCACCAGCTTTCTTTGCTGTCATGGACTGTACATCTCTCGTATAACGTATATACTTTTAGAACACGATTTTGCTTTAAATCAATAATTACAGAATTATTTTGAATAAAATTTATTATGCGCGTAACATATTTTTGGCGAAAATTCATCAGAATTTTAACCTTTTAAATCCCAGTGGGTTATATATGTCCCAAACAAGTATTGAAGATGCCCAGTAGAGAATAAATGTATTATAAATACGGTCAAATTTGTTATAGTCAAATTATAGCCCTCAAAACCCAAATACAGACATTTTCTTCAAATTTTTTAAAAATACAATTAAAGTACTATACAGGGTGTTTCTTTTAAAACAACGACTTTAGAGAAAAATATATACAAAAAATGATCAAGAATAAGGGGAGAATTTAACAGCAATAACAAACGGAAAATTTAACCAATGGATCTCAAACGATAGTCCATTAGAGAGATTTTTTTCTGATTTCAGCGATATAAATATTGTATAGGGTTGTTTAACAATTTTTTTGACAAATATGATATTAAAAATGAAAAATAAATTTAAAAAAATAAATATTTTGAATTTTAAATGACACAAAAATGACCCATGTGGTGTACTCTCCACGCCAGCAATGAGTGCCCTTGAGATGATTCCTGTTAAGCGCCCGCATGGTACAAATATGTTATCATCATTACCAATATCTGTAATAAAGCAGATTGGCATACCCAAAAATGGGTAATATGACATGATGATATATATTTAAAAAAAATAAAAAAATAATGGTACAATATTAAAATAGGCTATGCAATACACAAGTATTGATACGAATATTACCTAGGCTACACTCGTAGTAAAGCAATTTTTTTATTACATTATATCTCATTTTTAATTCAATTTTTTTCCAAATAATTGTTATACATCCCTATACAATATTTACATCGCTGAAATCAGGAAAATGCTCTATCTAATGGACCAAATAATTCTACAGGGTGGTGACGGTTAAGGGTGAACATAAGGATTTAACATGGGGTTTTAGTTTTACGCAATTTCCTGCTCTCCTGTTCATTTTATGGCAAAAACTGTAGAGTACGAAGTTGTACAAAATTAAAAGTTGCAAATAAAACTGTGTTTACAGTTTTCTTTTTTTTTTTTGGTGTTCATAAATTATTTAGAAACGTCAAACGACATTTTGACATATGGAAAAGATATAAATTAAATAATGAATGTTTATACGAGTAAGAAACGTGTGTTGTCAAATTGACGTTTGACGTTTATAAATAATTTATGAAAGCTAGAAAAAAAGAAAACAAGTTCCAAGGCTATTGCTTCTAATAAACTGAAATTTTGAAATTTCTTTTTAAAATTGCGAAGAAACGAAAAATATAATAAAAAATGCAAAAATAGGTGTATATGTAACTTTTAATTCTGAACAACGTTGCAGTTACAGTTTTTGCTGTAAAATGAACAGGAGAGAGCAGGAAATTTCACAAAACTAAAATCTCATGTTAAATCCCTATGTTCATCCTTAACCGCCACCACTCCCTGTATAGGGTGCCATTTAAAAAAAGATAGTTTTCTTCTACCGTTTGAGAACCACTGGTTGAATTTTTGGTTGGTTATTACTGATAAATTAGGCCCTTATTCTTGTGTTTATCTATGCCAAATATTATAGATTTTTGCGATTTTTGGCCATTTTCAGTTATTTTCTAGAAATTATATGCATTAAGGAAGTCGCCAGGTATGTAATGATCTCCACTCATTTGTGGGTTATTGCCCAAAAATTGGATTTTTTGGATCCAAGTTTGAACACAATATCTCTGGACGTTAAAGAGATATTAATGTGCGGTTTGAAAATTTAGAATCAGCGCGTTGAAATGTATGTAAAATATAAAAAGTGAATTTTACCCAAAAGTGGGTGCATATGAGTTTTGGGAAGCATAACTCAGAAATAGAGATACAGACTTGTGGGTATCATATAATACTTTTTGCAGGGATGCAGGTAAAGGGGAATTAGCTGTCGTGCTGAAAAATGAAGATGAAAGAACAGAAATTCCATTGAAAGTAACAAATAATGAAGATGGTACATACACAGTTGATTATCAAAGTCCTTTTGCTGGAACCCACACAGTTACTTTACACTACGGCGGTCTACAGGTTCCCTCCACTCCAATAAAATTCAATGTGCAACCGACTGTTGACGTATCAAAGATTATTGTCGACGGATTAGAACCCAGTAAGTAAAAAAACAAAATATAACCTTGTGTAGTGATGGAACGAGTCGGCAAAAGACCGTATTATCGAATCGGTTAATTTTGGGTCGGTGGTTCCGTGTTTATCTATGCAAAATATTGTATTTTACTTACGAAGATTGTTCAACAGAAACATGTTTGACCTGCGCAGCCTCGACATTATGAACATGACAACGTAATTTAATTGTTTATATTGATTGGCATTTATGGTAGTAACTCCTCAATAGTTCTAAACGAATATCTGTTGGAACAATTTTCGTATTTATTTTTACCATGAGTCTACAACATCTAGGTCGATATTGTTATACGAGGTGTGTCGATAAAATAACGGGATTGATCTTAAAAAAATACGCAAAACAAATATTGCCACCCTCAATGTACTCTCCTCCCCGAACCCTACACCGCCCCATGTCCATATTCCATTGTTGGAAGTAATGCTGCAGGCCTTTTTTTGTTAGGTTGTTCATAAGTTCTGCCGGTTTTTCTATAACTGCATCTCGGACTCGAATTTGGTTCCTTTTAACGCAGATTTAAATTTTGGGAATAAAAGAAAGTCACATGGCACTAGGTTAGGTGAGTACGGTTGATGTACCAACACGATGATTTTGTGTTTCATCAAGACAGGGCACCCAGTCCACGTGAACAGTTACTCGGATTTCGAAAAACAAAAACCGCTCTCCGTGCACGGCCGAGGCGCTAATAGTCTCCGATCTCTTTTTTCCCTCTTTAAACCTAATCTGCTCGAAACACTTATCACCATAAACTTTCTTCAACAATAAAGAATTAGAAAACACTCACCATGTTTCACAAGATTTCAGCATCTGATTCAACCTCTCAGTCATCATCAGATGCCGACCGTGCCCAGCTAATAACCACAGACACGTTTCGCTGTTGTTGCGTCTGTGATTACTGGCTGGATACGGCCGGCATCTGATGATGACCAAGAGGTTGATTCAGATGCTGAAATCTTGTGAAACATGACGAGTGTTTTTAATTCTTTATTAGACATTGCTTCACCTAGAGTTCGCTATTGTACTTTTATTTTTCTTCAACAAATCGTACGTTTCTGTAGTGGATTTCTCAAGTTTCACACAGAAATTCACAATGACACGAACATGATTTGGGCGAAGTACAAGAAAGCGGTCCACTTCAATAAAAAGGCTACTGCCGAACGGTTTGCCTAATTATCTTGAAATTTTAACCGTGGATGGAGGGAAGATGACAAATTAATATGGCACATTCCTCAATCTTACCAAATTTACAGGGAACCCGAAAAAAATGAACCCGATATTTTATTGATACAGCTCGTATTATTTAACAAAATGATTGGCAAAATCAGATCATCGTTCCATCACTAACTTAGTGTATACATACATGTCTCGAGCGTTGTACTTTGATATTACGTGTGTGTAAGGACCACTTATCGTCGTATTCACAGTTTTGTCATTTATCAGCGGCACCAGTCAACAGTTTGCAACAGTTCAGAGTGATAACACAAGGAGCTGGAAACGGTGAATTTGCTATCAGTATCACGAGTCCGTCTGGTACTCGCGTCAAGGCACACGTAATCCCCACACACGAAGGCTATCTCGTTAATTTCACGCCAACTCAGTTAGGCGAATACCTACTAGGTATTTCATTCGGCGGTGAACCCATCACAAGTAAACCATTCAAATTGACATGCCTCACGGGTAGTGATTCAAACAAAGTCAAGGCTACCGGACCAGGTTTAAGTCGCGGGATCGTCAATAAACCTGCTGAGTTTATGATTGATACCAGAGGTGCGGGCCAGGGTGGTTTAGGGGTTACTGTTGAAGGACCTTGCGAGGCGGCCATTAATTGTCGAGATAATGGCGACGGCACATGCTCTGTTGCTTACTTGCCCACAGAATTGGGCGATTACGGAATTAATATTACTTTTAATGATCAACACATACCGGGTTCCCCTTTTCAAGCTATCGTTCACCCAGAAGCTGATCTTAAAAAAATCAAAGTCTCTGGCAATGGCATACAACTACATGGTAAACTTATTCAGAGTGCTGCGTAATGCTTAATTAATACTGTTTGCACACGATAAAAATATGGAGTACCATTAATGTTTTCGATATTTTTTATTTACTCTTACCATACCGTTACTTGGGATTAATTTTATTATCAATTACCAAAGTACAGAATTTAATTGGGAATTTTATATATATATATATATCAGAATGTACCTAAAATTACCTTCACAACGATACCAAAATATCATTTTATTAATAATATTACATGCAAAATAAAACAGCAAGCTATGGAAACAATTTTAGTACCTTAAAACAAAAGTACTTACCTACATTAGTTTTTTTATTAAATGTGACAGTAACAATATTTTTTTTTTTGTTATTGTTTTAATACTTAAGGTCCAAATGCGTTACACAAACGAAGATATGGTTGATATGGTTTTGATATTCGGAGAATGTTTAAGAAATTCTATTAGATCCTTTAACTTTATGGAAAGAGGTATTTTATTAATACATATTTTGAAAATAAATGGTCGTCATTTTGAAATGCTTGAAGTAAAAGTATGATATTTTGCTATCATTGTGAAGGTAATTTTATGTTCAGGGTGAAACAAATTCGAGTTCCTTATATGAAAACCTTTCTTATTAAGCACACTACAGAAAACTGATGTAGATCTTTATGGGTCAACTTTTTGAGACAACTGTAATAGGTACCACAAGAATTTTCGATCGTCTTTTGTTTTTGAGCTACAGGCTAAAACTTGATTTTCGCTTATTTTGAAAATATCTCATAACTTGTTTATTATAAAAGATAAAGAAAAATCGTCTAGATAATTTTTATACTGTTTTCTATGTAGAATAACGTGATGTAATTAATTTTTTAAAACTTAATAATTCTCGAGGTATAACACAAAAATAATATTTTTTTAAATGGGAACATATATTGAAGATAGTCTCATCTTTCAAATTCCTGTGGTTGTTGTCTCAAAAAGTTGGCCCATAAAGACCTACATCAATTTTTTGTAGCGTGCTTAATAAGAAAATTTTTCATATAAGGAACTCGAATTTGTTTCACCTGTACATTCTAGAAATATATATAAAAATATCGATTCACTATACTAGATTTAAAGTTGTAACTATTTCCGTTAAAACCGGAAGTAATATAAAAATTTTACTACGGCCATCTTATGAGCCCCTTTGTCTAGTTAACTATTGAAGATCGGGCCCATGTTGATTATGCTTTTTTACTTATTTTAGTCTGTACTATATGTACTTTAAATTTGTCCCGGAAGTATGTATGATACCTGATAATTGTAATCAAAATTTTAATTACTGAGTAATGGTACTGGTAATGCATTGTGACTATTTTCTTGTAACTGTTATGTTGCATGTATTTTGTACTGTGTTTTGTAGATCATTTTGCATCTTTTATGCAATATAGTCAAATTTTAACATATTTTTTTTATGTAGGTGTGTACGTAGATTCCCCCACTGATTTCGTAGTGGATGCGCGAGCAATTTCACACCAAGGTGACGAAGGTCATGTTACTTGCACCATCACAAATCCATCTGGTGCCAAAACCGAAAAACTGGTAGTACCCATGGTAGATGGTACTTATAAAGTTAGTTACACACCATTTGAAGAAGGGAGACACACTATAGATATATTTTATGATAATATTGCTATTCCTGGATCTCCATTTATTGTTAATGTACGTCGGGGTTGTGATGCGAAACGATGCCGTGCGTTTGGTTCAGGTTTAGAAGAAGGATTTGTTGATAAAGCAAATATTTTCACTGTAGAAACGAAAGGTACAAAAAGATTTGTTTTATTGAAAAATAAAATCTTATTGGGACACCGTTATTTATGCATTTCTGACTGAATTGTTGATATTACAGGTGCTGGTACAGGTGGTCTTGGTTTGGCTATCGAAGGACCATCTGAAGCAAAAATGAAATGTAAAGACAATCGAGATGGTTCTTGTACAGTGGAATATGTGCCTACAGAAGCTGGAGAATATGATGTAACAATTAAATTCGCAGATCAGCATATTACTGGTTCGCCGTTTAAAGTAAATGTCAACAAAATGGTTGACTCTTCTCTAGTAGAAGCATATGGCCCAGGACTTGATTCTACAAAATGTAGAAGCGGTGTACCTGTTTCATTCAAAATCGATTCTAGTAGATCTGGCCGTGCACCTTTAGCAGTTAGCATTCTCAGTGATAGAGATGCCCTTCCAAAAAGACCAGATGTAACTGATCATGGAGATGGTACTTATACTGTTACGTATGTACCACCAACAGAAGGTACCAATTTACAGGCGCAAGTAACATGGAATGGAAAAGACATTCCACACAGGTAATATCTTTATACGAGGGGGGGGTACCCAAAAGTAACGACACACCTTGTGGATATTTTACCCATACGTCAACCTCAACGGTCAGTGTGATTTTTTCGTAATCGCTGTTTGACGATTGTTTAATGCGGACTTCGAAAAGCAACGAATTAACATCAAGTTCTGTTTCCTAATTGGGAAATCAGAAACAATCCGGATCGATTTTTGACTTCTTTCAATTTCTGGCACATTTTCAAATGGTTGGCTCTCAAATTCATCTTCAACTTTTCAGTCAAAATTCGTTGGTATACTCCAATTCATTGTTTTTTGGTCATTCTGGAAGTTGAGTGATGTCCCGGTCGAGGTTCACATTCAAATGATATTCCACCACTTTTAAAATGAGAAAACCATTCGTAAATCATTGCTTGGATCAAAGCTTCCTCCCCGTAAACCCTCCGAAGCATCGCGATAGTTTCCGCTGCTGATTTCCCTAACAAGAAACAAAACTTTAAGATCTGTTATTGTAAAATTAACAACTTTTAAAACGGGAAAACCATTTGTAAACCATTTCTTGGGTCAAAGCTTCTTCCCCCTATGCCCTCCGATCATTGCGACAGTTTGCGCTGCTGAATTCCCTAACAAGAAACCAAATCTTTAATGTCGCCGAAAACGTCAAACAGCGCATACGAAAAAAATCTCACTGACTGCTTAGATGTTTCCGCAAGGATGACGCTTGGGTACTAGATCCAAAAGGAAAATAATTCTCGTTTCTTTTGGGTCCCCCGTCGTACATAATAGAAATATATATATTATATTTATATTTAAAAATTTGTAGTCCATTCCCGTTGAAAGTACTACCATATTCTGAACCAGAAAAAGTTGTCATACGACGAAACGCAGACAATGTAGTACCTGCTTCCTTGCCGCATACATTCACTATAGATACAAATGAGGCTGGATATGGAGACTTGCAAGTGAATGTAATAGGACCTGATGGAAGTCCGAGGTCGGTAAAATTGACTGACAATGGAGACGGAACTTACGACGCCACGTATATACCAGACGACTGCGGGCGGTACCGAATTGACGTGAAATATAACGGCAAAGAGGTCCCTAAGACGCCGATTCTCATCCAGGCAGTAGCAACAGGAGAAGTGAGTAATTAAAAGTATTTTGCAATGTATCTATTGTACGAGTATCGTATGTATGTGTGGCTGCGTGTGACGTTGACGTATACTCGGCATACCTCAGGCCAGCAAGTGCAAGATCACAGAAGGCATTCAACGGTCACTGACCAGCGGCGAGGAATATTGCATCACAGTGAACGCGCAAAACGCTGGCTACGGCGCTGTGACTTGTCGCATCCGTTCCACATCTGGTAGTGATTTGGACATTGACATCGAAGACAATGGAGATGGCACATTCCGCATCTATTACATTGTGAAGGATGCTGGTGATTACACGTTGAGCGTCAAGTTTGGCGGTCAGCCCGTGCCCGACGGCTTCTACACGTTCACGGTAAAGCGTAAGCGTGTAGTGTTTAACATTAACATTTGTTTTGCATGTTTCTGACTGTTATGCGGTTGCGGTCACACATAAAACGTGAACGTGGGTGATGCCAACAGTAAACTCCCACTTCACCGATGCAATGCGATGCAATGCGATGCATTTTCGTAGCCCCACTCTTGTGATATTTCTAAATCCTAGAATTACTTTTTTACTTTTAAAAAGACGATTGTAATGACTTTCGTCATAATGGTATCGCGCCGTCGCGGTTCTGTTCTTCGTTATATCTATATCCAAGGCAATTGTCTAGCAGACTCTTCAGTTTCAGTCAGTGGTAGAGACCGAACGCCGGTGCACCACTTGCACAGCACTTAGTAGTATCATTGTTTTTTTTTTGCTTGTTCTTGTTCTTTGTTATTACCTGGCGCCCGTAGTTTCATCACCATCCTACACCTAACAGGTGCGTAGCTTTTTCATTCATCTATGCGTAAATATGATATATGTATATATGTAAGTATATACATATATACATGTAGATAAATTAAATTTAAACTGAGGTGAAACATGATCAGCTTGCATTTCTTCTTCATCACAAGCCTGGGAGTATTAAGTTTGGCATTCATATCTTACATCCAGAAATGGTCGTCGCTTGGTTTAATAAATAATACATGCCATCTATCTAACGGGCTACGGGCAACGTAAAACGTAAGACGAAGGCCAACGAATGAGGGCGTGCCACTTGGTCCTCTCACCTCTTCTCTTGCCCGCACGCCCTCACTCTTGCGATTGCGATTCATTAGCATCTGAAAGCACAAACCGAACCGCGAGGGGCTCATGTGACGCATGCTATTTTTAGACACGCGTTTCAGTTTCATATCTATATCAGACACGGTCGCATAAAAATGTCATTTCGGTTTTCTAGTATCTGTCTCCGTCAACAAGCAGTGGCGGAGCAGAAGCGCAATCCACTGTGGTACACAGCATTCCACGTATTCAGAATTAAGAGCGTCATCGGTCAACCGACGACCCTGTTTGGGATGCGTCGACTTTAGCGGTTAGCAACTAACGCTTGTTGGCGGGTGGAATGCAACGATGTTTGAGATATCGCAGCCAGGTGTTTTGTCTGCTGTCCAAACATTCTCCATTTCGTATTCGTACTGTTAATAAATAGTTGCACGATTGCAGGAGCATAAACTAAAAACATTTTACTACACTTTCAAATATGGTGACAGAATGTGAATCCAAACTTATAACATTTTCATATTTTCTCCATCTCTTCTCCAACGGAAAGCCCATGTTTATTTTAGCATTTCTAATTATAAATGATATGACATTACTCATGGAGTGTATCGGTAAATGAATGTTTTCCGATGTGTTCCGCAATCGTCCGAGTGTGGGTAGTAGTACCCTCACACAAACCGTGTGTTGCAGGCAGGAGAAGAGGTCATCTCTAGTGGGCAGAGGACCACAACAGAGACGTGCACACAACAAAGTACCCGCAGTACAAGTGCGGCAACTTCCACCAAAGCGACAGCCTTTAGACCTGTCCATTTGGACAACATCCCCTTACCAACTACCGGAGGAACTGTTTCAGGTTTGTATATTCCTACTTTGCTCAAACAAATACTTCATTTCTTCCTTCAAAATTTAATTACAATAGATAGTAATTATATCCCTGTACGTCATCTCAGCCATTCGTAATGTGACGTTTGGCGAGAGTTCAGTTGTAGCTTAAACCTGAAAGTGCAACTAGTTTAGTAAGTCGTAAACAGAACCGCCGCATCAGCGTCGCACTGTCCATCTCCAGCATCAGTTACAGTTTTTCAGTAGTCACTCGGCGTTCGGTCGTCGTACAGCACAGCGTTAGCGTTCACTTATAGCTTGCTGTTGGTGCCTGAGTGTAAAGACCTTTTCAATGTTTTCGTGGATGGATCCCGATCCCGTGGAGCCCGTCGAGGCCACGTGGACCGAATTCAGTCAGTTACATCGCGACCAGCATAAGTGCGTGACGGTATCCGAGCAAGACCACGAAGAAAAACCGGTGGTATATACGCGATTCATTCCTTGTCCAGCAACGGTTGCGTGTTACCCACCACTAGTTTCTACAATCACTGACGACGAGGACGAGGACGATCATTCTGATACTACCAACAGCCACATCGTTACACACGACGTTTTTCCTCAGACTATTTTAACTTGTTATTTTTTCCATTCTCACAAAGGTACCATAGTACCTACAGGTCCAGTTATTCAGCACTTTAAGCACAAAGCACGCTGCCTGATTGCACAACACACAATACAATTGCTTTTGCAACTTTTATTCTTACATTAGACAATTTTGAGCACATTCTTTTGCACGCACTTTTTATCCTACACACGTTTTCATAATTAGAAACTTGTTTTACACAGCTGAAGTTAAAATGCCAACTGGAAATATTGACAAGCCAATAATAGAAGACAACCGCGATGGTACTGTTAGTATCAAATACGATCCACGGGAGGAAGGTTTACACGAACTATCTGTCAAGTACAATGGAGAACACGTTCAAGGTAATATTCCACATTTTTAAAATTTTTATACAGGAGTCCCGCGACTCAATGGCCATAGTTTAAGGGCATATCGTACTGACCAAAATGTGTAAAAAAAAGCTTAATCAACATGGGCCTGATCTTCAAATAGTTTCCGAGATATAAGGTAGTGAAAAATTAGAAAAGTATGCTCATGGAAATAGTAATGCTGTCGTACTAAGTATATCGTCAAATTTGTTCGAAATTGATGTGTTGAAGGAATTTTGTACATATACATATTTATATTGTAATAATATTTTTAGTAATACACTGAAGATGGTCGTATTTATGACCGAAACGTCTGTATAATAAATATGTTTATCAATTGGAACTTAAAGGCCTTATTTCCTATCTACAACTATATCGTCAAATGTCAAAATCTTATGGAGCAGCACGCTTCAGCCAATTTTGATCACTCTGTATAAGGCAGAGAAAAATAACCTTTGCTATTTCGAAAACTTTAAAAACTTCAATTAAATGAGACTTTTTGTTTACCTTTCAGAAGTCATCTTAGATGTGCTGGTTTAAAGAAAAATCAAATAATTGTACTAAGTTAAATGTTGTGGCGATCTTGGCTAATATTTAATTTTCAGTTAACTTTGTAATTATTAGAAATCGAGGAAAATATCCCATATAAAATTTTATTGTTCAATTTTTTTTTTTTCGATTCTAGTACAAAATGGCCTCTTTCTCGGAAACAGTTGAATATCAGACAGATCTATGTTGATTAAGCTTTTTTGCTCATTTTAGTCAGTACTTTATGCTTTTAAGCTGTGGCCACCGAGTTGCAGGACAGCTTGTATAATATTAAATCCCATATATCATTTTTACAGGTTCTCCGTACAAGTTCCATGTCGATTCAATCAGTTCCGGATATGTAACGGCATACGGACCAGGTTTAACTCATGGAGTCAGTGGAGAACCAGCAAATTTCACCATTTCCACCAAGGGGGCTGGAGCTGGAGGCTTATCTATGGCTGTTGAAGGCCCAAGCAAAGCAGAAATCAGCTGCCACGACAACAAAGATGGAACCGTTTCCGTCTCATATCTCCCAACTGCGCCAGGCGAATACAAAATATCTGTTCGTTTTGGTGACAGGCATATCAAGGGCTCACCTTACGTTGCTAAAATAACTGGTGAAGGTCGCAAGAGAAATCAAATTTCCGTTGGATCCTGCAGCGAAGTTACTTTACCCGGAAAAATTTCTGACGCTGATATTCGTTCTTTGAATGCTTCAATTCAAGCCCCGAGTGGTTTAGAAGAGCCTTGCTTCTTAAAACGACTTCCTTCTGGAAATATTGGTATTTCTTTCACTCCCCGAGAAATTGGCGAACACGTAGTATCCGTTAAAAAAATGGGAAAACATATTACAAACTCCCCTTTTAAAATTACCGTCTGTGAACGCGAAGTCGGCGATGCCAAGAAGGTAAAAGTATCTGGTAACGCTCTTAAGGATGGAAAGACACACCAAGAAAACGTTTTTACTGTCGATACTCGCAATGCTGGATATGGTGGTTTGTCACTTTCTATTGAAGGTCCCAGTAAAGCTGAAATCCAATGCACTGATAAAGACGATGGAACGCTCAATATTTCGTACAAACCAGCTGAACCTGGTTATTATATCGTTAATCTTAAATTTGCTGATCATCACGTAGATGGATCACCATTTACCGTCAAAGTTACTGGTGAAGGATCAAATCGTCAAAGAGAAAAAATTCAGAGAACACGCGAGGCTGTTCCAGTTACTGAAGTTGGCAGTCAATGCAAGCTTACCTTTAAAATGCCAGGTAAGTCAAACAACATAAACAACAAAACAACTAATTTTATACCTGTTTAGAAATCACAAATTAATGGTCTAAATGGGTTAAAACAAATAATATTTACTTATTTAATATTATTTATTGTATTTATGTAAATAGGTATTACATCTTTTGATCTTGCGGCAACGGTTACTTCCCCGGGTGGTGTAACTGAAGACGCAGAAATCAACGAAGTCAAAGATGGATTATATGCCGTACATTTTGTCCCTAAAGAATTAGGCGTACACACCGTGTCCGTTAAATACAAGGACATGCATATTCCCGGCTCACCTTTCCAATTTACTGTTGGTCCATTGAAAGATCATGGTGCACACTTGGTCAAAGCGGGGGGTGCTGGTTTGGAGCGCGGTGAACAGGGTGAATTAAACGAATTCAATGTTTGGACTCGAGAAGCAGGAAGTGGAACGCTGGCAATTTCCGTGGAAGGCCCTAGCAAAGCAGAAATTCAATTCTCTGACCGCAAGGATGGCTCTTGCGATGTTTCTTATCGCGTGTCGGAGCCTGGTAAGTTGAAATTTTCTCCCATTCAACAATATAAATGTTACTAATAGTATCTGTAATGTTACATCATAACATCCTGTTGACTGACGTATGAACTTTATTGCATCCAAAAATATGAACAAACAGAAAATATAAACCCAATAATTTTGGGAATGATTTACGAGCACAAACTCATAATAATTCGGTTGTTTTACATTTTCAACAAATTATAAAATCTACACAAATTGTTAGAAATTTCTACAAAATTCTTTCATACATACATAAAAAAAAATCACGCGTGTTCTACTTAGTGGGTTAGCATAAACCCGAAAACAATTATAATAACAATAAGAATAAGAGCTCAACTGACTTAGTTCACTCTATTAAAAACATTCTTACTAATCGTACATCATATAGCAAATATTCCTCTCTTGACATATTAAAGCGACCGATTATCGGTAGCGAAATACCGCTACTTTAAATATAGACTAAAACTTTACAAAACTCCGGGCCAAGTGACTGGTTAATAGTTCGACCGGTATTTTAAGGGTCATCTTCTAGTTCAGATTTAGCTTCTACCGAGACCCTTTACTTTTGGCACAATGAAAATTAACTTCGTAAAAATCCAGTGCGTACAGTAAAATGAACCTTGTAAGACGTATGGAACAATACTCACAGGAAAATGTCCAGGGCTTAAGGATACAATAAATAAATAAATATATGATCATTGCTAGGTGCACTCATTGCTGGAGAGTGCACCACAGGAATCACTTTTGTGCCATTTAAAATTCGAAATATGTCTTTTTGACATCGGTGGGGATCGAACCCGGTTCTCCAGATTCGCGACTAGTCATCAGGCATGCGGTCACTAGACCCCTAATAAAATTAAAGCTGATATTACTAATAAAGGTGATGTAACCCAATATTAAATGGCGCAATTCTAAATAACATATTCAGTTTTGTAAGTTTAAAATCTATATATTAAACTAGTTGAAAGAAATTTGTAGAAATTTCTCATCATTTGCGCAGGTTTTAGAATTTATTTGTTGAAAATGTTAGCCGGCCGAACTATTATGAGTTTGGGTTCGTATATTCATATTTAATATCCTAAATTATAGAATCGATAATTTTAATCTTTTTAAATATGAAATTGGCAAGAATCCAAGTAAAAATTTTTAGTGCATATTTTAACGTAACTTTGTTACAAAAATGTTTTCAAGGTGATTTATGAAGTTAATTTTAGAATGTTGTTGAATTTCATATTGAAACTCCAGTATGTGCCAACTAGTGAAATGATAGAGTAAGAGAAAAGCGACGAGACTAGGATGTGCTAGAACATATGTTTACAAATGTATAAGGTTTCACAGGAAATTAATTTAAAGAAAGCGGAGCCTGCAGATTCTGACAGTACAGTATCAGCGGTAGCGCTGAAGGCACCATCAACACTACACTTGATAATGATCATTTTTTTGTGTTAGGTGAATATCGAGTCGGGCTCAAGTTCAATGACCAACATGTACCAGATTCGCCATTCAAAGTGTACATTTCTCCTGCGGCGGGCGATGCGCATCTGCTTGAAGTAGCTCAATTCCCTGAGGGCAGTGTGCAAGCGGACAAACCTGCTCAATTTATTGTGCGGAAAAATGGTGCCAAGGGAGATCTGGATGCTAAAGTGAGTAATCATTTACTATTTTTACTTATTTATTTATTTTATTTGTATATCATAGATTTCTCGTGTTTTATGTTGCTTCCCTCATTTGAAACCAGTTTTTCCCCGTAATCTGTTAATCCGAAAATAAGGCTGACCAATACTCAGAGAATCTGGGGTTTTATAATATTTTTTTAAATTTAATTTTCTGAATCTTTCACATATTTATATTATAAATATATAATTTTGAGTTTTTTTTTTTTTTAAATTTAATTTGAGCGAAAAAATTGAATTTTACCGGATATGACGTACGAGGAGATGATGATATTTCAAAATATATAGAAATAGAAAACTTGTAAACACACAAAACGTAAAAAAAACTAACATGAACATAACAGCTGACGCGTTGTCAATGACAGAAAAACTGTTTCTTATTAATGATATAGTTCTATGTACAAAATTTGTTGGAAATGTCATCTGTCACTCATACGTCACAAATCACGTGATACCTTTTTGGCGCCAAAATAAGTTACAAGAAAACACGTGTTAGAAAAATAAATTGTTTTTTTAGCATATATAAATAAATAAATGTAACATCACGGCATATTACCCATTGCTAGGTGCCAATATATATATTGAATATATTTTCAAACTTCTTATACACTGTAAAGGTGACATATTCATGAAACCTTATAGACGTTAAATGAGTAATTGAAAAGTATCGTACTAAATTTCACAAGTACTTATGTATTTGAATACGGATGTGAGGTGCGACAAAAATAGAGCGACTATATAATAATCTTATATTTACTTAAAAAAAAAAATAACCAGAACGACAATTTATGAAAGAAACTCAAATTATACAAACAATAGACAAGTTATATGTTCAATATTTTAATAAGTATTATTTACAACAGCTTGTAGTCGTCGTGGCATCGAATCAAGTAAATTATCGATGTTTATGTGGTTTAATTTTCATAATTTTAAATAATTTCTTGGAATTATTAATATTAGTGCTTCCAATACCTTTCTCAATGGTTTCCAACCAGGGCGTCGCACCTGAATCTGAACCTAACCAAAACCGAACATTTCGGAAACCCAAACCCAGAACCGAATCTCAGATATATTTTTCAATTGAACCTGAATCGGAACCGAACCGAGTATTAAAATTCGAGTTCAGAGTTCAACTCCGGTTCAGGTTCATTTTTAGTTCGAAACGTAAACTTAATCGTAATACAGTCGATAGTCGACGTCTTAGGCGTCTGCGTTGCTGCCCATCTTGACTTTTCGTGAAAATTGTATTCGTTTCTTGTCTTGCGTTATGCGTAAATTCCGGCTCTCATTTTAAATTATTTCTATACAAAGATTATTCAAAAAAACATTAATTTAATTTCATTAGGTCGAACCGAACCTGAACTCCGAACAAAACCGTATTTTTTATTGATTCTTGAACCAGAACCAGAATCTTTCAAAAAACAAATTAACCTGAACCTGATCCGAACCCAGTTTTTGGCGAGTTCGGTGCCATGTTTCCAACAGATTTTCGGTTGTATTAAAGATCCAGGGACTATTTGCGAATTAAACACATTTTCAATAGGGGATTCCAGCTCAATCGAATTAAAGGAAAATAGTAAAAAATACAAATGTATATGCTGAATAACGAATATTAATAAAAAAATTAAATAGTATAATTAAAATATTTCGGAAATAAGGAGTTTTTTGTTATAGCGCTTCGACATGGATATGAATTCAATATATAATATTTTGATTGGCGACTGAAAGACTGCCTATACATGCATAACAAATAGCGTGTTAGGAGGTGGGTGTTACTACCAATGAAAGTTAAGAAATTCAAATTCGAAAGGAGGGGCTAACATTCCCTTACTGCAGTTTTCAAACAGTTTTTATTTTAACATAAATTTCTTGCATTAAACTTAATAATTTAAATACACTTGTAATTATAAAGTATGCAGACTTATACAGTGTTATAATATTCATTTATTTTATGTAAATATAACTTAAAATAGCATATATTTCAAGAACATTTAGGTCCATGATGAAAACAATTTGATATAAAGACACATATGCGTGACGTCACGTCAATCTTTTCATAATTCGGGAAACCATAATTCGCTTATTAATAGGAATTTTTTCACCGGATTTTCATCAATAGTCTTAGTTTTCCTTATACTTTCAGATGAAATTATATAAAAAAAAATGGTGGAATCCCCCATTCGGCTCATTTTCATTCCTCACTTTCACACAGTTAAAAATGCATGATTAATTAAAAGCACTCGGCATTCAAAAAAAAAAAAAAAGAATCGGTTGGGAGCTTTTCAGAAATAAAAGGAAAGAATGATGAAATGTATTATTGATGAGGGGGACTGCTTTGAACATTAAAATAAAATTCTAAAAAATATGAACCATCTGTCTTATTCTCAATAATTCTTGTGTTATGAAATGAAAATAAATAAACACTTGTTTAATGGTAATTAATTATTAATTTATTTTAGATCGTGGCACCATCCGGAAATGAAGATGATTGTTTCATTCAGTTGATCGACATAGAACAATATTCTGTCCGTTTCATGCCAAGAGAAAATGGTATTCACAAGATCCATGTTAAATTCAACGGTGTTCATATCCCTGGTTCTCCATTTAACATCAAAGTTGGAAAAGAAACCGCTGATCCAGCTGCCGTTCACGCTCAAGGCAATGGACTTACAAGTGTTAAGACAGGTATAGTTATAAATTATTAAGAGTATTCCATTTTCTTAATTTGTTTTTGTTGATAGGTGCAAAAACTGATTTCATTGTGGATACTTGTAATGCTGGAGCTGGCACTTTGGCAGTTACTATTGATGGACCGAGCAAAGTATCCATGGATTGCACTGAAGTCGAGGAAGGATACAAAGTCAGATATACCCCCTTATCACCTGGAGATTATTACGTCAGCATTAAGTACAATAATAATCATATAGTTGGATCACCTTTCAAAGTTTCTTGCTCTGGTATGTATTATAGTATTTTTCACGTAAGAATGACTGCGCAATAAAAACTGATTCTTGATGACATACGTTTCTTTTTACCACACAGGTTTTAGAATCTGTTCATAAGGCGACGTATATCGCAACTCTGTTCAGGAATAGGGGTTTCCACCAATTTTCAATTTTTTTATATGTTATTCTTCATGAAAAGTTATATATATATATATATATATATATATATATATATATATATATATATATATATATATATATATACAGGTGTCTCAATAAGTTTGCTCACTATTAGTTTTTTATTTATTGGAAAGAGAAAAAAAATATTCTTTCCAATAAGATAATAAAAGATACATAGTTTCATTTAAAAAATATATTCTGTTCAAATTTTGGGAGAGAGCCGACCGTTCTATACGTAACTGGTGTCTAGATATAACTTTCCATATAGCAAGATCATATCTAACTTTTCTTCATTTGTAAAGTTATTGACCACAGAGAACTTTACGGGATTATTAAACGTCAAACAAACAAAGAATCAATTGTTTCCATGGCTTACTTGGCTAAATAAACTGATAAAACAGTTTACATTTATTTAATTTTTAACCATAAATAACTCGTTTATTTAAAAAAATTGTCCATAAACAACATTATTGGAAAGAGAAAAAACTACTCTTTCCAATAAGATAATAAAAAATATATGGTTCCACTTAAAAAATATATATTTTGTCCCAAATTTTGAGAACTGCTGGCACAATTTCTATTTTGTCTACATGACCAATTTTCTAATATAAAATGGCCCAATTTTGCTCATTTAACCAACCTCGTATCTCTTCAAATAAAAAAGTTACCAATAGTGAGCAAGCTTATTGAGACACCCTGTATATATATATATTAGAATAAAGAAAACATTTTTATTATAACAGGTTTTGAAAACAGTATTTTTCATAGCTCGTTTAAACGGCTAATTTTTACCGCCACAATGATTGCGTACGCGCCCGTCGATTTTCTGCTAACACTCAATAGATGGATACTCGTCACAGTAGTTGTCTAGTTGCATCATCTGTTAACTATTTTCTTAGTAATACTCTTCTATTTAGGAGGGGAGGATGGGAGATTTAACTCTTTCTCACTGCAAATAATTGTTTTATTTCCAAACGAAAGTTTTGAAATGTATTGTAGACGAAGGCGTAGAGACAATCCCTTAAATACGCTGGTAGATAAAATTTATTAAATACCTTACAAATATCAAATCTATGAGATACAAAAGTCTATAAAATATAGAAAATGTTTCACTAATATACGATAAGGTAAACAATAATAGTTGTATTTACAATTTTAATTAGTTTAAAATAACTATTCACGTCAAATACTTTTAAATGTAATGTTACAATTTGAATGTGCTGCCATCTATTATCACGTAGTAAGATATTCAATTTATTTGACGAATGTAGATAAAATTGAATACTGTAAACTACTCCCATGTTGACTGACTTAACTGGTAAAATCTAAACTGTAAAACCGTCCCGGGCCCTTACGTCACAAATTTGGCAGCGTTTCAAACGTAGTAAAATGTTTCCATGCATTTATAAAAAAATGGAAACATATTTAAACATTTAGTTAATGTTTTCATGAATCTATTGTAATATATTTTAGTGTACTAGTGTTATTTTTCATTATTTTGATTATGGTGGAAACCCCTATTATATACAGCGTCCCGGAACGAACTTACGCTATCTTTATTTTAACTATTCAATATTATTTTACGAAATTTGGTATTTAGAAGTTTTCCGACCGGTAGTAGTACCTAACTTTCTTATTTTAAATGAAAGCTAAATTTTTGATGTGAAACATCTATTGGCGCGCCTATTGACAACTGACACCAAGCGCCATGACATTTGGCGGCATAATTTGCAACTGTTTGGTTTAGTACTCTGGCTGATTTAACATTAGAACTCTTATAGTAAAAATGAAAGTAAATAAAGGTAAAAGTAAAACTTATTGTTTGTTGTACGGTCGTACGTCATGAAGAGGACTATCGGCTTTCACAATTATCCTAACTTTGATGACAATATTGTAGTTATCACTACTAAAATCAGTACAAAATTAAACCTTGACGGGCGCAATAACGGGTTTATATTTCGAATTAAAATATCAATAAAATATATAAAATAAAGTTTTTAATGTATTATCTTCGTGGATGACAATCTCATTGTCATCACAAACTGATTTTCGTGCACCAGTTTGTAAACAGGGTAAATCTATGAAAGAAAAAATCTTGTCGGATTTACATGTAGAAATCTAAACTTGGCAGTAGTTATCCTCATTTTTTTGTCAGTGCTGAATTTATTAAAATACCTTCTACAAAAGATTAACTATTTGAACTTGAAATATAAATAATTTCTTGATCGTAAATGTAGATTTAAGGAAACAATTTCTTGGGGATGTCGGCCTTTCTTTTTCATTGACGTTTCGGTATTTTATTTATACCATAATCATGATTCAAAGAAAATACAAATCAATACAGATTATAATGATGAGTCTGCAATTAAAAATGAAACGAGCAGTATTCGTACAACACACATCACATATGAAGTCTCGTTTCATTTTTAATTGCTGACTCGTCATTATAAACTGTAATGATTTGTATTTTCTTTGAATCATGATTATGGTATAAATAAAATACCGAAACGTCGATGAAAAAGAAAAATTAAATTTATTTAATACCTGGACCGACATCCCCAAGAAATTGTTTCCTTAAATTAACCATTTGGTTTTTTGTACAATAATTTTACGCAAATGTGTTATATTTGCAAAATTTTACAACAAGCCTGCTGAAGAAATACCAATGAAAGTTAAAGAGTACTAAATCAAACGCAGGTGTATTTGGCGACGGTGCTGCCATGAACGGTCGTGTCAGTTTTCAATACGGGGGTAAGTACGGCTTTTATGACGCGACGCTACGTGGCATTCGTCGTAAGAATATTTTTGTTGCTACGACTGACCGGTATAAATTTGCATTATCTACAAAATAAAATAAAATGCAATTTTAGTTTATTTTGTAGACAATGTAAATTAATTTCAATGTTCAATCCTGGGGGAACCGGGTTCGATCCCAACAGACGCCAAATATTTCCAATTTTAAATGGCACAAAAGTGACCCCTGTGGTGCACTCTCCACACCAGCTATGCCAGTGCCCGTGAGGTGACGCCTGGTAAGCGCCCACACGGTAAAATATATCGTCATCATTACCGATGTGTTGTAGATACTGGCACACCCAGAAATGGGTAATATGCCGTGATGATATATTTATTTATTTATTTATTTATGTTTTGTATCGGCCAGGCGTCCGACGATGGCTCCTCTTTTTATTATATCTTTGGATTCAGCAGAAAATTTTACATATGATACAACAAAAAAATTTTATCCATGATCAACCACTTCCGGTATAATTCTATTTTTTTGATTTTTTCTATAAAAACGGCTACTCCTTTATCACTTCATATGTCGTGAATGTAGTCGAAGTTCTATAATCTATAAAAACAGTTATATAAAGAAAGCTTTTGTTTACACTAATATAAAATAATAATCGACAATTTCTGAAAAAATGTAATTTCTACGTTAACCTAAAAAGTTCAAAAAAATCAAAAAACTCAACTTTTTTAAATGGAATACCAAATTTTTTATTATTTAAATGAATTCTTCGTTAAAAATAGGGGTAGTTGTTGTAGCATGTCCTATGTTGAAAGTAAATAGATTTTTAGCAATTTACATTTTCTCCATTTTACTAAAAATCTATCAACTTTAAGCATAGGACATACTACAGAAGCTACCTCTGTTTTTAACGGTGAATTTATTTAAATAATAAAAATGGCGTGTTCTATTTAAAAAACTTGAGTTTTTTTTTAAATTTTTTGAAGTTTAGCTTAACGTTGACGTAAAAATTACAATTTTTCAAAAAATGTCGATTATTAATTTACATTAGTGTAAACAAAAGCTTTCTTTATAAAACTGTTTTTACAGATTATAGAAATTCGATTCCATTCTCGAGATATGGAATAATAAAGAAGTGGCCGTTTTTAGAGAAAAAAATCAAAAATCAAGTTATTAATCTTGAGTAAAATGTGTTTATTTATTCATATGTAATTTTTTTACTGAATCCAATGGTAAAATAAAAATATAACATTCCATTTAAAATAAGAAAGTTAGGTAGTACTTCCGGTTAAACCGGAAGTGCCATTGATTTGAAAATATTTTACTTGCAACGGACATGTCGGAAAACCCCTAGATACCAAATTTCGTAAAATAATATTAAATAGTTTTTAAAATAAAGAGAGCGTAAACTAGTCCTAGGATCCTGTATAGTTCGTATACATTAGCGTGTATTTTAGCATTATTGTGTCTCGTGTTGATTTAATATATTTATGTACGATTAGGTGAAAATCTTGCCGAGGTGGGAGCCCAAGAAACATCATCTGTAGTCGTTGAAACTGTCCAGAAAGTTGCGAAGGGTGGTGGTCTAAGAGCTAGTACTATTTTGCCTCATTTCAAGTCTGACGCTAGCAAAGTAACTTCCAAGGGCATGGGTTTAAAGAAGGCATATTTAGCTAAACAAAATCAATTTACAGTCTCTGCAGCCGATGCTGGTATGTAGTATTATTTGCAGGGCAAGAAACCGGCTTTTAAACACCGATTAATCAGTATTTTAAGTATAAATACATGATAAAAACGGGCTTTCAAAACTGTTTTAAAAAATAGGGAAGTTCTTATTTTCAATTATTTTTAATTTTATTTGAATATAAAAAATACAGAGTGATCAAAAAGAAATGATACAGTTGGCAATACAATTCTGAGGATCTTTTTATTCCACAGTTTACACAAACACAGGTGAAAGCGGAAGTACTATATGACATGTCATTTTAAGAATAAATGTAAATAGGTTATGTCAGAGGTGAGTCCTGAGTACAAATAGGATTTTGAGTGATTGAAATGCTTTAGATTATTGCTTATGGGTAATATAAGAAATATAAGTACGTGGGTGAGGGAAACTACAACCATTTTAATCAAAAATTGTAAATATACCCAAATTTAAATTTGCAAATGTCACTGTCAACAACAGGAAATAAATTTTTGTATCAGTGTTACCAATTTCAAGTAATTTTTTGTTATTGCCTACTGAATCATTATTTTTGATCACTCTGTACTTTTTATGCCATAATAAATAGAAAAAACTTTTTCTGACGGACATAGAAAAGATAAAGAAGTGTCTAAGGGCTCGTTAATGTGTAAGATGAATGTTGGTGTAGCTCGTCCAGCAATAATTTGAACAAATAACTTTTAAATCCTCCGTATTAATACTAATCGTTGCTACTGCGAAATTTTTTGCGTTTCACGTAAATATAGTTTTTTTTTCAATGTACATAATATGTCTATGAAAGTTGAAAATTGCTTGAAACTATTTAAATAGACAAAAGTTTTATAAGGGTTCCGAAGGAACGTAGTAGCATAGTAAAATTCTTATCCAAGATACTAATGCTTGCTTTAATAATGAACGCTCATTACTGAACTGAACACCCTGGTAATGCCAAAATGTATAGGTACACAAGTTACAGGATTGTATTGAATGATATTTCAAAAAAAAATTAAGTACCTTTATAAATTTACAAATTATAATATTGTAGTAGATTTCCTTGTTACTAACATAGAAAATTCATACTTCATACATTTTGCTTCTGTTTAGCCATATACAGGTGTATATCGAAAAGTGAGACATAGGCATTTGAGAAATCAGTTTTTCTTTGTACAAACATTACCTAATTATTTTATGCAAAAATACTTCAAATAAAAGTTATAGAGATTTAAATTCTGCATCTAAGTCATGCGAAATGATTATTCTAGCTTTTCATATAAACTTAAAATTAATTATAAAGTAACAGTTTTTATGAGCTATTAGTCTATTCAGCCATAGATTAATGACAAAAAATAAACAAATGCGTTATTCTTAACTGCTAATTAAAACTAAATTTAGATAAAAGTAATAAATTAACACAAAACACAAAAAGGTAAAGTGTTTTAGTTCTAACTGATATTTAAAAACTGCATTTCTTTATTTTTTGTCATAAATCCATGGCTGCCTATACTAAAAGTTCATAAAAATTGTAACTTTGTAATTAAATCTTACGTTTACATGAAGAGCTAATTGCATCACATGATTAAGATGCAGAATTTAAATCTCTATAACGTTTATTAGATGTATTTCTGCATAAAATAATTAGGTAACGTTTACTCAAAGAAAAACTGATTTCCCATGTTAAACGAATAAAATAATTAGGTAACGTTTACTCAAAGAAAAACTGATTTCCCATGTTAAACGAATGTGTCCCACTTTTCGATTTACATTCTGTACATATTATAGATTTAAATTTTTCAGATTCTGAAACTCATCGCCAAGATTTTGATAAAAATATTTGATGTACGGTTAAGGAAATCTACTACAATATTATTATAATTTGTAAAATTTAAAGTTTTGTATTACCATGGCCTTTCATCACTTCTTAACATATTGTCCTAATCCGATTTGATTTTTACTCTGTTTTATTTTGCCGTGGTGTTTGACATATGTGAGTGATTAGTTTTGTTATAATAATGATTTGTTGTTGATAAATTCTAAAAAAATAATAATACCGAAACAAAATAATCCACCACATTTATATTCTGTTTTAAATTCTATCTAAGAGGTCATGGTAGTGCTTTCAGTAAAATTCCCTATTAGAAAGGTACACGTTAAATGTTAAATGCCGACGTCATAAGCGGCGATGACGTTTTTGCGTGGACCTATATTTCATATTAACGTGCCCCTAGACATTTTCAAAATGAATAAAAAACTTTTTTTAACGGGCGTAGAAAAGATAATAAAAAATATTTTGTTTTGTAGATTATTTTAATAAACTGGTTAATATAACTAATTTAAAAATCGTTTTCTTTTTATAAAAAAAAAAAACCGGTTAACCACTATTACCGTTATTTTTTCGGTTTCTTGCCCTGAATGCTGCGATTTTTTTCTTAATAATGTTTGATTTTTGTTTAGGGACTAATATTTTATTCGTTGGAGTACACGGTCCAAAGGGGCCCTGCGACGAAGTGTATATTAAGCATACTGGCAGAAATCAGTATCAAGTTAGTTACGTAGTCCGTGAAAGAGGCGAATATATTATCATTGTTAAATGGGGGGATGACCACATCCCTGGTTCTCCATACAAAGTTGAAGTATAAAATCATAATCTGTTGCTTCATATCAACTAAATATTTACATTATGAATCATAGTTGAGATAGATATGATATTACATATAACAAAATTTTTAAATCGTATGAATTTATACATTATTTTAGTTCAAATAACGATTATATCCATGTCAAGGTTAAAATCTCAATTTATATAAAATATATATAATCTGTGTTTATCGTATTTTTAATTTAATAAAGCACATAAAATATATAAAATACTGTTTTTTCCTTGCCATTTCCTTCCCGTTAGAATTAAGTTTGATATCTGGGTGACAAAACCACAATGATAAAAGTTGCTCCTATCAATCATTTCCCGGCTTTAGGCTATTTCAACTTTCCTTTTTCCCTTACTCCGGTTCTGGTTTTATCACCTGTTTGCTGCATGCGTACGCACAGACCATGCGGCTAAAACCTGACGTTGCTTGAGTTTGTCATTGAATTTGTGTCCCGTGTTATTGTGAGAGGCGAATTATACAAATCATTGTGACAGTGTAATATTAGAGGTATAAAGGTATATCAACCGATTTCGAAATGTTTGGAAGTAAGTACATATTTAATAATTCATATTATAATAGTATTGCGTGTTGACATTCAAAATAATGTATAAAATGTATTAAGTTCTTTCATATTCAATGTTTTTAACATATTTTTTAAATAAATTTTGTTTTAATGAATTAAAAGATATATTGCTACAAAAAGTATTGTTAATTTATTAAGTACTTATTACATTAAAAAATAATTCAATGTATGTATATTCACTTTATGTTTTGTGTTCTGTACGTAAATTGTAATAGATTTATATTTTTTACAGCTAATTGTACAGAGGAGAGTTTGACTTTAATAAGAAATTCTTTAAAATCAACTGATATAGATCATGATGGCACACATTTCGATGGAAATGACTTACATATTTTTGTCATATTGGGTGCATCGGTAAGAATATTTTTTAAACAAAATGCATAATTTATAGTTTATAGAGAATCCTTATACACAAAAGACTATTTTTTATTTGGAAATGAATGAAGTATTAATATTTTCTTGCCTATTTTACATGGTATTTAGTTAAAAACAATAAATAATGTTGAATACTTGAAGTTTCAACAATATTTTGTACAGTGCTCTACTGTTCTTCTTTATTTGATTGCTTCTTTATAATTTAGCATAAAAAATATATTTATTTGTCTCAAAACGCTTAATAGTTATCAACATATTTATTTATTTTTCCAAATTTTGTAAAGGAACCGGTATTTTTCCATTATTCGCATTGTAAAGAAAATGCATTTATGCAATACAAGAAATTAAAACTTTGCTTTAAAATGTAAAACAATTTAACCGGGTCTACGAAAAAAAATTAAATTTGTAATGGGTTTCAGAAAGTCACGTGACTTTTTCTTTGCTTTCGTAGACTGTCAGATTCAAGGTTAAAGAAGTCAAATACTCGAACGATTGTTCTGAAGCCGGGGACACATTGAAACAAACATTGTTAGTGAACATTTATTTCTTTTACTGCGTATTCATGGAAAAATTTTTTTGTTAACGAACATTGTTATTACGTCGCAAAATGTTAGTAAGAACGTATTATAGCTAACGTGGGCATCCTAATCAACCTGAAAACATCGACTATAATATATTTGGCTTGTAAATTAATTCCTTCCCCTTTATACCAATTTTCGATTTTGATAGAATATAATAATAGCAAATAATAATTACAAATAAATGCCAATATGCGTAAGTCCCTCATTATTACATTTCGACTCGTCCAAATGCGAATTTTAGGTTCTGCGCATACAAGGTCAGTCTCAACACGCGGGCACTATAACATTCTACATCTGCTAAGTGCTAACAAATGTTAGTGAACATATTACTAAACACTGAGCTTCACCTGTTGCCATGGTGATAGCTTCATCAGTTTTTTTTTTTTTTTTCGTCGTTCCTATTATGATTACCAATAAATCCTGGAGTTGATTTACTCAAATAACCTGTAAAAATGTATTATAATGGGGTATTCCGACATTTTTTAAAAATATTTTTTTACATTAGTACAGACCAGTAGGACTCTGAATATCTAACTTTGAGTACGAAAATGTATGCATCACATGAGATATGAATTTTAAAAAATTTCATCGAAATTCAAATTTTCATATCATAGCGCGCTTATGACGTCAACTCGATGGTGACATCTGCAACGAACTTCAGCGCCTAAATCCACATGTTCATGACAACCATTTGCTTGTTTACATATGATTTTAGTAGCAGCGTGTATTTCGGTGTCTGTCCTGTGTTTGTTTATGTAAAAATAGGAGTAATAATTATAAAGTGGATGAAATGTCAAACAAGAAATATACCCGCGCGTGTTAACTACTGGCTCCATCTGTGTTTTTAAACGAGAATATTTACTTTGAAATAAGCAACAGATTATCAACTTGACGTCACAAATTTCAAGGACGTTTCTAGAGCTGTAAAAATTCCAATTTTGTAACATTAAATTATGAATTAAAACTTTTTATTATTAAACATGTTTTATTATATTTTTCTACTATATGAAGATGGAAACTATAGAAAAAAGTTATTATTTTGCATTAATTCCATATCACCGGAATACCCCACTGGATTTCACAAAAGGAAAACTAATTTTTACCATTTTGCTGAAGATGGGCTAATTATTGCCCGAAACGTTCAAATAACATATTTGTACATTTTTGAAATAAATATATGAAATCATTCGACATTAAACACTGTTAGCTAACAATGTTCGTTTGAATGTGGGCCCGGCTTAATGGAATGGTTTTGTAAGGCACTTGTTTAAAATAAGTATTATTTTTTCACAGGGTGACTTAGCAAAAAAGAAAATCTACCCCACGTTATGGTGGTTGTACAGGGATAAACTGTTACCAACAAAAACACTATTTTATGGATATGCTCGCAGCAAATTGGAGATAAGTGAGATTGCAGAAAAATGCCGTCCTTATATGAGTGTAATATGAAACTATTATAATTTATTTTAAATAATTAATATGTTTAATTTTAGATAACTCCTGATGATACTGAACGTCTTGAATCATTTTGGAAATGTAATCATTATGTAGCGGGTAGTTATAATTCAAGACAAGATTTTGAGTTGTTAAATCAACAGTTACACAGACATGAAACTAGTAAAGTTGCTAATCGTATTTTTTACTTAGCATTACCGCCATCAGTATTTGAACCCGTTACAGTTCATATTCGCAATGCTTGCATTGGTCAAAAGTAAGAAAAAAAAAATTCCTTTAATCTTTTGCAAGGCTGGGACATCCGTCCATTAATAAAGTGTTTATTTTTAATATTGAATACCTATATAATAACTACAGAGTGATAAAAAAGTGATTCAGGTGGCAATAACAAAAAATTACTTGAAATTAGTAATACTGATACAAAAATGTATTTCCCGTTGTTGACAGTGACATTTAAAAATTTAAATTTGGGTATATTTACAATTTTTTATTAAAGTGGTAAATTGTTGTTGTTTCCCTTACCTACGTACTTTTATTTCTTACATTATCCATCAGCAATAATCTAAAGCACTTCAATCACTGAAAATCCTATTAGCTGTCAGGCCCCACCTTTGACATAACCTATTTGTATTTATTGTCAAAATTACATGTCAAATAATATTTCCTCTTTCACCAGGTGTTGTGTAAACTGTGGAATAAAAAAATCCCCAGAATTGTTTTGCCAACTGCATCATTTCTTTTTGATCACTCTGTATTAAATAAAATTATTATTTCTGTGTCGGTTAGTTATGGACTAGTATATATATATAATAGGGTATTTCACCATTTTTTTTTTTTAAATAAACATTTTTTGTTTGTTCTCACAATGAACCATTTCGCTATTTTTGGCCCGTTCGATAAGAATTATTTTTCTGAATTCAAATATATTGTGAAAAATTCAATTGAAATTTATATAATTTTATTTTTATAGTTATTTTTCAGTAGGCTATGTATGAAAAACAAAAACTGTTATCTGTCAATTTGAATTATTTAGTGCATAATTCCTAATAATAATAGAACACTATTTATAAAGTTATTAATAAATATTTGTTTTGTTTTAATTTAAGCTCAATTGTTTTTCATACGTAGCCTACTGAAAAATAACTACATATAAAAATTAAAATACTTGAAATTTTACTTGACTTTTTCTCAATATTTTTATTTAAGGATATAAAATAATTACATGGTTGAATTCAAAAATAAATACTCTATCAATTGGGCATAAAAATTTATATACCATCCAATTTAAAAAAATATACTTTATGTTACAGTTTGAGAACCACTAGTTTAAAAAAAATTCTTCAATAAGTGAATGTCCCAATCGATTTACTATAACTTTTATTTCAATGATTTTCTTCTATTCCCAATAATAATGAAAATATCGAGGTCCCGTATCCGTGAAACAGCCTGTATATATTCTAATTTTTAGGGGATGGACGCGAATTATCGTGGAAAAACCATTCGGGAGGGATGCTGAATCATCTCAGAAACTTTCCGACCATATGGCTTCTTTATTTAAAGAAACTCAACTATACCGTATTGATCATTATTTGGGTAAAGAAATGGTACAAAACTTAATGACCTTGAGATTTGGAAATAGGATATTTAGTCCTACTTGGAACAGAGAACATATAGCTTCTGTACAAATAACTTTTAAAGAACCATTTGGTACTCATGGTCGCGGAGGATATTTTGATGAATTTGGCATCATACGTGATGTCATGCAAAATCATCTTTTACAAATTTTAAGTTTAGTAGCAATGGAAAAGCCGACATCTTGTCATCCAGATGATATTCGAAATGAAAAAGTATTATCACATTAAAATAAATCGTTGAATATTTCATTTTTGTATTTGTAGGTGAAGGTATTAAAAAGTATAACGCCGTTAGATATAACTCAAGTAGTCTTAGGTCAGTATAATGGTAATCCAAATGGTGAAGGGGATGCCAAATTTGGTTATTTGGATGATCCAACGGTTCCAAATGGTTCTATTACTCCAACGTATGCTATGGCTATTTTGAATATTCGAAATGAACGTTGGGATGGTGTACCATTTGTTTTGAGATGTGGTAAAGGTACGTACAACACGATTAGAAAATGAGGTCTTATAAGAAAATTAACATATATATATATTTGAAATTTGTTACGATTTTCTGTTCAAATTTCTGTTTACACAACTTCAGGTTCAAACTCATTTTTCACTAAGAAACTATTGAAAATCTGACCATGTTGATTAAGCTTTTTTTACCTATTTTGTTCAGTACTATATATCCTTATAGGTAGATTCACCAAAAGAATTAGCCGTTAATTCCACTTTTAGTTCCATTTTTAACTCCTTTCGTAATTCACGAAAAAAAAATTAGTAGCTAATCCGAATTAGTGCTAATTCCAATTTTAGTATTATTTTTTAGTTCCATGAACTGTCAAATTGTTCTAATTCACAATATAGGATTAAATAAAATAATTAGTCCCAAAAATAATTTTACTATATAATTTTTTGTTTGAAATAAATTTATTCCAAGTTTACTAAATGAAGAGTGCGCATGCGGGAAGATTAAGAAGAATCTTATGGGACCGTGGCAGTGTTACGTGAATATTAAAAGAAATATTATCGTATTTTCAAAGTTTTTTTGCAAATTGTATCTATTTTATACTAATTATATACTTATTATTTATTAGTCGTGGATAAAGATGTATTGTTACATTTCATACTACTTTTTTACTTGTGTAATTAAACTTTCAGTCTCGGCGTCCGTGCTTTTTTTCATTTATTTTTGATACATAAATTTACGTATTAACACAACGTAAACGTGAGAACTCACAGAACTCAGTGCGATTGTGGCGACAGAATTAAGGTGGCAAATATTTAAACTAATTTGATGATTAAGGAATTAGCGCTAAATCCAAATTTAACTCCAACTTTATACTATTTCATGAATAGCTCTAATACTAAAACTTTTAATCCGGAATAAAAATGGGATTAACTAACTCCGAATTTAATTCTTTTGATGAACTCTTTAAAGTTTTTACCCGAACTACCTTTATTATACAGGATAAGTCTGGGACAGGGCTTCGAAAACAAACCTGAACCGAACCGAAACTGGAACCAAAGCATAACATTTTACCGAGCTCAAATCCAGAACCGAACCTCATATATATTATCCAGTTGAATTCGAATCAAATATTAAAATTCGGGTTCAGAGTTCAGCTCCGGTTCAGGTTCATTTTCAGTTCGAAACGTAAAAATAATCGTAATACAGCCACTTAATATGCCTATTTCTCAAAAAAATCGTTATGCGACGGTATATATGTTAGGTCCCATATGTTGAGAACCGTTGATATAAACTACCTATAGGATGTTAATTAAAAATCTGGCCATAGGCGTTTAATATGGGAAAACAGTTTTTCGTTGCGCAAAAGTCGCCAATTAATTTTAGACAAAAATATTTCAAATAAAAGTTGTAAATAATTATATTCTACTCGTAAATTACTAAATAGATTTAATTTTACACGTTTGGTAACTTGTAAAATCGAATATGAAATATAAATATTCCTCATTCGTAGCGATAGCCATGGAATTGAAACAAAGTTTCAAAGAAATGCGTATCGTTTGAAGTGTAAGAAATTCGGTTTTCAAATAAAAGTTACAGATATTTCAATTCTGCACGTAAATCACTACACGGGTATTATTTTGAAAATCTACCACTTAAATAACTTTTATTATTATTTATTTTCACATGTAACCTATAAAATAAATTTCTGAAATTCGAACGATAATTTCGTTTCAATTCCATGGCTATCGCTACAAATGAGCAATATTTGTACAATTTGAAATTCGATTTTACAGGTTATCAAACGAGCAAAAATAAATCTGTTTAGTGCTTTAGGCGTAGGATATAATTATCTACAACTTTTATTTGAAACATTTTTTACTAAAATTAATTGGGGAATTTTGCGCAAAGAAAAACTGTTTTCCCATGTTAAACGCCTATGGCCAGATTTTTAATTAACACTCTGTATATATTTTTGCTGATACGTGAGATTCAAAATGGCACAATTTTAATCATTTAATCAAACTCATATCTCTACAAATAAAAAGTTACTAATAGTGAGCAAGCTTATTGAAACACTTTGTATAAGTTTTAATATTTTAAATACACTATTTGATGGTAGTAAAATCAGATTTACACGATACGACTATCACCTTTATTTTTTAAATAGGAACCTACAATTATTAAAATAAAATCCGCCATTTTTTCTCTTCTTAAAGATGTAAAATTTGTATAACTACCAATAATATGAAAATATTTGAGAAAAATGTGAATTAAAAAATATCAGATAAATTTTGTTAATATTCATTTTGTTTGTAGCTTTGAACGAACGAAAAGCAGAAGTGCGCATTCAATACCGAGATGTACCTGGTGATATTTTCGACGGAAAACTAAAACGAAATGAATTAGTTATTCGCGTACAGCCTGGTGAAGCGTTGTACATTAAACTAATGACGAAAACCCCAGGCATGTCTTTTGAAATGGAAGAAACGGAACTAGATTTGACGTATGGGAGCAGATATAAAGATGTTAAAATGCCAGATGCGTATGAACGACTTATATTGGACGTTTTTTGTGGATCACAAATGCATTTTGTTAGATCTGATGAATTACATGAAGCATGGCGTATATTTACTCCTCTTTTGCATTTTATAGAGAATAATAAGATCAAACCCACCACTTACATGTAAGCAACATATTTTTACAAGCTTTTATTTTATATAAAAAATTAATTAAGCTTTTTTTTAAATATCCATGAACTTATATTTTTTTGATGTATAAAGAACTCCATAGAAACAGTTAAAGTTTGATTTGTCTGACTTACGTAGCGGCAGAAGAAGTAAATTTGTAAATAGGGGATTCCACTCATATTGAATTTTTATATAAAATATATACATAATTAATTCTACCCATACACCTGTGTGTTATTGACGCAAATTTCTTTTCTATATGGTTTATAACTTTTTTTATAAATGCTAAAATATATTACACACTTTCAAAACGCGCGGATTTTTCCGGGCTTGATGACGCTACCGAACCCGGCTCTCTTTTATTGGCCGACACTGTAAGTGGGCGTTCCCATCAACAAAACAGTGACTGCCAAACTGTTTCACTGAATATTTCGTTATGGTGGTTATGCGGCTACACGTTATTATTTTTACAATTACTTAAATACTAATAAACTATAACTTACAATATACTACATTTAAGATAAGTAATAGAAAAGAAAATAAGAACAAAATGAAATTTTCAAATATAAAGCGATATAACCTTAGCCGCACAACATGGTTTAGAACCTCTGGGTAACAGCAGCCGCTGAGAGAGAAAGTTCCATATAATGCCATTGCTCTCCACCACTGGATTCGCTTACGTCGTAAGGCGTTAAACGGTGGATACCAAATATATGCAATTTTTTTTTCCAAAAGAAGTCGGATTTTAAAAAAAGAACAATTACGGAATTTCTAAATTTAAAAATACTGTAACATATAAAAAAGTCAAGAAATCGTGGAATCCCCATTATATAACTTAAAATTGTTTTATTGGGTATACAGGTTGTTACACGGATACGGGACACCCCGATTATTTCCTTTATTATTGGAAGTAGAAGAAAATCATTCAAATAAAAGATGTAGTAGATCGAGGGGGGCATTCACTTATTGAAGAAAAAAGATTTTTAAACTAGTAGTTCTCAACCTATAACATAGTTACATTTTTTAAATACTGGGTATATATATATATATATATATATATATATATATATATATATATATATATAAGCCCATTTTTTTCTGAAGTCAACCACGTAATCATTTTATAACCTTAAATGAAAAAAAAAAAATAAGAAAAATTCAATTGAAATTTAAATAAATTTTATTTTTATATTTGTTTTTTAGTAGGGTATGTATAAAAACAAAAACTTCTGTCAATTTGAATTATTTAGTGCATTATTCCTAATAATAATAGAATACTATTTATAAAGTTATTAACAAATATTTGTTTCGATTTAATTTGTGCTCAATGGGGGATTACGGCTCAATCGAATTAAAGAAAAATAGTAAAAAAAAACGAATTTATATGCTAACGAATATTAATAAAAAAAAAAATGAAATGGTATAATTGAGATATTTCGGAAATTAAGGGTTTTTTGTTATAACGCTTCGACACTAACATGAAAATATTTTGATTGGCGACCGAGAAACCGCCTATACATGCATTACAAATAACGTGTTAGGAGGTGGGATTACTACCAATGGAAGTTAAGAAATTCAAATTCGAAAGGAGGGGCTAACATTCCTGTACTACAGTTTCCAAAGTTTTTATTTTAACATAAATTTCTTGCATTAAACTTAATAATTTAAATACACCTGTAATTATAAAGTATGTATACTTATACAGTGTTATAATATTCATTTATTTTTATGTAAATATAACTTAAAATAGCATATATTTCAAGAACATTTAGGTCCATGATGAAAACAGTTTGACATAAAAACACATAAATGTGGCGTCACGTCAATCTTTTCAAAATTCGGGAGACCATAACTCGCTTATTAATAGGAATTTTTTCCCCGGATTTTCATCAATAGTCTTAGTTTTCCTAATATTTTCAGATGAATTTATAAAAAAAAATGGTGTAATCCCCCATTGTTTTTCATAAAGAGCTTACCGAAAAATAACTAAAAATAAAATTTATTTAATTTCCTTGAATTTTTCTCAATATTTTCATTATGTAAGGATATAAGATGATTGATGATGGTTGAATTCAGAAAAAAAATACCTTATCGAATGGAGCTAAAAAATGTATATCATCCCATTTTAAAAAATATAACTTTATGTTATAGTTTGAAGCCTAATTTTTCTTCAATAATTTTTAATTGAACGATTTTCTTTTATTCCCAATGTGTCCCGAATCCGTGAAACAGCCTGTAGGTAAATGTTTCAGCGTTTAAAGAAAACTATATTTTATGAGAAGCTTAAGTGACACATTAGCTCCTAAATTATTTTTGATATAAATTCATATTTTTTTATTTGTAGATACGGTTCTCGAGGTCCAAAAGAAGCTGATGAGCTGTTAAGAAAGAATGATTTTATGTATTATGGGTCTTATAAATGGATAAAACCCACTCCTTAGCATTTTGAAAGCATTCCATCATTTAAACAGAAGATAGGATTCAAAAATATATTCCGGTGAAGGTGCTTATACATATATTTATTTTTTACATGAGCAAGATGAACAATTTATTTTACAATACTTACAATAACTGTACAGTACCTCGTAAATACAATACTAATTTAATAATATTTAAAAAAAACTCTTGAATAAATAGTTGTTATAACGGGAAGAGGTTCTCTGTAAAAAAAATATATTTTCTTAATAAATAAACTTCTTAGGTTAAGTACATTCAATCCTTAGCCATTGTTATTCACACAGCACACCTAGTAAATTTAATTAGTTACAGCGGGTATATAAAAAGTAATTGTTTTATTAGAACAATAGCAATATACATAACTGCAAGTAGCAAAAATACAGAAAGGCGTGAGTGTTAGTCAGAAACATACATTAGTTCCGTTAGTGTAATAAAGAAACATTAGCTACCGACCATGGTCTGCCTGCAGATTGTACGATATTATCCACAATACTGCGAACTACTTCTGTACTTGTTGCGTTACCTCCTAAATCTGCAAACAAAATATATTTCTCCACATTTCTGCAATAAATCGATGTTTTAACCTGGTATCCCACTGTATTTTTTTTTTATAAAAACTATTTTTTTCCTATAACCGTACGTAAAATACATACTTTACGCACTCTTTGCAATGGGTAAAGTGTAAATTTTCAAGCCCTAGTGCGTGAAAAGAAAATACGTTGCTAGGCAACGATTAAATTACTTGGAAACTAACACTAACAACATTTGAAGATGCCTGTACAGGTGGAACAAATTCGAGTTCCATATATAAAAAAATTTCTTATTATGCACCCTACAGAAAATTTATGTAGGTCTTTATGGGTCAACTTTTTGAGACAACTTTAATAGGCACCACAGGAATTTTCTATCGTCTTTTGTTTTTGAGCTACATGCTAATTTTTTTTTCTCTTATTTTTAAAATACCTCATAACTCGTTTGTTATGAGAGATACAAAAAAGATGTTTACATAATTTTAATACAGTTTTTTACATAGAATAACGTGGTGTAATTATATTTTTTCAAAACAATAATTCTCGAGATATAATACAAAAATAATATTTTTTAAATGGGAATACATGTTGAAAATAGGCTCATCTTTTTACTTATTTTAAAGCTTTTCAATGAAGCCTACATTCCTTTGTTTTAAACATGAATAAAACTTGAATTACTAATTGAAAGTGAAAATAGATTTATTAAGAAACAAAAAATGAAAAAATTAATTACAAATCATCATTTGTTTATTTTGATTATATATCTATTAATTATGTTCTAAAAATTATTTTTGGATTAGTTAATTTATTTTTTATCGGCGTTGTGGTTGACTGATTCTAAAAATTTGGAAAATATACCCTCTAAAGTATATAAATTAGGAAAATGAGTAAAAGTAATAAAAATAAAATTAAAAATAAACAATCATGATCTGTAATTGACTTTATCATTTGTTTCTTAATGCATTTCATTTTTTCACCCAAAAAAATAATATTTCAAGTTTTATTCATGTTTAAAACAAAAGAATGTAGACTTGTTATACATCGTTGAAAAGCTTATAAAATAAATAAAAAGTTGAGATTATTTTCAACATATGTTCCCATTTGAAAAATATAATATTTGTATTATATCTCAAGAATTATTAAGTTTTGAAAAAATCTAATTACACCACGTTATTCTACGTAAAAAACTGTTGAAAAATTTATCTTAACATTTTTTCTGTATCTCATAATAAGCGAGATACGAGGTATTTTCAAAATAAGCGAAAAACAAGTTTTAGCCTGTAGTTCAAAAACAAAAGACGATAGAAAATTCCTGTGGTACCTTTTGAAGGTGTCTGAAAAAGTTAGCCCATAAAGACCTACATCAGTTTTCTGTAGGATGCATAATAAGAAAGTTTTTCATATAAAGAACTCGGAATTTGTTCCATTCTGTACACTCATACTCAGTATTATGAGAAATAGCACTAACATTTTGGTTGCAGGTAAAATATTGTATGCAATTCATGTGTAAATAGTAATTTTATCTCTTGCTAATTTCCGTATTCGACTGACCAAAAAAGTACTGCTTTACACACTTGTTACATAAATATTATGTGACGTCACATCAATACAATCGTATGTATGACAGCGGTTTGTTTTGACAAATTTCATTACTTTATTTCATCTTCTATTCTTAATTAATTCCGTGCACTAACTATAGTAAAAAAAAATATACAGAGAAGACACATCATTAAAGTTTGTAACTGGATAATGACGTCGTGGAATTACTTCGTTTACATGGTATACTAATTTAATTTTAACAACGAAGCACAACTGAAAAACAGTTACTATTTCTATTGAAAAATACAAATTTGATACGCAACAAGGCAACAGTGTAAAAAAATTTACAGTGGGATACACCACTTTTCCAGGGACGTAAAACGTCCAAGAAAAAATTACAGTGAGATATCGACTTTAACTCACCCGGTGTATGAACACGGTCAACACTTAAAGTTTTCGTTATTGCATTCCCAATTACGTTTGCGTAATAATTATGGCCTAAATGTTCCAACATATCTACAGATGCGTTTAACATAGCAATAGGATTCGCAACATTTTTGCCCGCAATGGAAGATCCAGTGTTGCGGGTCCCAGGTTCAAATACGGCGTACTGAAAAAATTCTCTCAATATACCGGGAGATTTTTTATTAGTAAACACATGCGTATGTCATTACCATAGTTACATTTGAAATGATTGACAGAAATGTATTAAAGCGTTTTTTTTTTTTTTATAAGTTGTCAAAGTCATCAAACTATCATCTTTCGAAATGATGTATACAATTGAAGAAAATGTACAGGATGTAAATCGAAAAGTGAGGTATTAACATTTAAAATGGGCATTCAATTTTTCTTTGCGCAAATGGTACCTAAATATTTTATGCAAAAATACTTTAAGTAAAAGTTATAGAGATTTAAATTCTGCATCTAAATCATCTGAAACGATTATTCTAGCTAAACGTAAAAATTAATTATAGGTAGTTTTTATGAGCTTTTAGTCTAGGCAAACATGGATTTATCACAAAAAATAAACAAATAAGTTATTTTTAACTGACATTTATAACTAAGTTTGGATTAGAGCAGTAAATTAACACAAAAAGATAAAATGTTTTAGTTCTAATTGACAGTTAAAAACAATGCATTTGTTTATTTTTAGTCATAAATCCATGGCTGCCTAGACTAAAAGCTCATGAAAACTAAATAAATAAATAAATAAATATATCATCACGGCATATTACCCATTTCTGGGTGTGCCAGTATCTACAACACATGTAGACATCGGTAATGATGACGATATATTTTACCGTGTGGGCGCTTACCAGGCGTCACCTCACGGGCACTCATAGCTGGCGTGGAGAGTGCACCACAGGGGTCATTTAAAATTGGAAATATTTGGCGTCAGTTAGGATCGAACCCGGTTCCCCCAGGTTCGCGACCAGACACTCAGGCACGCGACCACGGGACCCCATAAAAAACTGAGACTATAATAAATTTTTACGTTTATATGAAGAGCTAGAATAATTGTTTTACATGATTTAGATGCAAAATTGAAATCTATAACTTTTATTTGAAGTATTTTTTGCATAAAATAATTAGGTAATGTTTACACAAAGAAAAATTGAATTCTCTATATTACACGCCTGTGTTTCTTTTTTCTATTGACACCCGTACAAATCAAAACATGGTATAATTCCAATGTGAATGTCTGATCATTATTCAATTCAAAAGTCAAGATGTCAAAATTGATCTTGAGATGTAATTTTAAGAAGATAAAGAAGGATACGGTATACTACCATTCGCCGTTTTCAATTTATTTCTACATATTTCTAAAATACGATTCCAGAATAAAAGCCTTGATTTTTTAGATAACATTTTTGACAATATCTCGTCCCAAATTGACATTTAATTAAACACTTTTAAATTAAGACATATGTTTCGTTGTTTACAGCCACCTCCGAGTTAGGTTTTCTTTCTGAACAAGCTGTATTAGAAAAATCTATAATAATAATAGAACTACAGGTGCGTCAATTGACAGCATTAAAAGAAAATTACAGTATTAAGTAAGATAATTAATAATAAGAAACATTTATACAGTTAAATGAAAATGACAATACCCTTTTGATAAAAAGAATTTCTGAAATTGACAGATGACAGTTTGATGACTTTGACAACAATCTATGTTCATTTATAAAAAAGAAACGGGATAATGCATTGCTGTCAATCATTTGAAATGTAACTACGGTATGACATACGCCCATGTTTACTGATAAAAAAACTTCCTGTAGAATTACTTATAATGGGGATTTCCAAGGCCATGCTTGTTTCAAATATGAGTATTGCATTTAATTGTAGTCTTAAACATGTTGCATTTAAACTCAGATAAGTTTAATTATAAAATGTTTCAGTAAAAAAGTGAAATTAAAAATTATTTAGTAATGTTGTGACCTATGACGTCATGGCCCCAATTCTGCTAACTTCATATCATTGGAATTTGCGCGCATGCTCTGTTTTATTAAAAAATTAAAAAAAATCCCGCTTGAATTTAAAAATATACAAAAACACATGGTAAGATTATGTTTGTTTGTTTGACTTTAGCAAAAATCGAATGGGCTCGCCCGTTTAGAAAAAAAATGAGTCCACAACTTTTAGTAGACCCTAAATATTTTCGTACTTACGTTTTAAAAAAACAAAAAAAAAAAATGTAATCCACAACGTATTCATTCTACCCTTTCATCCTACATCTGTCTCACAGCCTACACTGTTTTGGGGCGATTACGTCACAATTTTCAACAAATTTATTTTTTTCAAGTATTTTTAATTAGAAAAAAGGGGTCAAAATATTTTTTTATGATTAACAAATAAAAAATCAAAAAATTGTGAAAAAAATCCCCATTATTCATAAATAAATATCTGAACTTAAAAAAAAGAGGTAAATATACGTGCTGCAAATGGCGACACAAATTGAATAAAAAAGAATAAATACTAACATGGTCTCCGTAATTTTTGCCCGATAATAAACCAGCCCCTCCAACTAAACCACATACAACATTTGATACAATTGTACCATATAAATTTGTCATAATCATGACATCAAATTGATGCGGTTTAGAGACAAGTTGCATGCAACAATTATCAATAATCATATCATTATGTTCTATTTCAGGATATTCCTTTGCAATTTTTCTGGAGGTTTCTAAAAATAAACCATCGGATAATTTCCTACAAATAAAAATATTAATAATATATCCCAAGCAATATTTTTTCATTTCTCACATAATGTTTGCTTTATGGATGGTTGTAACTTTTTTTCTGCCGTGTCTTTTTGCATACTCAAAGGCAAATCTTGCAACACGTTCTGAATTTGATTTAGTTACAACCTTCATACTTTCAACGACGCCGTCTACACTCTAGACAAAATATTGTAAGTATCTACAACAAATAAATGCGACCGTTACTTACCTCATGTTCCAACATGGCGTATTCGCCTTCTGTATTTTGTCTAATAATAATAATATCAATATCTTTCTGACGTGCAGCTACTCCAGGATACGATTTGCAGTTTAAAATATTTACATATAAATCAAGTTCGTTTCTCAATGCTACATTTCGGGACATTACAGAGGCGCTTTTGACACGGGTTTCAATATTACCTGAAACAACCAAAAATACGTGATGTTTCCTCTAAAAAACATCCAGTGCTTTTTGGACGAACTAATTATTTTAGAGAAAAATGTTTTATACAATGCTCCTCAAACGGTAGACAAAAATTATATTCTTTTACATGACAACCTATAGGATAGTGCAGGACTGCACAACATGCGGCCCGTTCCGACTCTCATTATGGCCCGCGGCACGATATTTTAAAAAATGAAAGTGATCTCGGTTTTTATAAAAGTTTGGATAAAAATAAATTTGACAACCTAAGAGACGCAGCATTAAAAGCATTTGGCATGTATGGCAGCACATATATATGTGAACAAACATTTTCAATCATGAACTTTAATAAGAGCAAATTTCGTTCGTGTTTAACTGACGAATATTTAGAAAACATATGAAGGGTACAGGGGAAAAAGACGGTTTGTCAAAAATTGTAAAGTTTGCAGGAGACAGTTTTTAAAATTTTAAGATCGTGTCATTTTTTGGATATTGCCTTCAGCTATGCACAATTTTGATGCAGGATTCTTTACAGTTTTTTAAATGAGTACCTTAAATTAAAAAAATTGTCTGGCGTCTTATTTTGGTGAAATTTCGATTTTTTTATAATGGCGTCAAAATGAAACAGACAAGAAAGGGGTATGTCAACAAAATTTATTCTCGTGAAAATATAGCAAAATTACAAAACTCTTTTTTGAAACATTTTTGGAGAAATAAAGCTAAAGTAAAAAATTAAAACTCGAATAATTCAAGAAATAAAAACAACTTCACGAGTCTTACACTCTGTAGTTATTCTAACTCTGTAGGAATAAGATCCATCATGAAATTTTGCGAAATTTTTATCAGCTTCTCTTGATCGACGTTGCTGCACAGGATGAACTGTGATCATACCACACAAATATATGTTTTGTTCGTTCACGCTCTCCAGTAAATTTTTAAAAGGGTATTTCTGGCCGTAAAAGGAACGTTATCAAAACATTTCAATCTTTTGCAATGACAATTTTCTCCAGTTTCATGACTTTGAAGTTTAAGCTTCTTATTGACAGTGCGTAATCGTCCATACTTCTTCTTTTTTTCCCTTCTTCTTCAACGCAATAACTTCTTTCATCATCTTCTTTTGCTTCACCTTCCATTATTTTCAATAAACAATTAACTACAACTTGGCACTCTTCTACACAAATTCACAAACACCGGCGGAGATAAGAACTGACAAAAACATAATGACTCAATCAAACGCGTGACAACTTTCTTGAGACATGAGAGTAGACATTCCCCCTTTTTGCTTGGTATCGCGTGGACATCCCGTATTCTTCCCCTGTACGCCAAATTTTTCAATAGTAATAACTTCTGATTTACCGTGTTTTTCCCCAAAAGGAATATACTGCGTAAAACACTCGGTCTTTGGCTACAAAACGGCATGAGAATCCTATTATATAATTTTTAGTGACAAACCGCCTTCTTCCCTTGTACCCTTCATATTAAAAACATCAACATCAAATATGAATCCAGAATTTGAGAAACTTGTTGCTGGCATGAGATGCATTGTCTCACATTAACACTTTTGCTGTTCTGTTTATTATTGATTAATTAATTTTTTATTATCTATTTTATTTACATTTACAATATTATATAAATAAGTTACTTATTGTGATTTTTTTTTGTTTTCAAAATTTAAAATAAATGTTCAAGTATTTGACATAAATAAATGAGAAAATAAGAATAATTAATTGTAATATTGATTAATTTTGTTGATTTAAAAAAAAAAAATTTCATAGGAAACTACTGCGGCCCGCGCTTTAAGTTCCGGTTTCTGTTTTGGCCCTGAATTGCTTTTGAGTTCAGCCCTGGGATAGTGACTCAGACATAGAACTTTAACATGGAAAATCAGATTTTTATAATTTTCTGTTTCCCTAATTATTTTACGTAAAAAAAGTTTCAAATAAAAAGTTAAAATTTTACATCTGAGTCAATAAGCACAATTAATTTAGGATGTTTTGTAACGGCAGAAATTATGTATGAAAATGTTGAAAATCACCCCAAAAATACAGATAGTAATGAAAAAAAAAAAATAAATAAATGTCAAATAGTTTATTAGTCAAGTTAGATTGAATTTATTTATAATCTTATTTGTAATTTATGTTCAAGTGAATAATTACGTATTTAAATTAATAAATAATTGATCAGTTCAACAGAAAGTACAAATAACACCTAATAAATAAGCTAAACCCTAAATTGACAGATAAATGGTTAAACATTTGTTACTTTATTTGTTTTTAATTTCACGGCTATTGCTATTTTTGAGAAGCCTTATTGATTCAGATGTAAAATTTCAAGCTCAACAACTTTTATTTGAAACTTTCTTAAAATAATCAGGGCATCGAACGCGCCAAAAACATGGTTCGGGTCAGGTTAATTTGTTTTTTGAGAGATGGGTTCGTATGCGGTTCTGGTTCAAGAATTAATTAAATTTGCAGTTTTGTTTCGGGTTTAGATTCGGTTCGACTTAATGAAAACTGAATTAATGTTCCTTGAATAACAATCTTTAGCAATAATTTAAAATGAGAGCCGGAATTTATATGTAATGCAACGAAAGACAAGAACACGAACACAATTTTCAGGAACAGTCAACACATGCAGCCAGGTAGATGCAGAAAATTAACCAAAACCGGAGCTGAAGTCTGAACTCTAATTTTAATACTCGGTTCGGTTCCGACTCGGGTTCTATTGAAAAATATATGAGATTCGATTCTGAGTTTGGGTTCGCTAAAATGTTCCGGTTTTGGTTCGGGTTGGATGCCCTGCTAAAAATACAATAAAATACTATAAGACAATCTTATAGAAGACCAAGGGCGACATCCGACTAGAGAAAAACATATTTTTTTGAATCAGTGGTTCTCAAGTTACAACACAAAGTTATACAGGTGTCCCAAATTTAAACGGCATAACTTGAACCATGGATTAAACATGTAAAAATAAGGTGACAAGTTCATTTGAGCAAATGTCCGTAAATGCTTTGTTTCAGAGATATTCATGTTTTTCTTATTGGAGCAGCGCTACTTTAAAAAGTCAACTTTATAACGAGATATTAAATATTATCTTATTAAGTTGCGACATAATAATTAAATTAATTATAGGTACCTAATTATTACCTAATTTCAATACAAAATTTAGTTTGTTCTCCTGATGCCAGGGCAAAAATGAAAATTATCGATGAATTCAAACAAATTTATTATTTATGTACAATAAAATAATAACGATTTTTCATAACATTTGTTTAAAATGTTCAACTGTAAGACAGAAATTCTCATCTTTGGTTACATGAAAATCCACATGCAATTAAAGAGAAAAATTTCCACTATGAATTTCAATGTAATGTTTGGCTAGGTATTATTGAAAATAATTAATAGGCCCTTTCTTTTTGCCACATCGTTTAAGTTCAGAGAGGCTCTACAATTTTCTAAATAATGATTTGAATGATTTAATGGAAGAAGTTACATTAGCATTAAGAAGAAACTCTTGGCTACAGTTAGATGGCTGCCCAGCACATTATGGGGACAACCAAGAGAGTGGTTAAATTTACACTATCCACAACGGTGGATTGATCGCAGAGGACCTGTACCATGGCCAGCCCGTTCATCCGATATAACACCTTTTGATTTCTTTGCTTGGCGTGCCATAAAAGAAAGAGATTATGATGAACCGATAGATAATTTGGACACTACGCAGAACAATTATTCAAGTTTGCGAAACCATATCTCCCGAGCAATGTCGGGCTGTCACGAAGCGACCTATTCAGATTGTTGTCGTGCCTGTTTGCTTGCTACAGGTGAACATTTTGAACAAATGTTATAAAATATTATTATTTTATTGCACATAAATAATAGATTTGTTTGAATTTATCGATAATTTTCATTTTTGCCCCAAACTCAGCAAGCAAACTAAACTTTGCATTGAAATTAGGTAATAGCCAAAGCATGTACCACACATTAATTTAATTATTGTGACAACTTAATAAGATAATATTTGATATCTCGTTATAAAGTTGATTTTTTAAAGTAGCGCTGCTCCAAAAAGAAAAACATGAATATCTCTGAAACAAAGCATTTACGGACATTTGCTCAAATGAACTTGTAACCTTATTTTTACATGTTTAATCTATGGTTCAAGTTATGCCGTTTAAATCTGGGACATTCTGTATAGTTGGAGTCACGATGATCGACTGGAGATTGATGTGGGAGAAAATAAAGTATTCGGAACTGCAGTCTGTACGCTTTTATTGATTTTAAAACCTAAGTTTCGTACAATTTTATAAAATTGTACATTCTATCTGGGCCGTTATATTATATTTATATAAAAAATAGTTTCATCACTATTATAACGTGTATTTCACATATTCATTTTCGATGTTTGTTAACGGTTATTTTCATCATTTTTTCTGACTTGATTTAACCCTGAAGAGGACCATAGTAATGATCGAAACGCAGGTTTTAAAATCAATAAAAGCGTACAGACTGCAGTTCCGAATACTTTATTTTCTTCCACAAAGTTATATGTTTTTAAAGGGATGGTATATTATATTTTTTAGGGCCATTCGATATTTTTTTTATTCAACCATGTATTCATTTTATATTCTTATGTAATAAAGAACTGAGAAAAATTCAATTGAAATTTAAATAAATTTTATTTTTTTACTTATTTTACAGTGGGCTTTTCTGATTTCACCGATATAAATATTGTACATGGTTGTATATATAACAAAAAAAATATATTAAAAATTAGAAATTATGTTTCGATATTGAAGTAGGGTATGCAACTATTGATACAACTGTTGCCATGGTTACGATAGTATGTTATTTTCTCATATCTAAAATAGCAAAGTAACAAAACTATCTGTCACCTGTATCATTTGTTTGTATTTGTTTATTGCATAGCCTACTTTAACATTATTTCTAATTTTTAATATAATTTTTCTCGAAATATTTGTTATACAACTCGATGCTCTACTTATATCGTTGAAATAATTACATAAGGTACCATTTTAAAAAATATAATTTTGTTCTACAACTTGAGAATCTTTGGTTGAATTTTCGATTTGTTATTACTGATAAATTAGCCCCATATTCCTGCTCATTTTTTGTAAAAAACATTTTTCACCAAAATCATTAGTTCGCCCAAAAAAGCACTGGTTATGTTAAAGAAAATATGTATATTTCACAATGTAAGGATCTTATAACAATTGAAGTACGCAGCACCACCTATATTAACTAACTCTAGGCAATGAATATTGAATGGGGACCTATGATTTTACAATGGGGGCTGTTAGGCAAAGCTATCGCAGATGGCAGCACTCCAGTAAAAGCGATTTGAATGATTAAAAGCGGGGAAAATAATGGCGGTTATTACGAATATTTTGATATAAAAATAATTAGATAAAAATACATAAGAAACATTGTACACAATTTAACAATAATTTTGCAACACTTTTATTGCAATCGTAAATCCTTAACAATAAAATCAAATTGTCAAAATTTGACAGCGACAGTAGCGAGTCATCCGACAGTATTTTCAGTTTGCATTCTCTGTGGGTAAATACATATTATGGAAAATAATTATAATTTGTGGTCCATTAATAATTTAAAAGAGGAATTAAGGTTATACTTCTTATGAGCGTTGTTGGTTGTCAGATTTGATACCAGAATGTGCAATTGTAGACAAATTTTGTACTAGCGCTTAATTGCTCACAAGCACATTTCATTGCTGAATCGCAGAGAGCTATTGCTGGAGTGGCGCCATTAGTTCATCAAAATCCCACTGACAGCTCTCATTTTACTGTTGCCATCTACTGAGTTCTGACCTCTTAGACAAAGACGACAAGCTCGAAGAGAGAGAGAGAGAGAGACTGTAAAGAACTACCATGACCTCTTAGATAGAATTTAAAATAGTGTTTAAATGTGGTGTTATATTTTTCGACATTGTTTTTAAGCGTATTATTGAAAATTAGTACCAAATATGCCAAATTTTAATGTGGTTGAAGAGCCTATTAAAACGGAAACTTGTAGTATTATTTTCATTAGCTTATAAAATAATTATTTCCTCATATATTAGAAATAATGATAATTAAATGATTTATACTGCGTTATTTAAGTTTTTGTGTAAATATCCTAATCTTATAATTGAAAAGTGGAGCATGGTAAGATGGCGGCAAGCGATTCCCCCTTTCGTCTCATGGCTTCAATGTCATTGTCAAAAACTCACCGTATGCTCTCTTTACTCTGAGATCACCACCGCCTCCCATACGTTGAACCGAGAAGAGAGGCTATGATAATACAAAACAAATTCTCTCTTCGAGCTTGCCGTCTTCTTCTATAGATATGTGGTACTGGAGGAGAGGATGTATTTATGTTGTGTGACGACAATTACATAAGTCCCCATTTAAATCCCATAAATAATAATATATATGAATGTTCTATGCCTAGATCTTCGAAAATATCTTTCGATATAAAATATATTGTTTTAAATCATGAATTTACAGTACAGCACATGTTAAATGAAATAAAAATATTGAAATGCTTACATATCTAATCAAATAAAGCGCTAGTGTAGTATCATTTGCCTTTTGTTCATTTTCATATTTTGTAGGACGCCTGTACATCGTCATCTGCAAGAGTTTTAACAAGAAGATGGATAAATTTGCCTGGATTTTTTTTTCAATGGAAGAATTTTTATTATTTGAATTCGTTTACTTGCGTTGTTTCCCTTTTAAGCCACGAGGACTGAGGTCCTCAGGTATAACTTTTTTATTTCATTTGATTATTACACTTTGCGTTAGTTACAAAATTTACCACTTATGGCGCATTTTAATCACGAATTCAATTATATCATGCACGATTTTTCAATTTTAAATTTATTCAATAGAGGAATTAAAAATAATAGACCCGTATTTTTTATTTTTTCCTCACATCGATCTTTAATAAAGAAAAAATTACAGCTGAAAATGACATTCTTTAAAACGCAGCTGAAATTCCTCGCTTCGTCCCTAGCCAAGGGACGTACGCTGCTCTCAGCATCGGCCATTTTGATTTTCACACTATTTTAAAGTTTAACATTGTAAATAAGATTTTCCTTGCGCAAAACTTCCCATTTAATTTTAGACAAAAATATTTCAAATAAATGTTGTAGAGAATTAAATTCTACACGTAAATCACTAATCAAATTTTATTTTACTTACTTAATAAGCTGTAAAATTCAATTTGAAATTTTATTAATACAGCTCATTTGTAGTGATAGCCATGGAATTTAAACAAAATTGCAAAAAAATACATATGGTTTGAATTGTCAGAATTTCGATTTTGCAGGTTACAAAATAAAAATAAATAAAATCTGTGTAGTGATTCGGACGTAGATCATAAAACAAAATATATTTAGGGAGTTATGTGTAGAATATAATAGACACTTACAGAATTGACGTCACATGCAAGAGAGAGATAGAAGATCACGTCCAAACATACCTCCCCTCGTAGTCTTACTTCCCGCTCCATGATCCTATCTGTCATTATGTTTGCATCTGTCATTCAGTGTTAACCTAATTCTTTATTGTGATTTGTTCATTGTGTTTAATAAAAATCAGTTTAAAACCAGATGTGCCTGGGGCAACTTTTTTGTTTGATAATATTGAAGATCACTCGATTATTCAACTAAAACGATGGCTGGAGTGTAGAGGTCTACGGCTGATGACAGGTCTTTGTTTGGAAGTGGTAACCATAGCAACCTTTAGTTCCATGCTTTGCTGCTAGATGCGCTCAGGCAAATTGCAATTGTGTGTCTATTATCTGCAATTTTTGTTTGAAAACAAATTTTTGACAGTTCAAACTATATGCATTGCTTTGTAAATTTGTTTAAATTCCATGGCTATCACTACAAATGAGCAATATTTATAAAATTTCAAATTGAATTTTACATGTTACTAAACATGCAAAATAAAATCTCATCAGTGATTTGGGTGCAGAATTTAATTCTCTAAAACATTTATTTGGAATACTTTTTGTCTTAAATTAAATAGGGTTTTTAAAAATTATGTGTTCATATAATAAATCTCTACTAAATGAGTCTGAACTTGCAGTTCCAGCAGTTTACGTCACAACATGGGTGGTTTTCGCAACTTTTTAAAAATATCATACTTTAAAACAATTTTATACAACAAAAAAAAAAAAATTAATCATACAGAACGATAAATTGGACTATGCTTGTTCGATTTAAACAAAAAAGGATTTTTTTTTCGTGACCTTACCTTTAATTGCAACTCCGTTACGCTTAATAGAAGTAATTGCGTATTCTAAATCTTCATTACTATCAGAATTCTGATCGATGGGTATAGTTTCAAAATCAACGGGAGCACCAGCATATCGAAAAACTTCTTTCACGTAGCTCATCAACTCTGGTCCAATTCCACCACCAGGCAACATAGTAACTGCATGTCTACCTCCATATAGGGCTTTGGGGATTGCTGCCTTTAATAAAATGTAATTTTATACAAATATGACAAAAAATAATCAGATAAGAATGTGTGGCGAAGGATGATTGTAATGACGTATTTACGTGGTGTATGTGGGTTAATACGGGATCGCGTGAGATATAATTTGGTGTATGAAGAATGTTGTTAAGAGAGTTGGAGTGAGTGTATAAGTGGATGGATGTGATTTGTAGTATGCTAAAGTTTTCGAGTGGGAAGAGAAGAAGAGCATGTATGAATACGATTATGAATGTGGCTGAGGCGAAAAAAGTTTCATAACTATTGTGGTATGAATGTTCTTAAGAGAGTGGAATAACTCAAATGAACTCTTTGTATGAATGTGGTAATGTGGACGAGGTAAAAGAAGTATGACTGGACAGGAATGATTGTTGCGTGAGTAACTATTATTGTGGTCCTGATACGGGATTTCGCTACCGAAAATCGGTTATGTTAAGAATGAGGAATATTTGCTGTGTACGGTTAGTAAGAATGTTAAAAGAATGAAGTGAGTCAGTTGAGCTTTTAGTCTTATTGTTATTGTTTTCGGGTTTTTGCTAACCCACTAAGTGGGACACGCGTGATATTTATGTATGTATGTATGTATGTATGATAATCATTTACGTACCACTTTTCGCACTAAGGGGGTTTTGTGTTGTATATCAAAGGCTGATTGAGTAGATGCCTAAAATAACGTATAGATGTAACATGCATTTAGATTAAAATGGAAAATTTACATTTCTTATTAAAAACCCTAAATCACTACACTTCTTTAAGCGAAGTACATTTACAGCCATTGTATTTATATGTAATTTATATGATGTTACGTATCGCAGCAAACTACAGTATCAAATTCTCTTACGAAACGAATCGTATATTGTCGTATATCGCATGCGCATTATCGTTCTTAATCATGTTAGTATCAAGTTTATTCATCTGAATTTGTAAAGTATTTACTCGTGGTAATATTATAATTTCATTAATTTATTCTACATAATTTAATATATTGTTTAGTTTTTTAATAATAGATATAAATAAATATTTTATATATTAGAGTAGTATTGTCAAAATGCCATTGACCCTACAACAAGGTGTATGATTCTATGAAGGTCGTTTCTGAAACGTTCTAAATTATAATAAAACCGTTTAATTGGTTGATGAAATACCTTACAATTATTTATATTAATAATATGTTTGAAAATGATTTATTTTGAATGAAATATATTTAAAGTGAATTTTAACAAGATGTTATTGTTGTGTAAATTTAAAGTTGGCGCTGTCGAACATTGAGTACAGTGGAGTACTCTGTAGGTAAATTTAGAATAGTTGTGAAAGTTATGGCTGGAAAGTAACCAATTCTCTTTGTTAAAGAAAATGGCCATTGTTACCGTAGACAAATTTAAGCAGTTCTCATTGTTTTTAGCCATTTTTTGAAGCATCTACGTGAAGAGCAAATAAAATAAATATACCCTTATGTGATCGTAGAATTTAAAACATGAAAAACAGTCTATAAAATACGTTCGTGTCAGTGGCCCGTGCAATTGTGTTCATTTTCGGTTCGCTCTGATGGCTGGCCATCAACCTTTATTTTATTTCAAATTTTATTAATTTGCAAAGTGTTGGCCAGTCCGTGATATGCGAAATGATATTGTTATAGTGATGTGGCTGTGTTTATGGACGCGTGTTTCTGAGTAATGGGACATGACTAGTGTCGTAGTTTCGGTAAATTGTAATCAAAACAAAATGCCTTTATCCCGCACTCATCCATTTTCGGTATCATCTTTATCTACATCTGGTTTATCGTCCCATACGCACACCTATATTCAAGAAGGGAGCAGTTTACCTCCATTGAAGTCTGTGTTAAAAGAGCAGAGCCCACCTTGTTCGACTGCCGTAGCTGTTGCGCCTCTACCAGGACAAGGTTTGCCCGAAGTTTCTCATATGCAATCAACTCCGTGTTCTGTCTCACATCCAATGTGTATGTCTCATCACTCTGTAGGACGTCAGATGAAGAGTTGCGGTTCTTCACTTTCTTCTCCAAGTACGGGTGTAGGTACAAATGGTAGCTCGATTGCTACTGAAAAACCTAAAGCCCTGGTCGCTACACCTGAACAGGTCATGAAATTATATATGAACAAACTAACACCGTACGAACATTTAGAAATTTTTCACTATCCTCAAGTTTATTTCATTGGAGTTAATGCCAAAAAACGACCAGGTATTGTGGGCCACCCTAACAACTGTGAATACGACAACGAGCAGGGCTCCTACATACATATACCCCATGACCATGTCGCATATAGATACGAAGTGCTCAAAGTTATAGGTAAAGGTAGTTTTGGTCAAGTTGTTAAAGCATACGATCATAAAACTCATCAACATGTTGCACTCAAAATGGTCCGTAATGAAAAACGCTTCCATCGACAAGCCCAAGAAGAAATAAGAATACTAGAACATTTACGTAAGCAAGACAAAGACAATACTATGAATATTATTCATATGTACGATAGTTTTACATTTCGAAATCATATGTGTATTACATTTGAGCTGCTGTCGATTAATTTGCACGAATTAACAAAGAAGAATAAATTCCAAGGTTTTAGTTTACAACTTGTACGGAAGTTTTCTCATTCATTATTACAATGTTTGGATGCACTATACAAAAACAAAATTATTCACTGCGACATGAAGCCTGAAAACGTCCTATTGAAGCAACAAGGTCGCAGTGGTTTAAAAGTATGTTATAAAATTAATAATTGCTATTTGTAAACATTATGAAATAAATTAAATAGGCCTTAGGTTCCAAAATTTATAACATCATGTCATAAGTCGTCTTTATTTAACATATTGGACGTTTCAAACATATTTGTTCATCCTCAGCAAAGTTAAAATTAGGCTTTACAATATTATATAAATTAATTGTGCTTGAAGTTACATTGTGATGAAGTTCTAGTTGACTCCCAAATTTTGTCAATTGTTTTATGTTTTAATTCTTGACAAAATTTGGGTTTCAACTAGAACTTCATCACAATGTAACTTCAAGCACAATTAATTTATATAATATTGAAAACCTTAATTTTAACTTTGCTGAGGATGGACAAATACAGTGTGTTAAAAAAACCTAACTCGGAGTAGGCTGTGAACAAGAAAAAACATATCAATTTTAAAAGTATTTAATTAAATGTCAGTTTGACGCAAGATATTGTCAAAAATTTTATTTGAAGAAATCAAACATTTCGCTGTGACTCTTATTCTAGAAGTAATAGAAATAATTAAAAAACGGCGAATGGCAATATTCTGTTTCCTTCTTTATTACCTTTTCTCATTAAAATTACATTTCAAGATCAATTTTGATAACTTTTCTTTTGAATTGAATACTGATCAGACATACGTTTCTCTTTTCATAACCTACTCCGAGTTAGGTTTTTTTTTTTAATACACTGTATAAGTCCGAAACGTCCAATATGTTAAATAAACGACTTATGACATGATGTTATAAATTTTGAAACCTATGACCTATTTAATTTATTTCAAAACTTTGAAAAGTTCCCAAACTTAAATATAATAATGGTTTGAATTTCTAGGTCATTGACTTTGGATCATCATGCTTCGAACATCAACGAGTATACACATACATCCAATCTCGATTTTATCGAGCACCAGAAGTTATTCTCGGTGCCAGATATGGTATGCCTATCGACATGTGGTCTTTGGGTTGCATTCTAGCCGAATTATTGACTGGTTTCCCATTGCTACCAGGAGAAGATGAGGGCGACCAACTAGCATGTATTATCGAATTGCTGGGCATGCCACCGCAACGACTGATTGATGCAGGCAAACGATCAAAAAATTTTATAAGTTCCAAAGGATACCCTAGATATTGCACTGCATCGACATTAGCAGATGGAACGACTGTTTTAAGCGGGGGTTTGTCTCGACGTGGCAAACCACGAGGCCCACCGGGATCCAAAGAGCTGAAACGAGCCCTAAAAGGATGCGACGATCCCTTGTTTCTGGATTTCCTGCGCCGTTGCCTCGAATGGGACCCCGAAGTTCGCATGACCCCTGGTGCAGCCTTGCGGCACGCATGGCTTAGACGTCGACTTCCTCGACCACCACACGAGAAAAGCGAGCAAACTTCGGGGCTGCGTACACCTGTTGTGTCACGTAACGGCAATAAAACTAACACTTTAGGTAGTGGATCGATGACTGGCAACAAACTACGACTTCAGCTATCTGAAGAACGATCAAGCACACTGTTGTCGCAACATAGCAATCACTCGGCCAGCACCAAGCTACCTCAAATTCAAGGTAACACAGTTACGTAGCACATGCACGGAATGGACGCAAAGGCACACGACGGTAGTGGTGCTGGTGTTGCCGTTATTAGGTGAATGGTTTTTGAGTCATCCTTACAATACCTACCTCTACATCTATACAGTTTAACTAGACGTATCAACATCTGGTCATTTCGTTCGTTTCGCCCATAATTTATTTAAATCTGAACAAAAAACAACATTTTGTTCGTTGTTTTATATACGAGTAACACAGCCATAATTTTAATTTGTCATTGTGTTTTTGTTCATTCGCCCGTTGACTTGAGGTAGACGTGTCTCCAACCAACCAATAACCCATTTTTAAAATCTATATCGGGAGGCAATAAATTTAAATTGTATATAATATACTTTTATTTGACAGGTAATGTCGCATCATTGCCGAAATAATTTGAAATTTCCTATGGACTGATACTGAGCTTACGCACATTGGGCCAGTTGTTTTTATTTAATTTGTATCATTTTATTGTTTAGATTTTTGGCAAATATAAAACATGCCTAATAATGTGCAAACTGATTACATATGCGTACGTAGTAATGAAAATGAAAGCGGACGTACTCTCAGACCTTTTCTATAGCTGACGTGCTCAAGTGCACATTTAAAATTTCCATATTTTGGCCCAGCACAGGTTGTAGCGTTCCCCGTTTTGTCATCTCATCTGTGTTTTTATTGTGAGTCATTGTGCAATGTGGTTGTTGATTTATTCATTACGTCTTTTCGTTTCTCTACTTCATGTCTGCGGTTTACTGCCTCGTCCATGCAAAAAGTATAGACGCGACAGTATACCGTAGACGCAAAGTAGTGAAATAAACAGACCTATTGTTTAGAGTATATTCTAGAAATAACAAATTTTAACCATGAGTAACACCAAAAGTGTTTCAATAATTTCAAGTGGCAAAAATTGTACATTTATGCAACATGGTATAATCGGAACAACCCCATAATATAGGAGTGACTTCGAATCAAGACGATATTAACAAAATGAGTTATTTTATTTATAATCAGTAGATTGTACGTCGTAGGGCCAGAGATTATTGATTATTTGATGATGTTGATATGACGTCACTCCTATATGGGTATGTTCCTACTATATCAATTAAAATGGTTGCAGCCGTGGGTTTTCCACGGTTTTCTTGCTAAAATCTGGCCTTTTCTGAATCCGGGTTCAATGAAACGAACATTATTAGTGAACATCTTTTGCTAGCGAACAAATGCTCAGCAATGTTAGTGAACAATTGTTGGTATGAATGTTAGTTAACATATGATGTCCACCTGCAATAACAAAATAACTTTGCCACAGTTTTAAGAAAAGGAAGAGAAGTTTTCCTTTTTTAAATTTGTAAATCGAAGACGGTATAGTGGCTTTAAAGTTTTTATGAGAATGTCATCAAATTTTTAATATTTATAAATTTAATTGGATCCAAACTTCCTTGTCAGGACAATAATTTTCAGAATTATTTTCTGTAATTGTAAAAACTTTTATAATATTATTATAATTTTATGCTTAGAAGACCTACATCTATAAGTTTGAATATCGTAATAACATTTATTTCTTTAAAGTTTACCGTCTATTCATGGAACATCAATTTTTTGTTAACAAACATTCTTATTAGGTCGCAAAATGTTTGTACGAACGTACTAACATTCTACATCTGCTAAAAAATGTTAGTAAACACTGTTGGCTCAAAGTTCGTTTCAATGTGGACCCAGTTTACGATGCCAGATTTTACATGTTAGTGTGGTTATATACTACAGTTGTAAAAAAAACTAACTCAGAGTAGGCTATGAACAAAGAAACGTCTCTTAATAAACGATTTTAGTGGTGACGTCACACGGTATTATTTGTTCGCGTAGTCCTAATTTTTGCCAGTGGCGCAACTATCGATTTTATTAGTAAAATCCTCTAATACAGTGTTTTCCAAACTTTTTATTCTTGCGACTCCCTTCAGACTTCAAAAAAAATCTACTCCTCCCCTCCAGCAGTTTTTGAAATAATTAATAGTTATGACGTCACACGGTATTGTTTGTCCGCATAGTGTTTTCCAAACTTTTTATTCTCCCGACTCTTCAGATTTCAATAATTCTATGCCTCCCTAAACTCGTCCCCTCCAGTAGTTTTTGAAATAATTAATATTGTTGACTTCACACGGTATGGTTTGTCCTCGTAGTTCTAACTTCTGTCGGTGGTGCAACTATAACTTCTACCGGTAGCACAACTATTGATTTTAATTAAATGTCAATTTGTAACGAGATATTGTCAAAAATGTTATCTGAAGATATCAAAGCTTTTCTTGAATTTTATTTTAGAATTTTATTATAATTAAATATGAACAAATCACTCAGTTTAAGTCGTTTTATTTGCAATTAACTCCAAAAAATCTCAGCTCAGTTGAATTGAGTTGAGGTGAGATTTTTAGCAAATCGAATGCTGTACTATAAGTGCATTCTGCACATAGCGCATCAAGCGGCACTGCTCCGAAGTAATGGATGCTACGCTTACAGTAATACAGACGAAGAACTGATATCAGTCATTCACAGTACAAATTCAACGATATAGACGTAAATGTCATTTAATAATTATTATGGATAATTATATTAGTTGCTCCAGACACATCTTTTGGTTTTAGGCTCATTTTTAACCCTTCGGAGGTGGCGCCCAGTCTGACAGATCTGACTTATTCTAGAGCATACTGAGTTTTTTATTGGTTTATATTTTGAGAATTAAATTTTCATTTGTTTAATTTTTTATGTAAAGTGTTCGTTTTCATAGAAAAAAAGTTCAGTTCGTCAACTCCACCTCCCATGTCATAGAAAAGGGTGCCACTTCCGTAGGATTAATGCAATAGATCAATCCAGAACAAATGAATTTCGTGAGGGGCAGCTGTCAAGAATAAATTTCATAAATAATTTACTCAATGATGGAGCCATGAAAAAATTTATGGTTTAATTTTATGAATGAATTGTATCAAAATCAAAATTTCTCGATATTTATCATAAGATATATAATTAAAAATTTAAAAATATTCAAAAATGAAATTAAAATCACTGACGTCATTCTGGAATGGTCTATAAAGTAATTCGGAATAGAAAGCTAGGTTATAACCCTGAATGACTGATGTAACAACAACGGGAAGGGATTTGTTTGTATCGAGATGTTCTATCTCTCTTACGTGTGACGCCAATTATGTAAATGCCGATTGACACATCGTTTCTCGGTTCATAGCCTACTCCGATTTAGTTTTTTTTTTAACATACTGTATTTATCAACTATTTAATACATGCTACATTTTTTAATTTTCCGCTCCATAATTTGGGATTTTAAAATGTTTTGACAGAACACTTTAGGTTTACCGTGAAAGTAGCCTAAGTGTTTCAATAATAATAGTGTTGTTGGTAATGGAAACCATGGTTTTGGTTATAATTTTTTATATTTGGAGTATATCCTTTTATATAGTTGGAGTCAGCTCACAAGAAGACTTCCTGTTGTTAGGTGAATTTAATTATATAATGTGCACCTCAGTGTGTCTTTGTCTGTTGTCAATGTCAATGTCTTTCAGTTAGGAAATATGAACCATTTTGGTTTTTAATTATCGATATATTAGTTAATTTTAAGTAATGAGGCCTAGTTTACATTTTGACGTACAAGTTGTGAACTCCAGATAAGTATGTTAGTGCAATTTCTTCCTAATGATAAGTATAGTAGATTTTTATCAACTATATTGCACAATGATAACTAGATCATGTAATTTATAACTCTCTCTCAATCGTATGTAAACATATGCGCATGTCTGTGTACATAATTTTTTATTAACATTAATAGTTAAGCAGAAGCAGAAGGTTTTTAATTTACGTATATAGTGTTCTTAATACTTGTGATGAAGACAAGTGTGAAATAACTAGTAATTGTACATATATTTATGCACTTGTCTATTTTGACCAAGATTTTTAAGTTGATCTGAATTTGAGTTCATCCGTTTAAAAATCATGAATTGTTAACATTGAATTAGTTTAAGTAAAGTACGATGCAGAAGCAGATACAAATAATGTATTGTTCTCTCACATTATGCATGCGAACCTACATACTACCGCGTACGGTACTACAGTACATAGTTAATACTTAGTGTTAATTGAAAAACGCTGCCGCATAGTCAGGCTGGTGATAATAACTAATCATAGAATATATTTAATTTGTGCTCAATTGTGATCCAGGTCGGTAGCTCTCTTTTTTTTAATCTCTATCTGGATTACGGATGTGCTCAAATTCCAAGTACAAGTGATAATAGATGCACTGAGGTCCATGAATTCAATGTTTTCAGGGTATTTATTCTACGTCCACATACACAGGCTCGTTTATCTTTATCTGCTTCGTGTAAGACATTTTTAGTCACTGTCGTTTTTATTTTATTCGTTTCCTATTTCAATTTCAATCTGTGTTTACTTTGTGTGTGGACTGTAACCCATACTGTACTGATCAAACAGTCTAGGTTTTATCCAACTTCGACTTATTTCATTTTGTACACTAAATAGTTTATTAAGATGATAAATAGCGTATCATATGAGATTATAAAGGAACGCAGTTTGAGTGCTTTTGTAATTACTGAAAATATTTGATAGAATGTCATATTTTTAAGTATTTTGTAGAGCAATTCTAAACGCTGTGCCTGTTTTGATCATTTAGTGATATAACGTGAATGCGTGCACTTGATATGGTGATACTTTTAATTACAGAAAACTTCTTTTATATTTATTATTTTATAATTTAACAAGAACATTGGTCTTACATATATTCCTTTGAATTTTTTATTTTATATTAATCATAATCAGTAAAAATGTCATAATTGATGTGTATTGTACTGTATTATTACGCTTAACAATACACAATAGCATTTATGTGTATGCATTAAAGCGTTTAAAACTGCCCTAATCAATTTGGCATTTGCGTTTATATAAGTTGCCTAGTCCGTCATTGTCATGTATAGTTATCTTTTATTAGTTTTCATGCAATCGCCAAAGAAACCATTTTTGATCATGTTATTAATTCATTTATTTTTCTACAGGATGGTGGCGGATAGGGGTGAACATAGGGATTTTTGTTTTATGCAATTTCCTGCTCTCCTATCAATTTTGCGCCAAAATCTATAGACCGCAAAGTTGTTCAGAATTAAAAGTTGCATATAAAACTGTTTTTACATTTTATTGTATGTTTCTAGTTTCTTCACAATTTTAAAAAAGAAATTTCATAGCAGTAGCCATGTCATTTAGTTTTATTAATAATCGTTAAAAGTCAATCTGTCTTATAGAAAATAAATTCCGTATTCTACAATAATTCTTTATAATAATGGCACGTTCCTTATTCGACTAAACATTAATTATTTAATTTACTTTTTACAAAAAAGATAACAGAATGTGAGTAAAATAATATTCTTTTCTACATTATCAAAAGTCATGGCTATTGCTACTAATTAACGGAACTTTGGAAATTTCTGTTTAAAATTATGAAGAAACAAAAACTATTAAAAAAATGTAACTACTCTTAATTCTGTACAACTTTGCATTCCACAGTTTTTGCCATAAAATGAACAGGAGAGCAGGAAATTGCATAAAACATAAATCCCTATGTTCATCCCTAACTGGTACCACCCGGTATACGTTCAAAACTTATGGCAATGAAAATGCAACGAATATCTGTCAAATGATCGCTCACTTTTTATAATTACTTTCATAGGACGTGTTTTACATTTCAATATATTTTTAAGCTTTGACGTCTCAGTTATTCGTTGATTATTTTTCGGTAGTACTACTATCTAAAATAATTGTTTAAAAAGATATCTTCTATAAATATATACTTCCGTATATATATATAAAGTGAAAGAACTGCAAAAATGGTTGAGCATGACACCACGACTGGGCTCCTGTTTGATCTCTGAAGAAAACTCTGTGTGTATTGTTAGAATAATCGTTATTTAAAAAAATATATTGTATGAGGGCAATTCCTCAGGCCTTATGAAAATGAATAAATTTTGTGTGTTCGTATTTTTTTTTTATTTTTCGTTGCATAAAGATGTCCAGGGTATCGTGATCATAGAGATACGTATTTATACAGGGTATTTCCTTTAAAACAACCAGTACTTTTTTGGGCGAACTAATGACTAGAGAAAAATGTTATATACAAAAAAATTATCAAGAATAATTTATCAGTAATAACAAACAAAAAAATCAACTACTGATTCTCAAACTGGTGAACGGAATTATATTTTTTTATGGTACCCTACATAATTTTTTAGTCCAGTAGACAGAGAATTTTTTGAAGTGAAACTTCTTTACGGAGGGTGTAACCTAAAAATCGCGTTACGGAAGTTGAAACACTCTTGAGGCAATGGGGTCCTCCACCATAACAAAAAATTATAAAATGTACACTTTGTACGTAAAGTATTACTCAATAAATAACTATTAAGATAAAAAATATTTTTTTAAATAATTACTTCAGGAGATATTTGAAATTTATTGTCAGTTTCACTGTGACGTCACACTATTGCTATTTTTTTCTCGCAGCCTAGTATACAGTCTGGTGCGGAGCGAGAGAAAGATAGAAGTGACGTCATATTAACATTAAAAGTCTAATGTAAAGACAATTAAGGTTTTTTAATACTACGAATTGCTTCAAAATTAAACCAACTTCATTAAAATAATAAAAAAAATTAGAGTGGAGAACCCCATTAAAGTGAAACTTCTTTATGGCGGGCGTAAACTAAAAAATCGCGTTACGAAAGTTGAAATACTCTAAGTGTGTTACACGAATGGTAACGCTATCGGCACGACTAGAGCATTATAGTACGCGTGCACTTCGTCCTCCCGTTCTTTGTCCAATAGTACAAGTTGGGGATTAAGCAAGCGTGTTTGTACTAGTGATGGGCAAAACGGTCCGCTTTCGGATATAAATATTGTATAGAGTTGTATAACATTTATTTCGAGAAAAATTATATTAAAAATTAGAAATAATGTAATAAAATGACTTTACTACTAGTTTGAGCTAGGTAACAGTCTTATCAATACTTGTGTATTGCTTGGCCTATTTCAATATTGTAACATTGTTTTAACCATATTTTTCGAAATAATTATTATACAACTTGTTGAATTTTCAGTTTTTTATTATCGATAAATGGACCCTTTTTCCTGATCATTTTTTGTACGTAACATTTATCTCGAAAGTCATTAGTTCGCCCAAAAAAGCACTAGTTGTTTTAAAGGAAACACTCTCTGTAGTTGGTTAAATTACATCAATAGCTCATTATAGTACATATAGTGTGTAAAATTTACATAAATAAACATTACTGAAGTGATCTATTGTTGATTTTAAAGTTCTCGTGATCCCTATTTTGGTCAAGTTATTCTGGATATTTTATGTATTAAAATTAGTGAAATTTGTAATGACTAGATGTAGTCAATTAACATCTGCTAAATAATTTCATATTACTGGTGTCGCATACTTTTTAAAATTATGGGTATAATATATAAGAATGAATTTACTGTCATGTTTTTTATATTCACCATGCTCATTCATTTAAACAGCCCGCCAAAATAGTATTCGTATGTTGGCAGTACTGTTTGTACTTATCTTCATAGTATTCAAGTTTAAATTTGATTGTTTCACTAACGAATTTTAGAGAGATTACAAGTTTTGTTTGGAATTTTAAGAAAAGTGACATTAAGTAATATTAAAACGTTTATGTTAAGTTTGTATTAACTTTTAATAATAGTATAGAGTGTACGCATTAATATAAAGTGATAACAGTTTACAGTACAATGGAAAATAGTAACAAATTAGGTGTAAACTTTGAAAGTGAGAGTCGAAGTCCTTTAAAAGAAATAAGTGTCAAAAATAACAAACCGGTATGTATAAAACTTTATTATTTTGCATATAGCGTATAGAATACTATGTTTATGTATAATAAAAACAAATTTGTTTAAAGTTATGAACAATTTACTTTATAACAATTGTTTATGTGTGATATTTAAATTTGGCATTTGAAATGAAAAGTTCGTAACAAATATTTTTATTTCTTTGTTACGTTATTGTACCCATGATTATTATTTTTAGAACATACGTTATACTGGCATGATTTTAAAATAGATATTTGTCTTGTATATACTCGTATCAAAAAATAGATATTTGTCTTGTATATACTCATATCAAAGTATGACTTTTCGCAGTTTATTTAAAAAATTATTGTTACCTGAAAAACAGGTCATAAAATTTATTTAAACATTTATTATTGATAATATATTTAATATTTGTATGTTATAGGTCGAAATGAATGAAAATCTAAACAAAACCGTCAACATTGGTAAGAAAAAAATAATATGTGTTAAAAAATAGACATTTTTTTTTTGTTTTTACAGATATGGAATCTCCACAAATTTCACCAATAGTTCGTGAGTATTTTGTTTCTTTTGTTACTTCATTTATTTTTAAAATATAACATTAACATCTATTGCGTTTTGTAATATACGTATATTTTTATTCATTGAACTTTGCAATTTTACTTTCTTTTTAAATGCGTATAAATTTGGGAAAAACACATGCGTGATATACATGTAACATGTAAACGTAGTGAATGAATTATACAGTACGTTGACAGTCTTTTGACAGCATAGGGCGAAGGTTAACTTATCTGTCATAAATAACTGTTTATACGCCCGTATTTAGTTTTGTGCACATGGTATTTGTCATAGCTTTAACATAAAGGTAAATTTATATTATTTTCTTCATTTGTATAAGTATACTAGTGTAAAATTTGCATATTTATGTAAGATATATTTGTAAACTAACAACTGCTGCATTTTATCTCGTAAAAATTAATGGATCAACTATTTTTTTAAAGAAAATCATTACAAATCAAAGTATATGTGAATTAAAATCTGCTATACTAATTTAAATTAGAAGTAACCACATTGCAAAAACAGGGACACATATTCATTTTAATTAAATTTATTGTCTGAATAATCGCCTTATTTCTAAAACAAGTTTTGTGTGTAATCTTTCCTAATTTTTGAAACAAAATTAATCTGAAGTTTTCTTATAAATGTGTGGTGAGTAATATTACATTTTTTTGCTCAACCTACACACTATTTCGGCTAAAAAATAAATCATGGTACTGAAATTAGTGCAGTCTCATATTTCTGCTTTATAAGTTGTCTCATAATTTGTTACTATTAAAAATACAATCAAAAACAATGATATTCACCTGATGACAGTATGACAGATGGTCTTACTTAAAAAGAATTCTCAACCATATTTTGTTGATTTTCTATTTATTTTTGTTTATTTGGTTCATTATTTTTCATATTTAATGGATGACACATCATTGACAAAATCTTACTCATATACCATTTTTTTGTGCAATCGTCGATGGGATATTTCATAAAAATCCACTGTCCATATATTTTAATTTTAATAATTTTGTGCAAAATTTGTGTTTCAGAATATTGTCATACATTTTTTATAAATCGCGACAAACAGGCGACTCTTAACGTTTGGAAACAGACTACAATTCGCAACGAATCTTTTAATTTAAGAATATTATTAACATTTAATCGATAGTTTCACTTACCTAACAATCGAATGCAACTCAGATTTGGCATAATGAACCCGGTAAAGTGGTATAAATATGTGGAAAACAGTACCATTTGATTTATACACTAACCGGCGTCGGCTTGGAAACGGACCATTTAATTTTTCAAAGAAAAAATATTAGTATCAAATTTTTATTTAAGTATTTACTATAAAATATTATAAGAGTTCCTAGAATTCACATCTCATTTTGTTCTTAATATACTCCAATATTCATATTATTTGCATATCGTAACCGAATAATGAAATACCAAAACATGTATTTCTTTATATTTTGTCTAATTATATTGTAGCTGATGATGGTAGCGTAGACCACCGAAACGTTAAAGAAAATTTTATGTAGTAGTAAAAAAGTATGAAATTTTGTCGATGAAAATCTTCTTTATGTTCACATATAAAACCAAAAATTTGCAAATTTGTCGCGGGGGTGCGAATTGCGAATATATCGCTCATTTGTAGTTATAGTCATGGAATCGAGCATGGAATTGAAACAAAATTACGAGCAAAATTACAAACAATTTTTCAGATGGTTCGATGTTACAGGTTACAAAACGTGCAAAATAAAATCTTATTAATGATTTAAATATAGAATTTAATTATTTACAACTTTTATTTGAAATATTTTTGTCTAAAATATATTGGGAAGTTTCGCACACTGTTTTTGGGGGCTCGTGTCATTTATTCTCTTGTTTAGAATTAGTTCGAATTTAGGTCCGATTTTACAGGTTACAAAACTAAAAAAAAATCAGATTAATGATTTAGATATGGAATTTAATTATTTACAACTTTTATTTGAAACATTTTTATCTAAAATATATTGGGAAGTTTTGCACACTGTTTTTGGGGGCTCGTATCATTTATTCACTTATTTAGTTTTAGTTCGAACTTTTAAGTCCGATTTTACAGGTTACAAAACTAAAAAAATTTAATTTGATTAATGATTTAGATATAGAATTTAATTATTTACAACTTTTATTTGAAATATTTTTGTCTAAAATATATTGGGAAGTTTCGCACACTGTTTTTGGGGGCTCGTGTCATTTATTCTCTTGTTTAGAATTAGTTCGAATTTAGGTCCGATTTTACAGGTTACAAAACTAAAAAAAAATCTGATTAATGATTTAGATATGGAATTTAATTATTTACAACTTTTATTTGAAACATTTTTATCTAAAATATATTGGGAAGTTTTGCACACTGTTTTTGGGGGCTCGTATCATTTATTCACTTATTTAGTTTTAGTTCGAACTTTTAAGTCCGATTTTACAGGTTACAAAACTAAAAAAATTTAATTTGATTAATGATTTAGATATAGAATTTAATTATTTACAACTTTTATTTGAAACATTTTTTTCTAAAATTTATTGGGAAGTTTTGCGCACTGTTTTTGGGGGTTCGTATCATTTATTCTCGTATTTAGTTTTAGTTCGAACTTTAGGTCCAATTTTACAGGTTACAAAACTAATTTAATTATTTGAATATTTTTTGTCTAAAATTAATAAGGAAGTTTTATACAAGGGAAAACAGATTTTCCACCCCGACTCCAATCCGTCATTATTTTATTTTTTATTTTATTAATATTTAAAAGTAATCTTTTTATAAAATATAGGGCTACATATTTGCGTGTAATTTTATTATTAATATGTATTTATTATTTTTTTCTTTAGAAACTGTTCTCGGCCTTCTTGGAGGAAAGGTGTTATTTTAAAAATTATTAATAATTAAGACCATAATTTATTGATGTTGGGACGTTTCGGGACTCAATAGTTTCCTTCTTCATTTTATATTGTATTTATTTTAGAAGTCCTCTACTTATAAACTCCCAATTTTGAATTGAAACTGCGAAGTATTTTGTTTGTGGGTTATGTTTCTTTCTGCTGTGTGAATAATGGGATGTTAAGTATACATATTAATTATTTTATATTAAATGTTGGTTTTGTTTTAATGGCTGATACCATCCAATGACTAAAACATTAAAAAAAAAAAATGTCAATTTTTAAAAAATGTAATTTCTTTCAAAATGCTTCGCAGCTTTAATTCCAAATTAGGAGTTTATGAGTAGAAGATTTCTAAAATAAATTCATTGTAAAATTGCCAATTGTATGTAACTACCACAAGGTTGAAGATGGGAACTATTGAGTCCCGAAACGTCCCAACATAAATAAATTATGGTCTTAATTATTAATAATTTTTAAAATAACACCTTTTCTCCAGAAGAAGGCCGAGAACAGTTTCTAAAGGAAAAATCAAAATCAATACCAGGAGGAATCAACAGTATTCTCTTAAAAAAAAAAAATATTTTTGAAAGCTGCTGGTTCTTTTTTTGACAAATTTTATTTTTATATAATTTTATATAAATGAATAACATCCATATCGATTTAGGGGACACAGAAGCCAGCAGTGATAATCAAGAGAATCAAGAGCCGGAATCTTATCGCTCAACTTCTGATCGGATAAAATTAGAGACCAGCGAAACGAATTTATCAGATAGGTAAGATATTAAATATACAAGCGTAGGCTCATAAATACTTACATTTTCAACAAATTATAAAACCTGCTCAAATTTGAAATTTCTGCAAAATTCTTTCGGCTATTTTAAATAAAAACCTAAAGCAAAAACTGGGTGGTGATAATAGTTCAACCGGCATTTAAAATCATCTTCTAGTTCAAATTTATCTTTACTTTTGGCACAATAAATAACAACCAATAATAAAGGCGATGTAATCCTGTAGTAAATGGCGGAATACTTGAATGTCATATTCAGTTTTTATAAGTTTAAAATTAAAATCTAAACTCCTGGACAAAATTATCGCACCACTTTTCATTTTCCGTTTATTTTACAAAGATATTATTTTCGGCATGTTTTATAGTTTTTAAATTAGTATATTACAAGAAAATAAAACAGATGTACAAAATAAAATTAAATTTTGAACCGTATGTTGAGGTATGTTTTCCTATTCTTATAACACAGCTTTCTCTAGCTCATCTAGAGTGTGTGGGGCGAGTAAACGACCTCTTACGCTTATTTTCAGTATATCCTATACGTGTTCTATTGGATTTAATGGGGGATTACGGCTCAATCGAATTAAAGGAAAATAGTAAAAAAATACGAATGTATATGCTGAGTAACGAATATTAATAAAAATTGAAATGGTATAATTGAGATATTTCGGAAATAAAGGGTTTTTTGTTATAACGCTTCGACACTAATATGAAAATATTTTGATTGGCGACCGAGAAACCGCCTATACATGCATTACAAATAGCTTGCTAGGAGGTGGGATTACTACCAATGGAAGTTAAGATATTCAAATTCGAAAGGAGGGGCTAACATTCCTGTACTACAGTTTCCAAACAGTTTTTATTTTAACATAAATTTCTTGCATTAAACTTAATAATTTAAATACACCTGTAATTATAAAGTATGTATACTTATACAGTGTTATAATATTCATTTATTTTTATGTAAATATAACTTAAAATAGCATATAGTTCAAGAACATTTAGGTCCATGATGAAAACAGTTTGATATAAAAACACATAAATGTGACGTCACGTCAATCTTTTCAAAATTCGGGAGACCATAACTCGCTTATTAATAGGAATTTTTTCACCGGATTTTCATCAATAGTCTTAGTTTTCCTAATATTTTCAGATGAAATTATAAAAAAAAAATGGTGTAATCCCCCATTCTGGACTTCTAGGTGGCAATTCCATATAGTTAATTCGTACTGTATTTCAGTATTCATCTACGCCCTGAATTTTGTGCGGTCTTACATTGTCATCGATAAAAATGAAATTGTCTCCAATTACATATCTCTGTTCATTCATTGATCTTCCATGAAGCATCACCAACGCTGTGCGACTCTTAAAAGAATTAGCTCCTCAAAACATTGAATCACCAAAACAGGGCTCTCGTGGGACAATATTACACTGAGCATATCGCTGTCCAGGGACGATCTCTTCTGCCTGATGATTTTAAACTAACTCATATCTCGTCCGAAAACAAAACACGGTTCCAAACGGCCGGATTCCAAAGAATATGTTGTCTTGCAAATTGTAAATAGTTACTCAATGAGTTCTGATGAGACACGGTCCTGTAGATGCAGATGTAGATCTACTAGCCAATCCTGCTTCCGCTAGGCTTCTTACCGTACGGCTAGAAATCGACATAGCCCGGGCTTCAAGAATGTGATTTTTTAGCATTTTACTTGTAATTTATCGTCTTCTCAGAGTTTCTAGAGTAAGAAATCTGTTGTCCCATTCTGTTGGTGATCTCGCACGAGTTTCTGTGCATCCTAGAGTTGAATCTAGTCTTTTCAAACCTCCTTAAAGCTCGTCCTATAATACGTACTAAGATCAACTTGTTCTAGGTCCTTGATCTAATGACTTTGGCTGCAGTAGAGTTAACACCCGAAAAACTTCAAATTCTGACAAATATCGACCTCTATTCATTTTTCCACCTCAATTTAATGTTAATTTTGTAATAAAATACAGAAACATTATATTAAAATTAAATGTAGAAACACTTTCAAACTTTTCCAGAGGCGGCGATTTTTAATTTTGCTCTTGGGTGCAAGGCCAGCGCAATATTTCCCGCCATTTAATTTTTATTAATTTAAATACATACCTACATTTTTATTGACGCTGGAAACTATATTATTGTTCCTTTGCATTCGTGTAACTATAACTGCTGTTTTATTTACTATTTTCTTTTTAAAACGTTATCATTATTAATTTGAAATGTCTTTTTTGACAGTGATATTTATCTGTCATTTACATATATTTGAAATCTGAACTATATAACTAAGGAGTTGTGTTTATCTTTAAAACACAGGCTCCAGGATTTATAAAATTGATTAGTGTATAAATTTATCTATAAAATATATAGAAAAAGTATGAATGCATACCTTTAACTTCATGTAAAGTGTCATTTCCGGTTATCCGATTTTTACCAATATTTAACAGTTTCCATATTAGAGTAGGGTCGAAATACAAGATTTCAAAATTTTCCTATTCTTAGTATTTAAGTTAGAGCGTTAAGTGGATCCACACACACAGACATCATAGTGAAAATGTTAAAATCTGATTTTATGGACCTTAAACCTTGCTTATTTACCAAAATCTCAATATGCGATTTTTAGCACGATCCTTATACCTCCCTTACCAAGGGTAGTGGGAGGCAAAAACAGCAAGACAATAGTTTGATAAAATATACACATTTATTAGATTTCCTTAAAGTAATATTTGATTTATCAAATATATATATATATATATATATATATATATATATAAATTATTTTTTGGAAACTATTTAAAAATCATTAATAATACTTGTGATTTCTCAATTTTGCCCTTATTTTCTTATTATACAGCAAAATCAGTACGTGTTCTTTGTGTCTGATAAGTTATTGCCTTTTTACTTAAGTTTGAAGAACAGAAAACTTCGTCTTGGTCAACGCAAATGTACCTTGGGTGCATTCGACCCTTTGCACCGATGTAGTCGCCGCCTCTGAACTTTTCTATACTTTTTCCTTGTCAAGACAGGAAACAATGAAATACCCGTATAAACAAAAATTCCATATATAATTCTGTTTTAAAATAAATCGCAAAAATAGAAATGGTGCTATAATTTTATGAGTTTATAATTTATTTGTTGAAAATGTAAGCCGGCCGAATTATTATGAGCCTGGGCCCGTAAATAAAATTAATGTTCTCAAATTATTTTTGTGTTTTAGTCAATATGATGATGCTGTAAGTGTTCCGGAAGCTGAAAGTATTCCAAACACCACAATATCTGATGATAGCTTCATTAGTGCCTTTGCTAACAAATTAACTTTATCTCCAAGATTAGATGAAGTCAGTGATAATAAAATAAATTTAGAACGAAATTCTAATAAACAAAAGGAATTTGTGATCGATGAAGATTTGGTACTTACAGATGGTCAAACTGATTCACAAAATAATGTAACGATTTGTGCCGTAAATGCGGAATTACCAGAATCCCAAGAAGAGATAACTACTTGCGAGTATAAATTGAATGAATCTATTGTACCTGTAGTTACAGAAGATTCCACTGAAAATATTAACAATACGAACAATAATGAACAGGTCGCAGAAAAAAATAGCGAAGTTTCTTTAAGCAATGTTGAACATATTGATCCTAAAACGGATGTAATATTAGATGAAACTTTTACAGAACCTAAAAATGAAAACTCAGATATTAACATCACAGTTAAAGAGGTCACAAATACTGTGATAGAAATTTGTCAGCAAGAAATTGCAAACACTACTTTTGAAGTTACCCCGAATATTATCGAGGAAAGTAAACCAGTAGTGTCTGATGAAATTATTCATCCTGAAAATATTGGAGGAGAAATAAATGACAATATTCAAACCGCCATATTAATTGATATTAGTGAAAACAATATCAATCAAAGTTTCGAGAAAAATAATTTGTTTAATCAAGAAACTGAACAAGAAACTATTAATCAACAAAATTCGCGTCTGTTAGAATCATTTAATAGCACGGATAATAGCAATAGCAAAACTTTAACTGATATTAGTAATAGTCCACCTACAATTATAGTCCCAGAAGAAGTACACATGTCTTCGGAGCCGAATTCAGACGTAAAGGAAATATCGAATAGACTGTCTTCGGAAAGTGCTGCATCAACAAATGAAATGGGGTATGATAATTATAACTTTTAATCTGTATTTTCGGCCTGTTGTTCCAATATTTAATAGGAATTAAACATAAATCACAATCAACATTTATACAGGCTGATCGGCGAAAGTCCGTCACCAAGAATATTTCGTTTATTTTAATGTTAAGCAAACTTTAACTACACAAAAGGGCTCCATCGTAATAAAAATTTTATATCACTTCAGGTTTTATCGGAAATGGGTACAACTTTAAATCTGGCATAGGGAATCGGCTTATATATATTTCAGAATGTACATAAAATTACCTTCACAACAATACCAAAATATCATAGTTTTACTTCAACCATTTCAAAATGGGGACCATTTCTTTTCAAAATATGTATTAATAAAATTCCATACAAAATAAAACGTAGTAAGCTATGAAAACAATTTCATTACATTAAAACAAAAGAAAAGTGTAAACCTCTCCATAAAGTTGAAGGGCTCTAATAGAATTTCTTTGACATTCTCCGAATATTAAAACCATTTCTTCATATGTGTAACACACTTGGGCTATAATTATTATAACAAAAAAATTGATTGTTATTGTCACACTGTATAACAAAACTAATGAAGGTAAATACTTGTGTTTTCAGGTAATAAAATTCTTTTTATAGCGTGCTGTTTTATTTTGCATGAAATTATTTTATTAATAAAATAAATGGTCGTCATTTTGAAATACATAGTTGTAGTAAAACTATGATATTTTGGTACCATTGTGAAGGTAATTTTATATACATTCTGAAGAAACTACCGTTTCTCTAAGCTAAATTTAAGGTTAAGACCGGAAGTGACACAAAATTCTTACTATGATTATCTTATGAGCCCCTTTATCTAGTTAAACTTTATTTATTAACATTTTTTGTATCTTTCAAAATAAACAAAATATTTTTCGTGTCGCACTTTTGCAGTCCCAATCAGACTATATATTTTATAAACATGTGTATTAATTTAGTTTAAATTTATTTTAATGAATGTTTTATTTTAGGGAAATCATTGAGTGTTTCGAAAAGCAATTAGACGTTTCGAACGGTGCTGGCGACAACAAAGAATCTCTAGAAGCCGTACGTATTTTATTTTAAAATTTGAAATATCAATAATAATATCCATTAATCTTGTAGAAGGAGCAGATTTATAAAGAAATGGCCGAAAAATACGCAGTACTTGAAGCCGAGTCTGAAAAATGCAAAACCCAAGTGTGCGATTTAAAGAAAGAACTAAAAATATGTAGACAAAAAACCGTAGCGTTGGAAGCCGAAGTAGCTGATCTCAAACGAAGAGAAAATGAGCTATCTATTCTCCTAGAGGAAAAAAATAAGTCCACCGTTGAAACGGATAGTGGAACCGACCAAGATGAACAGGTGAAGCGTTTACAAGCGTCTGAAGAAGTTTTAAAAAATGAAATTAAAGAATTGAAAGGATTAGTCAAGCAACACGAAAATACCCTAAAAGATTTGCAGCGAAAGGAAGTCAAATTAACTGACGATTTGAGCTGCAAAACGGCAAGCGAACTACAAATCAGGTAAATAGACACTTACAAAATTGACGTCACTGCAAGAGAGATATAGAAGGTCATGCATACAAACAAACCTCCCCTCGTTGTCTTGCGTCCCGTTCCCTGTTCCTATCTGTCATTGTATTCGCATCTGTTATTCAGTGTTAAACCTGATTCTTTATTGTGATTTGTACGTTGTGTTTAATAAAAATGAGTTTAAAACCAGAAGATATGTCTGGGGCAACTTTTTTGTTTGATAATATTGAAGATCATTCGATTATTCAACTAAAACGATGGCTAGAGTGTAAAGTCTACGGCTGATGACAGGTCTTTGTTTGTACGGGATAACCATAGCAACCTTGATTTCTATGGTTCGCCGTTAGAGGCGCTCGTGCAAATTGCAATTTTGTAAGTGTCTATTGGTTTTTAACTAATGGATTTAGCAAAAAAAGTCTTAAGAAAAAAATTGTGATCGTACAGCAATACCATTTCTTGACTGCTCCCGAAAGCTTTATAAACTTAAATGTTTAAGTATGATAGGTTTACATTCATATTTTTTCATAAGATGTCAAATTCCTGTGCTAACCGAATTCTAACAAAATTTTCAAGAAAGAATTTTAATTTTCTGGAAGAATTTGGCGGTTGTAACCACGTTGTTAATACGGTTTTTCAAAGCTATAAACAAATACCATCTACAATTAACAAGTAACGCCAAAACGGTGAGTTTCTTTTTGACAGATATTGTGATGTTTCCCGGCCTTGTATTAATATCGCAACGTAGGCTATGACCCGAATTAACGTGACGTCACGTTCGGCTCTACTCGAGTTTACCCGAATGACAGTGACGTGTGACGGATCAGCTTTGTTCACTGTCAGGAAAAAGTGTGCAACGTGCGCCTAAAAAAGTTTTCTCTTCAAAAATATTTAGTATATAGAGGCTGATTTTATTTCATATCAAAAAAAAAAAAAATGTTCCTGTGGTTCTCAAGCTGTGGCACAAAGTTACATTTTTTTATGGCAACTAGTATAGGGTCCGCCAACATCATTATATGAATTTCAAACTGTCATAACTCAATGCTTTTATATATAAAAGTAATAACGAGCAATACACCAAAATATGTAGTAGGATATGCAGTTTGTAATGTTCTCCGTACACGGCGTACACTGTTCGTTAATGATTGGATCAGTTCGCAGAAAGTTTCCCGATCTCGATTTTTTTGTGGGGCTACTTGAAGTCTGACCCTCGAGCGGGCGCGCCTATATTCTTAACATGACCAGGCGCGTGGCGCATAGCAAAAGAAATGGGTTTTATGACTATTTAGTACAACATAATATTTCTTTACACATTGGGAGTTACAGTAGTACATATTAATAAATTATATTCAATTTTTTTTGAGGAAATAACGTATAAAACTGAAAATAATAAAAAATAAACACAAATATGATTAATCGATTTTATTCGTCCTCTGGTTGCACTACTTCACAATTTTGACATATAATTTTGCTGATGTGTCTGCCTCCAACTCCAGCGAATAAATTGTCGTTTATATCACTGCAACTGTAATGAAACTAAAAACAATGATAAAATATTGTGACCAAAGGTCCAAAGAAGGATTAGCTTAAGTGACAAAGCATTCCTTCGCCGAATAACAATTTTCTGAGACTTTTGTTGAACTTTGTGCACTCAGTGCGTCAGTGCCCCCGCTTGAGGGATAAGGAGAACGACAACAAGCCTCGAACCATCCAAGAGCTCCAGAACGAGATTCGCCGAGTGATTACCGAAATTCCTGAAAGGATCTTGGTCGATGTAGCACATAATATAAAATAATTATAAATACGCATTGAGTTATGACAGTTTGAAATTCATATAAAGCTGTTGTCGGCTGTACTAGTTGCCATTAAAAAAAATGTAACTTTGTGCCAAAGCATGAGAGCCACTGAAATAAATAATTTTTTTGATATACAATAAAATCAGCCCCTATGTACGGAATATTTTTTTAATGATTTTTTTTGCTAAATCTATTAGTTAAAGAGTTAATCTAGGTGATCACTTTTCTTAAAAAATCCTATATTATAAAATACGTGATATGTTTGCTCGTTCTAATACAGTAGACCCCGTTTCATCCGGTCTTTTGTTTTAATCGGCTATATTTTCGTCAAATTTTTTTCCGCGAATCAAACTTGCGACAATTATAAGAAAAGATAATCTGCTTCAAAACAAGAATTGAAATTAAAAACAATTTTCTTTGCGTTTTTGAATTAATCTACCGTTCATTTATCCGGCTTGAGGTCCGGTTCAATATAGATCGGATAAGAGAGAGATTGAAAAATGTCAGTATGAAAATAAGTTTTTAGAATTTTAAAGTAAGTAATAACTTCTTGTGTTGCAGCCGTATTATGGAAGAATATGAAAAGTCTATTGCTGCTCTCATAAGTGAAAATGAGAAGATGAAAAAAGAAAGGGACACCGCCCAAATGCATCTCGCCAATATTGAAATGGCGTTCTCAGATGTTCACCAGTAAGTTCATTTTCTTTATTAAAACTGTTTTTGCAGATTATAGAAATGATTCCGTTCACGAGATGTAGAATAAATTTATGTGTTGACATGTAGTGCCTAGTGTCTAGTTGATAATTTAAAATTTTAAAAACTTCAACTACGTTGAAGTAAATTTTCGTAAATGAAAGGATCACTGTATACAACTATTTTGAAATTCTGTGGCCTCATTCAAGTATTAATTTTGTGAATTATTTATTTAAATTAAACAAAAAAAAAAAACATTTAGTGTAATTAGACTGGCTGTTCTACGTAAAACTATAGCCATTGGTTTTTCTCTTTTTTATAGAGTAATCTATTAGTGGAATACCCCATTGTCGTTTGCTCAAGTGTAAACAAGCTTTAATAACATTCGGTCAATGGGGTCATGCCAAAAAAAAAATGTTGCTAATATTTTTATAAAAATAGAATCTATGACACTTATTATCCATATTGCAACATAAAACATCCCAAAATATAATACTTTTCATTCATAATGTACTTAAAAGATATTCGCGCTATGATTTTCTGTGACGTCATGTATCGGCTACTCACACAACGACACTAGTCACACGTACATGAAGGTCACAATGTCACAAACTTCAAACGCAAAGTTAAACGTAAGATCAGAGTAAACTAACCAAATATTTATAAAGCTGTCAGAGGAAAAGTGTGCTCTATTCAATCTCTTTTGTTTCATAAAGATTTAATTATTTCATTAGAGAAATATTATTTTTAATTGCAGGTTTGTGTGCTTGATATATAATTTAATACATAAAAGTGCAGTAATTGTATATTTATAATGATAATAATAATAAAACATGGTGAAGAAGAACTGTGCAGTTCCAACTTGTGGAAACAATTTATTAAAAAACCCAAAAAAACTATTTATAAACAATCTTAATTTACATTTTGTCCGCCAGGGTGAAGTGGAATCGTTCAGATACATGACGTATGCGCTCACGTGACCTCATTGAGATTTGAAATTGACCCCTATTTTTAAAAAATTGTATCTACAAAACAATGCACACAAATGGCGTAAAAATATTATTTACTTGTACTGTGACCGGTTGACTTCCAGGAAAAAAATAAAACAGAAAATGTGGCACGAAATACTTGACTTAATGTTATAAAGCTTGTGTTTGCACTCTCTTTACATAAATAACTATTATAAAACTGTTTTTACAAATTATAGAAATTCTATTTTGTTCACGATATACATAGAGTGATAAAGTTGTGGTCATTTTTATTGTTTCGTATGTAAATTTTTCTGCTGAATTGGTAAAATAAAATAAAGTATTACATTTAAAATAAGAAAGATAGGGATTACTTTCGGTTAACCGGAAGAGCCTCTGCCTTAAAAATATTTTAGTTTTGAAATAGACTTATCTAAAAAAGACTTAAATATTTAATTATTACTTTACAGTTGGACTTTGGTTGTTATGATCTGACATAAGTTGTTATTAAGCCCTAGAATTGTTACAATACTAAATGATTATTTTTGTAGGAAATATGAACGCTGTAAGTCAATTGTACAAGGCTACAAAGATAATGAAGAGTCTTTTAAACAAGACATTGCTATGAACAGAGAAACTATCGTCATCCAAGAACAAAAATATGAGACATTGAAAGCACATGCAATGGCGCAATTAGAAAAGTAAGTATTTAATTTTTTGTACTACCTGAAATTGTTTTTCTATACATAGTGATCAATATCAAAGTTTATAATAGTGACAAAATTATTAATCGCCGTTTTACTCCAAAAATTTTCTTAAATAATAATGAAGAAAAACTATATTAATTAAATGCTGAAGCAAGCTTTAATATATTTCACAATTACATTCAGCAACGATGTAACCCCTTTTATTACTTCTCAATGATATAACACTTACATATATAAAATATAACTAAAGCCTGTGACCTAATATTATAATGGGATAAATTTCATAAATAATTATTATAATAGGGGATTCCACGCATATCGAATTTTTATATAAATTAAATACATAATTATTTCTTCCCATATAACTGTGATTTTGACGCAAATTTCTTTTCTATAGGGGACGGAAGATCACGTGACCTATCATGTTTTGTCCCTTTCTCAATTCAGATTCGATCCTTTGTTGTTTGTCCCATGCTACCTTCAATCTGTATTTTATAACGCCGTACGTATGCATCAGTTTGAATAGCTGTCATATTTGTAGCGGTAAATACAAAATATGACAGCTATTCAAACATGCGCACTATCTTATGAATTTTAAGAATGGGTTTGCGGGTTGCGTCGAATTTGTTGCCATTTTATATTTTCGTATTTACTTCTAAAAGTGTGACAGCTATTCAAACTGACGCATGCGTACTGCGTTATACAATACAGTCTGAAGTTAGCATGGGACAGAGCTTAAGATCGAGTACGAGGTGAGGAAGGTACAAAACATATGATAGCTCACGTGATCTTTCGTGCCCTAAATGCTAAAATATATTACACACTTTCAAAACGCGCGGATTTTTCCGGGCTTGATGACGCAACCGAACCCGGCTCTCTTTTATTGGTCGAGACTGTATTAGGCGTTCCCATCATAAAAACCAGTGACTGCCAGACCGTTCCACGAGAGTGTTTGGTTATGGGGTTGTGCGGCTACACGCTATTATTTTTACAAATACTTAAATACTAATAAACTATAACTACAATATACTAAAGATAAGTAAAAGAAAAGTAAATAAGAACAAAATGAAATTTTCAAATTTAACAGCCGCACAACATTGACAAATGGTTTTGAACCTCTGATAACAACAGCCAAGACAGGAGCTGCTGAGAGAGAAAGCACTATATAATGTCATTGCTCCCCACCACTGGGTTCGCTTACGTCGCAAGGCGAGAACGCTGGATACCAAATATTTGCTATTTTTTTTCTTCCATAAGAAGCCGAATTTTAAAAAAAGAAATTTTTTTTTTTTATTAGCAAATATACCAGACCAACATTCCTGTTATACATGGTAGTTCTGTCATTAGTATGGCATGTGTGGGGTATTTATTTCCCCTTTTACTGTACTTAATTAGTTTTAAGGATTAGTTGCTGTCTAGTCACTATCACTGTTGCTTGATTCTTGGTAGATTTCTACTGTATCTTGCGGAAGTTTCCTTTTGAGTCTATTTGAATGTGAGCGCCTTCCTAGTTGGTAGTATTTTGATCCTGAGCATATGGGCAATTTGTGTAGGAATTTTTCAGTTGCTTAAAAAAAGAAAAATTACAGAATTTCTGAATTTAAAAATACTATAACATAAAAAAATTAAAAAATCGTGGAATCCCCCATTATGTGTTAGTAAAACAATATACAGGTGTTCATTTTAAATGGGCCAGCATTGTTATTTTGAGAACTATAGGAGCTACAAAGACTGTTAAATGGCCAAACAATTTCTATTTCACAAGACAAAGTTAAAGAAAAAAAATATTTTTTTCGGCCAGTGGTTATTAAATACAGGACAAGACTTTTTTTTTTATTTTAAATGAGGACTTATATTTTTTATTTGCTCATTCGTTAGAGAATTTAATTCTGAAATCAGTGATAAAATATTTTTATAAATACATACATAAAATCATGCGTGTCCCACTTAGTGGGTTAGCAAAAACCCGAAAATAGTAATAAGAATAAAGATCATATGAGCTCAGCTGACTCACTTCGCGCTTTCTTCTCGTCCACATTCATCATCGCCTTCATACATAAAAACTCAGCTGAGTCACTCCATTCTCTTAAGACATCCTTGACATCTTTACTAACCATACATCTTCACATCACAATAGTTACGAAACAATCATTCTTCGCCACACATTCCTATACAGGCACACTTCTTTCTCCTCAGCCACATGCATAATCGTATTCATACATGCACTTCTCTTTCCACTCGGAAAATTACGCTCCTTTATAACACTATCAATCACACACTGGACGGACACGCAATCGAACACCTTCAACTTTACCAACATATATGCGCTTTACAAGCCGTCATTTTTTCCACATTACCAAATCATCTCAACTGACTCACTCCAACTCTCTTAACAACATTCTTCATAACCATACATTCTTCATACACCAAATTATTCCTCACGTGATCCACTCTTGTATACCCACAAACACCACGTAAATACCTCATTTCCACGGCAGTCACTCTCCTTTTATGCTTTCTTGTTCATGCTCAACATTCACTTCCATTCCTTATATAACGATTTTTTTGAGAAAAAATGCATATAAAGTTTTATACTAATTTGATAATATGGTTATAATAAGACCGGAAAAAAATAATACATGTTATATTTTTTTTATATAGAATGGGCCCATAAACCATAACAAAAAATAATAAAATGTACACTTTATCCTTAAAGTACTACTCAATAAATAACGATTAAGATAAAAAAACACTTTTTTAATAATTACTTTGCGAAATATTTGAATTTATTTCCAGAGCCACAGATGACGTCACACTATTGGTATTTTTCTCGCGCAGCCTACTACAGAAACTGGTGTGAGAAAGATAGCTATAGGTTTCTTTAAAAATCAAATGCAGTTATACAAAAAAACAATTATGACTTTTTGATACCACGACTTGCTTCAAAATTAAACGAACCTTCATTTAAAAATATTTTAATATAATAGACACTTATGCCGCTTTCACACTAGATGATTATTATATACTGTCGTTATGATACTCTGTCGTAATGATAGCTGTCTGTTCACACTAGAAGCTATTGCCATCTATTACAGTTGTAATGAATTACATTTATTTAAAAGTTGGTAATCTTGAATTTTTCAAATTCATTGTATTTACCGCCAAGTTATTTCCGCGAAACATTTACCAGCTGTCATTCAACAAGTGGCGTAGTGATTCGATCATCTGATTAATCATTAATCATTTTAATATTATACTTTGTCAGATTTATCTGTTGCATAATAATCTTTATACGCCGTCTACGACTTGTTGTCACATTTTTATATATTTGATACAATCCAAATATTTGTAAAAAATAATTGTAAATATCATCAAGCTCCATATTTATAATTTTCTTAACCTTGCGTTGACAGATGACAGTTTATAAACTTTTCTGTTGGTACTGATACGTCACAAGTGTCACGTGATCCGATAGTAATGACAGAGATTTCCGTCATTACTACAGGCGATCGTGATGTGCGATTTCGTGCGTTCACACTAGGACATTACGACAGGATAACATTACGATCCTATCATTATCATCTAGTGTGAAAGCGGCATTACAAAATTGCATTTTGCACGAGCGCCTCTGACGGCAAAGCATATAGAACTCAAGGTTGCTATGGTTACCACGTCCAAACAAATACCTGTCATCAGCCGTAGACTCTACACTCTAGCCATCGTTTTAGTTGAATAATCGAATGATCTTCAATATTATCAAACAAAAAAGTTGCCCCAGACACATCTTCTGGTTTTAAAATCATTTTTATTAAACACAACGTACAAATCACAATAAATAATTAGGTTTAACACTGAATAACAGATGCGAACACAATGACAGATAGGAACAGGGAACGGGACGTAAGACAACGAGGGGAGGTTTGTTTGGATGCATGATCTTCTATCTCTCTCTTGCAGTGACGTCAATTTTGTAAGTGTCTGTTGTGTCAACGCAAACAAAATATTCACTTATTTCTTTCATGGCATTCTATGTACAAAATTAACAGGTATTCTTTTTTTCCATTGGTGGCAGTCTTATTATAATCATATTTTAAGCAAGTTCGTATAAAACTTTTTATGCACTTTTCTCAAAAAAAAAAAAAAAAAAATCGTATAAATACACTATTTTGCTGAATTCAGAATTAAAATCTCTAACGAATGTATGTTCTCATTTAAAATGAAAGCGTTAGGTCCCAAATATAAATTTTATCTTGTGAAACAGAAATTGTTTGCCCATTTAACCGTCTTTGAAGCTTTTATAGTTCTCGAGATAGCAATGGTTGGCCCACTTAAAATGAACACCTGTATACATAATGGTTGAAAAGTATTATTGCCCTCACGAATTATATCGCTCGTGATTATAATCTTTTCGCTCGGTTAATAATCTTTATGATAATATACTATTATTTGTGTATTTGCTGCATATTAAAATTTAATTTTGTTTAGATCTAATCAAGAATTAGCGGCCATGAAGAAACAACACGAAGGTGAAATTGCCCGACTAACAGCACAACTAAAACGCTATGAAATTAAAAATATGGCGTTGACGGAATCCCTAGAACAAAAGGCTAAAGAATGTGAACAACTAGCCGCTATCTGCGATGAGTATATCGGGGGTGTGTAAATATTATTCTTTGTACATTGTAGTTCTTCACATTCCTTTAATCTCATTACACTCGTATAGAATTGTATATTCATTCTTAATATTTTGTGCGATGTACTGGTGCTTTCCTATTAATATAGGGATTTTTGTCGTCCCCTTGCAACACAAGCTTATCGTCTTTCATAAAAAAGTGATAACCCATTTCATTCCATTTATGATTTGTTTATTTTCGTAATATTTTCACCCTCATATTTATTTATTTTAAAAAATTACAATATAATGTTCGTTGATTTTTAATTATTTTATTGAGGAATTAATGTCACAGGCATATAGGCCCGTATTACGAGCGCTTTTATTATAAAAGTGTACTTGTAATATGGGCCATTATTTTTGAGTTTTACATCTGATTTAACTTAATTTTAAATTGCGTGATATATGCCTGTGACATAATACATTTTGCTTTGAAAGACTACTAATATTTTATACAAAAAAAAAAATATTTGACATCGTTCGTTTTATTATTGTGTAAAACAAATACCAAAATTGTTAAATTCAACACAAAGAACAGTATTTTTATTTAATGTAAAACTTTTATTTGTGTATATGTAGAAGTAATAATCTACACAGACGCAGTACAGTTTTGCTTCAATGTCATCCTTTTATTTACATTTAAAAAAAATTACTGTAGAAATAATAAAAGTATATTTTTACATAATATGAAATGTATCAACAAATATAAAATTGCTTACTTAAAGTAGAAAATACAATGTAAACGTTATTTCTTTTTGTGTTTTGTTATCTGTTATAATAAATTGTAACTTCATTTTATTTAACAATTTTCCAACATTATAATTAAGGATTATGTAGTATTAATAATGCTGTATATAAGTTTTGAATTAATTTATAAAATAATATTCTCGTATTGTTAGAATAAAACGTTAAAGTACTACTAATTGTTTTTTAATTGTTAATCTTGATGATTTCCTATAAAAAATATTTTCATGTATAGTAACGCGTGAAATAATGAAAAGTTATGGCACATTTTTCACACTTTCATTGCAGACGTAAAAAAAATTTGTATGCAACTCGAGTAAATAGTGTCTTATTTCATTAATAGGAGCTGACTTGACGAACTCGCCTATGGCTCGTTCGGCCAAAATTCCTATTCGTGAAATTTGTTGCATAAATAACTATTAAATAAATATGTTTGTTAAATTAACCTTGTTTTATTTACAAAGAAAAATACTTCTTACCATTTTTCATAATTTTTCATATTCAAATCACAACAATGCTTAAGGTCAATGACCTCAAATTTACGTTAAAAAAAGCCCTTCGGGCGTCTGATATCGTATTTGTATTTGTTCGAATTTCTGGCACAAATAGTTTCGGAATTAGAAATTTAGGGGTTAATATCTCGGAAACAATTTCGAAAAAAAAATCACTTTTAATGCGTACATCATACACATTTTTTTTTTATACAACAGTGATTTATGGCATAATTTTGTGAGAAGGAAGTTTAGAACAACCTTTGAACAAAATAAAAGTAACTTTGAATATGTACATCATACACTTTTTTATACAATAGCAAAAATAGTGATTTATGGTTATAAATTTGGGAGTAGGAAGTTTAGAACACGACGCGAAACGAAGTGGTCCGAACCTTTGAACAAAATAAAAATTACTTTTAATGCGTAGGTACATCATACACATTTTTTTTATACAATAGTGATATTTACGATATTATTTGGTGAGAAAGGAGTTTAGAACACGACGCGAAGCGGAGATGTCCGAGCCTTTGAATAAATTAAAATCACTTTAACACATTTCTTTTTTATACAATAGTGATTTATGACATTACTAGCTGACCCGCCTCGGCTTCGCACGGTTAAAGCCAGAATAACGATTAGCTACACGTGTACCAGTAGTTTTTCACATTTACTTCGGAGACATGCGCTGCGTAGGGAGCCGGCAACCTGCCTCGCATCGTACATGTAACAGCGCCCTTTTCTATACATGTCTCGGGTACTTTTACTTATGTACATATGATGCAAGCTATCTCTCCGACAAATATCAAAAATCTCCTAACGGCTAAAACTTTACTATAGATAAAAAAAATAATTGAAATCATCCTCTATTGTACCGTCTTGAGGGATGATTCTTCAAAAACGCGAAAAGCTTTATTTCTTACCAAAAGCATAAATAAGAATTTTTATATCCCTAACTTGAAAAATGATAGGTTCTCCATACAAACTTTCATCCCCTATTTCACCCCCTTCAAGTTTTATTTTCGTGACAAAAGGTAGCCTATGTGCTTCTCCAAAATCCAATCTATCTCTATACCAAAATTCATTAAAATTGATTCAGTGGGAGAAATGATGGGTTCTCCATACAAATTTTCATCCCCTATTTCACTCCCTTCGTTTTATTTTCGCAACAAAAGCTAGCCTATGTCCTTCTCCACGTTCCAACGTAAATAACTATTAGATTTATTGTATAACTAATATTTTTTGTACTATTTAAACAACAAAAAAATATTTAAAGTTAAATATATTGTATTGCAACATTTATTATTTTTTAAAAATTTCATTTGTATAACGTTGAAATTAATTTTAGAAAAATAACATGAAATAACAATAATTTCTATCTTATGTATGTAATTAATTACAAGCTACTAAAGACAATTTATAAAATTATACAATATTTTATTGAAAATTATTATTGCAAAATATTTTCAACTCATAATCTTTTTTCTACAATACCAATAACCAGTGTTTCTGTAGAACCTCATTTATCATGTTTAAAAGGTTTAAAAATTAGCTCAGAAATTCATTTAGAATTACTTTTTGAAATTTCTAAAAAATAATTTTACTAATCAAATAATTGTTGTATTTACGCGACAACTTGGTTGCATTTGCTTCTCTGTACAATAATTACGTACGTTCAAGCGCTGAGCGACCGATGATTGCTGATGCTGTGTTTTCAATGGGGATTCCACCATTTTTTTTTTTAATTTCATTTGAAAATATTAGGAAAACTAAAACCATTGATGAAAATCCGGTGAAAAAATTCCTATTAATAAGCGAGTTATGGTCTTCCGAATTTTGAAAAGATTAACGTGACGTCACGCTTATGTGTTTTTATATCAGTTTTCATCATGGACCTAAATGTTCTTGAAATATATGCTATTTTAAGTTATATTTACATAAAATAAATTAATATTATAACACTCTATAAGTCTACATACTTTATAATTACAGGAGTATTTAAATTATTAAGTTTAATGCAAGAAATTTATGTTAAAATAAAAACTGTTTGAAAACTGCCATACAGGAATGTTAGCCCCTCCTTTCGAATTTGAATTTCTTAACTTCCATTGGTAGTAACCCCCACCTCCTAACACGCTATTTCTTATGCATGTGTAGGCGGTCTTTCGGTCGCCAATCAAAATATTATATATAGATTTCATATACGTGTCGAAGCGCTATAACAAAAAAGCATATACATTCGTATTTTTTTTACTATTTTCCTTTAATTCGATTGAGCTGGAATCCCACATTCCCTTTGAGCCACCGATTCCATTGTAGTTTACCAAGAGTTTACCTATTTACCGCTGGTCTACTCAAAGCGCCACTTCCTCAGATTTCACGAAAATACTTACCAAATTTGTTTAATTACGAATACCTTCTATATTAAACGATAAATATTTACAATATTTACCTGAGAGATAGAGAAATGTATACAGTACGTAATCAGGGCCGGATCGAGATATATAGGCGCCCTGAGCCAAATTAGATTTGAGCGCCACCACCAGTTACAAAAATTATTTCTGATTTTTTTGGACAAAAAGACAAACTTAAAAGTTGATAATATATAAATTATAATCATTAGCAATAAAAACACTATGAAATTTACAAAATCAATATAAAAAAAATCTGTTGTATACTCATATATAAATACTCTAAAAATGCGTACACTTACGCAACATTTTCTTTACAATCAAATAATATTACTACCAAGATTATATTTCTATCCATTTTTGAATTATTGCCCCAAAAGTCAATATACCCCACATTTAGATAAAAACTTCAAAATTTTCAAAAATCTAATTTTTATGTATCTAGATACTTCTCAGTGCGCTGATTCCAAATTTTGAAACCGTAGGTCAATATATCTTTTCGTTCTCGAGATATTTAGATTCAAAGTTTTGCTCAAAACTGCCCATTTTTGGGTGATAACCCAAAAATGGGTCGAGCTATGAATTTGGCGACTACACCATTCGATTCTACGGGCAAAATTACATAAGTATAGCGTATAGCAATTTTCATAATTTTTGAACACCGCATACAATCTCTAAAGCAAAATAACTGAAAATGGCCAAAAATCGCAAAAATCTTACGAAAAAATGAACTGATTGGGCAAAAATTATGAAAATTGCTATACTTATGTATTTTTGTTTGTAGAATCGAATGGTGTTGTCGCCAAATTCATATCTCGACCCATTTTTGGGTTATTACCCAAAAATGGGCAGTTTTGAGCATAACTTTAAATCTAAATATCTCGAGAACGAAACGAGATATCGACCTGCGCATTCAAATGTATCTAGATACATAAAAAATTAGATTTTTGAAAGTTTTTATCTAAATGTGGGCTATATTGACTTTTGGGGCAATAATTCAAAAATGGATAGAGATATAAACTTGATAGTAATATTATTTGATTGTAAAGAGAATGTTACGTAAATGTACGCATTTTTAGAGTATTTGAACAACAATACCTTCCTTACCTAAAGGTGACGGAAGATAAAAATAGCTATCAGAATTTAAAACTAACGAGAATCCAAGAATGATTAAATTATATGGTAACTTTCCGTGCCTTCACTATCGCAAATTTATGTATCATTTCTTCCTGACTTGATTATTTCGCAATGGCATGTTCAATTAATTACAGAATTTATTTAAACAAAACTAACTTTGAGGGGCTCCAAAATTTAATAATACAGGACAGGTATATATTCCATACATTGATTTTTATTGTTTATTTATATATTTGTCTTCAGTTTTTATATTTTTGGGCGCCCCAAAAGTATGTCCCCGAAAATCAATTTTCGATTTTTTTTTGTATATGATATGTATAATAATATTCTTCAAAACATATTAAAGTATGAACAAAATTGTAGGTTCAGTATAGAAGAAAAATATTAAAATGTATGAAAAAAGTAGGTTTTTTGGATTTTTAAAATTGTTCTCGAAAATATTTTTTTTTTAAATTTTCATATATTTTATTTCTTATATTAGTATAAAGATTGAAAATAAAATTTAAAATATTTTTTTGGCTGTATAAATAAATATAAATAATATTGAAACTATGTATTATATTTTAATGACAAATTGTTTCCTTTTTATTCGTGTATACAAAGAAATCATATTACATCACACAATTTTAAATAAAAAATTAAATACCTTTTTAGTAATTTTGAATTTCGCGCGCTGGGGTACTATTTCACCTAAGCTGCGTCCGTTATTCGTTTTATTCATGCGCGCGCATGCTATTGGTAACGAAAAAGAGCGATAGAGGCAGCACTATTTGAACCAAACAAACTTCATCTGTCTGTATTGTTGTCGTTGCATTTCTTTACATAACATAATTCATAACCATTTTGAACGTCTAAAAATATGGAATTAAGTGTACAAGAAATGAGATATTTACTTTGTAGCCGCTGCAAACAATACTTATCATGTGGTCCTGTAATGTTAGTGAATAGAAATAATGTGTGTGGACGTTGTTACAAGCCTGAAGAGAATGGTGTGCGAAACTATTCATACGAAAATGCGGCACAACATCTTCGATTCCCTTGCAAGTATCATTACCTCGGTTGTGAAAAAATGTATATGTTTTCGGAAAATTATATGCATACTCATGAATATGCTTGTGAATTTCTACCCTACAAGTGTTTCTTTTGGGATTTTGGAGAGCCTCAATGCCAATGGGCATTCTTGAACTGCAAGATGTTGGAGCATTGTCAGACCAATCATCCAGATAAAATACTGAACAATTCTTGTTGGATTAACGTTGATGTTAATAGGCGCTATAACCAAAATTATCTACTCATTGCTTTTGAGGATATTTTTACCGCAAGCATTATTGTAAGTAAAAAAATTAAGGATGTATTAACAAAAAAATCTGCACAAACTCTATAACTTTATTATTTAACTTATAAAAAGCAACAAATTAAAACAATTTTACCCTCATATAAATTACAGTTAAATAACATATCTGCACAAAAATCCGCCGCTATCTCATTTATTTTTGAAAGTCCAACTAATATTGTCAAAAAATTCTCCTTTTTGAAGTGACGAAGTTTATTTTTAATTCTTTGTTTGAAATTTCATATGTCGATTAAATTTATATATTGTAGGACCATGATTGCCTTGTTTATATAAATAGCTTTTATTTCTTATAAAATCACTATCATCCAACGTGAAATAGAATTAGGCATCTGTAATTACAAAATTCTTATTCCAATGCTTCAAATGCACACATGAAGTTTTTCTGATTTATTAACACTTGAATTTTGCTATATTTTGGTACAGATTTTCTGTTTCTTGTTGAAGTGAAACTTCTTTACAGGGAGTAGGGGGTGTAAACTAAAAAATCACGTTACGGAAGTTGAAACACTCTCCCATTCTTCAATAGTACAATTTGGGCAGTAAGCTAACGTGTTTGTAATGGGCATAACGCTTCCATTTTCGGATTCATTAAGAAGTTTCACTTCTGCTGTGCAGTCTAAGCACATAAATTTTTAATTATATTTCTTTCTTATAATGTACATGTTTACGTATATACGTGAAATTTTAAATTCTACCAAATTTTCTTAAAGATTGTCCATCTTTTCCAATAGATTCCTTCTGAAACTTCTTTTTTTTTGTTTTGTTTTTTTACAACTACTTTTGGCTCTTTCTAGTGATTTTCCGCTGTGAACTCTTTTAATTATGCCATACTTAATCTGCCGTGGTATTTGAATTAGAACAAAATGACTGACTGTGAACGATTTTTGTTTTAAATAAAAATCGTCAATGACTCGCCTTAGATAATTTCCTTTCAAGAGATTTATTTCAGTTTTTGTAAACAACTCATTTTGGTATTATCCTAATATAAACTTCAATACAAAATAATTGTTACTCGACATATTATTACATATTAAGTAGTATTAATAAATTAAACTTTATGCAGATTTTTTGTTAATACACTCTTAGGCCGGGGCCACAACGGCGCACCAACTCCTAGCACCGACTCTCGCACTGACCCTAACACCGACTGTAGCACTAGAAGCATCGCACTTATCCTCGCACTACTAATGTCCTCAACGACGCGTAGTACCCTAGCACTAGACCTAGCATCTGCTCAGTCATTCAATAATTAAAAATGTAGTCGTCATCATCGTCAGATGAAGATATAATAATTAGTTCAAATTTGCAATATTTTCAAAGAAATAGAAAATCAGGAATTTACCCTTTAAATAAAAAAAGAAAATTTTACGGGGAATTTAGCCATTTATATGAAGATTTGAGAAAGGATAACAACAAATTTTATGAATACATGAGAATGAGTGTCAACAAATTTGATTACATTTTAGGCCAAATATATGAAAAAGTTGATAAAACTTGGAAAAATTGTCATAGTCAACCAATATCGCCCGATGAAAGACTGATGTTAACTTTAAAGTAAATTTTAAAAATTAAGTAGGTATGTGTAAAAGGTCTGATTGTATAATCCCTGGTTAAAATTTATGATCATTATCGTTAAAAAGAAAATATTGCTCTAATATTATATTATCATGCAAAAATTGTACAACCACCACCACTTTGGAACTTTGCACTTTGATTTTTTTTTACAAATTTTGTGCCACCTTTGATAAATTTATTTTTGCAAATGAAAAGTGCTGTTTTTCTTCAGATAATTTGATTTTTTTTTTAATATGATCTGTCAATTATATAATATTTTTGCAATACCTGTACTGTAAGTTACCCATTAATAATAAAATTTAAACACAGTGGCTGGTAGCACAAACCCTGGTTTAACTAAAACACTGTTTTAAGGAATGTCGAACTTCATTATTTAATTATAATACTAAATAATATCAAATTTATCAAAATATGACTTTAAAGCAGAACATAGTTTGTATTCTAATTTTTTTTTTTAATCATTCTTTAAACATAAGGGTGAAATTACAAATTGAAGTTTGAATTTAAATTGCATTCATCTGCTACTTCTTTCCATTGCTTATTTAAAAAAGAGTTGTGGTGACTTTTGTGTGCTTTATTCCATATAGCTTCCCTTTTAAACACGGATGATATGATTTTATCTTTAGCCATGTTGCGATGCCGTGAGCCTAGAAAATACTGAGCGGTATTACCTAGGGTCGGTGCGCAGGTTGGTATTAGGGTCGGTGCGAGATGCAAGGCTCTGTTATGGCCAGTCTCACTAGAATACATGTAATCATTTTTTGTGTTGGTGCGGTGCGACGGTCTGTGCGAGGGTCGGTGCGCCGTTGTGGCCCCGGCCTTCAGTAAAAACAAAAGTTTTACAGTTTTTATTTTTAGGTAAACCCCGAAGAAAATACTTTCAATTTTTACGTTTATTTTACTGGAGATCAACGCGGTGCGAGTGAATTTCAGTATGTTTTAAATATGAAAAAAGAACGCGTGCTTTTCACTAGAATGCGAAACTGCAGAGATTTTAATTCGCCAATGAAAATTTCTGATCTGAAAGATTTGTTCCAACAAATGAATGGTTTTACTTTTAATTTAACTGTTTTCACCTACTGCGAAACCTGCCATAATGAAGTAACTTCTGGAAAACTAAATTTAAAGGACAATCATTGGCAGTGTACAAACTGCACCGTAATTATGAAAGAATGCGAGTATAGCAATCGTGATTGTACTTACAAAGACTATCCATGCAAAGTTTCAAAACATGAGAAATATTTTTGTAGATATGCCACTAGTTTGAATGATTTTATAGTCGTTCCTCAAGATAAATTGTGGGTTATTCAAAAAAATGACGATAAATGTGCGTTTCGAACTGATGTCGGATTAGTTTTCTGTGAATTTACGGCTACAAGGCCGGATAGATTTGAGTTTTTCTTGTACAGCCCGTTAAAGAGTACCCAAAGCGGGGAGTTTTCGTGCCAAATTAATGTTTATACTTCTATTGCAGCGTCGCCTACAGTTTTTAATCCTCCTTTCCAAAATGACAATAATTTCGATTGGTATTTGGAAATTAGTAAAATTGATTACCCAGTAGGAGCTAATGAACTTTCTATTGAACTTGTTATTAAGAGAATTGGGGAAATACCTAGTGATGTGACGAATGGTTTTGTTTCACTTGAACGATTTTCATTCGAATAATTTGTTAAAAATGATTGTATTCTCATCGTTTTGAATATTTCATATTCATTAAATTATTTAAGAATTTTCCATTTAATGTTTCCTAAAATGATTTTAATTTTGTTGTAATGAATAATTAATATTGAAATAAATCTTACTTCTAAAATTTTTAAGATGTGTATTTTCAAACTTACTCAAAAATACAATTAAATGTTGACCTTGACTAACAAATATTATTTATTTTTTTTTGTTTAAAATAGGGCAAGAAACCTAAATTAATAAAAGTTAATAACTCTAACCGAATTCGAGAATATAATTTTTAAAATGATTTGTGTTCAAAAATCGGTTTGTTCTACATTAAAACGATTTTTCAACCGTTTGGATTAACCATTTAATAAAGTCATACTTGAAACAAAACACCTCTTATTTATATAAGTTTCTACGAAAACTTTTGATAATTTGTTTCGATTAACAGCTACTGTTCTTTTTTTGCAAAAAAAAATGTTTCGAGTTAAGTTTCGGTATTTGCGTTTAAAATACTGGTTAACCGTTTTAAAAAACCGATTTCTTATCCGGCTTTTTAATATATTCAAATTATGGCCTTATTCTATTCAAAACTGTAAGTACAGATCTGTTAATTCTGTAAATAATGAACGCAGTCACGACGAAAGTTACCACAATGTATAATTTTATATTAATAAACAAAAATAGATGTTTTTGTAAGTTTTTTGCAGATATACAAATCTGTAAGGTTTACAGTTTTTAATGGAAAATGGCTATTAATCTAAATTGCAATTAATTGTTGATTTTTTTATTTATTTAGTTAATTATTAATTTCGTATATCGAAAATATTTTATGTACACAATACTGTTATATAACTCATTTATATAAAAATTTGAACTGAAGTCTATCAATACAAGTTTCAAAAACAACGGGGTCGCCATCCGAATGGGGGAGTTTCACAATTTTTGAAAATTATATATATATATATATATATATATATATATATATATATATATATATATATATATATTAATCTACATGAAAAAATACGTGATATATATTATAAAGAACTCCATATTGCTGAAAAAAATAATTTTAATTTTATAATTTTGAATATCGCGCTAACAGCTGCATAGTAAGGCTGGTTACACACTGGGCGATTTTTACCGCGTCGGTAAATTGGCCGTCGCCGCCTACAGAATTTGATGTGTTTACACATTAAGCGGTAAAAGCACCGCCGTTTATTAGCGGTAAAAGTACAGCCGCTCGAGTTGGCAAAAAGGAGGTGACTTGATCGTTAATTTACCTTGATTTGGCTTATTCGTGTTTTGATTTGCCAATTGACAAGTTATTTAATTTCGTCAAAATCCTTTCTGATACCAAGGCACAACTCTTTCCATGCAGTCCTTGTAGCTTCTCGATCTAAAACTTTCTAGTGATTTATCCCATAATGCAGGTCTCTCTTCAACCAATGAAATGAGAAGATCGTTATCTACTTCATTACTCATGTTTCGATTTTGAACTGTTTTCAATGTGTACTACCAACAATACTCAATATGTGCAAGTGGCGAGAAATCCGCTGAGTGTGTAAACGCCTATTTGGTCACATGTGCCACTGTCTAAACGGCGGCGGCAAAACTACCATCAGCGCCAATGGCTCTAGGCGGCAGCATGCCTGTCGCCAACGGCAAATCTCCCGCGCGGTTTTTCTTCCGCCCAATGTGTAAACTCCCATTTGCTTCTTCGTGCCACTGAAGCAACGACGGCGACGGCCGATTTACCGCTGCGGTAAAAACCGCCCAGTGTGTAACCAGCCTAAGAGACAAAAGAAAATAGAAAGTCCAGAAATTTGTTCATTGTTGAACGAAGAAAAACATTCTGTTCATCATGGTGTAGAAAAAGATAAAAGATAATTGTAACGTTCATCCATTCAGCGTATCCCCGCAGCGAATATAACCTCAATCGTATTATTATATTATTTTGTTGTGTGCTTGTAGCTAGAGATCATGAAGCGGTAAGTATTCTTTTGTGAAATTTAAATAGATTAAATTTAAAATACATATATATATATATATATATATATATATATATATATATATATATATATATATAAAATGCATCCAGAAGGTATTGTGCTTGGCCCTTGGAGGAAGGAATAATATGGAGGGAGTATTTGTAATCGCGAGTGAAGTCGTTTCCCCCACTCCAACTTGAAACTCGACCTTGTAGCATTGGCAAAGTCGTTGCTGTCACTTGTGTTTATACCGCAGCTATATCGTTTTTGTTCTGAAGTATTAGGAGGTTAGGAGACTATTTTATGTTTATATATTTTAACTCAGCGTGTGTTTTATGTTTATAATAGTTACAGTCCTTACTTCATATTATTTTTACTTTTTATACCTCACGTATGATATTCAATGTTAAATTTCATTTTGGCGATATTTCTTTACTTATTAATTTTATAGCTTGCACTGCTTTGAACCAGAAACAATAGTAAAAGATACTTCTGCTGTTTTAAATAATGGATCATTAATTATACGGAGTAATGAAAAATTAAAATGTTTGTTTTTGACATAAATGTCAGTGTCAAAAATCCAGAGACATTATTGAAGGCTTTTTCGGTAAAATATATCGTCATCATTACCGATGTCTACATTGTAGATACTGGCACACCCAGAAATGGGTAATATGCCGTGATGATATATATTATATATATACATGGACAAGTCGAGATGTAATAGTATTTATAATATGCTAGTGGTATAAAAAGAAATGGGATTTATTTAAAAGTCAAAGTATATACATTATCAGTGTCAACTAAACACGCGCTTGCTATATATATATATATATATATATATATATATATATATATATATATATATATATATATATTACCTTATATACCCTTCAGAAATACCGCCAGTCTTGTCAACGAATTGGAAGAATATCGAACATTTAGAAGAGTGGGAGGAAACTTGTTCATAGAATGAATTGAAACATAAAGAATAGGAATAGATATAATTAGATTTTTTTGTATGTACCATTAATGTTAAATTCAATACTTATATAACCTAATATGATATTGGCGAGAGGTATTGTGCTGCCCACAACAGATTTTAAGGATTGTAATTTTAAATTATTAATAAAAAAATGCACGATCATTTTGTAATATTGTTAAATTTTAATTCTGAATGATCTCATTTTTCAAAACAATAAGTATATATGTATAGTTTGAAAAATAAATTATAATGAACTACATCATCCGAGACAAGTCATTTAAGAACATAATAATCTGCGTTTTCCACAAGATAACGAGCTGATTGAAATGCATCTTAAGTTTGAGAGAAATTTATTACAGGAATTTTCGTCTTGGATAAAGTATAGACGACTTATAGCAGAATATTTGTAATATTTTACTAGGAAACTTTAAAGCATTATAAATGAATTGGAAAAAAATCTGATTTTTACGAATTTATTCATATAATGGAAAAATTGATATAATTAGAAGTTTATGTGTGCAAAAGACATGTTAAATACAATAAAAAATAATATTTGAGTAAAGTTCGGTGTTTTTTTTTTATTATTATAAAACGACATCTCGATAGTGAAGTGCAATACAATACTTCTGTGTATAAAATAAAAATCACTATAAATACGTACATCAGACAAATTTCTTTTTTTTATATAGTAGTGAATTATGATATTATTTGGTGAGAAGGGAATTTAGAACACGACGCGAAGCGGAGTGGTCCGATCCTCTGTATAAAATAAAAATCACTTTTAATACGTACGACAGACACATATCTTTTTTATACAATAGTGATTTATGACATTATTTGGTGAGATGAGAGTCCGAACCACTGTATAAAATAAAAATTTATTCAATAAGTACAACAGACACATTTCTTTTTTATATAGTAGTGATTTATGACACTATTTGGTGAGAAAGGAGTTTAGAACACGACGCGAAGCGGAGTGGTCCGAACCTCTGTATATAATTAAAATCACTTTTAATACGTACAACATACACATTTCTTTTTTATACAATAGTGATTTATGATATTATTTAGTGAGAAGGAAGTTTATAAAACGACGCGAAGTGGAGTGGTCCGAGCCTCTGTGTAAAATAAAAATCACTTTTAACACGTACAACAGACCCATTTCTTTTTTATACAATAGTGATTTATGATATTATTTAGTGAGAAGGAAGTTTATAAAACGACGCGAAGTGGAGTGGTCCGAACCTCTGTATAAAATAAAAATTACTTTTAACACATACGTCAGACACATGTCTTTTTTATACATAGTGATTTATGACTTTAAACAAAATGAATATCACTTCTAACACGTACATCAGACACATTTCTTTTTTGTACAATAGTGACTTATGACATTTAGTGAGAAGGGAGTTTAGAACACGACGCGAAGCGGAGTGGTCCGAACATTTGAACAAAATAAAAATCACTTTTAACACGTACATCAGACACATTTCTTATTTATACAATAGTGAATTATGACATTATTTGGTGAGGAGGGAGTTTAGAACACGACGCGAAGCGGAGTTGTGCGAACCTTTGAACAAAATAAAAATCATTATTAACACGTACATCAGATAGAGTATTAGTGTAATAAAACTTGTTCGGCCCTTCTAGCCATAATAGTTTCAGAGTTACTGCCAACTACTTTATAAAACAAATATCTGGGAAACTGCTGGTTTTTCAGCGATTTCGAAGGGTTTCAAAAACGCTTAATTAAAATTTGGCAGATTTTTAAATTCAAAACACAAAGCTATTTAATTTAGAAAAATAACTGTACTCTCGAAAGTATTAGGGTTAGAAGGGCAAAACGTGATCTATTGTACTAATTTCCACCTGTAGAACATGAATCAGAGGTCATATTTTCCCTAAGAGCCGTTATAAGCACTCCGCCCTTTAAATTAAACCTTAGTTTTTTAATGTTGAAGGGCTGAAAAATAGCGTACCGGGTAGATTTCAACCCATCCTTTCGACTGTATACATAATTTTATGTAGATACCAAATATTTCATTCTTATCCTGATATTTTATCCCCCGTTAAAGATATGAAATGAAAGTGAACCTGTATAATACACTTTTACCAACGACACAACACACAATATTTGGAAGAATATTTTTGTTGATAACTGAGCGGTATAAATTTGCATTGTTTACAAAATAAAATAAAATGTAATTTTAATTTATTTTGCAGACAATGCAAATTAATTTCGATGTTTCACATCTGCCAAGCTCACATTTTTTTACCTTGTTGTAATCAAAACTCTTTTTTAAAAAGGACCGGATTAGAATAGAGTTAACCTAATAGTAATAAAGAATTAATGACTTTTTGGCATATATCTAAAATATTTCTCGGGTGTTCAGCAGAATCGCGAAGAGCCTCCTATACGACAGCATACACCTATTTACGCTACTGACCGGAGTACGAATAAGGGAAAATAAAAGAATTTGTGGAAAATAAGGTATAATTATTCATGATCCTGTACAATAAATAACACTTCATATAATAACCTTTCCGCTATACATTTCTACATATTTATAACAAAATGTTTAATTAATATAAAATTAATTTACAATATCAAATATTAATTTTATAAAAAGTATGATACATAATAGTGGTCAGTACTTTGAAACCTTTTTAAAATTTTATATTATAATAATATACTTTATTACAAAAAATATCAATATATGATACAAAATTATTACATTTTTTAACTAACATACAGATTAATGCCAATATTTGAACTAACAAAATATTTAGATTTATATTTTACATTTATATACTTAATCAATGGTAAAACATCTACAATAGAATAGAATTTCACACCTAGGGTTGGTTATCAACAGCTATTTATTTTAAAATACAATTTAAAATTACATGGCTGTTGGTAATAGGGTACGTGCACGGGAACACACGCATCGTCCTAATGTTCATTCATCAACATGTTCAATTCTCACTTCGTTCTGCTTCATAACGTTCAAATCTACAAAACGTTCATCCATGAAGTTGGCGCGTATCGAAACATTTGTTTCTCGCGCGCTTCCAAAATTAAACAGTACATCACTGTCTACCTAAATTCGGGCGTGCGTTTAGCAGTGACCTCTATATACAAAATGGACCGGCGACTCCTATCTCTATACAACAGCGCGAGCTGTATCCACTCAACTGTCATGGTGGGGTGGCTATCTCTTTCTAACAGTGAGAAGTACGCATGCGTCAGCTAGTACCAGTTCGACGAATTAACGATGAACATGAAGAAGAAATTAAATCCTGTTAAGAATCCTACTTTTGATCTCCTTATCCTTGTATAAAATATAAAAAGTTATGACTTGTTTATGTACTGTTTTGGTAATAGATAATTTAAAAATTGCTTTTAATACATATGAAGACCACCCTGAAAAAAGGGGAAATATCGCATTTTAAATAAGTTCAGGTATGCGTCATGTACATCAAATACTGTAGAATTTTATGTACAAACTTACAATGCACTAAGGATGATAGTCTCAATGTTATTTAGCTTTTAAATATAGCCATACAATAGAAAAACATTATTGCTATCAACTTGTTTTTTTAATTGCTCAAAAAACTACATAATTATCATTTGATGAAAGTATATATCAATTAAATTTCAATTAATTTAATCCAGATAACGTTATTAGAATTTAGTAAAATGTTTGAAATTGTTTTTTAGTTTTATTCCCATTCAGTTAAAGCTTAAATACATTTTCGCGTAAAATAAAAAGGTAAAATGTGATCATATCTGCTTGGTCCAACTATACACGAAAGTTAGAGAGAGATAGCCACCCCACCAGTCACGCGGGTGGTATTCTCGGTGGATACACGCAAGTTATTCAAGCCGTCGGTCCATTTTGTATATAGAGGTCACTGGCGTTTAGGTTATGTTTGTTTAAGGTTATTTTTATAAAAGTTATACGCCCAGACATGTACAGGGCGATCTATGTGCATTAGGAATTTGTATAAGACAAGAAACGTACAAGACAATATTTGTACGTTATGAAAATGTACAAGGCAAGGTATGTACAGGGCGATCTATGTACATTATGAATTTGTATACCTACCCATTTGTACTGAGTAGAACATTTTTCTTTGCAATTTGTTCTTTAGAATGTACTGTTTAAATTTGGAAGCGCGCGAGAAATAAACGTTTTGATACGGGCCAACTTCATGGATGAACGTTTTGTAGATTTGAACGTTATGAAACCGAACGAAGTGAGAACTGAATATGTTGATGAATGAACATTAGGACTTTGCATACCTAGCCTACGTGCACGTCACGTTGACCTTCATTTCAAAAAATATCTTAATAGAAGAAAACATTTACTAGTATGACATCAATGAACTCTATACTACTATGGAACGGAAACGATCGTTGCTGGCGTGGTACTTCAAATTTCAACCCGCAGTACGAGTAGATTTTTCCAAAAAAATTAAAATGAACACAAAGTACAACCAAACTGTTCAGTGAATAATTAGTAAAAGTACCCATTCAGAAATATATAAAAACCTCTGGAAAATCATGAGCTGTGTTCTGCGCATGCGTCAAACTGGTGGAATTTGTGACAGTTCGCATGACCAGCCCCTTACAATGCTATAGGTATACACGTTTCCATTCCATATACGTAGAATAGAGTTCACTGTATGACATGCTTTTGACTTTTTGATGAAATAATTGAGGAGCTTATGGCAAAAAACAACCATAGTACCAATATGGAGCATTTCTACAACGTCCTAAAAAATGTGTATTCGACACTTTCGCAGTTTTGAATTTAATTATTATTATTATTTTTTTTTTTAGAAACTAGACCTCAGATTAAAATAAAGCTGTTTGAAAAATCATTTATAGACATTTTAGTTTATTGTCTCAGAGAACTCTGAAGGTTCGTAAATGTTCGTTTATTGTCTCAAAGCGTACCAATCTGCGTCCTTTTTTTTATCTCATAGCCTTCAAGGGATCTGACAAATCTGTAAGGTTAGTGTACGAAATGCACGGGCATCTGATATATCTAAAATGAGATTTAAAATCTGCAATATTGTAATAACAACTTGTAATTAAATTGTCCACATTATAATTTGAAGTTATTTTTTTTCTATAATTATGTATTTTAATACAGTGTGATCAGAAAAAAATCTAACTCGGAGTAGGCTATGAACAGAGTAACGTATGTCTGATCATTATTCAGTTTAAGTGTCAAGTTGTAAAAATTGATCTTGAAATGTAATTTTAATGAGAAAAGATAATAAAGGAAGAAAAAGCATTTTGCCATTCGCCGTTGTCTAATTTATTTTCATTTCTAAAATAAGATTCAAGAAAAAAAGCTTTGATTTCTTTAGATATTTTTGACAATATCTCGTATCAAAATAACATTTAATTAAATACTTTCAAATTGAAATACGTTTCTTTGTTGATAGCCTACTCCGAGTTAGGTTTTTTTTTCTGAACACAGTGTACGTTTCACTCTATTCTTTTAGAAGATTCATCTATAATTTCTTTCAACATAATTTGTTCTATTTCCTCATTGAAATCTTCGTAAAATAATTTATTTGCAATTAAAGGTAGGAACTATTTCCTTACATTTATTTGAAATAGACATGATAAATTGATAGTTAACCGTTGATATCATACATGAAATCTTGATTCTCATTGTCCCGTAAAGCCATGTCTGATCAATTCAATAACTTTTGTTTAAATCTGTTATATAAAAATAAACTTTACTGTTCTAGAATACTTTGTCACTTACAATAATGCTGAACAACAAAGAAAAGAACATCTATGAATACAGGCATTCAATTCGACTTAGTTGCTTATGTGTACGTGACGTGTATACACAAGGAATTCTAATTAATTTAGACTCATATTAAAGCGTATTAAATGAGCTTTCAAACAGCAAAGTGTTATTTTAATCTGAGGTCTAGTTTCTAAAAAAATTAAATTCATAATTGTGCGAAGTGGTCAATTTTTATGCTCATAAGTGTATTTAAAATGACCCTGAGTTAAGTTAAAGAATCTATAAAAGTAAGGAGGCTAAAAAGTTTTTTCTTTACCTCAAATAAAAAAAATGGACTAAGATGGTTATTAACAACAAGCACTTCAATTTGTCGTGAAAATGTTTCATTATAAAAGTTTTATGTTTATTTCCTCTCAGCTGATTTTGATATTAACGTCAAAGTAACGCGCATGTACCCTATAGCTGCTATTTTTTTTACAATATATATGTCGGGCATTTTACAAAATTGAGCATATTAGAAAATGTCTGAACTTTTTGTAAAAAGCTAGCATTTTGTCATCGAATCAGTCACAATGAAAACATGAAATTTATCTTTTTAAGTACAAAAACTGTTTTCAGGATAAAATTTTGGCATTGGGTAATTCGACCCTAGACAAATCGGCACTGGGATGACTTGGCACTGGAAAAATTGGCACTATTATGTCGGCAAATCAGGCAAAAAGATTAGGTTACATTTGGCAGTTCTTGTATTCAAAATAGATAATTAATAATTTAAAAGTTTAAAACTCAGTCATTTTGTAAGATAGCAATATGCAAAATTCCGACTTTTTAAAAAAATTTGGGCGTTTTGTAATATACCATATTTTACAAAATGCCTGCGACGTATATGCATATTTTTACATTGTTAATAATTAGATATTTGGAAAACCATAAATTTATTTATATACGACCGGGCTTAAATGGTCACTACGTGCTTTAAGTGTTACTGTACTAAGGGCAGTAAAGTACTTTACAGCCCGCCTAAGGCTTGTTATGGTTACGTATTTTTCTTCTCATTCAAAATCAAAATACATAAATCTATCAGTGTGTCGATAATATCAAAATTTATCAAAACGATAAATCTTACATATATAGCCTCGCATATAAATTTAAATGTACCTCACGCGTAACTAGCCTTTATAGCCCTAATTTACGCCCTTGGCACAAAATAAGTATTATATTTTGGGTATATATTTATGATGAAAGTTATGTTATTAAAAATATACATATTATTTTATGTACGTTTATAAAAAAAATCCGCAAATATACTTGTCGACTAAAATAACTCTTGTTATCCTTTATCAGTTTTAAATTCCACAAGTCGTTATTAACAGATTTAAATCCTAAGTAATAATAATTTAAAAATATATACATTGATAAATAATATCATTAAAGTCATAAATACATACCCAGAAATATAATGACTACAAAAAAATTAAACACAACTAAACTTAACTCCATCGTCACTAGAATAACAATTGTGGCAGTGTAACTTGTTATTTCTAACACGAACATCTGTACCCATCAGACCGTCGTTTAACTGAATATGACAAACGCAACATTTGAAACAATCCATGTGATAAAACAGACATAAGCTTTCAATAATCATGGCTGCTCCTCGACCTGAAATAAAAAATTAAACATTTACACAACATACGTTTCGTGATATTCTGTTTGCTTGAATGATAATTAACATAAAATGTTTTTTAACATGTTTTTTACTTTGTTTATACAAAATGTTGTGTAGTAAAACATAAGAAAAAAATCATAATAAACTTTTGTCCAAGGATCCAGCGTTTCTGATCTGTAACTTTTATTTGAAAACAGAATTTCTGACAATTCAAACGATACGCATTTCTTTGTAACTTTGTGTTAATTACGTAGCTATAGCTACAATTTCAAATTCATTTTTTCAGGTTACCAAACGTACAAAATTAAATCTGTTCAGTGATTTAGAAGTTGTTATTAATTATCTATAAGTTTTATTTGAAATAATTTTGTCTAAAATTAATTGGTAACTTTTGAGCACGGAATAACTGATTTCCCATGTTAAACGCCTATGACCAGATTTTTAATTAACACGGTGCATGTACTTGATTAAAAATTGAAAGAGAATTATTCTTATTTACAACAGCAGGCTCGGATTTTGCTTTCAGCAATGAAGTCATGCAAAAAAAAATAATTGTACCTTTTTTCTGTTTAAAGAAAAAATACGGGTCTATTATTTTTCACTACTCTTACCAATTAAAGTTAAAAAATAGTCGTGCATGTCCTCATTGTTACTTTTGGCTATAGTATGTGGCCTCTGTATTAAAATAAAGTCATGCTACAATTATTGAGAACAAAATATATAATCCATATTTTTTAGAATTTTATTTTAAATATGGTCAAAAAGTTCATCAATAATCCACTTTCACCATTCTTACCTTCCATCTGTCAAAAAAACTCCCAACCAATTTTTTTAAAACTATCAAATTAATTTCTATTGACTTACAAATTACCTAATTTATCAAACCAACTACTGGAGGACTTAAAAACTGTCAAATTATAAATAAATTAAATGTTTGGTTAATTACTGTTTAAAATGATTCAGGTGGGCTATAAAGATGAGCGGTTTTCACCAAATTCTTGAAAAAACAATAAATCTTATCGAATTTTTTTAAAATTTATATTAAAGTAAACATTCGGGAAAATCATTTCTTAAAAATAACATTATCCAAGTGTGCGCCATCGCGTTGCAAACACTCTTCAAATCTGGACCTCAAATTTGAGAAAACTCGCTGGCACTTTGCCATTCCTTCTGGAATATTCTCTTTCAATAGGCCCATAAAATATAATAAAATTTACACTTTATCCTTAAAGTACTACTCAATAAATAATTACTTTGCGAGATATTTAAATTTATTTCCAGGCCACAGGTGACGTCACACTATTGGTATCTTTCTCGCGCAGCCTACTACAGAAACTGGTGTGAAAAAGATAGCTATAGGTTTCTTTAAAAATCAAATGCAGTTATACAAAAAACAATTATGACATTTTGATACTACGAATTGCTTCAAAATTAAACGAATTTTCATTTAAAAATATTTAAAAAAATTGGTTTATGGGCCCATTGAATTGTCATGGCTGGTTTCGTGTTGTAAACCTAAGACTTTAAGTATCCCCAGAGGAGTCAAGTCAGGACCCATGGGAAGCCATGGAATATCCCGTCTACGCGAAATAAGTTTTTCGTTTACGACAACCACAGATTGGTTAGACGTGTGGCATGTGGCGCCATCTTGTTGAAACCATATCCTTTTGTTGTAGGCTTCAAAATCTTGAAATTCCTGAGCCCAATACCGACAGTTTTGTTTATTATCATGCCCATTTAAATGAAAATGAGCTTCATCCGAAAAGAAAATGTTAAAATTTGCAAAATGCTCCAACATGGTTTCGACAAAAACACGGCGTAAATTCAGATCATTCGGTTTCAGTTCCTGGAGTAATTTAATTTTATAAGAGTGCAAAATGAAATGAAAGCTCAGTTGATCTCTTGTGAGTTGAAGATCAAGGATCTCCCGTCGCACAGAAGTTCCAACTTCTTTAACATCGGTTCTCATTGACCTTGGACCCGTAGGCATCTGATTGACGGTGGATCCCGTAACCTCGAATTTTCTGACCCACGTTCTAATCGCACATTCACTGGGACATTGATTTAGGTCATGCAGTTCTAACTCAGTGCGAAACAAACGTGTAACAATCGTGCGTGAATCAGCATTTTTCTAGAACTGTTTTACACAGAACGCGCGTTGTGCTCTCGTGAAACGATCCATCATCACTGAATTTCCAATGTCCTAACTTACTATCACCACCATGCGCGTACCCTTCATGTTTACAAGCAATACAATTTTAAAACCGCTCATTTTTATAGCCCAACCTGTTGTATGAGTTTAGTTTTCCACGGCCTACATTGATAAAAGAAATTTAATAAATTTTGTAGTTGTTCGAAATATCCTAGTACAAAAGTTTATTAGAATTTTTTTCAGTGGGGTTAAAAAAAAACCTAACTCGGAATAAGATATGAAGAAAGAAACGTATGTTTTAATTCAAAAGTCTATAATTAAATGCCAATTTGACACGAGATATTGTCAAAAATGTTATCTAAAGAACTCGTAGTTTTAATTCTTGAATATTATTTTAGAAATGGAAATAAAATAAAAAAACAGCAAATGGTAATATTATTTTGATGCCTGTTACAATGGATTTGAGGAAAATTACGTTTCAAGATTAATTTTGACAACTTGACTTTTGAATTGAGTGATAATCAGACATACGTTTCTCTGTTCATAGCCTACTCTGAGTTATGTTTTTTAACACACTGGATTTTTGAGTTACTATAAATTTTAAATTAAGTAAATGTGACGTAGATTCTCTATGAAGACATTTTGGAATACCAACAAGGGTGACATTAGAAATAAATATCATCACAACTTATTACCTATTTCTGGGTGCACGAATCCGCATTTTATTGGCAGATTTCGGTAATGACGATATATATTTACCGTAGAGGGCGCTTATCAGGCATCACCTCAAGGCACTCAACGCTAACGAGTGCACCATAGGGATTTTTGTGACTCCGGTCCAAGACCGGATTATGTAAAATAATTATTTATTTATTTTAATAACGTATGTAATAAAAACTTTGAGAAAAATTTTACGCTCCAAATTTTATTACTAAATATGCTGTAATTTGCCAATGAACATAATAAATACCTAATAGTTAATACCATGTTAAAATTGCCAGAAAAATTTTAGAAAGATGTTGTACAAACTTGAAAAAGGTTAGTTGGAGAGATAGTCGAAATGTGAAATTATTAATGTTTTTGGGAATCAAAATATTGGACAGACAGCTATTTACCGAACTATAAGGTATTTTGTGAAGACAGTGTAGTGCAGTATGTATTAATTTACCAAAAAGTGGGCAACCCGAGTTTTTGCCCCAAATCGAATCAGCAGATTCATTCAAAGTGCTCAAAACAAAGTTAGAACGACATCGCGCAAATTAACTCGACAATTTAGGATTTTATAGATGCTTTGGTCAGAAATGATTTAAAATTTCGAAAAATAAATCATGTAAGCCAACAGACAGCGGCCCAGCTTGAGCGAATCTCCAGATGCTGCAGAGCATTAAAGAGCCAATATTTTATAGTAGACAGAGCATAAACCCCCAAATGTTTCGCAGGCGCGATTGAAGCTTTTTTGGCATTTCTTAACAGAAAAGTATACAATAATGGTTGGTAATACCAAAACGAACGACAGTTACAGAAAAGAATATTTCTAATGATCCGGGAAGTAGATTTAACATCGTTCAGAGATGAGACAAGGTATTAAAAAAACTACGTCGCACTGAAGCTAATGTTGTAAAATTAGATTTGTTATCTCCTTAGCTTATGGGAACAACCACTTATGTCGAAGTTTCAATAAAAAAATTCTTTCTATTTGATGAAGAGGTGTAACTTTTTCTTTAAAGTTTTATTACATACGATATTCTAAAAATCAATTTATACAAAATCTTTAGTTTGAAAATAAAAACAATCCAATAATAAGTAAAATGAATAAAAAATACGAAAGGTATAATCCGGCCCTGCCCCAGTCGGATTCGAACCCGGACCGTCAGAACCACAACCGAACCGGTCACATACGTACCTAATTCATTACCACAATATGAGCATTTCTTTTTCCCACTAACACTCAATATTTTATCGCTAGAATCTTCTACTAGAAAATGAGGATGGTGTATAGGTAAAGCATGTCCTACAGAATGAGGAGAATGTGGCATTTTCCTTACTAATAAATTCCTTTCTGGAACGTTCATCTTATTTTGTACACGCTGTGTTAATGTTTGAATTATGGCATCTGGTAAATGCTTCTCTGATCGACTTGGGTTCCAATTGTTTGCAGATTGTGCGCTTATTCGGCGTTGTTCTGCCTCCTGCATACAATATTTTATTCTCAATCATACATTGTATGAAGACAATAAAAATATTAACAGTAAAATCACATTTAAACACCATTAAAGTATGAGTTACTATTTTTAGTTTTCATCCAAGTTAACAGTTTAGCAACTATTTTCACATTGTTTGACAAATAGTTTCAAAGTCAGAAAAATTTTCATATTTCAATTGAAATGCTTTAATTATTAATTCCTTATACAGAACCGTCTAGAAATATGGGTATATTGTAACAGCTAAACGAGCTACCTCAAATAATTTCTATATTATTACACATACAATAAAATACTATAAGGCAATTTTATAGACGACCGCGGAGGATATCCGATTATAGAAGAAAATATTTTTTTAAACGAGTTTCAATTCAACCATGTAATCATTTTATATCCTTACATAATAAAAATATTAAGAGAAATTCAATTAAAATTTAAATAAATTTTATTTTATAGTAATTTTTCAGTAGGCTATGTATGAAAAACAAAAACAACTGTCAATTTGTGCATAAGTTATTAATAAATATTTATGTCGCGTTAATTCAAGCTCAATGGGGTCCTATACCATTTTTCTTTAATTTTTTTTTCTGTAAGAACAGGATAAAATAAGAATTTTAGTGCAAACGCGACTTAAAAATTTTACGTAATAAGCGAGATATGAATTTTTAAAGTTTAAGAATTTGTGCGTGACGTATCAGGTACTAACAAGTGATCAACAAACAATGGGACAAACTGTTAGTTATAGAGGGAACAATTTTTTTCATGTTTGCATAGCTGAAATGTTTGTAAATAAAAACTTATACGTTATATTCATAAAGAAATTATTATTAAGTATAAATAATGTAAATAATAACCTTTTTTTCCTAATAAATTATAGAACATTGAAACAGTTTGACAATATTATTACACAAAACATGACGACGGATGGCGCCAGTGTTGGCCTGTTTTGAAGTTTCATTATTAGTTTAACTAATATTATTATTATTTTAATTAATATTACAAATTGATTTAATTATAAATATATTATTATTGTTAATATTACTAGATGTTTTAATTAAACAAATTCATCAAACACAAACTTGTTAAATGTTTTGTTAGGTTATGGAACAACATGACATTTCATATTCCTTTAAAGGTGACCGCTACAGGCGCGCGAATCTCCTTTTTAAAATCAGGCGACCAATCAAATTCTTAGTACCTAACGCGTCATACCCAATTAGTAATCATCTTCAATCGCTTATAGTTTGTGACCTAGTTAATATTTAAAGAAATTTTTTTCACTAATACTCATTAATTTATGTATATTTTCGTCTTCTTATTTAAGATAGTTAAAATATGACTATGGTATAGGACCCTATTGTTTTTCATACATAGCCTACTAAAAATATACAAATAAAAATTATTTAATTTTCAATTGATTTTTTCTCAATATTTTTGTTACGTAAGGATATAAAATGATTACTTTGAAACGTGTGCTGTGAAACAAACAAGACTGGTTCCTGTCAGCTTCTGGTTTCAGCGGCCGTTTTTATATTACCGAAGCCTATTTAATTGTTAATTTTGGTCTTTACGCCGTCAGCAACTACCAAGTTTTTAAGATAAGTGTTATCTTTCTTATACATTTCATATTAAGTTAAATTTTTAATATTATATATATTTGAATTTTCAAAAATTTGATTTTGTTTATTAGTTACGGTTTTAGCATAACTAGATTATAATTTATTATATTTTTGACAGTTTGACAGCTGTCAAATACAGAATTATATACATACATAAATTCATTTTATAGTTTTTTATTTTTAAAATAAGGATAAAGAAATAAATAAACAAAAAAGTAATTAATTCCAAATTTTATAGGAAACTATTGTTAAAATGAAAGGCTAACTTAAATACTTTTCTTATACTTCAGTCAAAGACGAGTCTGGTAAACTGCTTTGACTTCTACTCTTACCGAAAAAACCCGTTTTCTATCTAAACTGTCCTTCTTATCTTTTATGTATAGTAAAATGAAGAATAAATGGAGAATGTATGATGAGTGTAAATTCGGGACATGGAATGTCAGAAGTGTGAATGGCAAAGAGAATGAGTTGATGAATGCAATGCGAATGTACAGTGTAGATGTTTTGTGTGTAACTGAAACAATGAGGAAAGGTTGTTGTGAGGAAGAAGTGGATGGCATTTTTTGTTTGTGGTCGGGAGTTCGAGAGATTGAGCATGCTAAGCATGGTGTAGGTATACTTGTGAGTGAAAGAATGAAGCCGTTTATACGAAATTATGGTTGTATTTCTTCGAGAATTTCTTGGATGAGATTCAAGGTAGGCTATATACGAATCTTCGTTGTGTCTGCTTACGGTCCAACAGAATCTGAAAATGACCTTGAAAAAGAACAGTTTTGGATGTCGATAAATAATGTAATTGATTTGTGTGATCCGGGTGAGAGGGTGATAGTATGTGGCGATTTGAATGGATGGGTGGGTGTAAAACGAAGTGAATCAGAGAATGTGTTGGGACGTTTCGGTGATTGTCGAGTGAATGACAATGGTAAGAGAATTGTTTCATTTTGTTTGGAAAGAAATCTCTTCATTTCAAATACCATTTTTAAACATAAGTTAGCTCACATATACACCTGGGAAAATGTGGTTCAGAATAAACGTAGTGTAATTGACTTTGTAATCTATGATGACCGTTTGAGGAGTATGATTGTAGATACGCGTGTGAAAAGAGGCGCTGAATTGGGTACGAATGATCATTATTTGGTCGTGTCGCGAATGCGGTTAAATAAATTTTGGCGAATGAAGGAGAAAGGTTCTGGGCAAATGTTTCGTGTGAAATCCTGTGCCCTTTTAAATGAAGATGTTAGGATAAAATTTGTTGATAGGTTGAATGAATCCATGCCTGAATGTGAGCCTAATTATGAATGTAATATAAATGAAGTTTGGAAGAAATTTAAGGATTCCCTCCTTAAATGTGCAAAAGAAGTTTGTGGTGAAAGCAGATTAGGCTGTTGTCCGAAAAATGCGTGGTGGAATGAACAGGTGAAAGAAGCGATTGCTGAGAAAAAGAGGGCGTATTTAAAGTTATTAAATGTTAAGGATTCGCCTGGGAGGTTGCGCGAAGAATGTTTGATAGAGTATAGAAGGAAGAATAAATGGGTGAAGCAAGTGGTGAGAGAAAGTAAAAAACAATTTGATGATTTGTTGAGTGAAAGGTTGACAAATGTTTTTAGTACAAATAAACGGTTGTTTTGGTTGAGTGTGAAGAGACTGCGGGGTGGAAGTGGTCGAGTTGTGAAAGCTGTGAAGAGTGCGAATGGAGAGTTATTGTGGAATGAATCAGATGTAAGGAATAGATGGTGTGAGTATTTTAAGGGTTTGTACGGAGGTGAGATTGAGAGGGATGATAGTAGCGAAGCTGCAAGTGAAAATGATAGTGAAGATGATTATGATATAGATGAAAGTGAAGTATGTGATGCATTAGCGCGTGTAAGGAATGGTAAGGCTGCGGGTTTGGATGGGATTACAAATGAGATGTTGAAGTATGGGGGAGAGAAAGTATTTGATTGGTTAGTGTATTTATTTAGATTTTGTCTAAAACGTTGTGTAGTTCCTGATGATTGGAAAAAAGCTGTTATTTGTCCTTTATTCAAAGGCAAAGGCAGTTCGAGTGAATGTACAAATTTTCGTGCAATAAGTCTGTTGAGTGTGGTAGGGAAACTCTTTGGTAAGGTTTTAATTCATAAGGTGCGAACCTTAACAATTTCAAAAATTAGTGACGTTCAGGGTGGTTTTTTGCCTGAGAGGGGATGTGTCGATCAATTGTTTGCTCTTCGTATGATTGTAGAGAAGTCACTTGACAAGAACAAGAAGGTGTTCTGTGGCTTTCTAGATTTAAAGAAGGCGTATGATAGTGTTCTTCGAGATACTTTGTGGGGTGTACTAAGAAAGTACGGCGTGAATGGAAACTGGTTGGGAGCGATTCGAGCGTTGTATGAGGGTAGTGAAGCTGCTGTGAGAATAGATGGTAGGTTGAGTAGTTGGTTTCGTATAAATGTAGGTGTTAAACAGGGTTGTGGTATGTCTCCGTGGTTGTTTAATTTGTATATGGATGTGTTGTTGCGGAAGGCGTTGAGTGGATTGGATGGTGTACATATTGGTGAAAGTATTGTGCCTGCGTTAGCGTATGCGGATGATGTAGTTGTCTTAAGTGAAAATGAAGAGCAACTGAGAAGAATGATAGAGAGAATAAACGAAGTTGGAAGAAGTATGAATTTAATGTTGAATGTTGATAAATCTAAGGTGTTAGTATTTGAAAGGAGTGAATTGGTGACTGAGTGCAATGTGTTGGTGAATGGAGTAAAACTGGAGCAGGTGAATGAGTTTGTATATTTGGGTAGCATGATGTCGAGGGATGGACGAATTGACCGTGAAATTGATAGGAGGGTGAGTGCGGGATGTAAGGTAATGGGTGCTCTGGGCACGTTTGCTCGTAACGTAAACGTATCTAGAGAAGCTCGGTTAAGTGTTTATAATGGAGTGCTAGTGCCTGCTTTGATGTATGGAAGTGAATGTTGGGCATGGACGAGAAAGCATAAAAGGAAAGTGACTGCTGTGGAAATGCGGTATTTACGTGGTGTTTGTGGGTATACAAGACGGGATCGCGTGAGGAATAATTTGGTGTATGAAGAATGTATGGTTAGGAAGAATGTAGTTAAGAGAGTTGGAGTGAGTCAGTTGAGATGGTTTGGTCATGTGGAGAGAATGATAAGTGAACGACTTGTAAAACGCATATATGTTGGTAAAGTTGAGGGTGTTCGATTGCGTGGCCGTCCAGTGTGTAAGTGGATGGATGTGATTGGTAGTGTTTTGAAGGAGCGTAAGTTTCCGAGTGGAAAGAGAAGAAGAGCATGTATGAATACGATTATGAATGTGGCTGAGGCGAAAGAAGTTTGCCAGGATAGGAATGTGTGGCGTAGGATGATTGTTTCGTAATTATTGTGGTGTAAAGATGAATGGTTAGTAAGAATGTTTTGTGAGAATGGAGAGACAGCTGAACTTTTATGTGGACGAGAAGAATGAAGTATGTTTGTACAGGAGTGTGTAGCGAACGATGATTTTTGTGTAACTATTATTGTGGTCCGGATGCGGTTATTCGCTACCGAAAATCGGTCACTTTAATATGTTATTATGTATGAATACGTTTATGAATGTGGCTGTGGTGAAAGAAGTATGCATGGATAGGAATGTGTTGCGAAGGATGATTGTTTCGTAATTATTGTGGTGTAAAGATAAATGGTTAGTAAGAATGTTTTGTGAGAATGAAGAGACAGCTGAACTTTTATGTGGACGAGAAGAATGAAGTATGTTTGTACAGGAGTGTGTAGCGAAAGATGATTGTTGCGTAACTATTATTGTGGTCCGGATGCGGTTATTCGCTACCGAAAATCGGTCACAATAATATGTTCTTGAATGAATGTTATGATGATTTTGGGCAAGGCGGAAGAAGAATGTTTTTAAAGAGTTAAGTGATTCTGTGGAGCTCTTGCTTTCATCCCTTTTCTTATTATTTTCGGGTTTTTGCTAACCCACTAAGTGGGAAATGCGTGATTTTATGTATGTATGTATGTATGTACTTTGTTGAATTCAGAAAAAAATACTCTATCAAATAGGCCTAAAAAATATATACTATCCTATTTCAAAAATATAACATTATAGTTTGAGAACTACTGGTTAATTTTTTTCTTCAATAATTGAATGTCCCCCTGAAAAATAATCCGTGAAACATCTAATTTTCTTAATCTCAATAATTCTGTAATTACCCTCGTACTTTTTTTAAAATTTACAAATAAATTTCGAGTTTATAAATATTTAATTGTTCGTATTACTTTTCCCGTAATTATAAGGTGTTCCCATATTTTTGAACGGATTGTATATGATTAAAAATATAAACTAATGAAAATGTTAGTGGATGAAAATTAATTATACTTATACCGGATGTCCACAGAAAGCGGGACACCTCTATTAACTGTATTTATAAATATATCGAATTGAAAATTTATATGCGTAAACTTAACATATGTGACATCATTTTTATATATAAATGATAAACATATCACTTCCGGTGTAACCGGAGGTAGCATAACTATTCTATTTTAAATTTTTACATTTTTGAATTCTACGTTAAATTCTGAATACAATGATGTGTCACGGGTCAAATTTTGCAGCAAAAAATAATACAAAAAAAAATCAAATTAAATCAACAAAAGTTGGCTGTGGCCATTTTGAACATCTTTTCTCATTTCATATTTTTCGAGATACTTACAAAATTACAAAATTTTATATTATTATGTTTCACTTATTTATTACTTCTTGTTCATTTTGATAATTTAATGTTTGGTTCAATTCAGTATTTTTAATTAGGTGTTTTCATATGTTACTCTGCACAAAAATTAAAAGAAAATATTATTCTATAATCTGATTTGTGGCACATCAGAATTTAAAGCAGAATTCAAAAATGTAAAATTATACAGAATGTTCCATTTAAAATAAAAAAGCTTATGCTATTTCCGGTTAAACAGGAAGTTATATGTTTATCATTTATACATACAAATGTTGGCACATATGTTAAAATTTTCATTTAGATATTATAAATAAAAAAATGCATGTGCTTAAGACCGCACGTCCGAAGTGAAAACTTCTATTTTATTGTAATATTTCATACAATTAATGACAGCTCATAAGCTTCATAACAACTATTTTGTTTCATGTGTACCTACTTGATATTTTAATTACTTTAAAAATTGCTTTCTTTGATTTTGGTTTTATTGGAAACGTTATTTAACAAAACGCCGCTTATGTGGAACTAAAATTTCCTTCTTTTGCCGCCAATTTGAAATATGATTGAATAACAATGTTGCCGGTTGGTGTACACAGTTGTCATATTTCAGAAGACGAAACTACAGCAGCGCCTTTCGACCTTCGGTGTTAAATCAGTTTGCCAATTTCCTTTTAAACATAAATTATTCAACGTTACCTACATACAAAAAACAATGACTGAATCACTCTTCAGTAATATTTTTCACGATTCAGCACTTCGTTCAGAAACTTAAATGGTTGACATTTGGATTGTACAGCAATGCCTTCTTTTGACTGCTCCCGGAAATTTTATAAACTTAAATGTTTAAATGTGCTGCGCTTACATTAAATTTTTTATAAGATGTCAAAATGTTGTAAGCATTATAACCAAATTCTAACAAAATTTTCAAGAAATAATTTTATTTTTCTTGGGATAAGGCTGGGAAACAACTCAAATTTTATTTTAAAATCTAGCCAAAAACTCTAGTTTTAAAACCGGTGATGAGGGCGCGATTTATTCTCGTTGCCATGTAAAAGTCATTTTTAGATTTTCAAAAAATCAATTTAGCGGTTGTAACCACGATGTAACACTGTTAATACGGTTTTTCGAAATTATAAACAAATAAAATCTACAACAAATACAAATGTAATAATAATAATAATAATAATAATAATAATAAAGGATTTATTTCCAAAGACACAATACAGTGTATAGAAAGCGTCAGAAAAAACATAAAATAAAAATGAAAATTGCATATGATATGTTTATATGCTGAAATATTCTTCTAGAGTGTAAATAGTATGAAGGATTAAATATTTTTTAAGTTCTTTACTAATTTTTTTTAAGTTATTATTTTGTTTTAAACTCTCTGGCAATTTATTGAACAATTTTAATCCAAATATTTCAGGAGAATTTTTAACAATATTTATTTTGGCCACCGGTGCATAGAAGTTATTATTATGCCTAGTGTTATAATTATGAATATCAGATGTTTTTACAAAAGAATTTTGATTTTTGAAAATAAAAATGCAAATTTCATAAATATACAAACTTATAACAGTTAAGATGTTGTATTTTTTAAAAAGTTCACGACAAGATGATAAGTAACTGACTCGAGCTAAACATCGAATAATTCATAATAAAACATAACAAGTTGGCTAATATTTAAGTATTCCTTTAAATGACGAAATTGAAGTAATATTTTATTTACTTACATATAAATAACTAAATAAATATACCAGGCAAGTTACCCATTGCAAATGGTGTTTACAACTAGTTTCTTTTTGACAGATATTGTGATGTTTCTTGGCCTTGTATTAACGTAGGCTATGACCCGAAGACCATGACGCGTTACGTTCGGCTCTTCCCAAGTTTAGCCGCATACCGTGACGTTAGGCTCTCCCCGAGTTTACACGACTACAGTGACGCGTGGCATTCGGCTCTCCCCGAGTTTACCCGAATACCGTTACAGGTTAGCTTTTTTCATTGCCCAGGAAATAAAGTGGAAGGTGAGCCTATAGAAGTTTTCACTTTAAAAATTAATAGGGATGTACCGCTTTCTGTAGACACCCGGTATAAAAAAATTGTCACAATCTTACCTGAATTAGCCAATGTTGATTATAATTAATTTTATCTCTCGAATCACTGTGAGACAATTTAGGCTGGGGCTGTATCCAATTATCTTGAGGTACCAGCCTCGATCGTGGAGCAGCGCTAATCATCTGGAGCGAATGTCTATTTATTGGGTGCGGTTTACTTGGAATCTGATAATAATCAATATCAAATGCTTCTCGCATAGGTGCTCTTGGAGATCTAGCAGCCTCTGGAAGCCGAGAAATGGGGTTTACATTTATTTCTCGCTGTAATTCCGGCATAGATTTCCTATGGTCGATGGTACACTTAGACATATAACCATGTGGTTGATTTGCAACTCCGCTTATATCTTCCAAAGAGAGTCCTTTACTTTTTGGACAAAGTTTGGATTGCATACGAGCCCTGCTTTCTCTGTACAACATGTTTTCTCTTTGTCGCTCAAGTTCTTCTCTTTCGAGTTGAAGTAACTCGTGTTCTACTCGTAAAACCTATAATACAACAATGAAAATAAAAGAAAACAAAAGTGGTAATGTCACTTTTACCTCTAAATGTTCGTCATCAGGTGTTTTGTAACATGGGAGAATCTAAATGAAAAAAGAGATTATAATATAAATAATTTTAGAACATATTTTTTGCATTTGTACCTCTCGCTAGAGAGGTATTGGATTCATGCTACAAATTGCATATCCAGATTTTAGTGAATAAGCACGTTTTAAATTCCCTAGAATCCGATTATAACATTTTTACGACGATCTCTGTGTGTGTATGCAATGTATGGATGTGTGTGTGTGTGGATGTTGGAAGGACGATTTCTCAAAAAACTATAATATTTAAGACCTGTTTAACTACGTATTCCTCAATCTGACATTAATGGGAAGAGTTGAAAAGGTTTTGATAACAATCTGAAGTAGTAGTTTCGTAAAAAATCTGCTATATATTATTTTTTGAAAATTTGTGTTATTATAAATATTGAAGAACATAAAATTCTCCATCTAATACACTTAAAAAAATTATTATATCTTCTATAGATTTCGAGATAAAGAAAATATAATATGTAGAATAATCTATTGCAATAAATCGCACAACCCAGACTATACCAAGGAAACCAGTAGTGAAATTCAAATGTCTGTAATGGACAGATAAATGTCAGTGTCAAAAATCAACAGTTTTACTGACATTACTGAAAGCTTTTTCTGCGAAGTGTATTTAATATTTCTTATTGAATTATTAATTATTTAAAATTGAAGGTAGGTATGTATATTAATAGTAATAGTACATATATCCTTAAAACATACTGCTAATCCCGTCAATGAATTGGAACCATTTTGAACATTTTACAAGAGCAGAACAAGATTCCATATAGAATGAAAGAATAGATATAATTAGTATTATTTGTGTGTACAAGAAATGTTAAATTCGATATTTATGTAACAAACGGAAACGGCGAGAAGTATTGTGTACAGATTTTTTGATTAAACTTATTGAAAGACGTGGTAAAAAAATCTAGTGATTATTTAAAAAAAAAAAAACCGACAATTTGTCATACCAAGTACCATGATAAAAATACTGAAGTGACAAATAATTCGATGTTTATTTTTTGTAATGACATACTACAGAGTGATCAAAATAACTGATTCAGTTGGCAATACAATTCTGGGGATCTTTTTGTTTCACAGTTTGCACCACACCAGATGAAGGTGGTAATACTATTTCACATGTCATTTTGACAATAAATACAAATAGGTTATGACAGAGCAGCTAATAGAATTTTGAGTGATAGATTATTGCTTTATGGGTAAAGTAAAGTAAAAAATAAAGTACCTATGTAATTATGTGACATATAATAATTGAATATGTGTCCCAAATCGTATTTGTAGTATTAATTTTTAAACAGTGTTTATCGTAAACACTGTTTAAATTTTTCTCCCTGAGTAGGCGTGTGAATGTTTATTTAGTATTATTGTAGAACGAGTTACCGAAAAATACAGGATTTATTTTTCATAAATTAGATTGACGTTTATAAATAATTTATGAAAACCAGAAAAAGAAAACAAGTATCATGGCTGTTGCGGCTGTTATTACGAATTAACAAAAATTTTAAAATTTCTTTTTTAAATTGTGAAGAAACCAAAAACAATAAAAAAAATGTAGAAACAGTTTTTATGCATCTTTTATAATGAATAACTTTGGATTCTACAGTTTTTGACGTAAAATGAACAAGAGAGCAGGATATCGCATAAAATTATTATCACAAGTAAAGTATTTTTATATTTTTAATAAATTTTAAATTAAATTAACAAATCCCCTCCTTTATAACAATATAATATGCAGTGTTAATACTAAGTCGTTACACCCGAAAATGACAGTTAGAACTCATTAAAACAAACAACTTTTCTTAGTTTCAATTTTTGATTTGGTGCCCTGGTTCGTAGTTATTGGAGTTCTTTTGTTTTTCGAAAAAGCGTCATAACTGTCTTATTTTAAGGACTATTGAAAAAAATAATTTTTTTTTCAAAATTACCTTTCGGCTCTAAAACATTTGCATTTACAATTATTTTTTATTTTTTCAAATGACAAAATGGCGATCGATCAAAAATTTCAAAACAAGATTTTTTGATATCCACTCCATCGATTTTCGAAAGTTAACATTTATAAAATCCTTAAACTATCTACTACAATATTTGTCCTAAACATTTTTTCAATCTATCCAAAATAGCCATTTGTGTATTGAGAGCGCAAAATGGGACATTGTCGATTATGAGGTTGTTGCCGCGCAAAGCAGGAGCACAATGTCCATTTGCGCTCGAAACACACACAAGATTTTTTCTTCAGTCGTCACAATGGGGTCGTCCACCAAACAAAAAATAATAAAATGTACACTTCGTATTTACAGTATGTACTACTCAATAAAAAAACGATTATATTTTTTAATTTTAATTTATCGTTATTTTCTATTCCTCTTGACTATTGCTAATATCTAATCTAAGCACTTTTTACTTTCGTTTTATAAACGAATGCCCTATTTAATTTTTGTATTCCTTTACACAGGGGTACGGCATTTTGTTTGGTTATGTAATATATCGACAATGCTGTCCTGTCTAAACGTTGCCATTAAGAATGTAGACAAGTGACATTTATCAACAACTTTTTTTAAAACATTCCAAGAGAAGATTTGTTATATTTTGACAGCTTTGGCAGTTTTTAAGTAACCAGAAATCAATTTGAGTTTTAAACAGCTTTTAAGTCTCCAATAAATTAGTTTTAAAACATTTCAAAAAAATATTTGTTGAAAGATTTTGACAGCTTTGACTGTTTTTAAGTCACCAGAAATCAATTTGACAGTTTTAAACAGCTTTAAAGTCTCCCAGCAATTAGTTTTAAAACATTCTAAAAGAAGATTTGTTGGGATAATTTGACAGTTGTTAAGTCACCAGAAATCAATTTGACAGTTTTAAACAGCTTTTAAGTCTCCCAGAAATTAGTTTTGAAACATTCCAAAAGAAGATTTTGTTGAGAGAATTTGACAGCTTTGGCAGTTTTTAAGTCACCAGAAATCAATTTGACAGTTTTAAACAGCTTTTAAGCAGTATGACATTTTGTTTGGTTATGTAATATACCGGCAGAGCAATCATGAGTCAGAATGACTTGTGGAGATGCATTTTATAGTTACAAATTTGGACAGCGAGCGTTTTTTCTACTTCGTCGCGCATGAGCGGCAAAGTGCATTTTGCGTTGACAAAAGCGAGCGCAAATGCTTATGTTGTATACATACTGCAGAAAAAGGGCTTTATTCATTTATTTGACTTACACATAAGTATTAACAAACTAAAAAGAAAAAAAAAAACATTTAAAACGAAATAGCTTCCTCTGCCATTAGATTTGACTTGACAAGTACACTATTTAAAACATATTTATAAAAAGATATAAAAAAGAAGCAGGCAGTCCTTGCGGCTATATTGAAAATGGATTACAAATAGTGTACTTGTCAAATCTAATCTTCTTTTATTTCATTGGTCAATGACAGGAAGCTACTTTGTTTTAAATGTTTTTTTTTTTTAGTTTGTTAATAATTATCTGTAACTCAAGTAAATGAATAAACTTTTTTGTATAGGTTGAAAAAATGTTTAGGACAAATGTTGTAGTAGATAGTTCAAGGATTTTATAAATATTTTACTTCCGAAAATCGATGGAGTGGTTATCAAAAAATTTTGTTTTGAAATTTTTGATCGCCATTTTATCATTTGAAAAAATAATAAATAATTGTAAATGCAAATATTTTAGAGACCCGAAAAGTATTTTTTTTTTCAATTGTCCAAAAGTACGAGAGTTATTACGATTTTTCGAAAAACAAATGAACTGCAATAACTACGAACCTGGGCACCAAATCAAAAATTAGAACTAAGAAAAGTTGTTTGTTTTAATGAGTTCTAACTGCCATTTTCGGGTGTAACGACTTCGTATTAACACCCTGTATAAAATAAATTCTTACCTCGTTTCGTTCGTTGATCTGTTGTTCTTTTGCGGGCTTATGATTAGTACAAGCAGCAAAATCATTAGTATCACGCCATTTTTCTTCCTTTTCAACCAGCTCAATAATTTCCCGTTCCTTTTTAGTGATTTCATCTTCTTCCTCGGATGTAATACTATGCGTTGTACCTTGTTCACTGTCTTGCCGAATATGTGCTAAGCTGCCACACCAGGTATCCGTCGACAATCGTCCACGTTCTAATTCTATTCCTGAATCTTGACTATCGCCGGCTTCGCTATAGTTGCTTCTCGTTGGTAATCGGGATGGTTGTGATTTTTGATATAGTTGCTGTGTTTCTTTTTGGAGGAAACTGCTGATATCCGGAGGTTTTCGAATTGGTGGTTCTAATCCGAGTTGATCTTCGATATCTGGATCGATTCCTAAGAAACTGGAGCGTTTTAATCGCATTTCTTTTTTTAGCCGTTTGGTGGAATTGATTCTTTTTAATTCTGATTCATCTGATAAATCCAAAGCGTCTAATTCAACCATTGGTGGTGGTGGTGGTTTTTCCTTTGGTGGTTCTAAAGCATTAACTGGTGGCCCTAATGGGAAATCTTCGTTAACGAATACACCATCAAATTGCATTATTGGAGATATTGTATTAATAGCTGCAGTACGTTTAGGTTCTTCTTCAGAAATTACATCATCTATTGGTTCATCAGCCTGGCTAACTGAACAAGATACATCAGCAGTGTGAATACCACTGTCTTCTCTGTCAGTATCGCCGTATAATAATAATTCATTTGATGAATTCGAAGCTGGGTAATTGTATTCTAACCCTTCTAACTCTAAGCTTTGCATTCGTTCAATTGTCAAACTTTCGTTTGTCAGTTCTGTTAGATTATCCAGCGATCGATTCATCTGTTTGCTTTCTAATTGGTTTAGAAAATCGCTACCTTCAGGGCTGTCGCATTCTTTATCACATATCATAAATTTTGATTTGGTTTCGTCTTCTTTTGATCCGTTTAAATGGTTGATCATTGTTATACGATTACGCACAAAATCTGGATTTTGTTTTGTTGTATTGTTATTTTTGACATCAGCAGTGTTATACGAAGCATTACTTAATTGATTTAATGATTGGTCGGTGAATTTTTCTAAACTTAAAAGTCTTTCTTTTAAACTTTGTGAATTTATAAAATCTTCGGACAATCTTCTATTGGTAGTTGATTCGAAGTGGTTTAATTCATATAATTTGTCATTTTCGAATAATTCTTTTCGTTTTAAAATGCTGCCTTTAGAAATAAGTCCATCTACTTCAGGAGCTGCATTATTGTCCTCATCTTCTTGATTATTATTTTTTGATTTGAAAGGTAACGAAGATAAATTAGTTTTTGAAATAACTCTCGTTCTATAACTTTGAATAGCACTTTCATATGTAGGCTCGTCTTGTGTACTTTCATTTTCCATATCTTTTTTCTCTTCCCTACAAATTTCGGCTATTTTTTCACAACTATCGTCGAAATTAAATATTTTTGGTAACTTTCCAGAGCATTCTTGATTTTCTTTTATTGATTCTTCAAGCGTATCTATTATGGATTGATCTGATTGTCTTTGTAATTCTTGTTCCTGCGTTTGTATCGTACTCGTACATGTATTATCATTTATTATAGACTCATTAGTTACCTGTAACAAAGGATTCTTTTTAAATAGTGCATAAATTCTAAAATCTCAATAACTGCACTTAATATATGTAGGTACACGCTAAAACTTCAACACCGCTTATGATGTAGGTATTTTATGTGCACCGACTTACTGCGCCCGAAATACGAGGGCAGTTTATAAAGAAATCTACCTAGCTATGAAAGACGACTCATTGAACTTGAACAATACTTTATTTTTCAACATAACTACCACCAACACTAACACACTTTTTCCAACATTTCTTCAACTAGGTGCTAAATCAGGGCTATAAGGTGGATGGCGTAGTTCTGTAAAACCGCAGTCCCTGATAATATCTTCAACTTTACGCGCTTTGTGAACCTTGCAATGGGGGAGTTTCACAATTTTTGAAAATTATATATATTAATCCACATGAAAAAATATGTGATACGTATTTTTTATTTTTTTATATAAAGGACTCCATATTGCTGAAAAAAAATTTTTAAAATTTTATAATTTTGAATATCGCGCTAATAGCTGAGGAAATACATCAGACTTTCGACATAACAATCATGTAAAAGAAAGATAGTCTTATACCATATTATAACACTGGTTTCAGACCGTTAATCTGTAAGCACCAATTTTTCAACTTGTTGAACATTTTCTGCAGTTCGTGCTTCATGGGGTCGAACAGATTTTGGATCATCCTGTATCGAATCCCTTCCCCATCGAAACTGTGTACACCAAAATTTTACTGCAAAATAACTTGGGGCATCTTGCCCATACACGGCCACCATTCGCTCATGAATAATTTTAGGACCATTGCCTTCTTTTGTTAAGAATTTTAACACACTCCGATGCTCCAATTTAGTTTCACTCATTTTTTAACCCAAAATTCTACGCTAAACTGTAATAAATAATACGATTTGAATACAACTTACTGTATGAACTTAAAAATGTCACACAAATCTGATAACAACAAATTGTTATCTTTCGTCTTTTGTTTCATAGCTAGCTAGATGTCTTTATAAACTGCTCTCGTAGCTAAAAATTGCACGTTAAATAAATGAGGTTTTTTTTAGGTGTTAAAAACGAGTTTTATATATTCTGCGTTTCCAATAAAATCATTACGAAACCCAATTGCGTATCGAAAGAGTCTTTATTCCTAAACGCAATTTCTTGTTTTAGAAGGTTGGTACTGAGTGACATTTACTTATGTTCATAAATGAACTTTCAAATAATTGAATCAATTTCAATCCAATGTTACCAACTGCAACATTACACATACAAATTTCCCTAAATCAACTCGGTTTAATATAGCAGTTTTTTTAAAAGTATTTTAGTATACATATAAAAGACGAAAAATGTAAAAATAGCATAAAAAAAAAAATTAGAAAACTCGCCGGGGCTTGTTATCTAAATTTTAACGCGTGCGAAAAAAAGTCTTATAAAATTCGTTCTTTAATATATTATTGTACGTTAGGTTATAAAAATACACGTTAAATGCTTACGTCATAAGCGGTGCTGACATTTTTGTGTGTACCTAAGCTATATTTCTTCACATTAAGCCTCATTCCTAGCTACTTCACTAATGCATAATGGATAGTGAGTTATACACAAACGCAAGCGTAATTCATATTGCTTAGTAGGAAGTTTTTAGACCATTCCCAGCAATGTTTCAATTCGTATTTTTTTTATAGTATCTGTATCTGCCCTGTAAAACTCCATGGAAAGATTTATACATGCTGTTTTACAGAAAAAGAAAAGAATTTTTAATGTCAAAATATTTAAATTTACAGCTTTAGCGTCCGAGCAAAGTTAATTTAAAGATATGGTAGAAAAAAAAAAACAGATGTGTTATTTCAAGAAATGATCGTCAGTTATGTGACTGACAATGTTCTCGAGATTTTTCAGGTTAATTTTTCATATTAATGAGAGTAAAATATTAAAAATTCAAAATTTTGTAAGATTTTGCGGCACACTTAAAAGATTTTCGCCGCACACCTTTGAGTAACACTGGTCTAAGGCCTAGACACACACTTACAATATTCATGTCAGTTTTACTCGTGCCACATTCACTGCTTCCATAAATTCCATAATCGCTTAAATCGTTGGGGTTATCGTCATCGTAGATTGATATGTTCACTTTGTTTTTCCTTTGTTTTCTGAAAAAAGGCATTCAATTATTTTACACATAGTAACAGTTATAAAGTACACACTACTACTATTTGTTTACAAGATAAAAAAAAAAAAAAAACAGACCAAGAAAAACATTTTTTCACAAAAAATAGGTAGTACAATATTTCATCAAAAATTAACGGAATTTTTATTTGTTTCAAAAAGTAATAATTTATTCATCAAAATCAGTAAAAAAATAATCACGAATGAGTAGTGAACTGTAAGCCGATGCGTGGGGATTCCACCATTTTTTTTTTTTACATAATTTTATCTGAAAGTATAAGTAAAACTAAGACTATTGATGAAAATCCAGTGAAAACATCCTATTAATAAGCGAGTTATGGTGCCTCGAAGTCAGAAAAAATTGATATGACGTCACGAATATGTTTTTGTATCAAACTGTTTTCTTCGTGGACCAGATGTTCTTGAAATATAAGCTATTTTTGAATTATTTTTAAATTAAAAAAATCGCTGAACGTGTCAAAATGCTTCATAAATATGAATTAAACCTGACATATACTACACAGTAGTATCGACGTGATAATAAAAAATGAGCTCAATCGAAGAGGAATAACGCGCGAAATTCAAAAATTCTCATTATTTTGTATCAAATTTCGTATGCGCACCGCGATTAATACATTTGTTTTCAATTTCGTTAACGAAAGCGAAAGATGAACTACATTCAACAATTTAAATGTTATTCATTTATTCATTATGCAACACAAGAAATAAATAATAATTGTTTATCATTGTTTTTAATATGTATTTAATTATTGTCATATAAAAATAGCAAAAATTGCTATCTAAGAATGCTATCAGTTTTACAAAAAATGCGTACTTGAAATAAATTGCAAATAATTGATATATTAGTTTAAAAATCATTACTAGATGATATCAGAAGTTATAATGTAGCATAGGTAAATATATATTAAACATACCTTTCTTCTAAAATTTCACTAAAAGTTTTACTTTTCTTTCGACACTTTTCCATTTCTTGTTGTTCGTATTTTTTTACTTCTACAACTCGTTCTATTATATGTTCTTGTCTCTTTCTCCTACTACTTTTCCAATTATCCAAATTCTAAACAGACAAAATATAATAAAATACAGTTTTATGCCGAGATTCATGCATAGCATCATTCATTCAACACACACAATAGGGTTCTATACCATTTTTAAAATTTTTTTTTTTTTGAGACCAGGATGAACTAAGCATTTTAGCTCAAACGCAACTTAAAAAAAATAATTAATTTTTAAAGTTCAGAATTTGGCATGTGACGTAACATGACCAGTGGTCGACAAACTGTTAGTTCTAGAGGGGACAAAATTTTTCATGTTCGCATAGCTGAAATATTTTTATATAAGAATTTATAAGTTATACATATTCGTGAAGAAATTATTATGAACCATAAATAACATAAATAAAATGCATTTTTTCCCTAAAAATAAAGAACATTAAAACATTTCGACCATTTTTTGACAATATTGTATAAACTATGGCGGCGGATGATGATGATTTTTCGGTAGGTGTGTGAACAAGACGCGTGAATATCGCTTCTAAAAATAGGCAACCAATCAAATTGCTTACATTAGACAAATTATTAATCGACTTCAATCGCTTGAAGGGTGCGAACTAATATTTAAACAAAAATAAATCACTAATACTCATTAATTTACGAATATTTCTACTTTCTTGTCTAAGACAGTTAAAGTTTGACTATGGTATAGTACCCCATTTGTAACACTGGTCCACTTACACACCGGACGTCCACACAAAAATGACTGAATCACTTTCTTATTTCCCTTCTTTCAGCAACATTCTTTGTGTAGCTTAATTCACCCAAGAAGAAGAAATACAAAATATCACAAAATATGAAAACCGAAAAATGCCAGCTGTCCGCTGCCTCGTATATATCGCCTGAATAAAAATGAAGATGCCTATATGCGTACGTCTATTTTTAGTTAATGGTATGAATGGAATCTTCTTGTTAAATGAATTTAACTATACACCAAATCATTCCTCACACGATTAACGTACAGCCTGCCAGTCTTCAGCTTCGTCTCTAACTTCTTGTCGAACACTTTTTACTTCTTCCACTTTCTTCAATTGTTCTTGTGCTTTGCGATACAGTTCGCACGGTCCTATTTTCACAAACTGCATTGGATTTGTAGCAGGCTTAGGTGGGATTGGTTTTGTTATTCTACATCTGGTTGGTGCATATTCTGTGTTGTCTTTTGAATTCTAAAATAGTAATTTATGTAAAAAGATCTTATTAAATTATACACTTTCATTCGAGTTGCATATACCGCATGTCTACTTTTTTATGGACCATAGGAAATATAATGGTAAAATTTGTAATTTCTACCCTATTATCAAAAATGTAAATACGTAAAATGTTCAAAATTAAAAACTACATCAAATGAGCCTAAATTTATTGATATAACAGGTTCTTATCCTGAGATAAGCGTAAAATAAAATGACCGTCTTTTAGCTTTTTAACAGAGTACCATGCAAGACAAAACGTACAATGGGCCCATAAACCATAACAAAAAATAATAAAATGTACACTTTATTCTTAAAGTACTACAAGTACTACTCAATAAATAACGATTAAGATAAAATACTTTTTTTTAAATAATTATTTTGCGAGATATTTAAATTTATTTCCAGTGTCACAGATGACGTCACACTATTGGTATCTTTCTCGCGTAGCCTACTACAGAAACTGGTGTGAGAAATATAGCTATAGGTTTCTTTATAAATCAAATGCAGTTATACAAAAAACAATTATGACTTTTTGATACTACGAATTAACTTAAAATTAAACGAACTTTTATTTAAAATTAAAATGGTTTATGGACCTATTAAAATAGTCGTATTGTTTGATTTTGACAGATGGAAATTTATTAATTAATATTTAATTGTTAATAGTATTGCATTGAATTTTATCTGCGATGGTAAATATAACCATGATTACTGACAATTTAATGAAATCAATCATTATTAAAACTGAAAGATGTCATCTTCCAAACTCAAGCAATACAACTGGGACCCCTATTCTGTAACTTATCACTAGTGACAAGTCATATTTTTATGACGTCATCATGTTGGTTTGGTTAGAAATGATATTTTAGTAACTTTAAGTTACCTATGTTTTTAATGGATTATAAAAGTGGTGGTACTGTATTTAAAAGTTATAAAACTTTGAATCATTTATATTTACTCTTAAATGAGCAGATATTCTGGTGCTTCTTCGGCTGTTAGGCATGTGTGGTCTCTATATATTTAATAAATACAAACATGCCTCCGTCGTTAGCCTAAAATTTGCCAAAAATTCTGCATCTCTTATTGCAAATGGATCTTGCATATCCCGTACATGTCTTCTAGTTAACCGATTTGCTTGCCTATTTTAATTTTTCTCTAATTCTTCTACTACAATCAGTTGATTATATAGGAACGCCATAACCTATATAATAAATTAATTATAATTTGTAATAAATAGTACAAACAAGCACTATTAATTTCTAAATTATTTTTATTATGTTCTCATATTATAAACTTACCTTATGAACAGGTAATTTGACTTCAAAATAAAAAAAAAATAGTCTTAGTACAATATTCAAACTATTAAACTAAACGAAGCCGAAAACAAGATAAGACTAGTGATACGATCACGATCATAATACTACCTCTACTGCTAGTGAAGTTTTCCCTACTCTTATCTAAATCTATGACGTCATATACGACGTTTCAGGAGCAAATACGCTAGATAGCTGTCTTAAATATAATACTAGTAAATGCCTATCACTAGTGATAAAAGTTACAGAATAGGGGTCCTGTTTAACATTTTGTGATATTACTCCTGGTACTGGTACTCTAGAATTGACAACTGACACCAAGCACGAAGACATCTGGCGGCATAATTTGTAACTATGTGGTTTAGTACTCTGGCTGATTTGGCATTAGAACTCGTATATTAAATATGAATGTAACGGTAAAGGCAAAACTTATTGTTTGTTGTACGGTCGTACGTCATGAAAATAGGCTATTCCACGATATTTTTTTAATTTTTTTTTCTTGAAGTACATAAAAATATAAGACCACAAGACAAATAAGCGAGATATTAAGGTCCGAATTTTAAATTAGCTTTGTGACGTAGGTAATGTGGATATACCAGAAGTAAACAAACAGTGATTCACAAGCCACGAAAAAATGTTAAACAAATTACAAAATAATGTATATTTAAATTGTAATATTATAATTCATTATTAGAAACATAAAATAAATTATTATACTTAATTTATTTCATTTTTTTTTCTCATTTTATAAAAACACAGAAATTAGAACGTCACCCGAACAACAACCGAACAGATCCGACACACCCGAAGAAGCATATTCTTAGTTAGGGCGGGGCTTCTCAAAGTCGGAGGTCATACTTGGATCCTATTTGCTCAAACACTCGTGCACATGTCCTGCATCATCAAAAGCAAAACTCCTCGTGTCTTCTAGAAGGAATAATTTATAATAAAAGAAATATGGTTTTCCTTATCCTTTAACTATTATCGTTCATATTTTCAATAAACTTTTACTATTTTTGATTACTGTTGAATAGCCTATTATCCTAACTTTGGTGACAATACTGTAGATATCACTAGTAAAATCAGTACAAAATTAAACTCAATGGGCGCAGTAACGGGTTTGTAATTCGAATTAAAATATCAATATATAAAATAAAGTTTTTAATGCATTATCTTCGTGGATGACAATCTCAATTTCATCAGAAGCCGATTTTAGTGAACCAGTTTGTAAACAGCGCAAATATAAAAAAGAAAAGGTCTTGCTTCTCCTACAAATCACAAAGTTATGTGTTGTGCGTTTATTTCGTTCTCGCCTAATTAAAAAATATACATATAATAGACACGTATTTAGCAATGTTAAATTTATTGACGTACCTTCTACAAAACATCTTGAGGTCGGATTTGCATGTACAAATCTAAACTTGGTAGTAGTTATCCTCATATTCGCTTAAATATAACGCTTTATTTTTTGTCAGTGCTGAATTTATTAAAATATCTTCTACAAAAGATTAATCCGTTGTTTTTTGTATAATAATTTTCCACAAAATTTCATAACATGCCTGCAGAAGTAATACCAATGACAGTTAAGAGTACTAAATCAAACGCGGCAACGGTACTGCCACCAACGGTCGTGTCAGTTGTCAATACAACTGTTCAATATTTTGTGTTATTCCTCATGGTATTCTGTAAATAGCTAAAAATTGAAACTTAATTTACTTCTCTTTTGCGAACGAAATGCATGTAAACTATAATTTTGGACTTATTAAATATTAAATGTAGTGTCTTATTCTCAACATTTTTTGGTATTTACACTTTCGTTCTAAAATTAATAGAGCAGAATGTACATCCATACGAATATTTTACCTTTGTATTTCCTATGGTCCACAAAAAAAAGTACACACCCGATATGTATATAGTATTCTTTACGTAAAAATAGTATTGACTGCGAAATAGTATACCGTTTATAGGTAGTTCAATTCGCTTTATAATCTGCGCTGTGCTGACAACTACTAGGAAACTATATTTTTTTGCATCAAGAAATACACATTCAAACAAGACAAGTCTCCATACGACAGTAATTTCAATCTACCTTAGCTGTCTAAAATCCAATATATTTAATATTTTTTTAATCCAAAATGAAAAACGTTATTTTATATATATACAGGCTGTAAATTTTAAAACGGGTCATAGGGCTATAACATAGAAAAACAGTTTTTTAGGCGCCAAAAGTTTCTATATTAATTTATTAAAAATATAATTGGTTCCTATTACAAAGAAAAAAAATACGAATTTTTTAATGCCAAACACATTACATTTCTGTTTCATGTAAACCCAGAAAATAAATTTAAAAATTTGTACAATTACGAAAAAATATTATTAGCCATGAAACTGACAATAACAAAACATTGTCATTTTTTACTAACCTGATCGGGGACAATTAAAGATTAAAGTTATTAATTTATAAACTAATATAAAATAACACAAAATAAAGAAAACACTAGGATATTTATTTAAAAAACATTTATTATTTATTGTAATAGGTAATTACAAATAAAGATGATCTGCATGTAATAATAAATAAGAAAAACTGCAAACTACAAGGGAACAATTAAAACCATTTAATGATTTGTAATTTTTCTTCATAAAACGAAAATAATAATAATTTCATAAATAATGTCTTAAGTCAACAATTGTTTTGTTTCTGTCAATTTCACGGCTAATGATATTTTTCCTTAATTGTGCAAATTTTTAAATTTATTTACTGGCTTTATATGAAACAGAAATGTAATGTGTTTGATATTAAAAAATTCGTAATTTTTTTCTTTATAATATGCACTAATTCTTTTTTCAATAAATTAATCTAGAAACTTTTGGCGTCTAAAAAACTGATTTTCCATGTCCCTATGACCCGTTTTAAAATTTACACCCTGTATGTACATATATATATATATATTAATATCTACAACATTTATTTGAAACATTTTTGTCCAAAATTAATTGGGGACTTTTGCGCAAAGAAAAACTGTTTTCCCATGTTAAACGCCTATGGCGAGATTTTTAATTAACACACTGTATATACATATACAAACAGATTTAATTTTGCATGTTTAGTAATATGTAAATTCTAATTTGAAATTGTACAAATATTGCTCACTTGTAGCGATACCCATGAAATTGAAACAAAATTACAAAGAAATTCATATCGTTTGAACTGTCAGAAATTTAATTTTATAGATTATGTGAAAAAATAGTAATAATAAAAGTTATTTAAGTGTTAGATTTTAAAAATAATACCTGTGTAGTGATTTAAGTGCAGAATTGAATTATCTGCAACTTTTAATTAAAAACTGAATTTCTGACAGTTCAAACGATACGCATTTCTTTGTAACTTTGTTTCAATTTCATGGGTATCGCTAGAACTGAGCAATATTTTTATACAATTTCAAATTAGATTTTACAAGTTACCAAACGTGTAAAATTAAAACTGTTTACTGATTTAGGCGTAGAATATAATTATCTATAACATTTATGTGAAACATTTTGTCTAAAATTAATTGGGGACTTTTGCGCAAAGAAAAACTGTTTTCCCATGTTAAACGTCTATGGCCAGATTTTTAATTAACACACTATATATATTATAATATAATAATAATAATAATAATAATAATAATAATAATAATTTATTGTACATAAACTTTCTTAAGTTATTACAATTGATTGATGGGAGTGAAGTCAATTTTTACCATATATTTTGAAACATTTCATTTTATTTCATTGATGAATATGAGAAGGTGAAAAGACACACAAACAACCATACCTTACCCAGGATTCGAACCCAGAACCGCTGGCACGTGAAGCTAGAACGCTACCCACCATTCCACTTCGGCCGTACAAAATGAACAAATAATGTAATTATTTTATTTATTTTGTGAGGTAAACATTGAAAGTATTCATAATTTCATGACAAAAAGGTCTACGTACGATAACCAAAACATTTAAATAATAAACCATTTATTTATTTTTATAAAGAAATATAATGATCCTATTCTTGTTTCTTTCAAGAATTTTCCGCAATTACCCAATCTGGTTAAAGTTCGGAGACTGTAGGGAATGAGTAAGCTTGTTTTTAATATTATATAATTGCTATATTCTCTTACATGTCGCCAATTATTTGTCAAATTGTTCTAATGCATGAAATTAAAATTGACTGCTAAGCCATATTTTTAGGCACTTTGCTTTAAACTTGCTTTTAAAATATCGTGGTAATCTGTGCTACTATGATTATTGCAATAATTACTAATATTTCGTACTCCCGCTTACTAAATATAGCCCCAAAACATAATGCTGTCACCAACGTATTTAACTGTTACTTTTAAATGCCTTAAATTTCAGGTTTTCTTCATTTTTTTGCCTTCTATTTAATCTGTATGTATTATACTTACTTACGTTACCAGAAAACCTAATAAAAAATTAAACCTAGAAAATCTGAGGGCCGGTCTTATAAAACTATTTAATCAACAGTTAAAATTTAGTTAGCTACTAAACTAATTTAACTGAAGATTTGGGTATTATAAAAGTTTAATGACAAGTAAATCGACCTAATAAAGTAACTGCGGAATTTCATGCTATTAGATTTAAATCAGTTATTAAAGAATTATTTTAAAACAATTGAAATAGGGAACTATTTATTTTTTAAATATTTTTTTAAGAAATGTCTTTGTCGAGTATGTCATCTTTAGAGTCTGTATCATCAGTGTCCTCGGATTCATAAACAGATAATGATGATGCATTTATATTTGCACGAGGTAGGCTACCAAAATTGTTCTGAAACAGGACAAATCCATATGAAATATATGATGACAATGGCTCGTACCACGATCACGGTTTTAACTAAAACACTGTTTTAAGAAATGTCAAATTTCATTATTTAATGATAATAATAAATACTATGAAATTTATCAAAATATAATTTTAAAGCAGAACATAGTTTATATTCAAACAAATAAATTGTTCTTCTAACATAAGGGTGAAATTACATTTTGAAATTTGAATTTGACATTTCTTAAAACAGCGTTTTTGTTAAAACCATGATCGTGGTACGAGCCATGAGTTTAAAAAGAGATTTCGATTGTCAAAACAATGTGTGTTACACATATTGGGACAGATTGAAGGAAATATAAGACCACTAACATTAAGAAATATGTCAATTTCCGCAATGAATCAGCTTACGATTTTACGCAACCGGGTCGTTCCAAATTATATGAAAATAATCTTCAACAATATCTAATAGGTTATATTTTTCAATATTAATATGATTTTTCCCACGATCACGTTTCTTTTCCAACTGTCAAATCAACTGATTTACGTTTATAACGAATGTGAATATAGAAACTTTTCACAAAACCACAAACACACTACTAAAATTTAATTAAATCCCCCGTTAGTTATTTGATAGTGAGATTAGTTTTATAATATCCATTTCTTTTTTAATGGTCCATTTAATTTACTTGTGCAGTAACTAACTAAGGATTAATTTATTGTTTATAAGACCGGCCCTATGGCATTTAAAAGTAACAGTTAAATACGGCGGTGACAGCATTATGTTTTGCGGGTATATTTAGTTAGCGGGAGTACAAAAATTTTAGTAATTATTGATCCTATCATGGATAGCAAAGATTACCTTGATATTATGAAAGCAAATTTAAAGCAAGTATCGCAAAATAGGTTAAGCAGACAATTTTAATTTCATGCTTGAAAGAAACAAGAATCAAGAACCTGTGTGAAGTTGGCACCCCCATGTAGGAATTTCGAGAAAAAAATTATTGCATAATTTTGACCAAGTTATACCCAGCTTTGCCCCCGTGGGCATTTTGAGTGAGCATGTTGCGTGGGCAGTTTGGGTGGACATGTTACGTGTTGTGATAACTAATCGCTGTCCACCTAAACACCTAAAGTCGAGTGTGCGTTTAGGTTATGTTTAGGTGGGTATGGTTATAAAAGTGAATCGCCCAGAGTGTTGTGTAGGCAGTTTGGGTGGGTATGTTGCGTGGGTATTTTGGGTGGGCAGGTTGCGTGGGCAAAATAAATTAAGTATTGGGCAAAACTGGGCATAACTTGGGCAAAATTATGCAATATTTTTTTTCTCAAAATTCCTACTTGGGGATGCCAACTTCACGCACCTGAATCAAGAATATAAACCAAAAAATAAGTTAACAATAAATTTCAAGAAGAATGACAGAATAATCGTAATAAGTAACTAAAAATTTGGTAGATTCAATTGCTCGTCGTTTAGTTACTGGTGGATACCCATCGAAATATCATATTTCTTTATAAAAAATAAATAAGTGGTTTATTATTTAAATGTTTTAGTTATCATACGGAGACATTATTATAATGAAATTAAATATTAAATATATTGGGTGTTAGACTGCTATTTTCCCTAAAATAGATTAAAAATTGTCGTACGGACACTTTATTGTATAACTGTTGTACGTTGCCTTATAAACAAATTCTGCAACCTGTGTAGCAAAAAGAAACTACTTCAATTACGTATGTCGTCAAAAACCATATACTTTTTATTGCGCAATGTCATTCTTACGTAGAGAATACTACATTTTCTCTTCGTCCGAAATTGTGTCAGTGTCAAAAAGAGAAAAAAATGGCATTCGTAATGACATAAGTCCGCGAAAAGTTCATCGTTAAAATTCTGTCATTTGACCTAACTACTTTGTAAAGTTGAAGGTTCTTGGCTAAGATGAACCTCACGAAGTTATATTTATATCGTTGCTAAAAGTAACTACCTAACATTATTTTATATAGAAAAATCATTTTAAAGTGTAACATAAGTTCAACATTCCCATTGTTACACACTACTATTGTCAAAAGAAGAATAACAATGTAATAAATGTATATTTTAAAATGCAACATTATAAATAGTACTGCAGCACAGGAGATACCGCTAGAACCTAGAACACATCACAAATGCTGTCATTGCTTTCTAAGACAGACTAAGAAATTGCCTCAGTGTGAATGGGATTATTTTTGAACATTAATGACATTAAAATTTTTCTAAGCCAAATTTTGTTAAGATGTGCTACATTAAAGTTTTGATTTTTTGTTAGGGCTGGTTTATGATGAATTTAATTAATAAATTTACATTTTGAAATTTTGATTTAAAATTTACAAATTGTTCGATTTTGAAATCTGGATCTGATCAATCAGTTCCATCACATGATTTGTCACTTGTTTGTCATTTTGACGTTTCACCAGTTTCCAGTTCAGATTTTAGGTTATAATTTTATTTTCATAGTAATGATGTTATGAATTTGTTAGACGCTAATGAACATGATGAGTTTTTAATAATATAGGGAATGTTTTTTTACTATTGTTGATTTGTATAATAAAGAAAAAAAAACACAAACGTAAAAAACGTAGATGGTCTGTTAGGCTGTGGTTCTAATTAGGCCTATGAACACAAAGATTTGTTGGGCAGTATCATAATTTGTTTCTGAAAATAAAAGAACAAGATCTTGAACAATTCTTCAAATATACTCGTATGAGTGTGTATGTATTTAATTCCTTGTTATCCCTCGTTGCATTGAAATTAAGCAAACGTTTTTATTTTTGTACTGCGAATACTGCTTATTAACAAAATATCAATTTGTTTGGTCGAATTTGAAATTCACATTTGGAAATATAAAACATAGTTATCTTCCAAATCTAAATTTCAAATTTCTAAATTTGTAAATCGTTCATAAACCATCATATGCGTTTTAAGTATGTTTATATTTTAAAATCTAAATTATAAATTGTAAATTCGTAAATTAAGGTCTTCATAAACCAACCCTTAATCGTCTGTAGGCTAATTTATTGGAAATTAGTATTGATAATAAAACATAACTACAAATTTTTTTATGTTGCATTTTAAAATGAACATTTATTACGTTGCTGACATTTTTTTGACAGTAGTGTGTAACCATGGAAGTGATTGACCATAATGTGCACGTTAAAATAAATTCCCTGTATAATTCTTATCGAAAGTAATAAGTGCAATGCAATAAAAGAATGACACGTAATAGCATTCTTTAACTGTAATAAAAGCAACTATTTTATACACTGAAATGACTGAAATAAAACGCGTTTTCCACAACAGACTAAAGAAAAAAAAATACTTTCATTTCTAAATTGAACTTACCTTTTGTTGATTATCTATACTTTCTCTTGATGTGAATGAATTTCTTCTTTCATTATCCATAATTTTGTTTCCTTTAGATATTCTGCAACACAAATAAAATAAAAAATCCTTTTATTAAACAAAAATTAAATAAGGTACGTAAATATTTACGTTACATATTTGCAAATTTTAAAACAACCAAAGTGTTTTTAGGCTAAATAATTTTAGAGAAAAATGTTATATACAAAAAATGATCAAAAATAAGAGGCTAATTTATAAGTAATAACATACCGAAAATTCAATCTGAGGTTCTCATACTGTAGTACAAAATTATATTTTTTTAAATGGTATCCTACATATTTTATTAGTCCATGGGATAGAACATTTTGTTCTGATTTCAACGATATAAATATTGCGTAGGGTTGTATAACAATTATTTCGAGAAAAATGGTACTAAAAATTAGAAATAATCTTACAATATTGAAATAGGCTATGATGATAATACAGATCTATTGATACGACTGTTGCCTAGTTACATTAGTAGTAAAGCTATGTTTTATTACATTTTTTCTAATTTTTAATGCCATTTTTTTTTTTAAATAGTTCTTATACAGCCCTATACAATATAATATGTCGTTGCAAACAGAAAAAAAATCTCTATCTAATGGACTATAAATATAAACATATTACCATTTAAAATAATTTATTTAAAAATTTAAATTTTGTTCTACCGTTTGTGAACCAATGGATGAATTTTCGGTTTGTTTTTACTGTTATATTAAGCCCTTATTCTTTATAATTTTTTGTATACAACATTTTTCTCTAAAGTCATTAGTTCGCCCAAAAAACCACTGGTTGTATAGCGTGTCTAAAAAGCCAAGTAAAATTTAGAATTGAAATTAAGGGGGATAAACCAAAACAAATGGAAAATAAGAGTGGAAAATTTTCTAATTATTCATCATTATCAAGTTACTGCTAATAGCATTTAACCTTTATTAAAAACAAATAATAAGTAAACAAGATATTTTCCACATCTGTTGTGACAAAATATGTTCAAATAGGTTGTCTCCTATTTGATCTATCATCGAAACATGAACGCTCTATAATATATTTTCGTCTATTAACACCGCAGCAGCGTGAATACGAACATCGCCATAGCCACCTAATGGGGTCCTCCACTCTAATTTTTTTCATTATTTTAAATGAAAGTTCGTTTGATTTTGAAGCAATTCGTATTTTTAAAAATTCTTATTTGTCTTTAGTTTAACTGCATTTCATTTTTAAAGACAATATGACGTCACGGCGCTATCTTCCTCTCGCTCCGCACCAAACTCTAGCGCAGACTGCGAGAGAAAGATAGCAATAGTGTAACGTCACAGTGACACTGACAACAAATATCAAATATTTCCTTAAGTAATGGGGTCCTATACCATAGTCAAATTTTAACTATCTTAAATAAGAATACGAAAATATACATAAATTAATGAGTATTAGTGAAAAAAATTTCTTTAAATATTGACTACGTCACAAACTATAAGCGATTGAAGATGATTACTAATTGGGTATGACGCGTTAGGTACTAAGAAATTGATTGGTCGCCTGATTTTAAAAAGGAGATTCACGCGTCTGTAGCGGTCACCTTTAAAAGAATATTAAATGTCATGTTGTTCCACAACCTAACAAAACATTTAACAAGTTTGTATTTGATGAATTTGTTTAATTATAACATCTAGTTATATTAACAATAATAATATATTTATAATTAAATCAATTTGTAATATTAATTAAATTAATAATAATATTAGTTCAATTAATATTGAAACTTCAAAACAGGCCAACACTGGCGCCATCCTTCGTCATGCTTTGTGTAATAATATTGTGAAATTGTTTCAATGTTCTATAATTTATTAGGAAAAAAAGGTTATTATTTACGTTATTTATACTTAATAATAATTTCTTCATGAATATAACGCATAAGTTTTTATTTACAAACATGTCAGCTATGCAAACATGAAAAAAATTGTTCCCTCTATAACTAACAGTTTGTCCCATTGTTTGTCGATCACTTGTTAGTACCTGCTACGTCACGCACAAATTCTTAAATTTTAAAAATTCATATCTCGCTTATTACGTAAAATTTTTAAGTCGCGTTTGCACTAAAATTCTTATTTTATCCTGTTCTTACAGAAAAAAAAATAAAAGAAAAATGGTATAGGACCCCATTATTAAAATTGTGTTTTCTTTATCTTACTCGTTATTTATTGAGTAGCACATTTTATTATTTTTTGTTATGGTGGAGGACCTCATTGGTTTAAATTTACTTATGGGAATGAAAACTGCAGTTCCAAAAATTACTTCAGTAAGATTATTTTACTATACAAAGTAGGTAGGGAATCTATACAATAAGTCTTCATTTCAACAGAGCGGCACAAATAATGGCAAGTTGGCATTCGATGTAAATGCAAGCAGTGAGAGTTATGTTAAGCCTTGTCATAATTACAATATTTATAGTAATATTGCTAGACCCGACAAGAGCCAATTTTTCTGACTACTGACAAGTGACAACTGACACCAAGAGCTATGACATCTAGCGGCATAATTTGTAACTTTGTGATTTAGTACTCTGGCTGATTTGACATTAGAACTCGTATAGTAAAAATGAATATAAAGGTAAAAGCAAAACTTATTGTTTGTTGTACGGTCGTACGTCACGAAGAAGACTATCGGCTTTCACAATTATCCTAACTTTGATTGTAATTACATTGTATTATCACTAGTAAAATCAGCACAAAATTAAACCTTGATTGACGCAATAACGGGTTTTTATTTCCAATTAAAATATCAATAAATTATACAAAATAAAGTTTTTAATACATTATCTTCGTGGGTGACAATCTCAACTTCAACGGAAGCCGATTTTAGTGTACCAGCTTATAAACAGCGCAAATATATGAAACAAAAGGTCTTGCTTCTCCTACATATCACACAGTCATGTGTTATGCGTTTATTTCGTTCTCGCCTAATAAGGTATTGCAAAAAATATTAACATATCTATTTTATTCGTTAATACGAATATTTTAACCATAGTTTTTTGCAAGGTACGAAATGTGTAAGCAATCTGGTATTTTCTATTTATTTAAAAAATCCTTAGAGGCGATCGATTTCGGTTTATCAAAATACCATCATCAGGCCACAGCTAAAATATAAAGTACAATAAATCATTTACAATAAATAATTTTATAACTATATATATTATATTATATCAAGTTTTATTTAATATAACAGTTTATGTATTTGGATTAGAAAAAACAATTTGAAGTATTATGCATTCAAAACGTTGCCGAAATTGTGACGTATCCGGGTACAAGCCAATGAAAAACAACTTGTGCTATAGATCTTACATGATTGGATCTATCACTACGTCTTATGAGTAAATACGCATATCAATTAAAAATAATAATATAAATGTCTGAATATGGCTAAATGTAATTAATATATAATTAAATTAATTAATACGGTATTCGACATATTTTATATAATAAAATTTAAAAACTTCGATATGTTTAGAAGCAATCCATACTTACGTTTGTGGTTCTATAATCTATATTTTTACTACGCGTTTGAAGTTTAAAAGGACAACAAACGCCACGGATCATGTTGTTACCTTATTGGTTGGTACCCGTTGACGTCAGTAAGCAAGGGGAGAAGCGGTGCTAAACTGCTGCTTTCCCGAGAATATCACTTTTAGTAATTATTTTCTCTTTTTAGAAATTAATTTGAATAAAAATAAAAATAGGGGGTAAATATTTTTTAGTTTTCTATCAAATAACGCAAAGAAAAAAAAAATTGTGCAATTTATTTAGTAATGTCGAATTTGCATGTAGAATTCTAAACCTGGCAGTAGTTATCCACATTTTTGCTTAAATATAACGCTTTATTTTTTTGCACGTGCTGAATTTATTAAAATATCTTCTAAAAAAAAATTAACCCGTTTGTTTTTTTTTTTTGTATAATAATTTTGCAAAATTTCACAACATGCCTGCAAAAGTAGTACCAATGACAGTTAAGAGTACTAAATCAAACGCGGCGATGGTGCTGCCACTAACGGTCGTGTCAGTTATCAATAGCTGTAACTTTTTTTACAAATATGATGACATTTGCACCATTTATAAAACACTGGGCTTGGCTCATAGAACGTTTTCATGTAAAAATCCCATACATTTTTATGGATTCATTTGAATTTAAATGCTTCAATAATTGTAAAGAGAATCCACAATCGAGTGTCCAGTGACTGAAACGTAAAACTTGTAACAATGCATGAAGGTATGGTTCTGTGATTCCTATTTACTGTGTTCATATTACGTCATGTCAAGGACATGAATGTGCTCGAAATAACTGAAAAGGTCGACTGCAATCCGGATATTATATTTCCATGAGTGACCTTTTATAAATCAAGCAGGTACGTTGTGTCTGTACTTCTCTCACAAATTATACAAGAATTCGCATTCTTTATTTATTGATGCTCATTTTGTAATTATGCATAAACTGGATATGTACATCAACATGCGATATCAGTTTTTTAACTCACATTGCTCTCTATTTAATTTTAAAGCAAAATGTCGCACAAACAAACAAGTTTAAAACAAAAAATTCTACATTTTTTTATACCAAAATTTTTGAATTACAACTTTGGTAACCGTGTAAACTTAATTTAAAGACGTGGTAAAAACAGATCTAGTAGGTGTCACTTCAAAAAATGAACATCAGATTAACTCTCATACCAAGTAACAACTGAAAATATATTTTGCTGTATGACAGATAATTGCCAATCTAATATGGTGATATTACTTTTATTATAATTCAGCATTATACTTTGCACTATGTATCAACATTAATTAGATTAATCAAAAATTCCTTAATTAATAATTTTTGATCTGAATATTCTACTATGAAAACAAGTCAAAATTTGATCACAGACTGTGATGCCTAGATCCAATAGACACTTCCACAAGTGCTATTTGTACCTCACGCACATAGCGGCACTGCTTAGAAGTAATCGTTGCTAGGTTACGATAATACTAAGGTGACCAGATTTCGAAATATGAAATTCGGGACGCTATATATAATTTTTTTTTTTTTTTTTACAAATAAATTATATTATTATTATTATTATTATTATTATTATTATAGTGGTGGAGGTAGTATGTAGGTCAAAATATATAACTAAATCAAAATAAATAATTTTTATTTTCTTTTTAAATAGTAATATATATTTTTTTAATAAATAAAAAATAAATCAAAACGCAGTATTCATTTTTAAACAAAATAATAAATTTGTAACCGTTCTAAATTATTTTGATGAAGTAGCCTTATATTTCTCTGAAACATGAATATTTTTTAGAACATCTTTTTCTTTTTTGATCTTATAAAAGTCCTTGTAATTTTCATCAAATTTATTTTAGTGATTAACTTTCCTTCATATTGTCCACTTTAAGATTTGTCTCCTCACTATATCATTTCAACTTCAAAATGAGACTAAGCAACTTCAATTGAGACTAAACAACTTCAAATTGAGACTAAACAACTTTAATTGCGACTAAACTATTTCAAATCGGAACTAAACAATTACAAATTGAGAATAAAAAATTTCAATTTCAGTTTGCAATCTACACTACTTAAACAAATATATGCATTTAAACTTTTACATTCTTACACTACTGTTTTTCGGGATAATTCGGGACCAAAAAACGAATTGTAAAAAATCGGGACAGGGACTGAAAATTCGGGACTGTCCCGGGAAATTCGGGACGTATGGTCACCTTAGATAATACAAACAATGTTGTCATCAGCCACTCTCAATACAAAGACAACGGGAGGGGGTTTGTTGGTATCGAGTAGTTCTATCTCTCTCCTGCGTGTGACGTCAATTCTGTGAGTGTCCATTACTGGAAATAATTTAGAAGTGATCTATTTTAATAAATATGTCAAGAAGAAAGACAAGAAATATCTGACCCTAGTTACAGTCCTCAAAACCCAAATATACCCATTTTCCCTAAAATCTTCAAAATTCCAATTTTTATATATTTAGATACAACCGCGGGTCGTTATCTCTTTTCGTCCTCGAGATATTTACATTTTAAACTCTGTCCATTTTTGGGCAATAACCCAAAAATGGGTGGACTTCGCCATTCGATTCCATGGGAAAAATATACCCATTTTTACCTCTCGGTGAGAGAGGTATTGATTAAAATTCGCATATCCAGACTTTAGTGAATAAGCGTATTTTACGGTCACTAGAATACGATTTTAACATTTTTACAATAATTTCTCTCTCTCTCTGCGTGCGTGCGTGTGTTTCAAAAATCCAAATACAGTCATGAAGGCTTTTTTTAGGAAGTACATTTAATATTTCTTATTTTATTATTCATTAAATATTTAAAATAGAAAAATTAGAAGATATAGCGAAAACGCAATGGTGGCAAATTTTCTTTATATTAATCGTTACTTATTGATTAGTGCTGTAAGTACAAAGTGTACATTTTATTATTTATTGTTACAGTGGAGGACCCCATTGTGACGACTGTAGAAAAAATCTTACATTTATTTCGAGCGCAAATGGACGTTGTCGATTTCGAGAGAATGCCGCGCTCCTGCGTCGCGTGGTAACAACCTCTCAATCGACAATGTCTCATTTTGCGCTATTAATACACAAATAGCTATTTTGAACAAAAGATATAATTTCTAGAATAAAATAAATGAAAATTGTATCCATTGTACGAAATTTTTAAAATTGGTATAAATAAATATATCATCACGGCATATTACCCATTTCTGAGTGTGCCACAATCTGCTTTATCGCAGACATCGGTAATGATGATGACATGTACCGTGCGGGCGCTTACCAGGCGTCTCCTCACGGGCACTCATTGCTGGCGTGGAGAGTGCACCACAGGGGTCACTTTTGTGCCATTTAAAATTCGAAATATTTGGCGTCGGTCGGGATCGAACCCGGTTCCCCCAGGTTCGCAACCAGACACTCAGGCACTCATGTAATTTTGCCCGCAAAATCGAATGGCGAAGTCGCCAAACATGTATCTCCACCCATTTTAGGGTTATTGCCCAAAAATGGGATATTTGTATGTAAAAGTACGTAAAGTAGATTTTTGAAAAATTTAGCCAAAAGTGAGTGTATACTGATTTGGATGCTATATAGGAAAATATAAACTGAATTTTATAAATAAAAAAAAGCAGTGTAACACTACATTTTTAGGTTACGACGATTAATATAGAAGCTGCACGATTAAGTAACAATAATAATAATAATAATAATAATAATTTGATACATTACTGCCATCTATTGGTTAGGCCGAGAACTTTTTAAACGACCCTCATATATGTATATCATGAAAAAAGATATTGTGTATGTACTAATAAATATATAGCAGACAGGAAAAAAACATTTTATCATTATTACAGTATAAAAATATCGTTCGTAGTGCCTTGTACAAAAAGGACACTATTGTTTATTTCTCAAGCGAAAGAATATGAACAAACATTCGGTCGCTTATGTTCACATTGTCCATTGTATACACATTTTAAAATGCAAGCAAGCAGTGATAAAAGCTGTAAAAGTAGCGATAAGAATAAAGATTAAAATAATTTAAATGTCTTTCTTTTACGGTTATATATTAATACTGTGACTGAGATTTATTATAAATCTACCTGTTCATTGTACAAGCTACAATGTTACAAAAAAGAGGAGGACATAAACTGTCCTTTATTTTGTTACAAACAGTAATGTCCGCTTATAATAGGGTTGTCATGAAAACACCCAGTCCGAAAAAAACCCGTTAAAAAACTCAGTTATTATAAAAAATTAGATATGTTAAAGAATTGATTAAAAAATTGTATAAGTTCATAAAGCCAATTTTGTAAATGTTTTTTTTAACTCTTTAACCATCATTTGTTTTAACAACATTTGCCCAGTTTAGTGACTGTTTTCTCCCAGAACCCTCTACTTTTGGCATGATGACTATTATGTTTGAAACTCAACTACGAACTAAATAGTATGTTCATCCAGAAACCAAAAACCAAAACAAGTTCGCTAGATTATAATGGATTATAAGGAACGCATGAAAATATCACGAATAAACTTGTACAGTTTAGTAAAAATCGTATTACATTATATTGTAATTTATTGAAATGTAATAAACTGGAGTTTCTTGTAATTATTTTTAACTTGTATTACACGAACAATGTAATAATTTTTTTTTTTTAAAAACCCAGATATGGTTTCGTTTTTTTTTTTCAAAAGAACAGAGTAAGCTGGGCATATCTCGAAAAAACCCGGGTTTTTGATAACTCTGGCTTATAATGAACCCATTTACAAAGAACCTCCGGTTGTAACGAACCAATCTGGAGAGTACGAACTAAAGTCCCATAAGAAGCGTGTAATTTTTTTCCGCATATAACGAACGATAAAACGAACCTTTTCTTGAATATAGTATTTGAAAAATTTCGGTTATAGCGAAATTATAAATAGAAGATTAAGGACTTCCCGAATAAGTCATCCCAGATTTAATACTAGATCCGACAATTCCGTTCAAATGATATTGAGCTAATTTAAAAAAAACATGAGTGGTACAATTTTTAAAAAAGAACGCAGATCTTTTACAATTCAGACTAAATATGATATAATAAAACGACTACAAAGAGGTACAAAACAAAGTGAAATTTGTTCCAAAAATGAACTAAGTAAATCAACGGTAAAAATATTGACAATCATCATCATCTGTGGCACGACAGCCCTTGTAGGGCCAAGGCCTCAAGTACCGTAGACCGTAGGTACTCGTTTCGTGACCGATAGTACTAGAGCAGTCTGTGTACTTAATCCGTGCGACGACCACTGATTGCTATTCAACCAGTGCGGCAGCGGAAATACTCCTACAGCTGGCACCATCTATCTTTAACATGGACAACTGGTCGGGTCATCGCATGCGAGTGCGATTAACGCCTGATATTGTGTATAGACTTAGCGCTTTATTGCGCACGGCCACTGCACCGGCTAAAATATTGACAATAGTAATAATAATAATGCCTTCTACAATAAACCGTTTAACATTTGGTAATTTTTTGTTTTAATTCCATGGCTACCGCTATTTTTGGGATGATTTTAGACTATTCATATCTAATCTGCCGAAACAAAGCATTCAAAATTAATTGTGCTTATTAATTCAGATGAAGAATTTTAAGCTGAAGCTTTTTTACATAAAACTGTTAAGGAAGCAGAAAATTATAAAAACCTGATTTGACATGTCAAAGTTCTATGTTTCGGTGTTCGAGTCACCACACTGTATTATTTTCTTAAATAAGATTATTGTTACTACCATATAGTTATTTTCGTAACAAGTTATGAAATATACCAAATATCATGCGAGTATAAATTGACGCACGACGCGTAGCGGAGTGCAAGTCAATACACACGAGCTAAGATATTTGAATTTCATACAAGTTATGAACATTATTTTTTAGACGAGCATAAATAAATTTTACTTTTTTTTTTCAAAACTGAAATTTAGGTTCAAACGTACGGACAGTTGGCAAATGAATAATGTATACATATAGCCAGAAAATAATGACATAGTAACCTAGCAACCTTGTCAACTATTACGATATGAAATATATCGTAACACTAATGTCATAAATTCAACTTTCAGTGTTAGGATACTACGTTGATATGTCATACTTATCACAATGGTCGTCTAAAAATAAATTATGCACCTTTCTTATGTGGTATGTATATTGTATATATACATATTTTTATACATACGCGCCCACTTGTAGGGTGCATGGGATCAAGTGCACCCGACAATATAATTTATCGGGTGCATATACTTTTAACCATTAACACATTTGATATATTTACATTGCTGTTATACATCTCAATTTTCATTCGTTCCTAATTATTGATGAATATAATTACGTGTTATACAATATGAAAATTATTTTTATTTTCGCGCTTAACAAGTAACGCCGTTTTATATAGCACTGCTGAATATAGGACTTTAACATGTAAAAACAGACTTTCGTAATTTCTTGCTTCCTTATTTTTGGTAAAAATGCTTCAAAGAAAAGTTGTAAATCATAAAATTTTACATCTGAAGCAATAGCAATGAAACTGAAACTAAAATTAGACATTTGTTAATTATTTTATCTCGATTTCATGGATCCATCTCTATTGTTATTTATGAGGTGATTTTCGACATTTTCATACCTAATTTCTGCCGTTATAAAGCATGCAATTAATTTTGCTTATTGGTTGAAATGAAGAATTTTATGCCCATCTTTAATTTGAAAGTTTTTTTCTAAAATAATTATGGAAGCAGAAAATATTAAGTCCTATGTTCGGCTGTGCCCGGTCACCATCCTATATATGTATAATGGAGTATTAGAGAGGGTATTACACTCAATTTTTTTTTTATTATTTTAAATAAAACTTCATTCAGTTTTGAAGCAATTCATAGTATTAAAAATCTTAATTGTTCCTAGTTTAACAGTATTTTATTTTCGAGAAATCAGTGTAACGTCACATTCGCCCTATACTTGTCTTTCTCACACACACTGCTCTGAGTACGCTACGAGAGAAAGATAACAATTGTATGACGTCAATTTCCCCTTTTACCAAATGTGAAATATCTCGTAAAGAAATTATTTAAAAATGTTTTCATTGTTTTAACTATTATTTATTGAACCATACTTTAAGTTAAATTAAAATTTTTCTTATTTTTTTGTTATGGTGGAATACCCCATTTTGTTCGGTGAGTACACCCGACAAAATTTTTCAATGTCGGCGCCTATGTTTTTATATGTTCAATGAAATAAATACGTACAGTTTATTCATATACATAGTAATTTTGTAATTCACCACTAACAACGAATTTCGCTTACAAAGAACCATTTTTGTCGGTACCTTGGGTTCGTTATAAGTGAACATATCTGTATTATTATTGTTATATAAGCACATTCAATATTAGCTTTGTTCGATGACATCTACTAGGCCGCCCTAGTGTTAACTTTCTTGCACTAACATGTTTTATGAGAAACGGGCAGCTTCTGGCAGGCTGTTCGATGACAAAAATTTTAAGAACTAGTGCTCACTTTTCTGACCTAACTCGCGAGGTAGTGTAAGAAAGTGCAGACTAGGAGTGGGGGTAGCTAAATGTTGTTCGGTAGACATTTTAATTCTATCCTATCTACACATCTGTTTATTTAACCTAAAATTTTGTTTTGCTATATAAAGAATTAATTAATATATCTGTCTCTGAATCTGATGAAGAATCAAGTGATGATTGATCTTCGTCAGAATCGTTTATTAGTTCACTATGCTCTTTAAAACAGACATTTCTGCAGTCATTTTTTTGCAGCTTTATGATATGATTGTGTTTATAAACAACCTAACCTTTTACACCTTTGGCTATGCTTGGCTTGATTACTCACAGCTGAGCAAACTTGCCCAAATATACACTAGTGTGTTTTATGAAACCACAAGAATTAGACTGTACTAGTGTTCACTACACTGCACTGCACTATTCTGCTCTGCACTTCAAGCACTTCTCATCGAACAGAGCTATTAATTTTGTTGTGAGTGCTTCATTGTTTATAATAAAAATAATACATAATATACTTCAGACGGTTGATTGTTATCAAATATCACATGAATTTTGAAGTTGTTTATGAGTATTGTTTTGAATGATTTGACATTCCATCATGTTTCAATAGCCAATAACGTCAATATCTAAGTTTTGCACAGCTGAGCAAAACTATAAATTTTTCTTTATGACACTCTTATCGTTGTTTAAGTAATAAATTTAGCAATGCGAGCTGCTTTATTCTAAACACTTATAAATCAATGCAGTAATTTTGCTACACGGGCCGTACTTATATATTTTTTGAGGAGACGGCTGAGTACTGCTAAGATTGTTGAATACTGCTTTCTTCTATTTTATAATCAAATCACTTACAAATTTAAATATTTTCTCTAATTTCATTTATTTATGCAACAAAAAACAAAAGTAACTATATGAAGTAATACACTTTTTAATCGAGTTGCGATTGCGTACAATATTTTTGAAAGTAAAAAGTGACATTTGTAATGACACCTACCAAAAACCTATAATTAGAATTATGTCATTTGACATTACTATTAGGTAAAACTGAAACTTATTGGCTAAAAAAGGAAATAGAAAAAAATACAAAGTTTTAATTAATTGAAGAAAACATAATATTCATTTTTCTATTTAATAAAACTTTGTGGACATAAAGCTTCTATACAGGATGATTCGTCGGTGTGTTCTTTAACTCAATTATTTTAAATATTATGGAAAAAATTAATCGAAGTTTATTTTAAATTAAAATAACTATAAATCTACAGTATAGGTTTTTCTACAAGGTGTTCAATTTTTACGCAATTTCGAGACGAGACGAGAGTAATGCTCTCGAGATTTGCTCGAGACGAGAGTAGAAATTCGAGATCTCGATTGTAAAATTTGTTTATTTATATAAATATATCTAATAAAAATATATGAATCGGTAAAAATAAATATTTTAATTGACTCTTCATTTATATTCATATTAATTTATTTATTTTAGTTTTATTGGGTTTTAGTAAAAGAAAATGCACAAAAGTGAGTTCAATGGTATACTCTCCACGCTCAAAGCCTATGCTCTATTCGAATATATAATCATTATTACCAATATTTGGAATAAAGCAGATTTTGGCAACGGGTAATAAGCCATAATATTATAAAGTATTTATATACCATATACCTATATGTTGCTTGTAATTTTATTATATTTATAATTGCTAATTATAAATTCGAGAAATTCGAGACTCTCGAGTCGAGATCGAGAGAAGGCAAGAAAAAATATGACGAGACGAGATGCATTGAAATCTCGTCTCGAAAATTCGAGACGAGATGAGAGTGAATTGTTTCTCGTCACGCGGCATCACTACTATTAATCCAATAAAATTATAACACGAACATTCACTATGTAAATTGCACTTAATACTGACATCTGTCATTTAGAATTATTTGAATATATCAGCTGTTTCCATGATTATAGCAAAGCTGTCTGATATATGAAAGTTAATCTCTTTATAATTCGTTAACCCTATATCTATTGAACATAAAGGAAAATGTATAAAATAATTAAACTATATAGAGACAATAAGATATTCTTTCATATTGATAATCATATTTCACGAAAAACTTCAAATAAGGAAATTTTCGGTTGACCAATTATAACCAAAATCTAATCAGCTCTACATTTGATTGTAAGAAGAGGAATACGAAAGAATTATAATTTCTAGAATTATAGTACTGGAGTTATCTTTGGAGAAATTTATGTCATGCACACAAATATACATAATGTACATACAGACATCATCGAAAACCCAGTGAAATCGTATTCTAGGGACTCTAAAACGTGCTTATTCATTGAAAACTCAACGCCGACAATCATCCTTACCCTTACCTAAAGGTGACGGAAGATAATTAATTATAGATAGATATTTCATCTATTTCAGTCCGATATTTCATTATTACACCTCACATATTTCCAAAACACAGTGTATAAAACTTTTCGACTTATGTTTGACTTCTTTTTTTAACTCTGTACTATATTATCTTTTTTTCGCATTTCAATATTTTATAAATAAAAACATTATTTTTGCCAGTTGAATTATTTATTATCATTTATGTCTGGTTTATTTACATATTTAGAATAAAAATAATGTTACTCATGAAGAAAAATATGTAAATCTTTTTTATTATTATGAACTTTGGAAATAATGATCATTTAGATATGTAAATTAGGTACATATTTATGCATAAATACGGCCCTGTAAACTATTGCCAATCTTATCGTGTATATTGCTTCAATATACATAAATGCAAGCTAAAAAGTCTTCCGGAATTCAGCACCTGGTATAAACAAAACTTTATATCGGTAATATTCAACGTTTCTTTACGATTTACATATATAAACATACGCACACGTCCAACGCATATTCTCGTATTTATCTTACAAAAAGCGAAAGTGCATTTTAATGACACTAAATCTGCTTATTTATTGAAAACATCCTGTATATTTTTTTGACCACAAAGTAATAATGGGTAACCTGAATTTATATAAATAGCATTCATAGAAAAAAATTATTGATATTGACGAACATAATATTTGTCAGTAAATAACAAGTAATTTAAATCTGGTTTATGGTTATCAAAGAGAGAACAATTTTAACAGAATGCATTACTTGCACTTTGTACAGTAAACCAGAAAAAATTGGAAAACCTAATTTGTGACTCCTAAATTCTGAACAAAAATTAAAAATTAAATGTCATGGCTGACACGTTGAGTAATCTTCACCGAAAAAAGGAATGTTCGGACCTGCGGCATAATTGACATGTTGAGTAATCCTATTTTTTGCCCTCGTAATATGGTTTCGCGTAAAATTTTTCTACTGAAGATGAGAAATACATATGTATACTTCTGTGCAATAAAATAGGTGCAAAAGATTCTTAGTTCATATACAAAACATATCTTCAAACATATTAAAAATCTTCAAAATTATAATATGTATTTTGTCACACTTTTATTTTACCATTGCAAAATTTACCGCGCCGAATAATTTATAAGCAGGAACTAGGAAAACGGAGTTTCGGTGTACTGTTTCGGTACCATAATTAAGGAACTTCGGCAAAAAAGGTACTGATACATTGCCTCATCTGACATATGGTATGTCGGATCGCATTTCCGTCATCATGTGTTTAAAAAACGTGGGATACCAATTTTGCCATAGTTTTAAGTTACATGTTTTCTTGTAAAATCAGAAAATAAAAAGAATTCAGAAATTCCGATATGAATGTATCAGATGGACGATACAGTTTTAGATAACTTAAAAAGATATCATTATGAGTGTTAAAATATTTGTACTTTATCTATAATTTATCTGTAACACTTATCGGATTACAAAGTATAATCAGCTGACTTTAAAACGTAGCTTCATATCTACTAGATCAATATAGATAGTAATTTATAAATCCACACTTAAAAAATTTTAGCTGTCAAATAATTAAATTGCATAAATAAAGGCGAATTCATTAAAATATTCAAACATAGTCGAATATAGTAATATTTATAAAACAGTAAAATTGTGAAAAATATTCAAACTTTACTAAATTGATTCTAAGTCAAATCAGTAAATGCGAATAAACATAGGCGAATTCATTATAGTCGAATGTAATATTTATAAAACCTAGTCAAATTGGTATAATATTCACACTTTAGAATTTTTTTGAACAAATCAGTAAGTGTGAATACATACACCGATTCAATGTAGTATTTAAACATAGTCGAATATAGTAATATTTATAAAACAAATCAAACTGTCTACAATATTCACACTACAAAATTTGTACGGAGTCAGATCATAAATATGAATAAGCGTTGGTAAAATCTTTACAATATTTAAAAATTGCCAGTCGAATGAAATAATATATGTACAGAGTGTCTCTTAAATAGGGGGGCATGGCTTAACCACAGATTCCTGAGGCTGAAATAAGACGATTTAACTAAACTTGCTTCTACCGGAAAGTGTACCATTTAGCCAGAATTCTGCTTCAAAGTTCTTCGAAAAAAAAATTAATTTTGCTTATAACAGAACACTATTCGATTTGGATGAAATTTGGTATGACAGTTTATATGGTTATAAGTCATCTTTTAAGATGATATTTGCTATTATTAGTGAACCACTAGTGTATGAAACTTAGGTATCCCAACATTAATTAGACCGTAACTTTTTAATGGCCACGCCGATAACGTGAAATTATTTTTTTCTAGAAAGATACATTCAATAGTAAACTTTTCTCTCTCTGTTTAATTTGTGATATCTGTTACGGTTCAGACAGAAAAAAATAAAACCTGAGTGACTGCACCGTGAATTTTTTAAAATAAATTTAATCTAGCAGTCTATCCAAATGTCAAACAACTAATTTTTAATGACAGTAACAATTGTTTAAGGGTTGTCAAAAATTTTCTTCGCAATATTCAGAAACTAGTAACATCTGTTCGTTCGGCCTAATAATATTTTACTACCATTATTTTAAATAAGACGATTACATTTCTTCTTACTCCTAATAAACAAGTTGTGAAGATTAAAAACTCGTTACTGTCATTAAAAATTAAATGTTTGGCATTTGGGCAGACTGCTAGATTAAATTTATTTTAAAAATTTAGCGGTGCAGACACTCAGATTTAATTTTTTTCTGTGTGAACCGTAACAGATATCACAAATTACACACAGAGAGAAAAGTTTACTATTGAATGTGTCTTTCTGAAAAATAATAATTTCAAGTTATCGGCGTGGCCATTAAAAAGTTACGGTTTAATTAATGTTGGGACACCTAAGTTTCATACACTAGTGGTTCACTAATTATAGCAAGTATCATCTTAAAAGATGACTTATAACCATATAAAATGTCATATCAAATTTCATCCAAATCGAATAAAACGTCCTGTTATTATAAGCAAAATTCTTTTTTTTTTTCGAAGAATTTTGAAGCAGAATACTGGCTAAGGTAAACTTTCCGGTAGAAGCAAGTTTGGTTAAATCGTCTTATTTTAGCCTCAGGAATCTGTGGTTAAGCCATGTCCCTCTATTTAACAGACACCTGTATATATATATATATATATAACAGTGAAATTGTTATAACAAAATTCACACTTTAGAAATTTTATACTGTAAAATCAGTAAATGTCTAGATTTCGTATACATATTTGAATATGGGGTCGCGTAGCCGTGTGCGTATAGTGTCTGGTTGCCAATCTGGTGACCCGGGTTCGATCCCGGCCAGTGCACAAAAGTGATCCCTGTGGTGCACTCACCACACCAGCTATGAGTGCCCGTGAGGTGACGCCCATACGGTAAAATATATCGTCATCATTACCGATGTCTACATGTGTTGTAGATAATGGCACACCCAGTAATGAGTGCCGTGATGATATATTTATTTATTTATATAATATTCAGAAAAATAGTCAAATAAGTAAATGTGAATAAACATACATACGCGAATTCATTGAAATATTTTACGTGTATTCAAATTGTTAACAATATTCACGTTTTAGAAAATCTGTACTAACCTCGGTACTAACTCATTGCCGTAAATCGTGATGTGAATGAACACAGGCGAAAAATTTAAAATATTTAAACAGTCGAATAATAATATTTATAAAACATAGTCAAATTATTATACAAATATTTACACTTTAGAAATGTTATGCCAAGTCAAATTAGTAAATGTGAATGAATGTAGCGAATTATGTACGTATTTAAAATATTTAAACACAGTCGTATATAGTAACGTTCATAAAACAATCAAATTGTTAACATTATTTACACTTCAAAATATTACTTAGCCAAAATTGAAGTAACTAAACATTGGCGAATCCATCAAAATAATTAAAGATTGCCGAGCATAGCAATACTTAAAAAAACAGTCATTTGTTAATATTTTAACTAATTACTCTGTAGCCGTGTTAATTCACATTTACTGATTCGACTAAGTATAAAATTTAGTGTCAATATTGTTTCAACAAATTTACTTTGTTTAATAAATATTACTACATTCATCTATGTTTAAATGAATTCACCTATGCTTATTCATATTTATGATTCGACTTAGTATAGATTTTCTGAAGCATAAATATTATTATGAAGTTCACAATTTGACTACATTTAATAAATATTTTAATGAATTCGCCTGTGGATGATTATTCACATTTACTTATTTGTTTGTTTTCTAAATATGACTCTATTCAACCAGGTTTAAATATTTTAAAATTTATTAAAATTTGTAAATATTCACATTTTAGGAATCTATACTAGGTAAGTCAAATTAGTAAAAGTAAATAAACACGGACAAGATTTGTTGAAGCATTTAATATGTATTATATTATCTATTTATTACTTTAAAAATAAATACCATATTGAGTTAAGGAATTCTGATTTCTCTTCGCAAGAAACTATTTTTACTTATATTAGAAAGTTTTCACTTGCAAGCAGTTTTAAACTAAAATATGTGAATCTGTAATATTCCAAAATATAAAAAATATACTGCTCATTAAATCCAATTATTAATAAACTAAATAAATTGAGCAATGCGAATAAAGTGCAATTTGTTGAGTAGTTAATACTAATGTTATTTCATAGAAAAGTGAGTGAAAGTTTGCTTATTGCAATAAGTATTACAAAATAGGAAAATGTAAAAACATAAAAATTTCTGCAATTTTCAACTTCCTCTTGCAACAATCGAGACAAAATTATGTATTGTGCGCAAAGGCCATTTAGCTAATTTGGTCACAGAACAATCAATCCAAGATCATATCACACAGTTGTTTAGGCTCGTATTCTGAAAGCGCTTTTGTAAAGAGACACACTCGGAGAGACATTTCAGAAAATACTAATATATTTTTTATTATTATCGGTAATTAATGACGATACATCTGTACCGTTCAATTATATGCGTGAAATAAGATACTTTTTAAATTTTTTTTTACGTCTGCAATAAAAGTGTGAAAAAAGGCCATAGCGTTTCTTTTTTCACTCGTTTGCGTTAAAAAGTGCACTTTTTTCTCACTTTTATTGTGTTTAAAAAGGTATATTTTATAAACCCATTTTAATGAAAAAAGTGTACTTAAAAAATAACTGTTTAAAATGATAGTGCAAATTTTGTTTTCCACCTAATCTTATTTTCAATCATTTTAGCGTAACCCTCGCAATTTTTAAGTATTATGTTTGACGATAACTCCAACACTACAATTCTCAAAATTATAATTCTTTCACACTTCTCTTCTTTACATCCATATGAAGAGTTGATTAGATTCTGATTATAATTGAACAACCAGAAGTACCTTTATTTGAAGTTCTTAACAGTTTTTATTGAAAAACACAGTTAAATATCTTTTTTTTGACATTTTATGTTATTATAAATATAAAAGAACATTTGATTGTCTATACACATTTTCCTTCATATTCAATAGATGTTATTGAATATATAGAATATTTTCCAATGAATTTTCTGTATGGAATTTGTAGAAAATAGTTATGTTCGTGTTACAGTTTAATGGATATATAGAATCTTTTCCAAGGAACTTTCGGTAAGGGATTTCTGCAAAATACATACAATTGATGGCCACATCATATTTTTTTTATTTATAGCTTTTATTATAAAAGGTCTTCGACTTTATAAATGCAGCAATCAAATGTTATTTATGTGTTTTAGTCTTTCAACGTAAGGTGTTTTTTTTTATGAAACAGTGACCATAGATTCAACTTCTTGTTTTGTTAATATTCTTATGGTATGAGTCAAAATATTTCAGTACATATACTATACAACCCTTTGTTTATAAAATTATTATATATTTCAAATTTTCAAGCAAGTCTAGAATTTTATTACCTTGGACCATTTCTAAAACACTGAGCTTGGCTCAGAACGATTTCACAATATTTTTTTTTTTGTACTTAGAATTTTTGACTTGAAATAATTAAAGTATTAAATTCAAAAGAACCTAAGTGCTATTTTTATGTTTTAAATTATATAGGAAAAAAATGTTTCATGTATTCTATGCCATTTGTACCATTTTTAAAACATTGGCTCATAGAATGTTTTCACTTTTTGGCACTTTTAAAACAAAACTGATCTGGATAGACAACTTGTAATCGCTTTGGTCTAAAAATACGATTATTTTTAAAAAATCGTGACCATTTACGTGCTATTTGTCATAAAAATGGTGACAAATTTTACACAAGGCAAACATTACACACTCACATCACATGACATTCAAGAAAGCGAGAAGTTCCACATTTAGGTAAGCCTATTGTTGTAATGCTGAGGCTGAGAATCGAGTACTATTTCACATGCATTAAGCATTATAAATAGAAAACATTAAATGAAAACTTAATGACACAAAACATTATTTTTAAAAACAATTATATAGAGAGACAAGGATTTTTATTATTAGTAAAATCTAAAATATGTATAAAGAAAATATTTGTTTCGGTGACATCATTTGACCATGATTCTTTCCACCGGGTGTCTACTTTTTATGGGCTATAGGAAATACAATGGTAAAATTTTTATATGGCTGTAAACTCTGCCACATTAATTTTAGAACTAAAGTGTAAATATAAAAATTGTTCGAATATAATATATAATAGGTTCTTTGCATGAGATAAACGTAAAATAAAATATCCATCTTTAAGCTTTTTACAAAGTGCCATGCAAGACAGAATACAATTCAAATAGTTGTATTGTTTGTTTTTGACAGATAAAAGTATATAGATATTTAATTGTTAATATTGTTCCATTGAGTTTTTTCTGCGATGGTAAATGTATCCATGCTTACTGATAAATAATTTAACGGATTCAATAATTATTAAAACTTTATGACAGATGTCATCTGCCAAACTCAAGCAATATCTGTTAAACATTTTGTACTCTTGCTCATGACACTCTAAATAGCTAAAAATTATTACTTTTATTTTGCTTCTCTTGAGCAAACGAAACGCATGTAAACAATAATTTTGGACTTGTTTATTTACACTTTAGATCTAAAATTAATAGGACAGAATTTACAGCAATACGAAAATTTTACCATTGTATTTCCACAAAAAAAAAAAACAACTGGTATAGAATTTTCATTAAAATCCACAGTTTTTACGGATCTCCCCATTGTATTTTAAAATAAATATATCATCACGTCATATTATTATCCATTGCTGGGTGTGCCAATCTGCTTTATACGCGATATCGGTAATGATGATGACATATTCGTACCGCGTGGGTGTTTAAAAGGCGTTACCACACTGGGACTTTTTGCTGGCGTGGAGAGTGCACCACAGGGGTCACTTTTGTACCATTTAAAATTCAAAATCATTCTAGTATGCCATAATTTAAAAAAAAAAAACGAACATCACATTAACTGTCATACCAAGTAACAAAAAATTAAATCTAGTAAACACATATTATTTTAAAAAAATGAACATCGCATTAACTGTCATACCCAGCATCAAAACAAAATTTTACAAGTAGTATACTCGTAAATGATCTAGTGTGTGTCATTTTAATAAACGAGCATCAAGTTAACTGTCATATACCACTTATAAAATAATTTGTATCTTGTTACTTGGTACGACAGTTATTCGACGTTCATTTTTTTAATAACTGCATACCAGATCTATTTTTACCACGTCTTAAATTAAGTTTACTTCGATACCAAAGGGATAAATTCAATAATTATGGTATCAAAAAATGCAGAATTTTATTCTCTAAAATATGCAACATTTTGCACTAAAATTGAATGGGGTGCAACTCTTATATGTCTCAAATAATTAATGGACCAATTCTGACAATCTTATTTGGAATATATGACAGAAGTGAATTATTTATCGTGCAATGGATGCAATCCTTACGATAAAAATATTTTGTAATTATTGACAACCACACCCAACAAGGGTTAAAAATAAAAGGCAATGCTTTACAGGAATCGTATGGAGGATAAATATTTTTACAATGAATAATTATTTCAGAAATGAGCTACGAAGTGAATAAATATGATAATAACAAATGATGAATACATTTGCGAAGTATATATCGATGGAGGCGCTGTTTTTTACAAAATGGCGACTTTAGTTTGTAAATGCATACTTATACCTATTACTCATATGCTGTATAGTTTTAGTGCAAACTTGAGATAGAAATACTGCAGAACTGCACAAGGGCCTAGTAGTAATGCGCATGCTCATGTTTTCTGATTATAAATATTCTGTAATTTAATGAATCCTTGTTTTCATTATGAGTAATAACAAAAATTTCTATGTTTATTTATACAACAATTTAATTTTGTCATCATTTTCTACTTTTTTAAATTTATTATTCATTTGTTTAGCATGTCACAGATGAAAGCAACAATGTACACTAATTTTATGATTAATTTATGAAGAATGCACAAGCGACTTTGATATTTTGTGGTATCTTGTGGTTAAAGAAGTGAAGCTGCAGCCAATGTGGGGGCTATTTAAATATCTCTAACTAGCTGGCTACGGTGACTAAGAATAAGGCTAAATTTAGCGCGTTAGCATGGTACAAGCTTACAAGCTACGGCTACCTCGAGTAAATATGTCTACAGACGTCAGTTGGTTAGTAGGCAAACAACAACATTGATCGCGTTTATGTGTTGGTATGTGGATGGTAGCTGGGAGCTCTGTGCTCTAGCTAGCCAGAGTTCAATGTTCGCTTCTTACCTCTCACAATTACTAAAGCCAGCAAGAATTTTTTCAAATTTTTCAACTACCTGTATTCATTTACTTCATTACTTATTTTCCATTGACACTCCTAACTAATCATTTCGTTTCTTTGTAAATACTTTCAATAATTTATATAAAAAACTGTTTTTTGTCAAACTTCAACATTTAGTTGAAATAAGCAAAAAATAAAACATATATTATTACGAGTAATACAAGACAAAATCTTACCTTTAAAATGATAATATTCCTTGACGAATATAAAATATCTTCACTTGTTGCACAACATTATAAAGAAAATTCCTTCAAACTATGATAAATACATTTCACTAATCACAAAGTAATTATATGCACAGACATTTATTTAAGACTGCATAAAGACATATGGTTATCTTGTTTAAGTTAATTAGTAACACACCAATATTAAACGTAACAAGTGTTTCACTTTTAAATTCATCCAAAAACTGTAATCATATGTAAATGTGAGTTAAATGTCAACAAAACGACATACAACAATCAGCAATGACAAACTCGACACCAACCTTACACTAAACTCATTTTTGGTGTTGACTACTAATGCACGAATATGCACCCGAGTCTAACACAACGCACTCTAACGTTAGTTTCACTTGCAATGACACCGCGCCATCTACTGTTATATTTTTTTAATAGGGAGCACCATTTTGATGCATCTTACTTATCGACAGTGAATATAAGTACCGTATTACTCATTTTTTACATTGTATAACAACAAATTATTATTTATATGTAAATAAATGTATGATCACTGCATATTACTCATTGTTGAGTGTACCAATCTGCTTTGTACAAAGATATGAGTAATGATGATGACATATTCGTACCGTGCGGGCGTTTACCAGGCGTCACCTCACGAGCACTCATTATTGGCATTGTTGCTTTCAAAAACTCAAATATTTCATCTGCAAAAAAGTATGATTCCAGCTCAATCAAATTAAAAGAAATTAGTAAAAAAGTACGAAAGTATATGCTTAATAATGAATATTAATAAAGAAATAAAATGATTATGATATAATTAAAAATTGTTATAGCAGCTCGACACGAATTCAATATATATTATTTTGATTGGCGACTGAAAGACCCCCTATAAATGAATAATAAATAGCGTGTTAGAAATTAAGAAATTCAAATATCGGAGGAGTGGCCAATAGGCCAGCACTGTAATTTTCAAACAGTTTTTATTTGAACATAAATTTCCTGCAATATACTTAATAATTTAAATACACTCGCAATTATAAAGTATGTAAATTTATAGCGTTATAATATTCATTTATTTTTTGTAAATATAATTTAAAAAACATATATTTGAAGAACATTTAAATCCACAAAGAAAACAGCTTAATATAAAAACATATTCGTGACGTCACATCAATTTTTTCAAACTTTGGAGGACCATAACTCGCTTCTTAATACGAATTTTTTCATCGGATTTTTATCAATAGTCTTAGTTTTATTTATACTTTAAAGATGAAATTGTAAAAAAAAAAATGGTGGAAACCCCCATCTGCTTTGTACACACACGATGACATATTTGTACCGTGCCGGCGTTTACCAGGCGTTACCTCACGGACACTCATCGCTGGCATTATTACTTTTTAAAATTCAAATGTTTTATCTGCAAATTCATTCGCAAAATAAAAAATTCATTTCGAAAATTGTCTACAATGAAATAAAACATAAAAAATCAATTATATACTTTGTAAAATGTGTTATCTTATCCAATAATAATCTTTGCGTTATTTATAAGTATTTTTAGAGTAAATATTGCACAGTATATAGCGTGGCTAATTTGGAGCCTATTACGGCTCTGAGGAAATTGCAACATCCTCAACGAAAATCCAGTCAGTGTTGAAGTTGATGCAGTGTTGCTTAGTGTAGCGTTGAACACATACTAGAAAGGGGGGGTGTTTTGCAATCATTTGTTAAATAATGTTTTTCTTAAATATACATAATATTACAAATGTGTTCGACTAAAGTTAATTAGTTTTGTGCTAAAATATACACATATATGTAATAAACACATACATTCAAGCAATTATTACCTTATAAAAGAAATAAAGATTCTTCGTAAATTAAAATGATTCTGATTGATACTAGGTTACACCCTCTTCCAGAAAAGAAGATATTATTAGTGGGATCAATACTGTTGAGTAAGCATGCATTATGAATTATATTCTCAATTGTTTTACATTCATTTGTTTTGACATTAATGTGCTTGTTTGTTGTTATTTACAATTTCAATTTAAAAATTTAGTTTCTTCCATGGGAACGCGAAATTTAATATATTGTAAATTGAAATTTAAGTTAATTTTGTTTTAATTATGCACAGTTAAATAACAGTTGTGATGCAGATGCATGTTTGTATTCAGAATAAATTAATGTCACAATTCTTGTTTTTTATACGCAAAATTATTACGATATGGTTCTTGATTTGTTGGCATTTAGCATAATGGCGTGTATGTGTTAATAAAGCTAATATATTAGTCAGTTTAAATGAACTATATTTTCTGGAATGTATTAAGCGCATTGCATAATTTAAATTGCGATTGTTGCGAATTATATATTGCATATTTCAAGTTTTAAAACATACTATAAAATTATGTACTATTTATTAATTAATTTTTGAGCATCAATATATCAAAAATTATTTAAAAATACTTAATATTAATAAAAATCTACCTGTACGTTTTAGTAATTAGCGCGCATGTCTTCTAAATGTCATTTTAAACACGTGTTTTAAAAATTTCTCCGTTAATATGGATACGCTTTAATAAAAATTATGTTCCGATACAAGGCAAAGCTTTTGAAATTCTTGGGCAAATGGAATGTAGATGTTTTGTCTTTTAAATAAATATATACAAACTTTAACTACAAAAAAACAAAACAACAACGCGTCTAATGTAAACAAAACGGCGTGGGTGATTGCTATTAGAGGAATGTTTGGCGTATAAAGCATGCCGCTCTTTTGTTTTTCAAAAGCTTTTATCCAATTATATGGGAACTTTTTTACATATTTGGTGAAATTTATTGAAATTTTCAACCCTTAATATATTGGAGGTCATTGAAATTTTGTAGATTTAAAATAACTTTTTTTATTAAACAAATACGAATATAAATAAATAAATATATTATCACGGCATATTACCCATTTCTGGGTGTGCCAGTATCTACAACACATGTAGTCATCAGTAATGATGACGATATATTTTACCAAATATTTCCAATTTTAAATGGCACAAAAGTGACCCCTGTGGTGCACTATCCACACCAGCTATGAGTGCCCGTGAGGTGACGCCTGGTAAGCGCCCACACGGTAAACAAATACGAAATTTGCATAAACTAGCAGAGAGGATATGAAAAAAAAATTCTACATTTTTTGATAAAATTTTGTGAATTTACCCTTTTATATAGTATGAGTAAACTTAATTTAAAGTCTAGTTAAAAACAGATGTAGTATGCGGTTATTTTAAAAAATGAATGTCGAATTAATTGTCATATCAAATAACAAAACAAAATTACTTTATAAATAGTATATGACAGTTACCTTGATGATCATTTTTTAAAATTTTGTTTTGTTACTTTAATTCTTTTTAAATAGGTTATCAATCACATACAGTATGCGGCATACTAGATCTGTTTTTTCCACCTAAATTAACAAAATAAAAAAAATGTTTAACAAACAGTAAATATAAAATAAATGAATATGTCATCCCGGCATATTACACATTGCTAGGTGTACGCATATTTCGATAATCGTAACGTGCGGGCGCTTTCCAGGCGTCACCTCACACGCACTCGTTGTTGGCACTCATTGTTGGTGTGGAGAGTGCACCACTGGTGTTGGTCGAGATTCGCGATCAGACACTCAGACACGGCCATGAGACCCCATAAAAATAGTATATGATCATTATTTTAAATAATATACTATACATACCGTATGTCCACGGATCGACTTCCAAAGAGGAAAAACTTTATTTTTTATTTTACAAAAAAATGTATTCTTGATAAAAGTTTTTGGATGTCCCGAAACGGCCAATTCAGTTTTAACATTTTCAAATTTTCTTTTAGGTTCAGATAAAAATCGAAAATTGGTCGTTTTAGTTGAAAATTATTCCCAAAAAATAAGTTTGCGTTGTCATGGTAATTGCCGTTATTTATTTATTTTCATTAACTGTTAGTTATAAAAATCACCTCTATTTGATATGTAAATATCGGGAAACCTTTGATTAAATTCTTCGACAACTCGACTGATCGCTTTATTATCTTTACCCTAGCATTGAATTAGGTAAATTCGTTCGTCTTTTGACAACATTTTCAACGATTATGGTTGATTTTTATAACTGACAGTTAATGAAAATAAATAAATAACGGCAATTACCACGACAACGCAAAACTTATTTTTTGGGAATAATTTTCAACTAAAACGACCAATTTTCGATTTTTATCTGAACCTAAAAGAAAATTTGAAAATGTTAAAACTGAATTGGCCGTATCGGGACATCCAAAAACTTTTATCAAGAATACATTTTTTTGTAAAATAAAAAATAAAAAAGTTTTTCCTCTTTGGAACTCGATCCGTGGACATACTGTATATAGACTGTTATCGAACTTTGGGTAAAAACTTTAAGGGCATATAGTACTAAACAAAATGAGTAAAAAAAGCTTAATCAACATGGGTCCAATCTTCAATATTTTCCGAAATATAAAGCAGTGAAAAATGAGTTGTTACGGGGTTTACCTTTGCTATCTCGAAAACTATAATCAGAGTTACGACTTCTATTAAATGAGACTTTTTATTTACCTTTGAGAAGTCATCTTAGATGTCCTTTTGTTTTTCAAAAAAAAAAAAAACAAATAAATAAATGTAGTGGTGACCTTGGCCAATATTTAATTTTCAAATAACTTCGTAACTATTAGAAATTGAGAAAAATGTTTCATATAAAATTTTATTGTATTTTTATAGTCTTTCTACTGGCATAAACAAAATTTTGTTCGATCACTATCTTCGTCAGTTTTTTTTTTCGGTCCTAATACAAAATGGCCTCTTTCTGGGACACAGGTTAAGATCAGACCAATGTTGATTAAGCTTTTTTTACTCATTTTGATCTGTACTTTATGCCCTTAAAGTTTTTACCCGAAGTACCGATAACACTCTGTATATCTTTAACATTTTGTTTTCATCGTAATTTAAAAAGTTTAGTTGAAAATAGAAATATGTGATTATTTCTAAAAATGAGCGTCAAGTTAACTCAAACATATTTTTTATGAAACTAATTTGGGATGAATTCTTTTTTAGTAAATATTGTCACTGCACATAAATGTTACGTTTGTGGACCAAATAGCCCAGATGTAAATGTTGAAAATATCAGCAATATTATTACATCGTGTGATCGTTTTAATAATAACATCTCTATTTTTATACGCCAATGTTCACCACAGGCTAAGGGATGCAGTTTTCAAACAAACGGTAATGTAATAATAATTAATAATACGGGGGTCACGCTAAAATGGTTGAAAAATTTGCATTCTTTAAAACAAAATTCTGCAAAATGTGAAGCATTTCTCAATAATAGGCTATTCCACGATTTTTTTTTTTTTTTCGTAGGTACATAAAAATGTAGGGCCACACTTGAAAGTCCGACTTAAAAATTTCTCCAAATAAGCTAGATATTTAAAGCTGGCGTTTGAATCGGTGAAATAGTATTTCTACTCCAATTCAAAATGTGTTGCTTAAAACAATTAAATGATTTCTTTTAAATAAAAACAGGTCTCTATTGATTGGCACTATTTAAAAAAATGCTTGTTTATTTTAAAAGTTACAAAAATAATTTAAATTTAGCACAAAAATAAAAATGAAACCCACCAGGGCTGCGTTCCAAAATCCTACTCTAGAGTAAGAAGTTAATCAAAGTCGTTCCACAACTAATAACCTTACTCTCAGAGTTTACTCTTAATCTGTTCCAAAACAGCTAGAGTTTACTCCAAAGTGCTATTCTACTTACCCTACTATCGAAGAGGGTAAAGAAATTACTCCACAATATTTTCAAACATGGATGCTCACGATTCTCAACATATGAAAGTAATTTGCCTTCTTGAGGAAGAAATCATGCTTTTGGTTGAAAATAAACATAAGTAAACACATTGGCCTGTATTACGAGCAATATTTTATAATAAAAGGATTTTATGGAGCGTACATACTCAACTCTCGAATATTCAAAAGCAGAATATGCTTACACGGAATCATTGAAATCCCGAATATTCAAAAACAGAATCACGCATTGCGTGAAAGTATATCAAGAGTGAACCTGCACCAACCACCGTAAACATAACCTAAAAAGTCATCCTCTTGGCCACTAGGCCACGCCCACATATTCGGTTTTTGAATGTTTCGGGCGAAATGCTTCCTGGCGGTGCACTATTCTGTTGTTGAACATTCGAGATATGAATGATTCTGTGCATGCATATTCTGTCTTTGAATACTTTCCCTGGTACTTTCACATTATATTATGAGAGTGCTCCATAAAAGCTCTTTTTTTATAAAAGTGCGCTTGTAATACGGGCTTGACATTAATATTGTAATTATAAGTAGTTTTGTTAATTTTTAAAATTATTTTTAATTTAGTTCCAATTTTTTACTCGAACAAAACTCTCATTCGTTTCAAAAAACATTATTCAAATTACGTCATCATACTTTAACTCCAACTCCAATACTCGATATTCTTGATTTTGGAACGCAGCCCTATCAATGTATTTGGTTGTGAGAAATTTATATCTGTTTATAGATTTTTATACATTGCACCAAATTTTAAATGAATTACAACTACGAATTTTCCATTGGGGCCAGTGCCATTATGGCCTATCCCCTCTACCGAGGTCTAAATACATTCCTATAGTGAAGCGGGAAATTTTGCTTCGAACGGCAGCCTTAAGGTCCGAATTTTAAATTTGCTTTGTGACGTAATAATGTAGGTAGGTATATCAGAAGTAAACAAACAGTGGTTTACACTGTTTACGGAAAAAATGTGGAGCAAATCACAAAATAATGTATATTTAAATTGTAATACTATTAGAAAAATAAATTGTTGCACTTAAGTTATTTCACTTATTTTCTCATTTTACAAAAACAAAGAAAAAAGAATGTCACCCGAACAACATACGAACTCCGAACACATCCGACACACCCAAATAAGTATATTCTTAGTTAAGGCGGGGCTACACAAAGTAAGAGTTTATACTAGTGGTGGGATCCGGATAGTTTTGGTTTCGGATCCAAAAATATCCTGATATCCGGATAATTGAATGTTGAAGTATCCGGATCTCGGATCCAAATCTCAGTATCGGATTTTGGATCCGGATCTGAGTATTGGATTTTGGATCCGGATCTGAGTATTGGATTTTGGATCCGGATCTGAGTATCGGATTTTAGATCCGAATCTGAGTATTGGATTTTGGATTCGGATCCGAATATGAGTATGAGTATCGGATTTTAGACATGGAAAAACAATCCCTTTTATGTGAAACACGTGCACGATATAAATAAATAGGTATTTCGACACTTGCAATGAACCTGTAACCATTATTTCTCAAATTTAATCTTAATCTCGTTTTCTTTGAAGTATTTGTTGTAAAATTTTAGAACTACAGAATTCAATATTCTAAGAAATATCCTTCTCGTATTTGCACCAGCTACCTGTCTATTTTAGAGGGGTACTATAAAATTTATTGCTGTTTACAGACCGCTGTAGAGATAAACAGACCCACTGTAACGGTTTGAATTTGAACTCACTTCCAGATGTTTGGCTTTACATTCAAAATGATGAATCGGATCCAGAATTAAAATTCGGATCCGGATCCGTAAACAACACATCGAATCCGGATCCGAATGGGATCCGAATCCAAATCCGAGTTAAATTTACGGATATCCGCTTCAATATCCGAACATCGGATATCCGCGGAACCGGATATTTTGAAATCCGGGACTTCGGATCCATGTTTTATCGGATCCTCACAGCACTAGTTTATACTTGGACCCTATTTGCTCAAAAACACGCGTACATGCCATGGTCAGTATCTCTCTATTTTCTATGATGCCCTGCGTCCACGAAAGCAAAATACCTCGTATTTTTAGGAGTAATTTTATAATTTAAAATAATGGAATTTTCCGTATCCTTTAAAAGCTATATTTCATATTTTCAGTAGACTTTTACTATTTTTGATTACGGTAAAATAGCCTATTCTAGCGTGACTTTCGTATATTATCACTGCTTATTACCCATTTCTGAGTGTGCCAATCTGCTTTTATATCTGTAATAAATAACTATATATTTTACTATTGAGGTCGTTTACATGGCATCACCTATCACCTCAAAACTGACGTGAAGAGAGCACATTTTTTTTACGAATGCAATACTAATTACAGTTTTTAATTGCAGGAACGGTAATTACAAGAACATGTGAGATGTTTGCAATTAATGATTGCAAAAAAGCAAATAACGTAGAATACTGTTATTGCGATACAGAGTTGTGCAACAAAGTTCATCCGACGAGATTGGATGAAGGAGATTCTGAAGATTTGGAAGACGATGAAGGCAGTGGTAATGAACAAGATACTAATGACCTTCAAGAGCCTACAAACACTGTAACAACTACTCGAATCTCTAATTCTAATATTTTGAACCCATTTAATATCAGTACTTTGCTCACCATTTTTTTCGTATTTCAAGTTTTCTGTGATATTTTTTTTATATAAAGTGAACTTTATAAGCATACAAACACTTTTCCAGTCAGAATGAAACCATTGATTAAATAATTGCATCAACTGGCAACCTTATGAGCATTTGTGTAGCCATTACCATTAGCACTCAGCAAATAGAACCTTAGAACTATGAAATTTATACTCTGAAATACCATTTATATAAGGTTGGTTTAGCTGAAAACAGTATCTGTCAACTCTGCAAAGAGGACAAAGAACCTTCGGGACACATATGTGAATGTTCAGATGTGGCCGTAAGTACACTTAACCATGTAGGTCAAAGGTACCCTGCGGCAAATGCCATTGGGAAACTGATTCCTTTAGGGCCATGCTACAATAGATTTTACCAGGACATCGAATGAACAGATCCAAAACCGGAACCAAACCGTAACATTTTAGCGAACCCAAAACCCGAACCTGAACCAAATATAAACCGGAACCAAACCGTAACATTTTAGTGAACCCAAAACCCGAACCTGAACCAAATATAAACCGGAACCAAACCGTAACATTTTAGCGAACCCAAAATCCGAACCAGAACCAAATATAAACCGGAACCAAACCGTAACATTTTAGCGAACCCAAAACCCGAACCTGAACCAAATATAAACCGGAACCAAACCGTAACATTTTAGCGAACTCAAAACCCGAAGCTGAACCAAACCGGAACATTTTAGCGAACCTAAATCCCGCACCAAACCTCAGATATATTTTTCAATAGAATCCGAGTCCGAGTCGGAACCGAATCGGATATAAAAATTCGGGTTCAGGGTTCAGTTCCAGTTCAGGTTCATTTTCAGTTCGAAACGCAAGCGTAATCGTAATACACCCGATCTGCGTTGCTGCCCGTGTTGACTGTTCGTGAAATTGTGTTGGATTATTAATTCCGGCTCGCATTTTAAATTTTTTCTCTATAAAGATTGTTATTCAAAAAAACATTAATTCAATTTTCATTAGGGCGAGCCGAACCTGAATCCGGAACGAAGTCATATATTTTACTAATGCTTGAACCAGAACCGCACACGAGCCTATGTCTCAAAAAACAAATTAACTTCAACCGAACCCAGTTTTTAGCGGGTTCGATGCCCTGGATTTTGCAGGTCGCAGTGACAAAAATGGCTAGTGTTTAAAACCCTCAACTGATCATTAATAAATAATAATTAATAGTTTCCTAGTGTCATATACTTATTAACTAATATATTGCGGATCCTTTGCTTTTCTTGAAGGAAACACTGTGAAATGGAAATATCATTTCTGCATAAGTCTATCTCACACAAACACCCAACCGCGAATTATGCGCATGCTTGGAAACCTTGACTACTATTGGCTAACGAGGAAATCATGATAACTTTTATCATTTAGATTGCGAATCACAGAGTTCTGATTATTAACGACTAGCGCGAGAAATTTTAAATTTAAATTTGAGAAATTAAACAATGTACCTACTATTTATTTTATATGTAAATTCTTGAATATAAATATTAGTAGGTAATAATAAAAAACATTGACATATTCTAGTGCTAAATTTGAATTAAATAATTTACTTTGTTGTACTGTAAAAATAATAGGAATACAATCTGGTCAGGATTAATTTATTTAGGTGACAATAAATTACGGTATGAAACACAAAGCAAATGCTTTCGAAGTGCAACTACAAACAGAAATGAAATCGAACGTCAAAGTCAAACCATGTGCTCGCTGCATCACCAGGGCAGCGTTCCAAAACCAAGAATACCGAGTTTTGGCGCAGAGTATGATGTGTTCTGTTTTGAAACGAATGAGAGTTTTGTTGAAGTAAAAAATTGAAACTAAATTAAAAATAATTTTAAAAAACTAACAAAACTACTTATAATTACAACATTAATGTCAATCCCGTATTAAAAGCGCACTTTTGTAATAAAAGCGCTTTTATGGAGCACTCTCCTCAATATAATGTGAAAGTTCGCTTCATAAAAGCGCTTTTATTATAAAAGTATGCTCGTAATACACGCCAATGTATTTACTTATGTTTATTTTCAACCAAAAGCATGTTTTCTTCCTCAAGAAGGCAAATTACTTTCATATGTTGAGAATCGTGAGCATCTACGTTTGAAAATATTGTGGAGTAATTTCTATACTCTCTTCGTTAGTAGAGTAAGTAGAACATCACTTTTGAGTAAACTCTGGCTGTTTTGGAGGTTATTAGTTTTGAAACGACTTTGAATAATTTCGTACTTTAAGAGTAGGATTTTGGAACGCAGCCCAGCCAGCGACGCTGTCAGCGTTAGCCAATAGTAATCAAGATTTCTGGGCATGCGCATAATTGCCGGTTGGGTGTTTGTGAGAGATAGACTTATGCAGAAATGATATTTCCATTTCACAGTGTTTCCTTCACCTACTCTTATGGGAAAGATACGAGCATTAGCAATATATTAGTTAATAGGTATATGCCTAGTGTAAGCCGAATTTTGCCGAGAGTATCCGAACATTTTGGACCTAACAGAAAATGTATGGCGCGTATTTTGTGGCATAAATTGTGCTGCGCAAATGTGCTATATCGTTGCCAATCTTGCTACAATTCTTTATGTAAGAATGGCATTGCGCAATAAAAATGTATGATTCTCGACGACGTACATAATTGTTTTTCCCACACAGGTAATAGAATGTGTTCGTAAGGCTACGTATCTCTGTTCAGAAAATAAATTAGAACTGTCAACAAAGTTCATATACATTAGCGTATATTTTAGCATGTTTGGGTCTCATGTTGATTTACATGATTTATCAATGTAAAAAAAAAAACTATCGAAAAGGGCTTGAATAATGGTCTTGCCTGCATGTGCGTTTTTTTTTATGTACAAAAGATAGTCGGTGTCAGCACGATTAGACAGTCGATGACATGAAAGGAAACCGATTTGGTAAGGGAGAGTGACTATCTAAGAAACCATGGTCGTTGCTTAGGTGCAATCTACTACTGTTGGTAGGTGCGTTTCACGTATTACAAGTCAAAGTAAAATATTTCTAATCATAGTGTCGTTTTACAGCAATCCTGCAAATCCTTTCCATTCCTCAGATCAGTTTTCTTTTGTGTCATCGACTGTAGACCGAATTGAGTTACCTATAAACGAAACATTATTGCGCAATGCCATTCTTACGTGAAGAACACAACATATTATTTAATCAATGATGAAATTAATAAATTTAATATGCAGTATTAATAATGTGAAACAAACTGCCAACAGAAAAAGGCATAACAACTATTTTTATAAGTGTCCCATTATACGAACGTGTTTTACATCCATTAATAATATGAATGCAGTAATTAACTTTTGTCTATAAAGCGGATGGCTCACCAAAAAATATAACACAGTACTTTACATTTTTATTGTAAATTTAGTTCCTTCTTTAGTTACCCGAATATGTACTCGTAAGATCAGTTTCTTTGGCCGCATTGATTCCTATTTAAGGTTTTAAATTTTATCCTATGCGATAACAAATGCTGCATTTCACTTCTGTTCTTTCGTAACCTTTTCTACTTTTTTTCGTATTGTACTCACGTTTCTTAGAAAACGTCTCTTCAATCGATTATCAAATATCCCGAGTACAAATTCTGCTAGTAGTACTAATTTACTTTTATGTAGTTAAACGTATATTCCAAAGGAGTAAATATATATATATATTTTTTTTTTTTGGTTGAGGCTGTATTAAGACATTTAATATATAAACTTATTTAACAATTAAAATGATGGCTCAATTAAATAAGCTTATATAAGTAATCTATTTTTGGATTTATTTAATAATAATAAAAAAATGCTAAAGGTGAAGAAAAGCAAGTACTTTCTTTATTAAACAGTCGCATAGCTTTTTATAAAGTACAAATTTAAATGTAGTTATTTATGCCACACGAGTAAAAGCGCACTTTTACTACAGGGCACAAGCAAGCACGTGACTCGAGTGAACTTCAAATGTTTGGCTTCAGTTGTTTTGTGAGCGCTTGTCACCATTTTGCTCTTTTACTATTTATCAGTGAGTATAAAGTATATATACTTCATACTCATTGTATTTATTTAAAGTACCGGTACTTCAAAATATTCTTTTTGTAAAATATGATATGTATATGTTACGCTCAAACACCGAAATCGCTCAGTAAGTGGAAAAAACAGCCACAGCGCGTTGTGAATGGTGCCAAACGGCCAAATACGAAATTCACGTTGTGGTCGTGTTTTTTAGGAGTTGCCAATTAGTTTACGTTGCAATTTGTATTTTTTTGTTTTTTAAAACAATACAAACTGCAACGTAACCTAACTGACAATTCATAATTGGTAGACAATGGTTGTTAGGTTGATTGACTATTATTACTTGTTTTACAATTTCTTAAAATCAAAATAGTTCAAAATATGACCTTATTAAGCGCAGATTTCAAGCATTTCAAGGTCATTTGAGTCCCGTGTTTGTTCGCGCCATATAGTTGTATATAATACAACAATAGATATTTTCTAAGCTTTTAAGTTAATCATAAATACAGCGTGTTCAAAAAAACTAACTCGGAGTAGGCTATAAAGAAAAAACATATATCTTAATTTAAAAGTATTTAATTAAATGTCAATTTGACACGAGATATTGTCAAAAATGTTATCTAAAGAATTCAAAGCTTTTCTTCTTCAATTCTTCTTATTTTAGATATAGAAATAAATTATAAAATGGCGAAAGATAATATTCTGGTTCCTTCTTATTTATTTTCTCCTTAAAATTATATTTCAAGATTAATTTTGACAACTTGACTTTTGTATTGAAAAATGATCAGACATACGTTTCTCTATACATAGCCTACTCCGAGTTAGGCTATTTTTTTGAACACACTGTTCACATTTGTAATGACATAACCGTAACTTTTGTAAAACAAACACCTACGAACTAATTTAAGTTGTGACCTTGACTGCACCTACAAACTATTAAAGGTGTGACCTTGATCCTTTTAAATGTAGTAAACCTTTATTAATTGCTGGGTAAATTAAAACTCGTAAAAACTGTCACATTGAAAAAAAAACATTTCAAATTGTTAAAATAGAAGTTAGATATTGGAGACTGCACCTACAAATTCCATTTAAAGTGTGACCTCTTGATTGCATCTAAGAACCCCGTCCCATATCAGTTAGCCCACCCGCATTAATTTAATTTTACTTAGTTAATAAATGATATATAAAAAAAAACTAATATAAACTGTCGCTAATTTTAATTAAATTAATATTTCAAACATTTTGTGGTTTTCATGGCACATAGCAAAATATTTTTTCTAACATATTTTGTTGTTTTAATGTAAAATGAAATAATACTTAGTTTTACCAACAATTCAAGAAAAACTGAAAAAAATTGAACGAATTTAAGTCGTAAGATTCTTGGTTTCACTAAATAAAATGTGTAAATTAATTACATAATAATTTATAGTTTTGTGTTACAATTAAATTTCTAATCTTTAGGTATAACTTTAATTTGAATTTACGTTATAATGTTGAAAATATTCATTTTAAATAAATAGTAAAGATTTATTAGATAACTATTACAAATTCTATTAGTTGTCATCATATATGAATTTTTAAAAATTGGACCAATTGAAACAGGACGGGGTTTATATAAAAGGCAAGTTTTTTTATTCATTGATGTATAATGCGCATTAATACTAATTACATCAATCTGTTTTTTAATTGAGCGCTTAAAAGTAGATGGAATCTATAGCACCGTTTTTAATTTCAGCACTTTACTCATCAGTCTTTCATTGGTCGATTGATCCAATCGTACTTGGGTGCCGATGGATCCAATGAATTGGTAGTAGGGGAAATCATATGCATATGTTTTCTTGTCGTTGGTTACATTTAATTTTGTATAAATTTAATATTATTCTCAGTATTATAGAGTTCAAAAATATATATTTACAACATAATCGCATGTTTTTACTGTTGAAATGGATGATACCACTTAAAGATAATTAATATTGGCATGATTTCTTTGTTATTTGTCAATTAATAATTATTGCAAATAATTCTATATCAAAACTGGTTGAATTTTCACTCCCCTCATCAATAGACGAAGAATCTGAAGAATTTAAGGCCTCTTTCACATGAACGCTGACGATCAACATAACGATCATCAGCGCGCTGATGGTCAGCGTTTGAGGCTCTTTTCACATGGTCGATGGTCGCTGATATGCAGCATCAAAATGAACTCCAATGGAGAAAATATTAAACGGTGTTGCCATATGTGCAACTTCCATAATAATTAAAAAAAAAACGTGCGAATAGAAACTACTTTGAATACATTCTTTAATAGTCAAAGATCATTAAAAGGTGCTTTTTCGGACGATTCTCTACCTCATTTATTAAAATTTCGGAATTACACACCCGTTATACTGACTAATAGTTTGAACTTCCATTTGCCAACAATGCTCGATTTATTCATCAGCGCCGCCGATGCACCGCTCATGTGTAAGCCCTCTTTCACATGACGCTGACGATCAGCACGCCGATCATCAACATGCAGGCAATTCAGTATTATTTTATATGCTAATTTTCACATAGTCGCTGATGGATGGCCAGCGCGCTGATTTTCATCCATCTGAGCGTACGCATGGCCCGTCGGCCTCGCGTACTGGAGGCTGATTCTAAATGAAAACAAGACGGTCTTGTTTTTTGATGACGTCATTCCAAGAGTGAAGCGTGCGATTCTAAAGATTCCAACATGTAGTGATTAATAGGAATTTTTTGTTCTTGGATTGGTAGTTGACTATTATAGTCTATGTTGGTACTGGGTGTGAAATGGAAGGGGTAGGAGTTATGTATTTGAATTTAAGAGGTAGTTATTCCTTCTTTGAGCGGCAGTTCAGTTAAATACGTGAATTTGATTTTGCTAAATAGTTTGTTTCATTTTGTTAGTTTTGCTTCATTAGTTTAGTTGTTTTGTTAGATTTTCTTCGTTATTTTTGTTAGTTTTTCTTAATTAATTTTGTTTGGTTTTACTTTTACCAAATAAAATGAGGTGGGAGGTTTTAACTACCAACTACATGGATTTGAAGGTCCAAAAAAATCAGTGATTAAATGGCAGATATTTATATATATATATATATATATATATATATATATATATATATATATATATATATATATAATTATTATAAAAGAAATGTCAATCAATATTTCAGATAAAATAATATTCTCCATGCTATTTATCAAACAAAATTGTATTTATTATGTTTCATACTTACTAAATCTCCCGTAAAACAATTATTTTCAACACCTTTCAAATTTTGGGTTATTTTATGTATAACGTCAAACACAGGAAAAACCGGAAAAACAAGGTGCAATTGTGAAAACAACACCTCGCTAGATGTTGAAATTAATTCCAACATCTTGTAATGTCATGACGTCATATCGATGTTCCATAAAAACTCACTAGATGGCTACGTGTACAATTCCAAGACCAAATTTTAATTACAACTTGGAATTTCATTTAGAATCAGCCTCCTGTCAGCGAGCGGACGGGCCATTGCTGTTAAGGCGGATTCCCACGGTGCTCCGGGCCGCGCCGATCTTCTATTCACAAATTTCAGCTGATCCCACGGCGCGTGTGGGCTCGCCTATATTGCCTTCTGCACGCTTGCGAATCATCTCCCATTTAAAACAAAATTATTTGAAGCGAAATAAGTGTTGTCGTAGTTGGTTTTTAAATTTAAAACATTTATAGATGAATAATCGAAGTGAACGAATAGCAGCTTGTGCTGCAGCATACTATTTATTTCAGGGTAATTTGAGTAAACCTCCAAAAATTCTAATGCCATTTCTTGACTCTACTCTATCACGTCTGAACTCTATTAAATGGACAAGTGAAATGAAAATGAAACATCGAACACTTGTGGAAGACCACGCAAGTAGGCTCGCGCCTTTGACTCGTGTCATATTTACCGACAACGAACGGATCGGCGCAAGCCGCGCCGAGCCAAGGCGAGCGACCCTATCCCACGGCGCGGGCCTCGCCGAGCCTTGCTCGTGGCTCGGCGAGCCACGCGTCGTGGGAATCCGGCTTTATGTATACTTACACATGAACGGTGCATCGGCGGTGCGGATGAATGAATCGAGCATTGTTGGCAAATGCAACACCAAACTATTAGTAAATATATGGGGTGTATAATAACGAAATTTTAATAAGCGAGGTAGAGAATCGTCCGAAAAGCGCATTTTAATGATCTTTGACTATTTAAAGGATGCATCCAAAGTCGTTTTATATTTGCACGTTTTTTTTTTTTGAAATCATTATGTAAGTTGCACATATGGCCACAGTGTTTAATATTTCTCTATTGGAGTTCATTTTGATGCTGCATATCAGCGACCATGTGAAAAGAGACTCAAACGCTGATCATCAGCGTTCATGTAAAAGGGCCTAAGTATACATAAACATCAATGGCCCGTCCGCTTGCTAATGGTACGCGAGCCCGACGAACCATACTCACATCCATGCGGACGAAAATCGGCGCGCTGACCGTCAGCGACTATATAGGTCTGTTCGTTTGTATGGTTCTAGCTGCACTAACTTGTAATTTTTTGAAAAATATGTTCGTTTGTGTATTCGAAGTTGTCTGCACTGTGTTCGTTTGTAGTCGTGCATGTTGCACTAACTTGTCTTAACTGTACTATCTCCCGAGCTAGTACACTTAGTGCAGTGCGCAGTGTTTACAACGACGACACAATTTGTCACATTGGTTGTCGTGTATACTTGTAACTATAATTTTTTCATCAATCTGCAAAATCTTATTCTATATTTTAAAAATGAATCAAAGGAAATGTGTTTTAAGAATATCAAAGAAATAAAATAGAAAAATAAGTAATATATCACTGCATACAAAATATTTATTAAAAAAAAGTTTTAATTTAACTGAAAACTATTAAAATCGATATAGATATGTGTAATTCACATTTAGTACAAAAAATAAGCATTAATGGATTTTTCATATTAAAAGAATTGCAATAAATTTTAACTAAATGGAAAAATCATTATAATGATACATATTTATAAATGGCGTTGCTAGTTAACCTACAATCTGCACTAACTTGATTAATTAGTGTTTGAATTTCGAAAACAAATCTGTACTACGTTGCACTAAACTACACTGTGACGTATTCTCGGTACATTTTGTACAAGTTAGTGTAATACAAACGAACAGACCTTATGAAAGTTAGCATTTAAAAAAATACCTAATTACTCGTATACTGATGATCCGCGTGCTGATCGTCAGCGTTATGTGAAACACAGGACTAACAATTTACGGAACACTAAAAAAAAAACGTCTCAATCTTTAAATTAAGCAGGTTTTCATCACAAGCGTTTTTAAATCATACCTCATCGGTTCCATTGAAAATCCATCAATGACGTCATTGTAAAATGATAAATAAAAAAACTTGTCAAAACTCTAGTTAAGGAGTAACCTTGACTGCACTTATGAACCATATTTAATGTTTACCTTGATTGCATCTACAAACCCTATTTAAGGTATGACCTTGATTGTACCTACGAGCTCATTTTAAGATGTGACCTTGAGAGCACTTACGAACCCTATTTAATGTTCATGTGTACCTTGATTGCATTTACAAACCCTATTTAAGGTGTGACCTTGATTGTACCTACGAGCTCATTTTAAGGTGATCCATTTAAATTAGTTATTCTGTGCAAGAGAAACCGAATATTACACTCATCTTTCTTTTTAAACTAAGGTAATGTTATTACAAGTGTAAAAATGTACCCATTACATATTTTATGCAAGTTACAGGAAATGTATAATAGTATATTGTATAACTAGTGCTGAAAGTTGGATATTTCACACGAACGTGAAGTTTGAGCCATGAGCCGAAGGCGAGTGGTTTAATCACGCGAGGATGAAATACCCTTTCAGCACGTGTTGTACACGATATTTTTCCGGCGACCACAAAAAAAAAATATAAAATTTACATAAAAATATTAAAACAGATTATATTAACACCATTACTATCAGAATTCACCAAACATTTTGTTAAAATTTGATAAATCAGGGTCCAACCTTCTTAATCCGTGTAAATTTAGCAAATTATTTGCAACTGTCAAATTTTTAAATACAAATTTTTAGGTTAGTTCGCTCAATTATCGCAGCGTGTGATAAAATCATTTCACACAGTTGCGGACGGATCTGATTGGCTAACGAGATTTCATTTCACACAGCTTTGCTAATGATGTGCAATGACCAACTTTCAGTAATAGTTTAGCGTGTGAATTTATGTACTTTTAGTGGTCGTCGGAAAAATTATATTTTAACTGTTTAACACACTTTTCAAAACATAATGTGCAATTACAATTTTGTAAAATTGTAATTTTTTTAAACGTAAACATTCTTATTTTACTTTCCCAGTAAGACAATGTTTAAAAATATATACTCAGTCGTCTTCCTAGTCGTAACTTTCAGTATTTAGTTGATATTGCAAAGAAGCTTAACCACATTATATATTTTATATGTATATAGACATTCATGTGTAAATTCCTTTATTTTACTAGTATGTACATGTTATATTTCTGCGACAATGCTCAGCATATACTGCATTGTGTGAAGCACTGATTATAAATAGTATTTATAAAGTAAATATTTACAAAATATACATATTTACCCAATGATTTTTTTTTTTAATAAATGCAACCATTCAATATTCCTTGCAAATTTCCTAATAATATTACATTTATTATATAGAATGATCGGAGAAAGTGCAGCACCAAGAATATTCCGTTTATTTTTAAAAAAATATTAATAAGCAAAGTTTAACTACATAAAAGGGCTCATAAGATGATCGTAGTAAAAATTATGTATCACATCCGATTTTAGCGGAATATATATATATATATATATATATATATATATATATATATATATATATATATATATATATATACAGTGAAAGCTCTCATAAGCGGACACCGATGGTTCCAACTTTTTTGTCCCCTTATGGGAGGTGTCCGCTTACAAGAAAGCTCTATTTAAATATATGAAAAAATTAATTAATAAAGTACAAATTTACTAAGAAATTTTTTATTGAAAAATATGCACTTGTTGAATATGTATATGTACATACTTCAAAATAGTTAAAAAATATATAAAAATAATAATATGTACGTACATAAAACTTAAGATTGAACACAAAACAAAACAATATTTGAACATATCGAAAAAACATTATTTTTTAAAAAATCTGATATTTTTAAGTGCTTCAACTTTCTACATTTTTCTTGTAAAAAATAATATTCAAACGCAATAAAATCTTCTTTTGAAAACTTTTTTAGGTTTTCAACGACCTCCAAGGTCAATAAAAATACTATAATAGACGTACCTTTCACCTCCATTTTCTGCCTTAATGTAAAACCGTTTTCCTGGATACCATTGTCACACAAGTTTCAAACTATGAATCTCGGAGACACGTAAAACATTGCATTTCTGTAAACTAGGGGAACCCCCTGTGTTAATGTTTCCTTGAGAGGAAATACTGAGGAGGCTGTTTATGTCCGGTTTCGGAGTTTCGCGTCCGCTCATGAGAGCGTTTCGGGCCTGTCGGGAAAAACTGTGTTGTCCGTGTCCGTCCGGTAGAGAGTGCGCTTATGAGAGCGTGTTTTATATAGGAATTGATACCCAAAAATACATAAAGTTACTTTCGCAACGATACCAAAATATCATAGTTTTACTTCAACCATTTCAAAATGGTGACCTATGATATTTTGGTATCGTTATGAAGGTAATTTTATGTACATTCTGCTATATTTAAAGTTGTACCCATCTTAGATCATATAACTTAACTAGATATGCGGAGCGTGAAATGAGTAGGATTGAGAGAGATAACGAGATATTCGCGATAGCACAGCGCGCAAACTCATAGGAAATGAATAATCGACGAAACTTCACAGCCAACGTCTCAAATTCAAATGAGGCGAATGACAACAAACTTCAGCCGCACGTGCAACAGAAAATGACGCGTTATGATTCCGCGCAGTACGCTATCGAGAAAAGGGTCTTTCATCGCTTTTACTCTTACATAATTCCTTATTCCATCTCTCTTAATCCTATGTATATCACTGACTTGCATTGTGGATTATATGTTTTCTCGTATCTAGTTAAGTTATATGATCTAAGGTACCCATATCCTCTAAAACCGGGTGATAAAAAATTCTTACTAAGATCGTCTTATGAGCGCCTTTGTCTAGTTAAACTCTGCTTATTAACATTTTTTTTTTTTATCTTTCAAAATAAACGAACTATTCTTCGCACCGGACTTTTGCCAATCACCCGTTATTAATAGTTCTTGTTTCAAAAATATTAAAATGATGTCCGGTACTTATTTATTGTTTTTTTTTTTAACAGGAATAAATAAAAAAACCATTAGTATTCAAAGGCACATAATTTTATTTACAGTGAACATATGAACAAATTAACAGGTACTCTGTACCTACTAAACAGCGTTTTATAATTACATGTATGTATATACTTTTAATATTTATATAAAAACTAAAAATGACTTTAACAATATCCAATTAACATATATATGATAATGATCAATAAAAGGAATGATGAAATCAAATTTTAAATGGAATGTTAAGTTGCCGTACATAAAAATTCCTGAAACCAATCGAGAATCAATTTTTTTACTGTTAAAAGAACATTGAAACATGCTAATTACAAACGATAGTCACTGATGGACATTTTCTCTTCATGCCGAGACTGGTAAAATAGCACATAAGCGTCTGTGGGTTGCAAAGCCTCATGACGGTCAACTTCTGTGACATAATTATCATCATAACGATACCAATTCCCATTCCACAGGTTTCTGGCTATAGCGAAGTAATGTCCGCTGTTAAGAGTTACACCACTGGTACGGTGTACAATTACAGCGTAAAGATTGTATGTCGATCCAAACAAGTTTAAATTGTCCAACGGGTAGTTAACAGATACAAGATTTTTTACGTAGTCGTACCTGCCGTCGACCATAGCTTCTGAAAATCTAAAAAAATTATGTACAGATGTGGAATACTAAAAAACAATAGGGTATTTCACGAAACGGATTAAGGGATTCCACTCATATTGAATTTTTATATAAATTATATGTTTAATTATTTCTTTGCATATAACAACTGTGTTATTGACGCAAATTTCTTTTCTATGTTTTATAACTTTTCTTTTAAATGCTAAAATATATTACATACTTTCAAAACGCGAGATTTTCTCCGGGCTCGATGACGCTACTTAACCCGGCCTCTTTTATTGGCCAACACTGTAAGTGGGCGTTCCCATAAAGAAACAAGTGACTGTCAGACTTTTCCATTAGAGTTGTTTGTTTACAGTGGTTATATGCGCTACACGGCTAAACGTCATTTTCAAGTTTTGTATTATTATTTGATTAAGGCAGCAGAAGCAGAATATTATTCATTATGTAAGTATAATTTAATAATAAAGCAGACGATATTACTTTAGCCGCACAACATTGACAAATGGTTTAAGACCTCTGGCAACACCAGTGGCGTAGCTAGAAATTTTGGACCCTTAGGCAAAAATAAATATATATATATATATATATATATATATATATATATATATATATATATATATGTATATATTATTTATAAGTGTCATATTAGCATATATAATAGGGCACCTGCACCTGACGTTTCAACATGGCGGCCACCAGCTGATCTTGGTCGACCAAACCTTCAGTTTGCATTGTGTCTTACGGAGAAATATCGTGCCGTAAGCTTTTATTGTGTTTTTACGGCACTTATTGTTTTATTTGGGAAAAACTGATTAGAGTGTGTAAAAGTGAGTAAATGAGGAGTGTTTTCCGTAAAAAATAAGTCAGGACATTCTTATTATTTAATGAGTTCCAGGTTATTAAATTAAACTAACCCAATCCTATTTTTTTGTGTATACTTTTATTACATATAAAATAATTTAAACATAATCGGATAGGAACATATTGAATGAATGTTTAAATATATGTAATTTTCTTTAATAATATATATAAAAAACATGAAAAAATATTTTTTAAATGACAGAATTACAAATTTTGAATGAAGTTTTTTTTAGTAACAGAAAAATTATATATATTTGTGCCTGTTTCTCACAAAGATTTAAAAATTAGATAGGTTATTATTGATTTCATATTGATTTTTAAAAGGCATTTATAATCCTCGTCAAAAAAAATGTCAATGTATAAGGATCCACATTATGTATCCATTTAAATTTATCGATTTAACGTACTTTGGCTTCCAAAGATGAATTTTTAACGTATAAACTCAATAAGCTGATTTATATACAATAAAAGTACACAATATGACAATAAGAAAAATGAACTCGAAGATAAATATATATATCTCAAATTTAATTTTCTTTATAAATTAAAAAAATCTAATAATTCAATTTATTTTAATTTCAATATTCATGTTTTCATTTAAAAATACACATAAAAAAACTTATACAAACTCAAATGAATATAATACAACCTGATGCTACAAGCTACTTATTTCAATTTAATATTTTTTAAAATATATTTATAAATAGGACTGCTTTGCTTTACTAGTAAATAATTCATACACTTATCTTTAATTATGGCCAATTACATTTTAAAATAGCATGTATAAATTTAGGAAAAACTGAATTCCTTGTACAGAAAACACATTCGCTGCATAAGACGCAATGTTAAACTGAAGCTTGGTTGCCCGAGATCAGCTGATCATCCGCCATGTTGTGACGTAGGTGCAGGTGCCCTATTATGAATTGAAAATCCATTTATGTCCATTTGAACCGCTGTCACTTAAATATTAAGCTTGACTTAAACAAAAAAATGCAAATCGAAATTTTAACATCAATATTCAATTACTCATTTGACGTTTCATTTCGATACGATTTTGTCACTCTAAGGAACACTTTAAATTTAAATATCAATGGTGCAACTGGGCTTAATTTAAAATTAAATCTGTACGTATACATATAAAATATCAAAAATGGATTCGGCAAGAAATTTGTTATTACTTTTCTAATATACAAAAATCAAAATGTAATGAGCCCTTAAAACGCGTGGGCCCTTACGCATTGCCTTGTTTTGCTTATGCATAGCTACGCCACTGGGTAACACCAGCCAAGACAGCAGTTGCTGAGAGCGAAAGCACGATATAATACCATTGCTCTCCACCAATGGGTTCATTTACGTTGTAAGGCGGGAAACACTGAATGCCAAATATTTACCTTTTTTCCATAAGAGGTCGAATTTTAAAAAAAGAAAAATTAGGGAATATCTGAATTTAAAAATACTATGACGTAAAAAAATGAAAAAATCGTGGAATCCCCCAATATTACTAGGTTTACATGGTATACTAATTTCATTAAAAAAAATGTAATGTGTGTTGCATAATTATATTTACGTGAAAATAATAATTGAACATCATTGTAAGACGTAATATGTTTCCAGTTTATGGTAATGAAAATTTGGTGTAGGACCCACCAAGTAGGATTTCAGAAGTACGGAGAAAAATTATGCACTTGATAAAAAAAAAATAAGAATGACAGAACACCACATGGCCGATTGTCAAGACATATGTCATATACACGCATATGGATGCATTGCACAGTAATTCCCCTCTGACGTCATATTAAGTCTGTCATCTAGCGATATTTTTGTAAAGCTTTGTAGAGATGATGCTCTGTTTCCACATAATTGATATATAATTAAATCAGATTGTATTAATTAAAAATTATTCTAATAATGCCAAAACAAATAAATTATTGCAATTTTGAAGTTAAATATGATATATCCAATAAAGAAAAATGAATTTTGTGTCAAAATTAAGTTTTAAACAATAGTAAAATTTAATAATAAACGCAACTGGCAACAATGGATTATCTGTCATGTAATGAATGTGCTTGTGCTTAGTTTGTGAAGTGTTGTTGAAATGTAAGTTCAAAAAATATCTCAAGAATATGGAACAAATAGAAGTAAAATGTGTTAAGAAACACAAATTATTTCGAAAATATTGTTCCGTAGCTTCTTGTAATGCGTCATCCCAATTATTATCGTATCATAGATTTCCAAAGAACCCAGAAATGAAAAAAAAGTTGTTAATTTCATTAAAAATTAATACAGCAGTAAAGTAATTCGCATTTGTCTGTCGTAAACATTTTAAGCAATCTGATTTCATACCAAGCTTTATGAATTTAAAACTGACAACTATTTCATTTTATCATCTCTATGCGCAGAAAAACAACTGCGCTTTGAAAACATCTCATTTTTTACTATCTCTCTCATTTTGTGCAATGCATCCATTGGAGAAAAAAATCAAAGTAGCTGACATCTGGTGAGAGATTTGTGAATTTAGCAAATAGTGGAAACTCGATTTCCACTCTTTCAATTTTTATTATCACTGATGGACAAAGAAAATGAATAGGACACTTGTTTTTTTATTTTTAATTTTTGTTATTATCTCGAGAACTATAAAAGCTACGATGTCGGTTAATTAGACAAAAGTTGCCCTATATCAGGATGCCATTTTAGCAATGTATTGTTTATTCAGACGAAATGCATAGGTCACTAGATACATGCAAATATGTAAATTTTACAGGTTTTTTTTTGTTTTTGAAAAACTTCTAAGTGTAAAATGATTCCAGATTTTGATTTGCACTTCTTCAGGACATTTTTCTAAGCTCTTTCGAATGACGATACTCATTTTTTTGTCACTACTGGATTTCAAACAACAATACAAACAATGCGGCGCGGAAAAAACCGTTTACCGTTGGCAGTTGATAGCTGACATTTGATACATAACCGTTTACCTTTTCCGTTAAGCCAATAGTGACAAAAATATGAGTATCGCCATTCGAAAGAGCTTAAAAAAGTGTCCTAAAGAAGTGCAAGTCAAAATAAGGAATCATTTCATAGTTTTTCAAAAACAAAAAAAAAAAAACTGCAGAATTTACATTATATCTGCAGGTACCTAGTAACCTATGCATTTCTTCTGAATGAACAATACATTCCTACAATGGCATCCTAATATAGGACAACTTTTGTCAAATTAACCGAATTCGTAGCTCTTATAGTTCTCTAAATAACAAAAATTAAAAACCAAGTATCCCATTTTTTATCCAGCAGTGTAGTTTACACCAAATCGTTTCGATATTTTCACTTTTAGCAAAAAAGAAACAGATAATATCGCTATCACTAATCAGTAAGTATATAAAATTGGCCGCGTTCAGCACCTCTCATCGCTGGCATCGCTGACCTCCGAAGTTTGACGAACACAATGAATGGACGAATGTAATTGGTCCAGCAATTGCATTCGGCAGTCATCGGCATGCAGCGGCGCTCATCGCTGCCAGCGCTGCCGGAGTGCTGAACAGCCATTGTCTGCCCCATTTGGCGGCCATTTTGTCGTCGTCCGACCTGCCAACTACATTTCATTTTTTTCTCCTATATTTTCAAATTCAGTAGTGCCAACGGTTGGTGAAAAAATGAACCACAATTACTTTAAATAAATTAAAAATACGTTAAAAATATTATACTTGACTTTAAATTAGTTGCAAATTTAATTAAAATGTACTTTTCTTATAGCATGCAAAAAATAGTATTTATTTTCTTCGTTTTTCTAAACAAAAACAAAAAACATCACACGTCATTACTACAGTTCTTTTTCATTTTGTAATGTTTTGATGACGGCTCTCCTCTACATAAATTTTTTACTAAACAATTATAATCTAATATAACCTCCAAACACAAAAATTAACTAACTAGAGAACTAGACAGGCAAGTGTTCATGTTATGATTCTTGGTTGCCCTATATTGATGTTACCATACGTCATAAATGTCAGGCAGTACTGATCATTACTTTCAAAAAAACTCAGCGAAATGAATCATTGCATGAACAAACAAAAAAATACGTGTTTATTATATTTTATGGAGATAAATGTAAAAAAAAAAAAAAAATTACTGAAATACCCTATTTTGCTGTTATACACTGAAGTACCATTTTATAAAAAGTAAAAATTATATTTAAAAAATACCTCTTAAGACATAGAACCAAAACTGGAGGATGGCCAACAAGCTTCATTTCCATGCTGACAATTTTGTTGCTCTGACACCTTTGGCAACTGTAGTCTTGAATCTGTTGTTTTTTATAATATTGGTTCAGGCAATCCTAAAATACTCATTGTTTTAATAAAATGCGACTAGATAATCGATGGTCAAACCTTTGCGATTGTTTTACAATCTGACTAGTCGTCTAGCCGTTTTATAAAACGACCAACAGCTTACTTAGCTTGTATTTTCTTATAACAACAATAACCTAACGCTCAAAACTCTACCAGAATTTTCCAAGCGTGGCTTTTGGGCGTTTAGATAATTTTGCAAGTGTATTTAGATAAACCGCAAGTGAAAATTTCCAAATATTCACATGACAAGGTGACCTTTTTCAGGGTAAGTAAGATCTTAAGATGCATTCACAATCAAATATGAACCCAGCACAATTCCATGTTGGCTTAAAATTGTGAACTAAGCAGAGGCCAGAGGCATATGCATTGTCATCGCCATATTTTTCCCAACAGAGGCGCTGTTGTACTTGACTATTTGACATTTGTTTGTTTTCGTGGGATTGCATTTGGGGTTGTTTAACACCAGTTTAGTTTAGTATTGTACAAGTCACCAGAACTCCAGAGATCGTAATAAAACAATTAAACACCCCTCAATAGGGGAGTTTCACTAGGAGAAATTTGAATGTTTTAGTACTAAGTACTGAAAATATATTATATAAGTATTTTATTAAAAAATATAAAAGTAATATCAATTTAATTTTAATATTTACAATTTTAAATTCAAATTGTAAAATAATTCAAAAGAAGCGGTTGTTCGCTATTTAAAATCCGGTTATGATATCAGACTTTCGACAGAGCAAAGTGATTAGATTTTATATGCGCGATGGGACGTATTTCGTAGTGCGGAATGAACAGTCAGATATAAAACATTTTCTTCACGTTGCTATAAAATATATAAGTATTTTAAATTTAATCTATTTAAATTTTACAAAAGAATACTTACCGCTTCTCTGGCTACAACCACACAACAAATTAATATAATAATACGAGGGTTGCCTTTTAAGTTTTTACAATCGATCAATAGATGGCGATAGTGAGTTGTGGCATCACTGTATTTGTGAACATATTAGGTGCATTCTTTTTACACACAATCTCAGTTCATCTCAGCTCACCTCAGTTGTCTCAGTTATTTTGACAGTTCTATTTGTCCCAATTGAGATGAGATGAAGTGAGGCTGATTCCTCCCCCCTTGCCGACACTGAGCTACCTAGCGGGGTGATGCTTGTTGAGTGTCTCACCTCAGATGAGGAGTGGGGGTCTTTTTCAATGTTATTTTTTATTTAAAAATTAATATTTAAGAAAGTGTTAATGTTGATGATTTAATATTGATAAGAGAAATTGTATTTCTTTAATTATAAATTTAATAAATAAATTGAATTGTTTTATGATGTTATTTGCAATGAAAATTCGTAAGATGTAGATTTATTCTTTGACATTTCATCGTCTTAGCGGGTCCACATTGTCACATATTTAAAATAAATTCGAAAACAAAATGAACATACTGATAAATAAAACATATGATAAACAGAGAAAGATAATAGGTATTCCGTTCTTTCTCTAAATTGTGTTCTATTTGTTAAGCAACTATCTCAGCTCACCTCACTTCAATCTCATCTAATTTTGAGAACAAGTGAGGTGAGATATAGGTAAAAAGCGTGGTAAAAAGAATGCAACTATTGACGTTTGTTATTGCGAAGGTTGCGAAGCCAGTTAGAAATTGACCGAGTAGGTTGTTGATAGTGAATGTTTAAAAGAAGCAAGTTTGTGCAAAAATAGAAATCATTCGTGAAGGTTTGCGTCGGATGATTTTTTATGATTTTAAAAAAGGCCTTACTCAACAACAATGCATAGAATCGCTTCGTGCAACTTTTGGTAATGAAGCACCATCAGAGAAGACTGTTTACAATTGGTTTGCAGAATTTCGTCGTGGTCGTGCGTCCGTCAGTGATGAATGTCGAGAAGGTCGGCCAAAATCGGTTGTCAAGAAGATCGACATGTGACTTACAGACAGATAGAGGCGTCTCTTAGCATATCGCGGACTGCAATATAATCGATTTTGCATGAACATTTAGGTGTGAGAAAGATTTGTTCCAGATGGATTCCGCATAATTTGATCGAAGCGCAAAAAAAGGCTCGTGATGATTGGTGTCAGGAAATGTTGAAAAAATTCGACCGAGGACGTTCAAAATCCGTATACAACATTGTTACAGGAGACGAAACTTGGATATATTCGTATGAACCTGAAAGCAAACAACCGTCTACTGTTCGGATGTTTGACGATGAACCCAATCCCACTAAAGTTGTTCGTTCACGGAGCACTTCCAAGAAAATGATCGCTTGTTTCTTCGGTTGTACTGGACACGTCGCAACCAGTCCTTTAGAGGATCGAAGAACTGTTAATGCTGAATGGTGTACAACAATTTGTTTGCCAATGGTCTTCGATGAAATAAGGAAAAACAACAAAAAACGTCGCATCATTCTTCATCACGACAATGCCCAGCTCCCATAAAGGCTTTATTAAAGCACGTCAAACACTTGAATATTTGAAGGAGATAAACATCGAATTAATATCTCATTGCCCGTATTCACCCGATTTATCGCCTAATGACTTTTTCTTGTTCCCCACTGTCAAACAAAAGATGCATGGACAGCGATTTTCATCACCTCAAGAAGCTGCTGAAAACTTTCAAAACCTGAATATTTGAAGGAGATAAACATCGAATTAATATCTCATTGCCCGTATTCACCCGATTTATCGCCTAATGACTTTTTCTTACTCCCCACTGTCAAACAAAAGATGCATGGACAGCGATTTTCATCACCTCAAGAAGCTGTTGAAAACTTTCAAAACCATGTTTCTACGATATGAGCTTCAGAGTGGAGAAAATGTTTCCAGAATTGGTTTGAGCGTATGCAAAAATGTATAGACCTTAAAGGCAAATAGTTCGAAAAGCAATAAAACACTTTGTTTCGAACTTGTTTGTTTCTATTTCACTTTTTGTAAAAACTTAAAAGGCAACCCTCATACGATTGAGGTTATACTCGCTGCGGGGATGGCTGAACGTTACAGTTATCTTTTGTCTTTTTCTACACCATTGTGGTCAGTATATATCTATCTTCGTTCAACAAAGAACAAATTTCTGGACTTTCTATTTTATTTTATCTACTGTGCACTAATAATATGGTATAAGACTATCTTTCTTTTACAGCGAATGATTGTTATGTCGAAAGTCTGACGTATTTCCTCAGATATTAGCGCGATATTCAAAATTATAAAATTTTAATAAATTTTTTTCAGCAGTATGGAGATCTTTATAAAAAAAATAAAAAGTACGTATCACGTATTTTTTCATGTAGATTAATATATATTATTTTCAAAAATTGTGAAACTCCCCTATTACGTTCACAAAAAAACCTTAAATTCTATTTGCCATAAATAAAAATATCACCGCTTTGCACAGAGATGGACTCTGTCCTAACAAAAATAAGTACTTATAATATTTACATAATGTTAAAATTGAAAACAAAAAAAAAAAACATGTATTGTAAAAACAAGAATAATTTTTCGTTGAATCCTACCCCGGGCATTGAAAATATTCTGACAAACATAAAGCAATTTGCCGTCTCAGCGTTAAATTCCCTTTTGTATTTTTATATTTGAGGGGTGTTTCATCGTTTTATTATGATCCCTCGAGCTCTGGTGACTTACTATAAGTACAACGTGAATTTTATCGTAGTTTTTTTTTTTATAATATACAGCGTGTTTCACGGATAAGTGACATTTCGATTATTTTCTTTATTATTGGCAATATAAAACAATCTTTCAAATAAAAGTTGTAGTAGATGGAGGGGGGCATTAATAATTTTATATGCTTACATAACAAAAATATTGAGGAAAGGTAAAAATAAATTTTATTTTTGTAGTTATTTTTGCGAACACACGCATCGTCCTAATGTTCATACACCGCCCTGTTCATTTCTCGTTTCGATCAGCTTCATAACGTGCAAATCTTGACCATGAAGTTGGCGCAGATGAAATTCGCGCGCTCACAATTTAAAAAGTAGACTCGGCAGTACAAATAATTTATTGAGGTCATGTAACAGGTTGGTTCAGTGACCTCTATATACAAAATGGACCGGCGACTCCTATCTCTTTACAACGGCGCGAGCTGTATCCACTCAACTGTCATGGTGGGGTGGCTATCTCTTTCTAACAGTGAGAAGTACGCATGCGTCAGCTAGTACCAGTACGACGAATTAACGATGAACATGAAGAAGAAAGCTTAAATACATTTTCGCATATCTGCTTGGTCCAACTATACACGAAAGTTAGAGAGAGATAGACACCCCACCAGTCAGGCGGGTGGTGTTCTCGGTGGATACACGCAAGTTATTCAAGCCGCCGGTCCATTTTGGATATAGAGGTCACTGGGTTGGTTCTTATTTTTGTATGAAAAACAAAAACTGCTATCTGTCAAATTGAATTATTTAATGCATAATTCGCTATTTAATGATTTTAACACTATTTATAAAGTTATTAATAAATATTAATTTCATTTTAATTTAACCTTAATGGGGTATTCTAATGATTTTTTTAAAAAAAAATTTCTGAACCTTTCACGTATTTGTATTACAAATCAAAAATTTTGAGTTCTTTTTCATGTAATTTGAGCGAGATATTAATTTTTAAATATTCTTTGAAAATTTGAAATTTACCGGATGTGACGTATGAGGGACTCATGACATTTAAATGGCGGGGCATGTTTACAAACACAACGCTTGACGCGGCAGTCTATCTGTCATTCGGCATTTTTATGTTTGTTTGGTTAGTTGTCACTTGTTTTCTATGTATTTCAATTTTGTTTACGTTGTATAAGTGAATTTTCCGTAATGAAAACTTGTATTAACAATAATAACTATTATAAGAACCAAATTAGAACAGTTGAAAACTTGTAAACATACAAACGTCATACAACTAACACGATCAAGACAGCTCACAATGCATCAATGGCGGAACAGCTGTTTCCTGTATATGGTATAGGCATGTACAAAATTTTTTAGATGTCATGAGTCCCTCGTACGTCACAACCCACGTGATACATGTCCAGCGGTAAAATAAAATACAAGAAAACTCATGTTAGGAAAAAAAAAATTGATTTTTTTTTTCATTATTTGGTCATTTTAAAGCATAATCCACAATGTTATAACATTTTTTACCTTAAATTTTACTACATTAGAATACCCCATTGTTTTTCATTCATCATACATACATACATACATACATACATAGTACATACATACTTACATACATACATACATACATACATACATACATACATACAAACATACATACATACATACTTACATACACACATACATACATACATAGCCAACTAAACAATAACTATAAAAATAAAATTTATTTGAATTTCACTTCAATTCATCTCAATATTTTTGTTATACAGGGTGTTATGTAAGTAAGCGGACAACGCTTGACCGATGGTAGAACTAACCCCATAGATAGTTAATCTGGCAATAATTTTTGTTTTACATGTTTTGTGTAAGAACTGGAGTCTCTTGAATCTGACCAATTACGTCAAGGTTCAAAATTATTTGAAAAAATAAAAATCAATGTTGATTGTCAAAATTGACGTCAAACGTTTTTGCATTAATGTACAATTTATATTTGGTTTATTGAATACTAAAATTCCACTTACTTTGATGATAAACATGTAGTTTTTCATTGTGAAAATGTCAAATACCTATTATTTGTCGCGACATCAATGATCTTATTTGTCAGTTTTGATAATCAATTCCGGAGAATTCATTGATTTTTATTTTTTCGCAAAATTTTGAATCTTGACGTAATTGGTCAGTTTTAAGGGGTCTCAGTTCTTATAGAAAGGATGTAAAACAAAAATTATTAATAGATTTCCTCTCTATGGGGTACTACCATCAGTTAAGCGTTGTACGCTTAATTACATAACACCTGTATAAGGATATAAAATAATTACATGGTTGAATTTAGAAAAAAATACTCTTACGAATAGGCCTAAAAATACTATCCTATTAAAAAAAAGAAAATTGTGCGTGCTTAAGACCGCATGTCCGAAGTGAAAACTTTAAATGGCTGACATTTGGATTGTACATATTTTATTATAAGATGTCAAAATCCTGTAAGCATTTTAAACAAATTCTAACAAAATTTTCAATAATTTTAATTTTCTTGGAATAAGGCTGGGAAACAACTCAAATTTTATGTTAAAATCTGGACAAAAACCCCAAAAATAGTTTTAAAACCGGTGATGAGTGAGCGATTTATTTCCGTTGCCATTTAAATGTCAGTTGTAGTCTTTCAAAAAATCAATTTAGCGGTTGTAATCACGTTGTAGTGCTGTCAATACGGTTTTACAAAATTATAAACTAATAAAATCTACAACAAAGGCAATATATATATATATATATATATATATATATATATATATATTACCCATTGCTGGGTGTGCCAATCTGCTTTGTAAACAGATATCGGTAATGACAGGAATAAGACACGCTAAAACGGCGAGTTTGGATCTAAAGTTTCTTTTTGGCAGATATAGTGATGTTTCCCGGCCTTGTATTAATAATGTAACGTAGACTATGACCCGAATTAACGTGACGTCACGTTCGGCTCTCTTCGAGTTTACCCACATGAAAGTGACGTCACGCGTGACGGATCAGCCTTGTTCACTGCCCCGGGAAAAGTCTACAAGGTGCGCCTAAAGAAGTTTTCACTTCAATAAAACTTTATATTATAGTTTGAGAACCACTGGTTAATTTTTTTTCTATTATAAGTAAATGTCCCCCTCGATCTACCACAACTTTTATTTGAATGATTTTCTTCTACTCCCAATAATAAAAAAATCGAGGTGTCCAGTATCCGTGAAACACCTGTATACATATACAGCCCGATTCACAAAAAAGTTTAAGCTAATCCTCATTTTTGGATTAGTGAATTCTATTCCGGTATTTAAAATTTAATTTTCATGATATTATCAATAAAGGTAGATGCTAGGAATAGATTAGACCATATTTTAAGATATAAACTGTCAAAATTAGAGTAGAATTCGCTAATCCAAAAATGAGGATTAGCTTAAACTTTTTTGTGAATCGGGCTGTTGAATTTAAGCCGTTTATGCAGCAATATCATAGTCATTGTTATAGTTCTAGTCTTAGTCTTAAGAATTGAAATATGGTTTTATAATAGAGCAGTTTATGAAACATCGTCATAGTCAGTATCATGAACATAAGCATAATCTCAGAATTGGATTAATTTTAATTTTATGACTACGACTATGACGACTTACAAACTGCGCATGCCTGAGAACTGTCAGTATCAGAAAACATAAACATAAACTACCAACAACTATTTTTTCTCTACTATAATGTGAACGTATCCATATTTATAAAAAAAAAAATATATCATCACGGCATATTACCCATTTCTGGGTGTGCCAGTATCTACAACACATGTAGACATCGGTAATGATGACGATATATTTTACCGTGTGGGCGCTTACCAGGCGTCACCTCACGGGCACTCATAGCTGGCGTGGAGAGTGCACCACAGGGGTCACTTTTGTGCCATTTAAAATTCGAAATATTTGGCGTCGGTCGGGATCGAACCCGGTTCCCCCAGGTTCGCGACCAGACACTCAGGCACGCGGCCACAGGACCCCATTTATTTATTCGGAAAATATAATATTTATTATAAGTAAAAGTAAATGAGGTTAGAAAGTGACATATTAATAGTCACAACAAAAATGCTGTATATACGACCACCTATCTTAAGACTGTTCTTATGACTAAATTTAAGACTAGGATTATGATAGTGACTATGTTATTGCTGCAGGGTTTAAAGTAATTGTTAATGTACCTCGAATGATTAACGAATGTATATACATAAATTTGTGTTCCAAGAATCTGTAAGATCTTACCCTGCTAAAGGTATAAGTGTATTCCGAAACATCGATTTTGTAAGAATAAACGCTGCATGATTAAAATTTCGAATAGAAAATATTGTAATTCAAAATACAAAAAAGTACCATACCTCCAATGTGCAGAAACCCTGTGACGGCAATGCGATCGTGAGGTTTTCAAACAACTCTAATTTTTCTTTATATCTCTTACATTCATCACAACTGATAATGTTTAGCTGCTGCCCGCAAAATGTTTCCAAGATCACACTAGTCTTTCCCTCAGTCGAATTTACCCAGCTTCTCTGCTTTGGCGTCCAGATGACTTGAAGAGCTCGTTTGACGTCCCTCTTTAACTCATCATGCAGCACATTGTTCAACGATACCATGAATTCATGGGCGTCTTGTTGTTCGTTTCCTTTGAATCGAGGGCAAGATCGTTCGACCGCGAACTAAGATATTAAAAAGAAACATTGTTAAAAAAGCTTAAATTAAAATTAGTTTTTATCAGGGACTAAAAACGAAAATTATTTGGTTCGTTTGAACTCGGTACGGAAACGCGAAATTCGGTTTCATGAAGCGAAATGCAAAACCGGTTAAAACCAATTTATCTTTGTTTCTTTTTAGTGTATAACAAATATAAGAGTTTTAAGAATTTTAATTATTTATTGATCAATAAAACAATTGCACACATATTTATAATATAATGTTATATTTTAGTAGAAAATTAAACAAAATAATTTTTTTTTCGTATATCGGATGTCTGGTTTTAAGAATTTTAAATTATTTATTGATTAATAAAACAATTGCACAAATATTTATAATATACTGTTATATTTTTGGATGGAGTAATTTAAAATAAAAAAAATGAAATTTTCCTCATCCTTTAATTGTTATCATTCATATTAGGTTTGTTCGCACAACGAAATATACAACTAACTGCTAATTTTTCAGTACACGTGCGTAGTTTGAAACTAGTTTCAAACTTATTGGAAATTTTTGGGATCTGCGAACAGAATTAAAGGTTATTGTTATTACTACCATCTGGAGTGAACAGAAAGGTTTTTATCTTATGTTGATTGTTGTTGTTGGCATTTGTCATTGTCACATAATGATATTATAATCTTACTTTAATGTTTAAAATTTACTTCTAGTGTTTATTTCTGGTTCTCTTAAATTTATACTAGAGAATCTACATGACAATATAACAAATATTTAATGGTTTGGAAGAACAACAATGGTCGCTAATGGACAGAAGTTCCAGTGCGCATGCCACAAACTAAAAATTTCTTTAGTATCCGCGAACTATTTAAATGGCTGGAAACTGATCAGGGATTGAAATATTTTGTTCAAATTCAAAATTTGTGTTGTGCGAACATTTTTACTGTTGCACATGCTCAGAATGGTTCGTGACGGTTTCTGACTGTTGTGCGAACAAATCTATTTTTAATAAACATTTACTATTTTTGATTACGGTGGAACAATCTATTATGTTAGATATATGGAAATTCAATAATATATTTGCGTTTAAATTATTTGCTGTAAATAAAATTAAATAAAATGTTAAAACCGGTAACCAATATTAATTAATTTGTTTTCAATCATGAACGAAGAAAAATTATTGCGTTTTCGTTTTTATAAAAAAATCGGTTTATTTCGTTTTCATTTCCATTTCGTTTTTAGACCCTAGTTTTTATTGACAAAATGGGATATTCAATTACCTTAAATTTTATAGGAGAAATACACTTGAAATGTCCCGACCATAAGCGTGAGAAAATAACTTTAAACTCTCGGGTAATTTCGCCGGTTTTTTCATCGGATTCTTGCCCATCGAGATTGCAACTATGGACGAAGAAATTGTGTAAGATCCTCGTGTTGCTATAGCACTGGATTATGCTATTCATATAGCATGTAGAACCAAGATTCGCCAGGCCAGTTAACCCCGGGTACTGAAAATTATTACAATAATGCATTATGAATTTAAATAATAAATAAGAGTTAACAAGTACCCAAATTCTCAGTCATACACCACTTATTTTCTTGCAAAACCTACAATGAGGGATTCTCTAGCTCAAGCGAATTAAAAGAAATTAGAAAAAAAAAAAAAACGAAAATATATACAGTACAATCGCGTTAACGTGAACACTCAAATATATAGACTATTCCGTAGTTTGAAAAAGTTGTTTTCTAACAGTGATTACCTTATAACGTGTACAACCTAACTTTTGTTAATTTGAACCATTGACGTATTATAACTAACGTAGACCCAGCGCGGCCTATGCTGTTGCACAGTTTTTTGTGATGTTAGAGCTAATGGTGAGACGGGTGGGACGCAGGGGAGTGGCATAATCTGTATCGCGGGTCTGCATAGTTTTGTTTACAAGTTTGAGATGTGCAAACGTCAAAGCGTGATCTATTGATTGATTGTTTGTGAATTAGTGTCTAAAGAAAAAATAAATATATTGCTTCATTTATGCCACGCCAAGCGATGACTTCAATTTATTTCAAATAAGTTGTTCAATGTATGCAGACCCGCGATACAGACTGTGCCACTCCATGCCCCTCAACTCTGGCTCTAACATCACAACAAAGGCTGCGTGCTGGGTCCACGTTAGTTATAATACGTCAATGATTTGAACACAGTGTATTCACTGCTTGTGGACTTCCCCTATTTACTTGTAAAACTTAGAAACAGCTTAAAAGTTGATAGAAGTAGTTTTGCTGTACGGTGTTGTGCTAATATTGTTTTATCAAATATTATTTTTAATTTTCTTTCCAAAATATGTCTAAATTTAAATGAAAACTTTACCTCTTTATGAAAAAGGAAAATTTTTGTCTGAACATGACAATGGTGAAATAGTGCTAATAACTTTTGAATCCAAGAAATATGGCATAGAGAAGTCCACTATTTGCAGTTTAAAAAACAAGAAACTTGCTATAAATAAAACCGTAAGTAAGATGATAAAGCCGGATAAAAAACGCACTTTAAAAATAGCTGAAATGCAAAAATGGAAGCAGCCTTATATAAATGGTTTCTGCAATAACGTAACCGAAATTGTCCAGTTAGTAAAGATATGCTAAAAGAAAAAGCGAAGGATTTGCATGTAAAATTAAATGAAAAACCTGGGTCATTTAACGCAAGTGATGGCCGGCTTCAGCGTTTCAAAGTTTGACATGGAGTGCGATTTTTAAAAATTACTGTATGTATACATACTAGTAAGTTTGGCTTAATAAATAAATGTATGTATTTATATTTATTTAATAAGGCTGCGTGTTTTATTACTTATATTATCGTAACTTTTATAAACCTTCGGTGATGTGAACAGTTCGATAATATGAACAAGTCTGGATTTATTCTGTTCGCACTAACGCGATTGTACTGTACTTAATAATGAATATAAATAAAGAAATCAGGGTTGGCCTGATTTAAATCATTTGATTTAAATCATGGTTTTAATCATGATTTAAATCAACTGATTTTTTTTTAAAAATCACTGATTTTTATCACAGATGAAAAAAAGATTCAAATGGGGTCCTATACCATTTTTCTTTTATTTTTTTTCCTGTAAGAACAGAATAAAAGAACTTCAGTGCAAACGCGACTTAAAAATTTTACGTAATAAGCGAGATATGAATTTTTAAAGTTTAAGAATTTGTGCGTGACGTAGCGGGTACTAACGAGTGATCGACAAACAATGGGACAAACTGTTAGTTATACTGGAAACAATTTTTTTCATGTTTGCATAGCTGAAATGTTTTTATATAAAAACTTATACGTTATATTTACGAAGAAATTATTATTAAGTATAATTAACATAAATAATAAGCATTTAACAAGGATTTCTTCCTAATAAATTACAGAACATTGAAACAGTTTGACAATATTATTACACAAAGTATGACGACGGATGGCGCTAATGTTTGCCTGTTTTGAAGTTTCAATATTAATTTAATTAATATTATTATTAATTTAATTCATATTACAAATTGATTTATTTATAAATACATGATTATTGTTAATATTACTAGATGTTATAATTAAACAAATTCATCAAACACAAAATTGTTACATGTTTTGTTAGGTTATAGAACATGACATTTCATATTCTTTCAAAGGTGACCGCAACCGACGCGCGAATCTTCTTTTTAAAATCAGGCGACCAGTCAAATTCTTAGTACCTAACACGTCATACACAATTAGTAATCAGGTTCAATCGCTTGTAGTTTGTGACCTAGTTAATATTTAAAGAAAATTTTTTCACTAATACTCATTAATTTATGTATATTTTCGTCTTCTTATTTAAGATAGTTAAAATATAACTATGGTATAGGACCCTATTGTAATAAAAATGAATTTATTTACTACAAAAGTATAAATAACAACAAAAATATGGACTGTATTCGAATTTTAACAGATTACTCATTACATGTTTTGACCTATTTTATTTAGGTATGTGTTGTTTAAAAAGACGCGCGCGCGTAGGTACGTTATATACTAAATTTATGCAAAAATTCAAATGCATCTTTTGGGGTTTATTACAGATTTCGTTTTCGTTTATGAAATAAAATATTTATATTGCTTTTAAAACAATTAAAAAAGTACAATAACACCACTAGATATTTAAAAATAAAAAAAATAAAAACATCATGATTTATTTGATTTTTTTTTAAAAATCAATGATTTTTGATTTTTTTAAATAAATCATGATTTTTTTCCAACCGTGAAAGAAATAAAATGATATAACAAATACATCAGAAATAAGGGTTTTTTTGTTAAAGCGGAACAACACGAATATGAATTCAATATACAGGGTGTTAATATTAAGTCGTTACACCCGAAAATGGCAGTTAGAACCATTAAAACAAACAACTATTTTTAGTTCCAATTTTTGATTTGGTGCCCTGGTTCGTAGTTATTGGAGTTCTTTTGTTTTTCGAAATTTTAAGGACTATCGAAAAAAGAAAAAAATATAAATTGCCTTTAGGCTCTAAAAATTTGCATTTACAATTATTTTTTATTTGTTCAAATGAAAAAATGGCGATCGATCAAAAATTTCATAACAGGATTATTGGATAACCACTCAATCGATTTTCGACAGTAAAATATTTATAAAATCCTTAAACTATCTACTCCAATATTTTTTCAATCCAAAAAAAGTCATTTACTTGTATTACAAATAAGTATGAACAAACTACAAAAATCATTTAATGTGGAAATGATTATAGACAACCTAAAGCTGAAAGTTATGTGGAAAGATGTTTCCTAAAATGACTAATTTATACATTTCAAACATTTTTAATTAATATTATACGAATATGACAACATTCATTTATAAATTAGACATTATTTGCATTGTCGGCGACAATGAGCTAAAAATCGAACGTAGAGCTGAGCAAAAAGATCGCTTAGATGTAATTACCGAACGGCATCGAGCGCTCAGATCGCTCAGAGCGTAAAACCGAACGCACCATTTATTTTTTGTAAATATAATTTAAAAATGCATATATTTCAAGAACATTTAGGTCAACGAAGAAAACAGTTTGATATAAAAACTTATATTCGTGACGTCACAACATTTTTTTCAAACTTTGAGGGACCACAATTCGCTTATTAATAGGATTTTTTCACTAGATTTTCATCAATAGAATTAGTTTTACTTATACAGTGTGTTTAAAAAAATCTTAATTCGGAGTAAGCTATGACCAAAAAAAAGTATGTCAATTTGAAAGTATTTAATGGGGTCCTATACCATAGTCATATTTTAACTATCTTAAATAAGAAGACGAAAATATACATAAATTAATGAGTATTAGTGAAAAAATTTTCTTTAAATATTGACTAGGTCACAAACTATAAGCGATTGAAGCTGATTACTAATTGGGTATGACGCGTTAGGTACTAAGAATTTGATTGGTCGCCTGATTTTAAAAAGAAGATTCGCGCGTCTGCAGCGGTCACCTTTAAAGGTATATGAAATGTCATGTTGTTCTATAACCTAACAAAACATTTAACAATTTTGTATTTGATGAATTTGTTTAATTATAACATCTAGTAATATTAACAATAATAATATATTTATAATTGAATAAATTTGTAATATTAATTAAATTAATAATAATATTAATTAAATTAATATTGAAACTTCAAAACAGCCAACACTAGCGCCATCATCGTCATACTTTGTGTAATAATATTGTCAAACTGTTTCAATGTTCTATAATTTATTAGGAAAAAAATGCTAATTATTTACGTTATTTATACTTAATAATAATTTTTTCATGAATATAACGTATAAGTTTTTATATACAAACATTTCAGCTATGCAAACATGAAAAAAATTGTTCCCTCTATAACTAACAATTTGTCCCATTGTTTGTCGATCACTTGTTAGTACCTGCTACGTCACGCACAAATTCTTAAAATTTAAAAATTCATATCTCGCTTATTACGTAAAATTTTTAAGTCGCGTTTGCACTAAAATTCTTATTTTATCCTGTTCTTACAGAAAAAAAATAAATAAAAGAAAAATGGTATAGGACCCCATTAAGTGACAAACACAAAATATTGTCAAAAATATTATATAAAGAAATCAAAGCTTTTCTTCTTGAATCATTATTTTAGAAATAGAAATAAATTAGAAAACGGTGAAAGGAAAGTCTGTATCTTTCTTTATTATCTCTTCTCCTTAAAATTACATTTCACGATCAATTTTGACACCTTGACTTTTGAATTGAATCAGACATACGTTTCTGTGTTCATAGCCTACTCCGAATTAGGTTTTTTTTCTGACACACTGTATTTTCAGATGAAATTTTAAAAAAATGGTGGAATCCCCAATGGGGTCCTATACTATTTTTCTTTTATTTTTTTTCTGTAAGAACAGGATAAAATAAGAATTTTAGTGCAAACGCGACTTAAAAATTTTACGTAATAAGCGAGAAATGAATTTTTAAAGTTTAAGAATTTGGTGCGTGACGTAGCAGGTACTAATCAGTGATAGACAAACAATGGGACAAACTGTTAGTTATAGAGGGAACAATTTTTTTCATGTTTGCATAGCTGAAATGTTTTTATATAAAAACTTATACGTTGTATTCATGAAGAAATTATTATTAAGTATAAATAACATAAATAATATGCATTTTTTTTTTCATAATAAATTATAGAACATTGAAATAGTTTGGCAATATTATTACACAAAGTATGACGACGGATGGCGCTAGTGTTTGCCTGTTTTGAAGTTTCAATATTAATTTAATTAATATTATTATTAATTTAATTAATATTACAAATTGATTTAATTATAAATATATTATTGTTGTTAATATTACTAGATGTTATAATTCAACAAATTCATCAAACACAAAATTGTTAAATGTTTTGTTAGGTTATAGAACAACATGACATTTCATATTCCCTTAAAGGTGACCGCTGCGGACTCGCGAATCTCCATTTTAAAATCAGGCGACCAATCAAATTCTTAGTACCTAACGCGTCATACCCAATTAGTAATCAGCTTCAATCGCTTGTAGTTTGTGACCTAGTCAATATTTAAAGAAAATTTTTTCACTAATACTCATTAATTTATGTATATTTTCGTCTTCTTACTTAAGATAGTTAAAATATGACTATGGTATAGGACCCCATTCGATACACTCTTGTAAGATCTTACAAACATTCATAAAAAAACACATATACACTGTATTTTCAGATGAAATTATAAAAAAAAAAAATGGTGGAATTCCCCCATTCGATACATTCTTGTAAGATCTTACAAAAAATTATAAAAAAAGCACAAATACATCAGTTTCGACAACAGAATAATAATAATAATAATAATAATAATAATAATAATAATAATACTTACGACAACTGTCTTTCCGGTGTCCTTCATTCGTCTCTGATACTATAAATAAATAAAGAAAAATACGTACAAAATAGATTAAGAAATATATTTATTTACCTGGAGTACGCTCTGTCTTATTCTTTCACTCAGAAGAGTTTGTAGTACTATGGTTTTCTTCTTTTCCCGAGCTTCTTGAAGTAATCTAAAATTAAATAAATCAAAACACTTACTACACCAAAAATTCAAGAATTGAATAATTTTTTCCAAAAATTTCACAGACATTTTAAAGAACACATTTTACAAACGTTTACTATTAAAGAATAACGATTAAGTATTAAGCGTCTATTCACCAGTCATACACGCCAATTTATCAAATGTTTTGTGTTATTTGATTCCTCGTCACTTGATTTCTTGTTTATTTTCTTTGTAGTTGAAATGATAAGATAATAAATTTAACAGTTCTACACCGAGGTACTAATTGTTGTATTTAATTTATACAGGCTGTCAATGAATACCTGGGGAACCGGGTTCGATCCCGACCGACGCCAAATATTTCGAATTTTAAATGGCACGAAAGTGACCCCTGTGGTGCAGTATCCATGCCAGCAATGAGTGCCCGTGAGGTGACGCCTGGTAAGTGCCCCACGGTACAAATATGTCATTATCATTACCGATATTTGCGATAAAGCAGATTGTAGCACACTCAGAAATGGGTAATATGCCGTGACGATATATTTTATTTATAGGGGATTTAAAATAGACTAATTTTTGCTCTTAGTAGTAATTATCTACCTTAATTTTAGTTGACTGTGACATATCACTTCAATTATTATTTTGTTTATTTTAACTTTTTTAGCATGTACTTGCAGACGCAATATGGATGAGCATACTACCCATAATAGGCTATTCCACGACATTTTTTAAATTTTTTTTTTCTTGAAATACATAAAAATATAAGACCACATGTGAAAGTCCGAGTTAAAAATTCCTCCAAATAAGCGAGATATTAAGGTCCGAATTTTAAATCTGCTTTGTGACGTAGGTAATGTGGATATACCAGAAGTAAACAAACAGTGGTTCACAAACCACGAAAAATGGTTAAACAAATTACAAAATAATGGATATTTAAATTGTAATATTATAATTCATTATTAGAGACATTAAATAAATTATTTCACTTAATTTATTTCACTTTTTTTCTCATTTTATAAAAATAAAGAAATTATAACGTCACCCGAACTACAACCGAACAAATCCGACACACCCGAAGAAGCATATTCTTAGTTAGGGCGGGGCTTCTCAAAATCGGAGGTCATACTTAGATCCTATTTGCTCAAACACTCGTACACATGTCCTGCATCATCAAAAGCAAAACTCCCCGTGTCTTCTAGAAGGAATAATTTATAATAAAAGAAATATGGTTTTCCTTATCCTTTAACTATTATCATTCTTATTTTCAATAAACTTTTACTATTTTTGATTACTGTGGAATAGCCTAGCCAAGTTACGGTAGCACAAGATATTCAAACAAAATCTGGTGTTTTTGAATGAATGTATCAAAATATGCTCTGAAAGTGCATTGCTTGCACTGAAATTGGTGGGCGTTATTTTCAGCAATTATTGTAATATGTGACCCCTGTGGTGCACTCTCCACACCAGCTATGAGTGTTCGTGAGGTGACGCCTGGTAAGCGCCCACACAGTAAAATATATCGTCATCATTACCGACGTCTACATGTGTTGTAGATACTGGCGCACCCAGAAATGGGTAATATGCCGTGATGATATATTTATATATTTTATTTATTGTAATATACAGGAGGGTGGCGGTTTGGGGTGAACGTACGGATTTAACATATGATTTTAGTTTTAGTTTTATACAATTTCTTGCTCTCCTATTCATTTTACTGCAAAAAATGTAGAGTGCAAAATTGTTCCGAATTAAAAGCTGCGTATAAAACTATTTTTACATTTTTTATTATCTTTTTGGTTTCTTCGCAATTTTAAAATTTCGGTTTATTAGTAGCAATTTGTTCTTTCTACTTTTCATAAATTATTTATAAACGTCAAACGTTAATTTGACTTATGAAAAATAAATTCGGTATCGTTTTGCATCTATTTCCATCATAATATAATAAACATTAATTTATATCTTTTTTATATGTCAAATATTTCCAATTTTAAATGGCACAAAAGTGATCCCTGTGGTGCACTCTCCACACCAGCTATGAGTGCCCGTGAGGTGACGCCTGGTAAGCGCCCACACGGTAAAATATATCGTCATCATTACCGATGTCTACATGTGTTGTAGATACTGGCACACCCAGAAATGGGTAATATGCCGTGATGATATATTTATTTATTTATTTATATTTAAAAACAGTTTTATATGAAACCATACCTACCATACATACCATCAACTGGTATGGTGAGTCAAATCTGACCCAGTCTTTCATTCGTTTATTACTATTCTTTCTATTTCGCACAGTCGCGCGCCCCTCCCAGAATTCTCCTAACATTTCAAGCAGTGTTGCCAAAACTAGGGAAATTTCCCTAGATCTAGGGAAATTCTACATTTCCTCGGGAAATTAGGAAGAAATTCTATATTTAGGGAAAAATAAATTTTATTATTTTATTTGAGAACTAAAGTTGTTTAACAAATGTCAAAAATTTACACAATATCAACATATAAAAACTGAAAAGGTGGCGCGGCGCATGAGATTCTTGTGCGCTGTGATTCCCAGTTTCATTTCACTTGATAACGTAACGTTATACCTTCTTTATACATATATAAGCGAATTATTATTCTGGTACAGGAAGAGGCTCTCTTCACAATAAACATTTTTTTATATTTATTGTAATTTGAAAACCACATATTAAGCATTTAATTCAATAATTTTAAAATTTGAACTATATATTTTTAGGTTTAATTTTTTTAGGAAACAAATGTTAAATTTTCCTTTTTTCAATTCATCTTTTAAAACCCTGTAAAACTTACAAATTATAAAAAGTCAAATCTAGGGAAATTTTTTTATTTGATTTTAGGGAAATAATTTTTAGTCATCTGGCAACACTGATTTAAAGTAGTTGCCCATGCCACATGCGTTAGTGACGTACCTTGCGTAGTTTGAAGATATATTACCATAAGTGTTATTTATTGTAATTAACATTTTGTTAAAATGGATACAAAATGGTCGCTTACGGAGCACGAATTAGAGATATTGGCCTTGGATGCCTATATAAATGATTATTCTGATGCTGAGGATGAATTGAGCACCCACAGCATAGATTTTGAACAGAACAGCAAACGATGGGCGATTTGCTGGACATTGAAAGAAATGAGACATAAAAAACGGTGTTATGTGTATCACAATGACATCAAACATACCCTTAAATACTCCACATGCAATAATGAGGAATGTAAGGCACACAACATCTCAACTACAATCTCTATCAGTAATGAAGTGATTGAAAACAAGATAGAAGTAAACACTTCAGACTTTCATGGTAAAGACATTTTTTTTTACATTAGTACAGACTTCAACCCATTGTGGAATAATTTTTTTTCTTCAAGCGTATTATAATGTTCATATTTTGCACCTATATACACGATATAGAAGTTAATCATTTTGTTACTAGTATAATAAAAAAAATTATTTTACGGCGTACAATAATATAAACATTATTTTACGGCGTACAATAATGTTAATTGTTTTATATACCACTAGTGGCAGCACCTACAACAGCATGACAGTTGTATTGCGTAGTTCATAGTTCAGTCATATTTTATTGTACAAAATGGCAGAAGAAACCTCTGAAATGACATATTTACATTTTATATACATCAAGTTTACTTCGGAATGCCTGAAGAAAAAATAGTATATGTCACTCGAAGTTTTCTTTTTGTGTGAATATAATATTATTTCAATATTTTTCTATAAAATGCTCATAAAAGTATATAGTTTTATATTTGTTGTAATGGGGTATTCCACCAATTTTTTTTTATATATATATATATATATATATATATATATATATATATATATTATGGAAGTATGGAAGAATTATAGTATATAAATCATAGTTTCACTCAAAAATAATTTGTAATATATGAGAAATTAATAATTAAAATCTGCTACAAAATTCAAATTTCGTTCCAACGTCATTCTCCCTGAGACCGGAATGAGAGAAAACTGTTACAGACACTAGCGCCTCATAACCATGATAATTCTGCAAGTTTAATAAAATATATTGTAAACTTGAGAATATATTACTACAATACAAACTTACCAAACTTATTAAATAAGATAGTTGTAGATGTCGAATTTACAATAAATACAAGTCTCTGTCAGATCACAATTAGTAAACATAACCTCTAACCAAAAACAATGTCAAAAGTAGTTAACATGGGCAGCGTTCCAAAACCAAGAATCCCGAGTTTTGGCGTAGAGTATGATGTGGTGTTTTATAACGAATGAGTTTTGTTGGAATAAAAAAATGAAACTAAATTAAAAATAATTTTAAAAAATTAACAAAACTACTTATAATTACAACATTAATGTCAAGCCCGTATTAAAAGCGCACTTTTATAATAAAAGCGCTTTTATGGAGCACTCTCCTCAATGTGAAAGTACGCTCCGTAAAAGCGCTTTTATTACAAAAGTGTGCTCGTAATACACGCCAACGTGTTAACTTATGTTTATTTTCAACCAAAACCATGTTTTCTTCCTCAAGAAGGTAAATTACTTTACTCTAGATTAGGGTTTTGGAACGCAGCCATGGTGATATGATTCCACTATATTTCTCTCTCTTTCTTAGTACTATAATTGTCTCAATTTCCTATTGCAGGGAGCGTGACGTAGTAACCAAAAGCCGGGAAATGAGTGAATTACTTATAAATTAATTGTAAGCTTATTCGAATTCATATGACATTGTTTATAGTTTTTTAATAACTATTTAAGTGTTATAAAAAGTAATTTATGCCTAAATATTACAAATCTTATAGTAGTGGAAGACCTCATTGTCCAACATACCATACCAGTTGGGGGTTAAATTTATGTTGTCAGTATTGACCCGCCATACCTTAGGTGATTGTCCAATATATCATACCAGTTGCGGGTTAAAATTAATTTTAAAATTAAGGTAAGGGCTAATTTTATTTGTAATAGTTATAATTTAACCTCACTTCTGCTGTTATTAATTACTTTTGAAAGATTATTGAAAATAAAATATCAGGTAGGCCGTGTAAAACAAAATTTGCACTATCAATAATTTATCTACTTCTTGAAACTCAGATACAATTAATGTACTAACTACAACACCACTACAAAAAAATACCTAATCGCTATTTCAAAAAAATTAACCTAACTAAATTCCAAGTAGCACAAAGAAAACCGCACAAAATTATCCATGTTTAAATAAAATTGCTACAATAATATTAACTGACTCAATAACCCAAACAACAACACACTCACTGAGCTCCATCAACAAGAGATTTCTGTAACTAATGAATTCGTCCCTATCCTTCGGAGGGGCAAATTGATTTTAAAATGCATTTTTTTACCTTCGATAATTTTATTAAATGTGTAATTTAAAATGTACATTCCGACAATGAGGTCCCCCACTATATTTTTTTATGAAACTTCATCCAAACCGCAAGAGTATATAATTTTAGCAAATATTTATTGATATTCGTGTAGCCGTATTCTTTTTTTAAATATTCTGTGGTCAATAATGGGAAATATAAGTGGATAATAAGCAATTTAATAACATAATAAAAATATTACGTATATTATAATCTCATTTTATTACCGTTGGTAGCTTATGTCATTCAACATATCTTTCACTTTCATACCAACGCTTGAAATCTGTCGTGGCATCATAAATTTAAACCTCAATGAGAGCTGTCAGTGGGATTTTGATGAACTAATGGCGCCACTCCTGCAATAGCTCTCTGCGATTCAGCAATGAAATGTGCATGTGAGCTAGGGCTTTATTCAGCAACAATTAATGCGCTGAATTCCATCAGCAATTGAAAATGACGTCACGATGAATAACTGATGGATCCGATGGATAGCCGCTGCGACCGAATAAAGAAACGGGTTGCTGAAAAGTGCGATGAATCTCCTAACCTTAAATATCAACTGACAGTTAACCACCACACCAGTTAACAGATATGGAAACTTTTATAGTTAAAAGTGTGGTTAAAAGGACCGTCGCTGTATTTCAATCATCAGATTCTTCATCAAACAATGAAGAATCTGATAACAGCAATAACAGCAGTTAATTGTTAATGATTTACGATTGCAATAAAAGTGTTGCAAAATTATTGTTAGATTGGATATTTTTATGTGATTATTTTTGCATCAAAATATTCGTAATAACAGTCATTATTTTTCCCGCTTTAAATCATTCAAATCGCTTTTACTGGAGTGCTGCCATCTGCGAAAACTTTGCCTGACAGCCCCCATCGCCTCTATGCCATGTTGGACAATCACCTAAGGTATGGTGGGTCAATACTGACCCCCAATTTTTTGTTTTATTGTAAAACTTTTGGTATGAATAATATTTTGTTGGTGATTACTTCTATTTCAAGGTTTTAATTTGACAGTAATAACAAAATAACCTCTTCTGTTTTATACTAAGAGCAGAAACAATTACAACAAATATAAAACGATGTACTTATGAGCATTTTATAGAAAATATTAAAATAAAATATTTTTCATAATGGGTTGAAGTCTATACGAATTCGCATTATCAGATTTCAATTCATAATAGACCACGAGTGTAACGGTCAATTTGTGGCGGCAAATTCAAACTAAAACCCTAACTCGCCTCTGCCGATTTATCCACCCATGTTATTCATATGGGAACAAAAATATATTTTCAAAATGTTCAAAAGAACTTTAAAATGCAAATCTTATCTATTAAACTATATAAATACAAATCTCTAATGTATTACCTACCTAGTTATGTCGTATAAATATCTAAAACAGCCAAAATTATTGAATAAACTGTAATTAAAGCAGCAAGTGCAAATTCATTAAAACGTAGGTCGTAGCTGTTTTCTTCTTTGTCATTTAGACCGTCAGCAAAGAAAATATTTATTGCGGACAACGTAATAACCCTTTCAGCCATCGCAAACAACAAAAACGAAAAAAACTTGTAACCACTTTAAAGACAAACGGACAAACAGCATCAAATCCAAAACTAACCTACAAATTTAGTTGATCTATCAAACTATCAACGTTCGTCATATCTTAGACTGCACCAAGTTACGACATATGTTACTATTTGCAATTCTACTTTCTTTAAACTAAAATTATGCTTAACTTATTATTTTGTTTATACTTTTGCTATACAGAAAGCAATGAGTATTGTTAAAAGTTAGTAAGAAACTCAAAATTGTACTTAAGAAACACAGAATAGCTTTAATAATATGAATTGAAATTGTGCTTCCATAAGACCTTCATATATTCTGATTTGATTTAGGGTTTCGCGCCAAACGTGAATCTTAACCTCACTAATGTGGTCTATATATGAAAAAAATACAAAAAATGTCATTACCAAAAAAGTCTTGTTTTCAATCACTACTTATCTTAATGTTGTGGGCTTACATACCTCATTATTGCCTGTGGAGCATTTAGGGAAAGTTTGATGTTATTGTGGCACATGAAACATCTTCGTTTTTTATATCTCATTTCTTTCAAGCATTGGAGTAATCATTTACATAGGCATCCAAGGCCAATATCTCTAATTCCTGCTCATGTAAACAGCCGCTTTGTATCCATTTTAATAAAATGTTAATTATAACAAATAATAATACATGGTATGGTGGGTCAGATATGAACCATACGTTAATATATCTCCAAAACTACGCAAGGTACGTCACTAACGCATGTGACATGTGCAACTACTTTAAATGTTAGGAGAATAGGTCCATAAACCATAACAAAAAATAATAAAATGTACACTTTATCCTTAAAGTACTACTCATTAAATAACGATTAAGATAAAAAAACATTTTTTAATAATTACTTTGCGAGATATTTGAATTTATTTCCAGGGCCACAGATGACGTCACACTATTGGTATCTTTCTCTCGCAGCTTACTACAGAAACTGGTGTGAGAAAGATAGCTATAGGTTTCTTTAAAAATCAAATGCAGCTATACAAAAAAAGAAATATGACTTTTTGATACCACGAATTGCTTGAAAATTAAAAATATTTAAAAAAATTGGTTTATGGGCCTATTCTGGAAGGGGCGCGCGGCTGTGCGAAATAGAAACAATGGTAATAATCGAATGAAAATGACTCTGGGTCGGATTTGATCCACCATACCAGTTGAGAGTTAATAAAACTATGTACATATTTCGCGTTCTCATCATCAGTAGAACGAAAAATAAAGTTGTTAGGACCTCTGGCATGGTTGACATGTTGAGGAATCTTGAATACTCTAACTTTTCCTGTTTTTTGTGCTATTGATGGCGAGAACTTATTTCTCGAAATGCGTATTTGTTTTATTAAAATTAATTTTAAGATTCATCAATGTTTGTAACTAGATAATGACGTCACGAAATTACTAGGTTTACATGGTATACTAACAACAAAGCTCAACTCGAAAAACAGTTACTGTTTGTATTGAAAAATACAGATTTGTTATGCAACAAGGCAACAGTAATAAAATTCTAAGAAAAAACAACGAACAACGTAAACAAATGTTATCATACATGTTTGGTTGACACTGCTGTTAAGAAATACAGTGATAATATGCAGCAGCATGTTGGGAACACTAGTCAAGAGTAGTGTAGAACCAGAAAATAATAATAAAAGTACAATATGATGGCGACATTTGGTGAAACAGGTCAAATAAGATATTTAAAAAATAACATTCGACATGTTTCACAAAGATTTCAGTCTTTGAATCAACCTCTCGGTCATTTATCAGAGACTGGTTCACTCAAACAGAACCACAGACGCGTTTCGTTCTTATTGGAGCTCTTCAGTGTGGTGTACAGACGCTTCTAGGAGGCACTGAGTCGGTTGAGTGAGCGAATAATAAACATCCCAAAAAGATAAGATAAATGCAGAAGTATCTTTTTTGGGATGTTTATCATCCGTTCACTCAGCCCACTCAATGCCTCCTAGAGGCGTCAGTATATCACACTGAAGAGCTCCAATAAGAGCGAAACGCGTCTGTGGGTCTGGTTGAGTGAGCCAGTCTCTGATAAATGACCGAAAGGTTGATTCAGGAACTGAAATCTTGTGAAACATGTCGAGTGTTATATTTTTAACATCTAACCAGAAAATATTTTATATCAGATGTTCATATACTGTTGTGTTGTTAAGTTCTTCTGGTGTAATAAAAACATTAATTACAAGTAAACTGTTCAGTTTAATTAATAGTACACCATGTAACAATACGAAAAGATAAAAACGAATGAAAGAACACCAAATGCCAGTCGACAAGATACATGTCATATAAACGTATACATTTTCAAATCTAGTAGTGCCAACAGGTGGTGAAAAAATGAACTATAATTACTTTAAATAAATTAAAAATGCGACTTTAAAATCATCGAGAGATTTAATGTGAAAAAAAAACCATACAACTACTGTTTATCATATTTGTTTTATTTCTCATGGCATTCTGTAAATAGCTATAATCTTTAGCTAATTTTTTTAGCTTTTAGCTTTTAATTTGTTTGTCACAAAAAAAACGCATGTAAATAATAATTTTGGAGTTATTTGATGCAGTTTTTAATTCTGAACATTTTTTGTATTTACACTTTTTCATCTTTTTTCCTTATACCCAAGATGGGTGTGAGAACCTCATATTCGATCTGAACATGTAGACACATAACGCCTTAATGCGCACGGCCACTACACCGACTTGTTTGAAAATTAATAGGGCACAAATTACAGCTACAGTAAAGCCCCGTATTAAAATAAATAATAGGTACTCACTGTTCCCTAATGTCGTTATTATCCATTTTTTCAGGTTCTTCTTTTGGTTTTCCCTCGGGTTTTTCCTCAGGTTTTTCGTCGGGTTTTTCGTCGGGTTTTTCCTCGGGTTTTTCGTCGGGTTGTTCCATAATATGCAGCTTTTTTCGAAGCTGCTCATTTTCTTCATTAAGCTCCTGTTTAGACTTCTCTAATGCAGCATTATCTTCCAACAGCTTTTCCTCTCTCTGCTGCAATTCAATTCGCATGCCCTCTTCGGCTTCTAAGCTTCGCTTATTGCGAAGTTCCTCCAAATTAACTGAACGTGTGGCTGGGATGGTATTATCTACATTGTTATTGAATCTTATATCATCCGTAAACATCGGCGGCTGAAATGAAGGAGTAATGATACATTTTACTATATTTTCATTATAATATGCATTATTTTACCGGGAGTATACTTTTTTTTGTTATACCGGATCTCTACGTTTTTTCCGAAATAAGGAAATACAATGGCAACATTTTCATATGACTGTAATTTCTGTCCTATTTAATATATAACAAGAGTGTAAATATAAATAAATGTAGAGAATTAAAAACTACATATAAGAAATCCAAAAATCCACGTGGATTGTAAAATCCTTTATTATGGACGTTTCGGGATTAAGGCAAGCCCATCTTCAGCTTTTGTTACAATAAAATTCGCGATACAATTTTCAAAGAAAAGTATAAAATATCTCTTACGTACCGGTAAAACTGTTTTTCGCTAATTTTATTGTAACAGTAGCTGAAGATGAGCTTACCTTAACCCCGAAACGTCCCTAATAAAGAATTTTACAATACACGTGGACCATTTAAGCTTTTTAATTCACCGTTAAACTACTCAAAAAATTAAAACTTTTATTTTTCTTTCCTCTCGTGAACGATACGCATGCAAACAATAATTTTGATCTTATTAGATGCAGTTTTTAATTCTGAACATTTTTTTTATTTACACTTTTGGTCTAATTGGATTAGGAAAGCTAAAATCACCATATTTCAAAAAATTATATTGTATATGCCATGTTACACATTTCAATTTTGCACCCGGTAGACAAAATTGTTTACAGAGTGCTTTAAAAATAAAACAAAAGATTGTATTCATTCATTTGTTTGAACGTTTCATTTGTTTCATCTTTCATGGCACTCTATAAACAGCTTAAATGTGGAAATTTTAATTTGGCCAGAGGAGCCCCCGTTTATAGATATACAACATGGCTGCCTCACAAGACAGACGCACCTAAATTGCAATTTTCGCATTCAAGCTGTTTATAGAGTGCTATAAAAATTAAACAAATGATTGCATTGTTTCATTTGTTTAATATTTCATGACACTCTATAAACAGCTTGTATGTAAAATTTTTAATTTAAATACGTTTATCATGTGAGGTAGCCATGTTGTAAATCTATGAATAGGGAGCTCCTCTGTCCACTTTTAATTTTTCATTTACACATTTGTTCTAAAATTAATACGGACAAAACTATCGATAAATGAAACTTGTACTATTGTATTTGTAATAAACAAAAGTATACGTCCGGTATATTAGACGGTAAATAATTATACTACATACGTAATCCTTGTATAGCCAGGCCATTATTCGTTGAGTATATGAATTATAAAATAAGGTAAAATATCACAGAAATAATTTGTATAACACACTCACACTTTAACGAGCAAAATAAAATGAAAATAAAGTTATTGCAAAAAAATTTAACACATAACCTACACTACATTCGAAATGGACACTTAAATAATTAGGGTACCTTTGTAGCACGATTTATAACAGGCTTCAGATATTTAGCCGGGGTGGTTTCTTCCGTAGAGGGGTACTCAATTGAATCTGGAATATATTTTCATAAAAGTTAATACAAAATCTAAGAAATATTAACTAATTAATAAATGTTTACCTAAATCTAGTAAATCGTTAAGTACAGAATTTTGCACTTCGTAAATAATATCTGGATTTGTGCATAACATGGGATACAAATTGAGCCATTCTAAATATCCGCCGTTTAAAATAACAGGCGGTTTGTTGTCGATCATAGATGGATCCCACTAAAAATTTAAAACATTAACAATTGTAATATTAAATAGAGCATTTAAATTCAGAGATCAAGTGCTAAATAATATTAAAATTTTTGGATGAAAATGTTTTGTGAGACAAGCATGATTTTTTAATTAAAATGAAAATATTAAATAAAAAATTTAACAAATAAATATTATTTAAATGCGAAGAAAAATGTAAAATCACAAAAAATGTTAAATGAAATGTAGAAAATAATTTAAAAGCAAAAAATAAAAATGTATATAGAATCTTTACCTATTACTAAATCAGAAAATATCCCGCTTATTATTAATTTTAATGAGTGAGCCGGTTTAACATTTTTTAAAAAGTATTTTAAATTAAAGTTTATGCCATAGTTTTCATAGTAATAAAAAATATTAATGATTTATTTTCGTAAATAAATAAATCATCATGGCATATTACCCATTTCTGGGTGTGCCAATCTGCTTTGTACACAGATTTCGGTAATGATGATGACATATTCGTACCGTGCGGGCGTTTACCAGGCGTCACCTCACGGGAACTCATTGCTGGCGTGGAGACTGCACCACAGGGGTCACTTTTGTGTCATTTAAATTTCAAAATATTTCTTTTGGTGTCGGTCGAGATCGAACCCGGTTCCCCAGATTCGCAACCAGACACACTGGCACTTTTCACGAAACTCCATTTTCGTAAATAAATAGTTTGGCGCCAAAAATAGATGTGGAAAAAAACCCATTCCTATGACGTCAAATTGCATACAGTACGTCATTTAAAGCCAATAGGAAAATCTATCATCTACGTTATTTATATAAATAAAAATAGGCGAAAGTTTGCACATGTTAAGCTGTATGAACTTTGACGACACATTCTGTTTCAGATCAAGTGACTTTTGGAAAATTTTACACAAATTTCAATAATTAATTGTAAAATATCTAGTGGATGTTTCGTGATAGTTTCAAATTTAAGGCTATTTAAAGAATACACTTTAATATTTTAACATTATTTCTAAATTTCAAATCCATTTTTTTGGAAATAATTGTAGAACTCGAAACAAAATATATATCGTTGAAATAAAAAAAATCTGTGTCTAGTGGATTAAAATAGTATACAGAATGGTAAATATTAAAGGTGAAAATACGGATTTAACATGGGATTTTAGTTTTCTGCAATTTCATGCAACTGCTCTCCTATTCATTTTACGGAAAAACCTATAAAAAGTTGCTCAGAATTAAAAATTGCATATAAAACTGGTTTTGCATGTTTTATTTTGTTACTAGTTTCTTCGCAATTTTAAAAAGAAATTTCAAAATTTCTATTAACTCGTAGCAATAGCCATGACATTTGTTTTGTATTCTTTGATACCTATTAACATTCATTATTTATAATTTATACAAAATAATTGACAAAATATTAATATTGTTTTCTAGAATGTCAAAAGTCATGGCTATTGCTACTAATTATCGGAACTTTTGAAATTTCTTTTTAAAATTTTGAAGAAACCAAAAACATAATAACAAATGTAAAAACAATTTTCTATACAACTTTTAATTCTACATAACTTTCTACTTTGCGCGATTTGTTGCAAAATGAACAGGAGACCAGGAAATTGCGTAAAACTAAAATCCCATGTTAACTCCCTATGTTCACCCCTAACCGCCATCACCCTGTATAGGTTACAATTTAAAAAAATATCTTGTTTCACCGTTTCAATTTTTGATTTGTAATTACTGATAAATTAGCACTTTATTCCTGATTATTTTTTCTATATAACATTCATTAGTTCGCCCAAAAAAGCATGAGATTACATATAAATATTTTCCAAGCGAAATAAAATAAATTTATAATATTCTTCACGTAAGAATGACCGCGTTCAGCACGTCACAGCGCTGAGCGTCGAAGATTACCGAACGAATTGAATGGACCAATTCCATTCGTTCATTCATTGCATTCGGCAATCTTCGACGTTCAGTGCTGCCAGCGCTGTGACTTGCTGAACGCGGCCAATGATATTGCGCAATAAAAGTGTATGATTTTTGACGACATACGTAATTGAAGAAATTTCTTTTTGCCACATAGGTTATAGAATCTGTTCATAAGGCGACGTATGTCGTACATCTGTTCAGTAAATAATTTGGAAGTGTGAACATAGTTTGTATACTGTTGTTTCTCGTATTGATTTACGTGATTTATCAATAATACCTTTAAAAAAACTATCAAAAAGGGCTAGAATAATGTGCGTATTTTAATGCAGAAAAATATTGTTTTTTAGTAGATGTTAGCACAGATTATAAAACGAAACGAACTACCTACAAAAAAGTCTCCGTACGAGAATAATTTCAATCGATTTTAGGAAAAATAGCTGTCTAAAACCCAATGGCTTGTACCACGATCACGGTTTTAATTAAAACACAAAAACATTATGGGGTAAACACGAAAAGTATTCATAATTTCATGACAAAAAAAGTCTCCATACGATAACCAAAACATTTAAATAATAAACCAGTAATTTATGTTTTGTAAAGATATATAATATTTCGATGGGTTTCCTTTGGGTTTTCCAGGAGTAACTAAGCGACCAGCCATTGAATCTACCAAATTTTTGGTCACCGATGTCGTTATATTCTGCCATTCTTCTTGAAATTTGTTAAATTCTTTTTTGACTTATATTCTTTTTTCTTTCAAGAATTTTCATCACTTTCTCAGTGCTTAAAGTCCGGAGACTGTGGGGGATGATTAAGCTTCTTTTCGGTATTATACCATAGCCATTCTCTTAGAAAATACAAATTATTTGTCGTATCGTTTTAATGCATGAAATTAAAATTTTCTGCTAACCCTATTTTGAGATACTAACTTCAAATTTGCTTTCAAAATATCAAGGTAATCTTTGCTATCATGCAATCATGATTGGTGCAATAATTACTATAATTTTCCTACATCCGCTACCTAAATATATCCCCAAATTCGAGCCCAAATCATATGCTTTTAAATTTTCTACTTTTGATTCTTTGTTAGGTTTTCTGGTAACGTAAATAAGTATAATACATACAGATTAGATAGAAGGAAAAAAATTGGAGAAAACATGAAATTTAAAGTATTTGAAAGTAACAGTTAAATACAGCATTATGTTCTGGGGGTATATTTAGTAAGCAGGAGTATGAAAATTAGTAATTATTACAACAATCATACATAGCAAAGATTACCTCGATATTTTATAAGCAAATTTAAAGCAAAGTGCCTAAAAATATGGCGAAGCAGACAATTTTAATTTCATGCATTAAAACAATTAGACAAATAATTGGCGAGTGTAAGAGAATAGCTTTTGTATAAAGTCCGTTTGACATTATACTATTTTCGTCTATTTTCATACTATATTTCTAGACAGATTTTTAATAGAGTTCCATTCAATTTCCATGCTATCAAGTCGTGTATAATCGGTAATCTTCGGAATGTATCGTATTTTAAATCAAAATAAATGAATACCAACCTAACAAATTTGTACAGTTAACTTATTTTTGAAATGGATAAAATATAAAAAATAAGGAGGTACAAAAATTCATTTTAAATGTGTCTGTGTCATATTAGATATTTTATATTAATGTTATTGAAATGTTATTTATAACCTCACACTTTGCAAAATAAATGACATATAACAAAAGTTGGCAACTGTTGATATCACGACTTCGCGCATGCGAATTAACAATCTTCTAGTATGAAAGTCGTATAGAAATAAACGGCCAGACGTATATTTTTATATCGGATGAAAATTTCTGATTTACGTTATGCTAGATTTGTCTAGAAATTTCTCGGAAGTATCTCGTACTAGAATCTATACAAAAAAAGTATAATGTAAAACAGGCTTAATATTAATCCGGACTTTAACCAGATTGGGAAAGTGCGGAAAATTCTTGAAAGAAATAAGAATATGGATCAAAAAAGAATATAGCAATAAATTACAAAAAGAATGGCAGACTAATGCATTTGGTAGATTCAATGGCTCGTCGCTCAGTTACTAGTGGAAAACCCATCAAATTATTATATTTCTTTATAAAACATAAATAAATGGTTTATTATTTAAATGTTTTGGTTATCGTATGGAGACTTTTTTGTTATGAAATTATGAATACTTTTAATGTTTACACCATAAAATATATAAAATGACTATATTATTTGTTTATTTTTTATTTATAATAACGTAACAAAATGCTTTTCATTTTGAATTGAAAAAATATTAAATATATTAGGTTTTACATAGCTATTTTTTTTTTTAAATAGATTGAAATTATTGTCGTACAGAGACTTTTTTGTATGCCAAACGAATTATTATTGCGCAATGCCATTCTTCCGTGAAAAATACTATGCTTAATTCGTTATTATTAATACGCAAGATATTTTCTGGTTTATTTGAAAATGTACATCGTACAGGGTATAAATCGGAAAGTGAGACATGGACGATTAATATGGGAATTTAAGGTAAAAAATGTTATAACATTGTGAATTATGCTTTAAAATGACCAAATAATGAAAAAAAAATCATTTTTTTTTTTCCTAACATGAGTTTTCTTGTATTTTATTTTACCGCTGAACAGGTATCACGTGGGTTGTGAGGTACGAGGGACTCATGACATTTAAAAAATTTTGTACATAACTGTACCATATACAGGAAACAGCTGTTCCGCCACTGATGCATTGTGAGCTGTCTTGATCGTGTTACTTGTATGACGTTTATATGTTTACAACTTTTCTAATTTGGTTCTTATAATAGTTATTATTGTTAATACAAGTTTTCATTACGGAAAATTCACTTAGATAACGTAAACAAAATTGAAATACATAGAAAACAAGCGACAACTAACTAAACAAACATAAAATGCCGAATGACAGATAGACCGCCGCGCCAAGTGTTGTGTTTGTACCTATGTAAACATGCCCCGCCATTTAAATGTCATGAGTCCCTCATACGTCACATCCGGTAAAATTCAAATTTTCAAAGAATATTTAAAAATTCATATCTCGCTCAAATTAAATAAAAAATAACACAAAATTTTTGATTTGGAATACATATACGTGAAAGTTCCAGAAAAAAAAATAAAAAAAAATCATTAGAATACCCCATTATTATATGCAAAAATACTTGAAATAAAAGTTATAGATATTTAAACTTAGCATCTAAATCATGTAAAACAATTATTCTAGCTCTTCATATAAACGTAAAAATTAATTATAGTTACAGTTATTATGAGCTGTTAGTCCAGGGAGCCATAGATTTATGACAAAAAATAAACAAATGCATTGTTTTTAACTGTCAATTGGAACTAAAACATTTTACCTTTTTGTATTTTGTATTAATTTACTGCTCCAATCCAAATTTACTTATAAATGACAGTTAAATATAACGCATTTGTTTATTTTTTTGTCATAAATCCATGGATCTCTAGACTAAAACCTCATAAAAATTGTAACTTTATAATTAATTTTTGCGTTTATATGAAGAGCTAGAATAATCGTATTACAAGATTTAGATGCAAAATTTAAATATCTATAACTTTTATCTCAAGTATATTTGCTTAAAATAATTAGGTAACGTTTGCGCCAAGAAAAACTGAACGCCTATGTCTCACTTTTCGATTTACACTATTTGGGAGGGTATACCATCGCAAGGACGTCCAGTGCGTAAATGGATGGATATGATTAGTATTGCGATAAAGGAGAAAAAGTTTCCGAATGGAAAGAAAATAAGAAATTTTTTCATGGACAGAAATATGTGGCGAAGGATGAATGCATTAATTTTGGGTTTGTGGTAGCCCACTTTTGGGAAAAAATAAAAATGGCACTCAGATCTTTTTGAATTCAAATGCTATTATTAGGAAAATTACATGAATCAAAATATCCTTTAGAACGCTTAATTTCGATCCGGTTAAAGTATCCTTGGTGGACGACCAATCTAGAAGAATGGTAACAGACGCTTTCCATCGTCTGTTCCACTGGGTTTGACTTTCATTAGGAACTTGTTTACCAAGCGTATTCGCCGAAGAACCAGACAGAATGATTTCTTCTGGAATATTTACACAGCATGGATGCTTCATGCTGGATTGTGAATAATACTCTTGAGGCCTGGCATCGAGTATAACAATATCAACTTTTTTGTTTATAAAAGTGTAGAGTTCGTTACATGTTATGTACTCATCTGAAATGATTACAATTCATTTAATTTTGGTAACAATGAAATAAAATTTTAAGAAAAATGTTTAAAAAGCCTGTAATAATGAGAAAAATATTTAAAATATGATTTAATAAGGTAGTTACTACATATTGAATTTTAATAAAATTCTTATTTGTTTGCAATATGTGACTCAAAAATCGTCATTTATTAAATACATGTAACAGGACTAGTGTAAAAAATTAGTAGCGTATTCCTGAGATCATTTTGAGCAAAATATGTTATATAGGGTGGTGGCGGTTAAGGATGAACATAGGGATTTAACATGAGATTTTAGTTTTGTGAAATTTCCTGCTCCGTATTCATTTAACGACAAAATCTGAAGAGTGCAAAGTTGTTCAGAATTAAAAGTTACATACAAAACTATTTTTACATGTTTTATCTTTTTGGTTTCTTCGCAATTTTAAAAAGTAATTTCAAGATTTCGGTATATTAGTAGCAATAGCCTTGGAACTTGTTTTCTTTTCAGAAATTTCTTTTTAAAATTGTGAAGAAACCAAAAACATAATAAAACAAGTAAAAACAGTTTTATATGCAACTTTTAATTCTGTACGATTTTGAACTCTACAATTTTTGCCCATGTTAAATCCCTCGCTACCAGCCTGGATAGTGTATACATCAATTGAAAAGTATTTAATGGAGAGAAAACTTAGAAAAGAAATAGACGAAAAAGCTAAAGAAACTAGAGATGAAGGAAAAGTGGTTAAAGTGGGGTTTCAAAAAGTGGATATAGATGGAAAGTTATAGAGATGGAACGGAGTCAAAGGGGGACTGGAAGTAATGGAAGAAATATAAAGAACTAAAACAATAAAAAAAATACGAAACAAAACCAGCAAAGAACAAAGATACGAATATGGAATACAAGAAAGGGAAAAATATGAAAGAGGGAAAGATACGGAAGGATAAGATAGCAACATGGAACGTGAAAACTTTAACCTTTGGCTCAGAAACGTGGACAACAACAGACAGACATCGTAGTAAGTTAGTCAGTACGGAAATGAGATTACTGAGAAAAATAGAAAGGAATACAAAATAAGAAACAAAGATATTAGAAAAACACTACATATACAACCTATAGATAACGTAATTAAAGAAGGACAACTAAGATGGTGGGGGTCACATACAAAGAATGGGGGAAGAAAGAACAGCAAATTTACGAGGCAAGAACAACGAAGGCGAAACACAGAGGACGACCAAGAAAAGCCTGGACTGAAGAAGTGAAAAAAGCATAAGAAAAGAGGGATACAAAATTATATAAAAAAGTTTGCTAAAAACTTGATAAACTCAGTATTTTTTGAGATATTTTAATATCTGGAAAAAATCAATTATCCAAAATATTTAGTTTACACTAGTCCTGTTTCCTGTATTTTAAAAGTTATTTAAAAAATAATTGATTCAAATCGACCTCTGCACCGTGACGTCACGTTTGCTTACTAAGCCATAAATAGCGCTAGTGTATTACTGCGATGAGATGCGAAATATCAAAGTGACAGTTGATATCTGACAATAAAATAAATAGAAATATTTATCAACCAAACAAGTTGTTGTCATATACTTCAAGCAGCATGTCGGAACTGCAATGAAAGTAGCAAGCGTGACGTCACAATGGTGGGAGTAGTATATCCCGTATTTTTTATATTTTCTTTTCTCCTTTGAAAACAAAAATTGTGCAAAATTGAAAAACTAGGGAAGATTTAAATTTAAAAATACCTTTATGTATTAAAAACTGCTTTAGACTATTTTGAATTAAAGTTAAACTTAAAAAGACTCCAAATTGATTGTGAATTGTTGAATTACAAAAAATGAAAGACACTTACTTGGGAAACTTAAAATTGGATCGCTTTTCTTAATATCAGGTTTTGGACCTTCAACACTAATAAGAGGAGTAATAATTTCTTTCTTTTGTTCCTCATAACGATTATTTAGACTTATTTTAAGTTTACGTAAAAGATCAGATGCAGTCGTATATTCACTACCCAGTCTCTGCCTTGTATATCGTTTATCGTCAGTCGTTTCATCTAAATATTTGTACACCAATATAAATCGGACAAACATTATATAGGCAGTCTCTTCATCTCCATCATTATACGATTGTAGGCCAGCTTGAAATATTTTTTCGGCAGAATTATATAACCTAGAAACATAATATCAATAAATTTGAAAATTATAACATATTTTACCTTACTTATCCGGTTTTATATTTTTTAAGGTTTTTTGGGCTAGACCATCAAGTGCCTCAACACTATTTGCAAGATGTAAGTCCTTTTTCATTTTTAAATTTCTCATAAAATGTCACATTTTACGTTAAAACTAAAATTAAGACTCATTACCAAATAATATTACGGTGTTGTTCTAAACAAGTGACTTACCACGCATATGCTACTAGATTTTCAAGTATTTATTTGATTATTTACAAAATTCGAACAACTGACAGTTGTCAACGATGTCAGCTGCATTGAGAACTTTTCGGTTAATAAAGTTAGCTGTTAAAATACATTTATAAAATGTTTACACTTAATATTTTAAATATGTAGAATATTTAGTCTGTAGCACTGTATTATTTAGTTATATAGTTTAAGTAATTATAGCAAAAACTATTGATATCGTGACACAGACATAACATGACATTTGAGTGCATTCAAACGTCGTTGACTAGTTGACAGCTTAAAATGCGGGAAAATTTAAATCAATGACACCAAATTTTAATATTAATTATTAAAAATAAATATAGAGCCCGTGCAGACAAGTGACTCGAGCAATCTTGAAGTGCTTGGAATCAGCTGATTTGTGTGCGCTTGTCACTTTAACAAGAAAAATGTCTCTTTGACAATGTTTTGACTTATTTTGATTTTGAACTGTGAAAATATTATTTTACAATTTTCTGACATTAAAACATTAAATTACAAATAATAACTTTGTAACAATTCAAAATTAAAATAAGTTAACACACTGGTTTTGTCAAAGTGACACGCGCACACAAATCACAAGCACGTCAAGGTCGCTCGAGTCACGTGTATTATTTGAAGTATTTTTTCTCTAAAATAATGCATAAAAGGATAATTGTTGCGTATTAACTATTATTGTGGTTCGGATGAAGGAGTGACGAATATTTGCTGTTTGAAAAATGTTGCTGAGACTGCTGATAGTGGAGTGAGTCAACTGAGCTCTTATTATATTTTCGGGTTTATGCTAACTCACTAAATAGGATATGCGTAATTTTTATATAGATATTAAAAGTTATAAACACGCTGGAAGATTTAATTCAAAATTAAATAAATATAGGTACTTAAATATAAATATTTTTTAAATCAAGCAGTCTAGTGAGACAACTAATTTTTAATGACGATTTGATTGATACCGATTGATAACTCAAAAACAATTTCTACTGTCTTTAAAATTTAATTGTTTGATATTTAAATAGACTACTAAATTAAATTTATTTTAAAAATTGCACAGCGCAGTCATTCATATTATATTTCTTTATGCCTGTATCGTTAACACTTATCTCAAATTGAGCAGATACAAAAAAAGTTTACTATTGAATGTATCTTTCTGAAAAAATAAAATAATTTTGCGTTATTTACGTTGTCAATAAAAAAAATATTGTCTAATGACACTCAAGTTTCATACAGTAGTGGTTAATTAACAATAACATATATCATCTTAAAAGATGACATATCTAAAGTGTCATACAAAATTTCATTCAAATCGAACAAAACGTTCTGTTATTACAAGCAAATTAAATTTTTTAAAACAACTTTGAAGCAAAATACTGGCTAAACCGTATATTTTCGGGTAATTAATTTTTTTTTTCGGGCCCAGAAATCTGTGGCTAAACAATGACCACGTATTTTTCATACACTTTGTATCATCACAACTTATTACCAATTTCTGTGTGTAATTAATTTGCTTTTTTATTCGCGAATTTCGTGAATCATGAATATATCGATAATATGAAAAATTAAAATCGTAATAATATTAATATTCTTCAATTAATTAAAATACGTATATTACTGTATTATTATATTAGTAGCAAAACATTTAAGTACTTATATACCTGAAAATAATTATGTAAAATTATTATAAAAATAATTAAAGTGCCATATTTGCTGAATTCTCTCAACACTTTTATGTGTTGTCTATGCTTTTAACCACAAGACGTAAGCTGGAACTGACAACGTCAAAATTTTGTGAATAATGGAAACCATTGTTTACATTTAAATTGTAGAACAATTGGTAATAATATATTACAATTAAAACTATTAACTTTCTTTTCAATCACAATACTCTTCAATTTTCAAAAAAAAGAGATAATTATCCGCTATATTTTATTGAGAGGTTATGTGGATGTTATTGAATATTCTGGAATTCTTTATTAAACATTAGTTTTTATCTCAATAATATACAATTTTGTGATATATTTTATTTGTTATTTTCATAAATCGAACAATATCAGTATGACACGAGTTCATACAGCTTTTAAAATATATTTCACACTGAGTATTTGTTTCGTAATGGTTTATTCGTCGAGTAAAGTTGACCAGCTACGTGCCACAGTTCTTCCGCCGTGTAGGGCCTGCAAAATTTTAATAGATTCTTTCAAAAAGGTAGTGATAGTATATTATCTAAAACATATGAATTCCTCTTCCAATATATGTAATTTTTATTTTAGGGAATGGTACAAACTGAAAAAGGAAAATTCGAAGGTGGTGATGCTGCTTGGGAAGAAGAAAAATTGGGAAGCTATGCAACTAGTGAGATACGGTTAGTGGAAATTCAAGAAAACCTTTGCAAAGACATTGAAGAAGGTCGAAATCAGTGTTTCTCTCTTGCAGAACAACATGAACATTTGCTAGAAGAATGGTGGTTCCAACACAGATCTATTGGTAAGAAAAATATATAAATGGCTTATTATTCCGTTCTAGGTGTGCCAGTCTGCTTTATTTTGCTCAATCTGGAGATTTTGATAGCTAAGTTTGTTCAAAGTCTCTATAATAAAACAAAACAAATTTTGCATTGTTATGAGGGTAACGTAAGAATTATTGAGAGAGAAAAACAGGCAGGCCGTGAAAAACAAAGTATGCGCTTTAATTTTTTAAACAATTACTTATCTTTTATTTGAAATTAAGTTGCTAAAGTAAAGTTCGTTAGAACTTAGAACCAGAAAATTTGAATAGGGTCTTCCACTCTTATTTTTGTTATTTTAAATGAAAATTTGTTTCATTTTAAAGCAATTCGTAGAATTAAAAAGGAGTGCCTACTCAATTCTCAGAATATTCAAAAGCAAAATATATGCTTACACAGAATCATCCAAATATTCAAAAACAGAATCGCGCATTGCGCGAAAGCGTATCGGCAGCTAACTTGAACCAACCACCGTAAACATAACCTAAAAAGTCCTCCTCTTGGCCACTTGGCGCTTTCTGGCGGTGCGCGATTCTGTTGTTGAATATTCGAGATATGAATGATTCTGTGCATGTATATTCTGACTTTGAATATTCGGGCGTTGAAGACTTTCCCTTAAAAGACATAATTCTTAATTAGCTGCATTTTATTTTTAATGTCTATGACGTCACTACTTATTGCTATCTTTCTTTCGCCAAACTCTGTAGTATAAGCGCTGCGAGAGAAAGATAACAATAGTGTGACGTCACAGTGACATCTACAGCTACTAGATAATACATTATCTGACTCGTCCGCCATATTGGAGCCAATTGAATGCCATATTTGTCATATTATGTTTATTTAAATAATTACAAATCAACACCAACAATTACTTATCTTTTATTTGAAATTAAGTTGCTAAAGTTAAGTTCGTTAGAACTGAGAACCGGTTTTGATATAAGAATTTTTTTTGTTTCCAGAAAAATTGAATAGGGTCTTCCACTCTTATTTTTGTTATTTTAAATGAAAGTTTGTTTCATTTTAAAGCAATTCATAGAATGGGGTATGTGACTAAATTTTGATTTTTACATATATGATACTAGACCAAAAAATAAAATACCCGTATTTTTTTTAAATTGATTAATTATTCGTAGTTTACGAGAAAATAATTATTAAAACTTTGGAGAATGGATCTGTGACGTCAGTAGGGTAGAATGATAGAAGAAGACAGGTAGATTGAGATAGATATATTGTGGTAGGCGAAAGCGACAGCAGCTGTCACTTTCGCCATTCCATAACCTATCACACACAACATATCTATCTCAGTCTAACTGTCTTCTTCTACCATTCTACCCTACTGACGTCACAGATCCCTTGTCCAAAACATTAAATTGCTAATAACAATATTATTACAAACTAATGTTTAGTTTTTATTATTATAATGAGAAGCTATAGAGGTTTGTTTTTATATATTATGACTTATATATTGAAATTCGATTATGGTCACATACCCCATTAAAAAGAGGTGCATACTCAACTCCCATAATATTCAAAAGCAGAATATGCTTACACAGAAACATTCAAATCCTGAATATTCAAAAACACTTGGCGCTTTCTGGCGGTGCGCGATTCTGTTGTTGAATTTTCGAGATATGAATGATTCTGTACATGCATATTCTGACTTTGAATATTCGGGCGTTGAAGACTTTCCCTTAAAAAGTCATAATTCTTAATCAGCTGCATTTTATTTTTAATGTCTATGACGTCACTATTTATTGCTGTCTTTCTTTCGCCAAACTCTGTAGTATAGGCTGCGAGAGAAAGACAACAATAGTGTGACGTTACAGTGACACCTACAGCTACTAGATAATACATTATCTGATGATAGGTTTATATCTAAATATCTAAATGATAGGTTTGTTCCAACGCACCACCAAACCAGTTTGCGAACTGTCGAGCACATGCGCAGTGTGTATTTAGCGTTCCATCATAAAGTTTGACTGAATCATGTACTAAGCGTCGGATGTTCCAACACAAAATTGACCGTACATCTGGTTCGTGAACGGTCTAATTAGTCAGTGAATTTTTAGTTAGTCAGGGACATGCGCATTGCCTAAAAACAAGTACTACGGATACAACTTACTATTCTGCGTTCCAACACAATGCAGTTCTGATTCAGTCCAAAACCATGAATGATTGAAGTAGGCTCCAAATTGTTAAATGAGTCAGCTGTGATTTATCTAGTTGCTATAGTAACACCGAAAACATATTTCAAATATCTCGCAAAATAATTATTAAAAAAATGTTTTTTTTTTTTTATCTTAATCTCCTTATTTATTGAGTAATACTTTAAGCATAAAGTATAAATATTATATTTTGTTATGACAGAGGATCCCATTTTGTGACATATTCAGTTTTTATAAAAAAGAAATCCTTACCTTGTTAATATGAATTTTAAAATTCTATTCTAATACATTGTTTTGTTTTAGATTTATTTACGTGGCTTTGCGTAGATACACTAAAAACATGTTGTCCTGAAAATCATTATGGAACAGACTGCTTGCCTTGTCCAGGCTATCCTGATAAAATTTGTGGCAATAATGGCAAATGTAAGGGAGCAGGTACCAGAAAAGGCAATGGACAATGTGTATGTGATACAGGTTACGAAGGAGATATGTGTACGGAATGTGCAGCAAATTATTATTCTGCATATAAAGACGATATGAAATTGTTATGTTCTAAGTGTCACAAGTCTTGTGCTGGTTCTTGTACTGGACCTGGTAATAAAGGTAAGCTGTAGATTATTGATTAGAAAAAAAAATATGTGTGCTTAAGACCAGTTGTCCGAAGTAAAAACTTAAATGGTTGACATTTGGATCGTACAGCAATGCCATCTTTCCACTGCTCTCGGAAGCTTTATACATTAAATATTTATTATTTTTTTTATAAGATGTCAAAATCCTGTGAGCATTTTAACCAAATTCTAACAAAATTTTCAAGAAATAATTTTAATCTTCTTGGGAAAATGCTGGGAAACAACTCAAATTTTATTTTAATATCTGGCCAAAAACGCCAAAACTCTAGTTTTAAAACCTGTGAAGAGGGAGCGATTTATTCCCGTTGTCATTTAAATGTCATTTTTAGACTTTCAAAAAAACAATTTAGCGATTGTAACCACGTTGTAACGCTGTTAATACAATTTTTCAAAATTATAAACAAATAAAATGTACAACAAATACAAATGTAAGTAATATTTTATTTACTGATATATACGTGTTGTTTCCCGGGCTTGTATTAATAACGTAACGTAGGCTATGAGCCAAATTAACGTAACGTCAAGTTCGGCTCTCACCGAATTTACCCGAATGCCCGTGACGCGTCACGCGATGCGTGACGTATTAACTTTGTTCACTGCCCAGGAAAAAGTGTGCAAGGTACGCCTAAAGAAATTTTCACTTAAAAAAAAAAATGTATGGTTACAGGAATACGAACATAATAAGGGAGTTTCACTATGTGAAATTTGAATGTTTTAATACTAAATACTGAAAATATATCATAGAAGTATTAAAGTAGTAAAGAAGCGGTTGTTCGCTATTTAAAATCCGGTTATTACATCAGACTTTCGACAGCGCAAAGTGACTGGATTATAGTGCGCAGTGGGACGTATTTCGTAGTGCTGAATGAACAATCAGGTATAAAACATATATTCTTCATTTTGCTATAAAATATATATGTATTTTAAATTTAATCTACTTAAATTTCACAACAGAATACTTACCGCATCATGATCTCTGGCTACAACCACACAACAAAATAATATAATAATACGATTGAAGTTATACTCGCTGCGGGGATACGCTGAATGGCTGAACGTTACAGTTTTCTTTTGTCTTTTTTTACACCATGGTGGACAATGTATATCTATCTTCGTTAAACAAAGAACAAATTTCTGGACTTACTATTTTCTTCTATCTCTTACTGTGCACTAGTAATATGGTATAAGACTATCTTTCTTATACAGCGAACGATTGTTATGTCGAAAGTCTGACGTATTTCCTCAGATATTAGCGCGATATTCAAAATTATAAAATTTTAATAATTTTTTTCAGCAATATGGAGTTCTTTATAAAAAAAATAATAATAAAAAAAAATGTATCACCCATTTTTTCATGTAGATTAATACATATTTTAAAAAAATGTGAAACTCCCCATTGTAATAATAAAAATAATATAGATTGGCAATCTTATTTTATTAGCATTTGCGAAGCACACTGAGTAGGCTATGTACTATGCTACCATCTATGATTATATTATTATTTAGCTATCGATCCCGAACACAAACGAGAGTCGATCGTCAACAATTAACTAAACACAACAATAACCTCATCTAACGCACAAAAATCACTTTTACAATTCAACTAAATAAAACAAAACCTCATCTAACGCATAAAACTCACCTCGAGTTTTCCAAGAGTGATTTTTGTGCGTTAGATGAGGTTGTGTTTGGTTGAATTGCATGAGGATCGACTGTCGTTCTTGTTCGGGATCGATACTAGTCTGACAGGCTAGATGCTACTTAGTTTGTAGCAGGGTATCGAACCCAAACCTGAACCGAACCAAAATCAGTACCAAACCGTAACATTTTAGCGAACCCAAAACCGAACCGCATATATTTTAATAGAACCCGAGTCGGAACCGAACCGGGTATTAAAATTCGGGTTCAGGGTTCAGCTCCGGTTCAGGTTCATTCGTTCATTTTGATTTCGAAACACAAGCGTAATCGTAACAGGGTTGGAAAAAATCATGATTTATTTAAAAAAATCAAAAATCAATGATTTTTTTAAAAAAATCAAATAAATAATGATTTTTTGATTTTTTTTTTATTTTTAAAGATCTAGTGGTGTTATTGTACTTTTTAAATTATTTTAAAAGCAATATAAATATTTTATTTCATAAACGAAAACGAAATCTGCAATAAACCCCAAAAGATGCATTTGAATTTTTGCATAAATTTAGTATATAACGTACGCGCGCGCGTCTTTTTAAACAATACATACCTAAATAAAATAGGTCCAAACATGTAATCAGTAATCTGTTAGAATTAGATTACAGTCCATATTTTTGTTGTTATTTATACTTTTGTAATAAATAAATTCATTTTTATTACAATTTGAATCTTTTTTTCATCTATGATAAAAATCAGTGATTTTTTTAAAAAAATCAGTTGATTTAAATCTTGATTTAAATCATGTTTTAAATCAAATGATTTAAATCAGGCCAACCCTGAATCGTAATACAGCCGATCTGTGTTGTTGCCTGTGTTGATTGTTCGTGAAATTGTATTATTAATTCCGGCTCGCATTTTAAATTATTTCTCTATAACGAGAGATAGTCAAAAAAATATTAATTCAATTTTCATTAGGTTAAACCGAAACTGCAAATTTTATTAGTGCTTTAACCTGAACCGTACACGAACCCATCTCTCAAAAAACCCCAAGCAATTAAAGAATTTAATATAACTTAATTTGAAGATTTATACAGGGTGTAAATTTTAAAACGGGTCATAGGGCTATAACATAGAAAAACAGTTTTTTAGACGCCAAAATTTTCTGTATTAATTTATTGTAAAAATAATTAGTGCATATTATAAAGAAAAAAATTACGATTTTTTTAATACCAAACATATTACATTTCTGTTTCATATCAAACCAGAAAATAAATTTATAAATTTGTACAATTAAGAAAAAATAACAATAGCCATGAAACTGACAGTAACAAAACATTGTCATCTTTTAATAATATGATAGGGGACAATTAAAGATTAAAGTTATTAATTTATGAACTAATATAAAATAACATAAAATAAAGAAAACACTGGGATATTTATTTAAGAAACAATTATATTTATTGTAATAGGTATTTACAAATTAATGATGATCTACACTTAATAAGAAATAAGTTATAAGAAACGAGAAAAACTGCAAACTACAAAGGAAAAATAATTTGTAATTTTTCTTCATGGGACAAATTATCCATGATTTCTTGTTAATAAAACGAAAATAATAATAATTTAACAAATAATGTCCAAAAAAAGTTTATCAATGACAGTCTTGTCAAAAATAGTTTTGTTTTGTTTCTGTCAGTTTCAAGGCTAATAATATTTTTTCTTAATTGTGCAAATTTTAAAATTTATTTTCTGGCTTTATATGAAACAAAAATATAATGTGTTTGATGTCAAAAAATTCGTAATTTTTTTCTTTATAATATGCCCTAATTATTTTTTCAATAAATTAATACAGAAACTTTTGGCGTCTAAAAAACTGTTTTCCTATGTTATAGCCCTATGACCCGTTTTAAAATTTACAGCCTGTATAACCTTTATAAATACACCTGCCATATTAATTTAGTTCGTACTCATACAAAACAAGCTTTTCTAACTGTTTAGGTTGTGTTGAGTGTGCACCAGGTTGGCTCATGGACCCGGATCGCGGCTGTCTAGATATAAATGAGTGCGCTTTTGAACAACCTGCATGTACAGGTTCCCAATTCTGCGTAAATACTGAAGGATCCTTCAAATGCCTCGAATGTGATAGGGCATGTGCTGGATGTTCAGGAGATGGACCCGATATGTGTAATTCCTGTGCCATAGGATATGTTCTAAAAAATAATATGTGTGTTGGTAAGTTAAGCATTCTCATAAATTTTGTAATTTTTTTGTTGGATTCTAAAATATCCATCCCCTCTTGAAATTCCATTTTTTTGTTGCAATGTCTTCTTTTAGCTAAAATATAACAAAGAAGCAAAAAATTAGGGCGCGGAAGCAGACATTTATACAATGTGTTAAAAAATCCTAACTCTGAGTAAGCTATGAATAAAAAAAACGGATGTCAGTGGGAGCAGGCGGTGGTGATATAGAGTAACTATAGCGCCACCATAAATATGAACTTTCTAGAGCTATGTAATAAAATTTGTGCACTTTAGTATTTATTTGAAATCGTCACTGAAGTGTACAAAAGTCGTGATTAAATGTTCAGAAATCGTCACTCAAGTTACAAACCAAAGTTATATTTTTTTAAATGGGATATTAAACATTTTTTAGGCTCATTCGACAGAGTATTTTTTTTTCTGAATTCAACCATATAAATATTTTATATTCTTGCATAACAAAAATATTGAGAAAAATTCATTTGAAAATTAAATAAATTTTATTTAACGACACAAAACAGTAGACCATGATCAATAACAAAACAACTTATGCTAAACTCCTATTGTTATGTCAAAATATTATTATTTATAATAAGTAATTGTGATTGAAAATTATTTGTGAAGTTAAATACAAGTTAATTGTTTTGTTATTGATCATGGCCTACTGTTTTGTTTTTGTGATATGTTAAATAAAAGTTATTTAATTTTCAAATGATTTTTTCTCAATATTTTTGTTATGTAAGCACATAAAATATTTATATGGATGAATTCAGAAAAAAAAAACTCTTTCGAATGATCCTAAAAAATGTATAATATCCCATTTAAAAAAATATAACTTTGGTTTGTAACTTGAGAACCACTGGTTTAAATTTTTTTTTCTTCAATAAGTGAATGTCCCCCTTGATTTACTGCAACTTTTATTTGAATGATTTTCTTCTATTCCTAATAATTAAGAAAATAATTAGGGTGTCCCATATCCGTGAAACACCTGTATATTATAATAATTATTGTACATATAAGATAATTTGGGTAGGTGTGCGATATATAATAGTAAATTTGTACGTAAAATGACAAAAAATATGTGCAAGAAGAACGAACTAACAATTCTGATAAAGAAGATTGAAAGAAAACATAATTTTGAGTGTTCTTTACGTTAACATCAATGTTCGGAGGTTAACAACATTGAATGTCAGACTGACAGTTACATAAACGTAACCCATAAAAATAAAATATTCCTCTCATTTCCACAAATTTTCGATTACAAATAAAATTTAATATGCAACTCGGCACTGAGGTTCCATTTTATCACTCATATGGTTTACGGCCTCGGCAACTAAATTCCATTTTAATAAAGAATTAGAAAACACTCGCCATGTTTCACAAGATTTCAGCATCTCAATCAACCTCTCTGTCATCATCAGATGCTGGCCGTGCCCAGCTAGTAACCACCGAGTTTCGCCCTTGTTGGGACTCACCAGTGTGGTGTAACTGCCATCTATCGAAGAATCGCCAAAATGCACTGACAGCTTTTGAAAAATAAAGTACAATAGCGAACTCTAGGTGAAACAATGTCTAATAAAGAATTAGAAAATACGCGCCATGCAGTTATACCACACTGATGAGCCCCAACAAGGGCGAAACGGGTTTATGGTTACTAGCTGGGCACGGCCAGCAACTGATGATGACTGACAGATGCTGAAATCTTGTGCAACATGGTGAGTGTTTTCTAATTCTTTATTAGACACTAGCTGACCCGCCCCGGCTTCGCACGGGTAAAGCTAGAATAACGATTAGCTACACGTGTACCAGTAATTTTTCACATTTACTTCGGAGACATGCGCTGCGTAGGGAGCCGGCAACCTGCCTCGCATCGTACATGTCACAGGCTCCGCCCACTGCCCTCCCGATCCACGCACCGCTAACAGCTCCCTTTTCTAAATATGTCTCGGGTACTTTTACTTATGTACAAAATCTGCTAACTGTTAAAACTTAACTATAGATACAAAGATAAAAAAAATATTGAAATCATCCCCTATTGTACCGCCTTGAGGGGTGATTTTTCAAAAATGCTAAAACACTTTATTTCTTACCAAAAGCATAAATAAGAATTTTTATATCCCTAACTTGAGAAATGATGGGTTCTCCATACAAACATCCCCTATTTCACCCCCTTCAAGTTTTATTTATCTCTATACCAAAATTCATCAAAATTGGTTCAGCGGGAGAAATGATGGGTTCTCCATACAAACTTTCATCCCCTATTTCACCTCCTTCAAGTTTTATTTTCGCGACAAAAAGTAGTCTATGTGCTTCTCCAAGATCCAATCTATCTCTATACCAAAATTCATCAAAATTGGTCCCTCGGAAGAAATGATGGGTTCTCCATACAAACTTCCATCCCCCTATTTCACCCCTTCAAGTTTTATTTTTACGACAAAAGGTAGCTTATGTCCTCCAAGGTCCAATCTATTTCTATACCAAAATTCATCAAAATTGGTCCCGCGGAAGAAATGATGGGTTCTCCATACAAACATCCCCTATTTCACCCCCTTCAATTTTTATTTTCGCGACAAAAGGTACCAAAATTCATCAAAATTGATTCAGCAGGAGAAATGATGGGTTCTCCATACAAAATTTCATCCCGTATTTCATCCCTTTCAAGTTTTATTTTCGCGACAAGAGTTGGCCTATGACCTTTTCCAAGGTCCAATCTATCTCTATACCAAAATTCATCAAAATTAGTTCAGCAAAAGAAATGATGGATTCTCCATACAAACTTTCATCCCTTATTTCACCCCTTCAAATTTTACTTTTGCGACAAAAGGTAGCCTATGTACTTCTCCAAATCCAATCTATCCCTATACCAAAATTCATCAAAATTGGTCCCACGGAAGAAATGATGGGTTCTCCATACAAACTTCCATCCCCTATGTCCTTCTCCAAGCTCCAATCTATCTCTATACCAAAATTCATCATAATTGGTTCAGCAGAAGAAATGATGGGTTCTCCATACAAACTTTCATCCCCTATTTCACCTCTTCAAGCTTTACTTTTTCGACAAAAGGTAGCCTATGTCCTTCTCCAAGAGCCAATCAACCTCCATACCAAAATTCATCAAAGTTGGTTCAGCGGTTTAGGCGTGAAAACGGAACAGACAGACAGACAGAGAGACAGTTACTTTCGCATTTATTATACTAGTATGGATGGATTGTTTCACCTAGAGGTCGCTATTGTACTTTGTTTTTTAAATTCCATATTCGTGATAAAAAGTTAAACTTCAGTACCTTGTTATATAAATAACTATAATGAAACGGTAACGTAACGCACAGAACTCAATTTGACGAAATTCGATTAAATAATAATAATAAATAATGTAAATTTGTTACCTCCGTTCGGGTGGTTATTATTTCGCGACAAAATGAATTAATTTAAGCTGTATTTGCGAAAAATGTGACCTTAATGTAAAAGTAATCTAATGCACAGAACTCAATTTGACGAAACTCGGATGGTTACATTCATTTTATAGGAATTTAATCCTACTTTTTTCAGAAAAAATGCCAAAATAAAATTCTTGAGGGGTGGGTATTCTAGACTAGTATTTTTTTAACATTGAGTTCTGAAAGATTTTGATATTTGAGGATTAAATTCTCTAGTGAATAAGCATGTCAAAAATATTTGTACCTATTTAAAATAAAAAAAAAAATATGTTATGTTAATATGTTATTTTTTATACAATAATAAGCGAACTTATTGAAATATCTGAATATTTTTAATATTATTACAGATGCATCTCAACAAAAACGGACGTCATATGTTAGCGTTACAAGATATTTAACGTACACCGGATTATGTATAGCTACTTGTATTATTCTACAACGAAATGTCGTCGTAGCTGCAATTGTTGGTTTGTCAGTGGCATTGTACATTTCAGTATCCGAATATATGCTGTCTACAAATAGTCACGCCAGTTCTCCAGACGCCATTATAGATCCAGATAGTATATTACAGTCTGTTAGTTAAAGTAAAGTAGATTGTAAATTGTAATACCAAAGTTTTCATTATACCAGGGTAAAAATAAACAGTCCTATTCAATATGTTGTTTGATGTAATTTTGTAAAAAAAAATGATTAATTTATTTCAATTTTACATGTAGCTAAGTTAAATATTACTGTTTTTTGTTGTTGTAACATTCCTGAAAACTTTTGATGTGGTATAAACTAGTCGTGTACATTTTTAAATAAATTTTTTACTTCCTAATTTTACCTTGACGGTAAATAAATAAATAAATGAAATAATTTAAAACTTGTTTTATTATTTATGAGGATGTGGTAAATAAGAATCAGCATAAAAACAGAACATTATAGTATTTTAAAAAATAAATAATACGATTTCAAGGCGATTTCTAGGTAAAAAAAAATAATTTTTAGTGAATTTGTCGTTTGAAAATTCAAACATCTTGGTGGTATATGCTACAAATATTATTAAAAAATCATCATATACGACAAATTTTTAAATATAAAGTATAAAATGATTTATATTTATCAATTTATTAAAGCATTTTGAGGTTTTAATTGTTTTTAAATTTTCTCCCGAAGTAAACATTAATTTTTTAAGTCAAAAAGCCAATAAGAATCTTCTGTACAGTCAATATCAAATACAACGAAAAATTTACTAATGTATTTCGTTTGAAGAACGTAAAATATTTCTCTAAATTTCACAAAACTTTAATATATTCTTTTAAGTGAATTATTATGTATCTTAAACTTAAAATCGTGCTTCTAAATGATTAAATTTTATTAAAACTTGTGGCGTACTTTTCTGAAGACTGTACAAACATGGCTGATTTCGAAACGTCAGACTTGTAGCATATAAAAGTTTCTAGCTTTTCTAGACCTTCAAAACTTATGTAAATAATTTTAATTTATCTTTTAAATTATTTAAAAACAGTTATATACCATATAAGCGTTTAATTTTACCTAGTTTATAATATGAAAAATATCGACAGTTCAGCGTTTTCCTGTAAGATGGCCATAGTACTATTGTTTCGGGAAAATATTAAACAAATTACAATTTGTTGCTAAATGTCATAATTTGCAGAAAAGTTAATATAAAAAAGCTGTTTGGAATTTAACGTTGTAGTGAAATATGTGAGTTGTTTTTTATTTTACGAACTTTGAAAAGGGTTGACTTGCTAGTATCAGAATAATTTATAAATTCCCAGTAATTATAAACAGATATGTTTTGGAACCAAATTTTGGGTACGTACATAACCTATTCTTTTCATAAATAAGGTGTGAAATTTTTATATTTACCATCGAATTTTGTCTCATGTATTTTATTGAGAATTTTATGCAGAATTTAAATTTTTTAATACAAATTATGTTTAACTGTGTACGAGAAATACGCAAAGCTATGAAAGTATATGAGATGTTTTTATAAATAACACAAAGTTAATTTTAATATATAGATTTATTAAAAAATATACATGGTGGTAGCGTAACAATAAAACAATTCGTTTTTATACTTAATAATGGCTTCAGCAATAAATTAAATATGTAAACTTGTAGATATTAATTAGGGTTGTGAAACAATTTTTTCGAGAAATATGTCATATATGTCTTGGACAAGTGTTGAAGATACCCTGTAGAAAATAATAGTATATTCTGTAGCGAGTTTATAATGATAGCTATACACGAACGAGCATGAAGTTTACGATACGAGCCATGCAGGGACGTAACGAGAGGTTGGCTAGGATGGGCCTGGCCCACTTATTGGCCCACCCTTTTAAAAGTCAAATGAGAGAAAACAGTTCACGCCCATTATTGGAACTGCATCTCTCATTCCAAAACAATAACGGTATTTATAGTAAAGAAACAGTAATATTATTTTACTGTACATTACAAAGCAGCAGGAACGGACGAGTTGGTATTAATAATTTTATATATGTATGCATATAGAATTATTTGAACTTGCGGATATTACTTGAAGGAAAGAATTGGGCCGTATTAGAAAATAATTGTTTGTGTTTAAAGTTTTCATTTGAATTTATTGCAATGCCTCTAATATTTGAATATTTAATCGACCTACAAATTGAAATTAGAATACATACGCATTGTAATTTGTATACTATAATTCGAATATAAAAATGTTAAATAAGCTTAATCTTACAAATTAATATCTGTTATAATACGTATATACATGCGTCACAAATTGTATGAAAAAAAGGTAAGTAGCAGTACAAAAAAAATATCCTGGCTACGTCCCTGGAGCCATGACGAGTATCGTAATTCAAGCGAGTGTATTAATAATCATTATATATGAGTTGCATACACTATTTTTTCTACGGCTATTCATAATAATTAAAACAATACACACCAATAAATTGATTATAAAATTCATCTGTATCATGATGTTAATCTGTATCGAAATGAAAATAAAATCTGTATCATAATGATAACCTGTATTGAAATGAAAATCTGTATCATAATGAGTGTCATTCAAGTACAGATGACACTACTTACTTAATAAGTATATTAAAGCATAGGGGAAACAAGTATATAAGCATAGGAGTAGAAAAATGTATTATAAGTAAATACGTTCAATATTTGTTCCAGTCAGGTTATAGTCCGCAAAACCCAAATACACATCTTTTTCTCCAAATTCTTAACAAAAATTAACATGCCAATTTTTATAAAGGTACTCAGATACATTTTAATGTGCTGATTCCAAAATTTTAAACCTCAAATCGATATCTCTTTTCGTTTTCGACATATTTAAATTTAAAACTTTACCCATTTCTTGGTAAACTTATGTAGTATTGCCCTTAGAATTGTATTGTATCTCCGCTCATTTTTGGGTTATTAATTACCAAAAAATGGGATTTTTGGGGTCCAAATTTGAACACAACTGAAAGAGATATTTATTTATGTTTTGGTTTGAATATTTAGAATTAGCGCCTTGAAATATATCTAAAAGTATAAAAAGTAGATTTTTCAAAATTTTATTCAAATGTGGGTATTTATGAGTTTTGGGGGCATCACCCAGAAATAGGTTGAGACTTGTGGGTATTAGCAATTTATGGAAAGGGGGGCTTCCACTATTACATATCCGGCCCTGGTCCCAGTGGTAACCTGGTAAATAAAAAAAAAATCCAAACGGTTAACGCGGTTAATCGTTTAATGTTTATATTATATTGTAAATTTTACTATGCATTGCACATGGTTATAATAAATATTTAAACAAAATTAGTGTTAAATCACATTGAAGTTGATAAATCTACAATTATTATTATTAAAAAACACTGAGCTGCTGCTGTTTTGTTTTCTGTGTTAATTTGTTATCTTTTGCCAAATAAAACACGTTTAATTAGGTAGCAGCGTAGCACGTTGTTACAACATGACTCAGTTGCCTGTGAAATATATATATTTGTACGGAGGAATAATAAACTGGATGTCGGTAACAAAAAATAGCGGCGAAAATTCAAGAACAGATGACCGCCGTGATGGAGTTAATAAGAAGTAATTCTAAAAGGCAAGATCAGTTAGCTGAAGAACAGAGAAAAGCAACCACAAATAATTTGGAAGAATTAAAAGCAACAAAGTAAAGCTGCGGAAAAACAAGAAAAAATATTGGAAGAAACATGTAACATATTGGAAGCGAAAATTGAAAAACAAAACAAAATGATTAACTATATTGTAAATTAGATTCAATTAATCAAAAGTTTATTGTAATTGAAGTGTAAATTGGCAGTGTAAAAGATACTATTATCACCGTAGAAAATAAATATATTAATATAGAAGAACGATAACTACAAGTAGAAGGAAAGGTTCAACAGAAGATCATTGACATTGTTAATGAAAAACTGAGTCTTTAAGAGTAGATGTTAATGGTGGATTTTCAACATCAATGCACGAAATTGATAGACACAACAGGAAAATATCAGCGAAACTCTTTCCTTATACTGGCAGGTTTTCCTGGGAAGTTTATTTTATTCAATTTGAAAGTGTCTCTGAATCTAATGGTTGGACTAATGCTCGAATGTTAACTTCAATGTTACGAGAAACTGCATCTAATGTCCTCGAGACTTGTCACAAGAAGATCGTTGTGATTATAAAAAACTAACATCAGCACTAAAATTACAGTTTGGGGATGCTCACTTAACAGTTTCTTCATGGTCAATTACACAATGGAACACAGTTACCAAAGAAGGATTTGACAACATTCGCTTACGAGGTATAAAGTTTAGCAAGAAGAGCATTTTCAAGCAGCCCAACAGATACTCAAGAATATGTGGCAGCTCGACAGTTTGTGGAGGGTATAGCTGATATGGATGTACAAAGCATTGTGCGACTGTCAAGTCCTGGAACTCTTCAGGATGCCGTAGTTAAAGCTCCTGAAATAGAAGCAACGTGCTTGTCTAGGAAGGTAAGATGGGTGGAAAGTGAAGAAGGAGCAGAAGTAATGAGCGCATAGAGCATGGTGAGCTATGTTTTCCCACTCTTGTAGCCCAGCTTCCTCTAGCTCATCTGTACAGTGTCCCACACTCTATGTTCAGTATAGGGTCTTATGGAGTACCATGTTGCCATATTTACCTGCTGTAAGTCTACAAGATAGAAAGAGCAAAATAGATGCCCAAAAAGAGATGAAATATTCTGGGTACTTCATTGAATGCGTATTTATGACTGGTGTACTTTCAGTGTATCTAAACAGGTGTGTGAAAAAAAAAAATGAATTAAATAATAAACTGGTCAATTTAATAATTAACAAAAAATATAAAATAATGAAAACACAAAATGTAAGTAGGGTTTAAAAACATAACAAGCGTAGGTAAATGAAACTAATTAACATATAAACTCTAATCAATTTAAAGTAAATAATATAAAACATTTTTGTACTAAATTGGACATTTTACAATCGCCGTCAACAATATAAATTCCCTATGTTATTCCATTCTACGAAAAGATATAAAATTAATACATATAAATAAATTACAGACGAAACTGCATAATATTGTATTATTTCATTTTATTACAAAGAACAAAATACTATTCATAGATAATTTGAAGCATTTTTGCTTTAAAATCAATATGGGACGATATATAGCTACATGAAATAATTAACACTATATTTTCTACAGATTCTACAGATCTCCTTGCCGATCAGAGTAGATAGATTTGATGACTTGAAATCCGTAATTTTTTGTGTTCCTCCTACGATACATTATCCCAATGTCATAATGATGAAGAATATTTTTTTATGTTTTATGCTATTTATGTCGAACTTTTTACTTTTATTTTCTGTTTAATTTTGTTTATTTATTTATTATTGAAATGTATTAAAAGTAAATACATTTTTAATTTCATAAAGAGGTAACATTATTAAGCATTATTTTTTTTTATATCTCCTTATTTGATAATTTACTAATATTTAGGCTTGATAGAAATACTGCATGTATTTTACATAGTTCATAAGTTTTTATTCTTTCTTTATTTGAATTTATAATATTTTAATATTCTAATCTCTAATGCATTTGATCAAGATTAGTATGCCGGGCAGTTTTAAAATATTGTATTGAATACAATAAGCCCTTGGGTAAATAAGAGACCGTCATAAAACTTAAATTGTGCAGTGTTAACTAATTTTGGTATAGCAATGAAAATTTATGAATATTTCAATATTACATTACATTGAAAAATTGGCAACATGGTACAGAAAATGTCCAGAAGAATAGCATTGGCTATCTCCGCTACACTGAAGATAGAGTGTGGGACACTGTATAGAGTGCGTGGGGCGGATACGACACCTCTTACGCTTCTTTTCAGCCATTTTCAGCATATTCCCTGCGTGCTCTATGGAATATAAGTCTGGACTTCTAGGTGGCTATACCATACGGTAATTTTCTACTGTATTTCATTATCCATCTACTCCCCGAACCCGTTGCGGTCGAACATGAGCATGGATAAAAATGAAATTGCCTCCAATTACAGACGCGAAAGAAATGATGTGGTGCTGTTTAACATCTTGTACGTATTCATTCGTTGATCTTCCACAAAGCACCACCAACTCTGTGCGTCCATTAAAACAATTAGCTCCAAAACATTACTAAATCACGAAAACAGGGCTCTCGTGGAACAATATTACATTGAACATATCGCTGTCCAGGTCTCCTCCAGGTACGATTCCTTCTGCCTGATGATTTTAAACTGACTCATGAACAAGTTTTCTTGCAAATTGTAAACGATTATTCGATGAAAGAAAAAAAAAAATATTTGAAATTTTGTTTAATTATAATTAGATATTATTTTATTAGGCAATATGTCTAATAATTTAGTATAATTTACAAATCTTAATTTAGCATTTTAACTAATCCGAAATAGATAATAAATATTTTGTAAAAAATCATTAAATTAAATATGTAAATAGTTATTTTAATTACTTATTTTATTTAATTTTACTATATTTTTGGCTTCATTATTTTTTTTCCTACAATTTTCGGGGATTTATCTAATGAACTAGGTAAATAAATAGAAAATTTAAATATATATTTAGTTAATTTCTTTATTTATGTTTAGTTCAATACTAACTGCCCAGTAAACATTTTTTGATTTCACAGACGTTTCTGGAATATAAACATTTCAAGTGTGATGTAGTCATTTTGCTCTCAAAGTCATCCTTGTACTGTTATATAGACTGTCCTATGTCCGCCTTTAGAAACATTTTAAGAAACATTTCCAAAACATTTCTAGATGTCTCTGCAACATCTCCATGAGGATAAAATAATTTCTGCTGTAATGTGTTCTTAATATGTCAAAATATGTTTACGAGATGACTATTGTATGATACATAAACTTTTACAAAATGTTGCAAACGAAGAATATGAAATATATAAGGAATGTTGTATATACATTAAAAGAACGTCATTCAGTATATTAATGTTTTATTAAACAAACTTAATACAATTCGTTTAATTCAAGATAACTTTGTAAAAAATATAATATATACAATTATTTTAAATAAATTTAAAAAATGATTTCTGTTACTTATACATCTTTTGTTTGAGCAACGGCTCTGGTATATCTGTGCGTAGCCTGCCTGAACCACGTCTTCATATACTCTTCATAATCTGATTCTTTTAATGTTGGAAAACTTTTTTTACTGTATCTGAAATCAATACGAATTTGATATAAAACAATTATATACGTACATCTACTAAGAATAATAATTATCCGTTTACCTCACTGGTATTCAGGGCCGGAGAATCCTGTGCTTTTGGTGAGCATTGTGATGTAGAGGCTTCAGTATCTTTAACAAATATATATAAAAAAAAATGAGAACTATGTTCTCGTCATCAGTAGTTAAACGTATAACACTACCCAAAGACTCAGGCTGAGGAATTCTCTGAAGATAAACTTTCCAACCATAGGCTTGAGAAAGCACTCAGGAAATATGCTCCGTATTTATGATACCACCTGGTGAAAAGTACCTGTGTGTTTTCTCAAGCCTACGGGCGAAGAGCATTTATAATTTTAGAGAATTCCTCAGTCTGAGTTGCGTAGTGTTATATGTTTAACAGTTTAACTACTGGATGATGATTTTAAGGTTAAGTGTTAAGGGGATATTTTTCTCTTTTGAATATAATATATTCATAATTTAATAACTTACCTTTAGACATACTGCTGCAATGTCTGTATAAAATGAAAGCAGTGTAGAAAATATGCACATACACGATATGTAGTATAAAGATAATATGTCGTCATTCGGAGCACGCACAACACGGGCATCATAGCAAGCGGGAATATGGCTGTGTTTGTCATCATCTGCCATACTGCGTTTGCGCAGTTGTATTTTTCACTGCGAAATAACATTGAAACGTATTTGAAATGTTTTTATGGAATATATTAGAGAAAAATTTGTAATATATACCAGAAATGTGTCCTGAGTTATATATTTTTGTGAAGTTACTAAGATGTCTCCAAAATGTTTCTAAAAACTTCATGCAGATGAAATATATGGAACATTTTGAGATGCTTCGTAAACGAAACATGTTTACTGGGTGTATTCATTTAATCTAATTTTGTATTTAATTTTACTATAATTTGTTATTACAAATTTAGAAAATTTAACTAAATCAACTAAGATAATTTAATGAAAATATGTTAGTAGATTGAAAATTACAAGATTTTTTTAGTTAATTTAACTACAATTTAGATGTTTTTTTTTTTCTGTGTAGCTACTAGCCAATCCTGTTTCCCCTAGTCTTATTCTTACAGTACAGCTAGAAATTGACACAACCCGATTTTTTTACATTTTTCTTGTAATTTGTCGTCTTCTCAGAGTTTCTAGAGATAGAAATCTGTCTTCCCGTTCTGTCGGTGATCTCGGACGACCTTTCTGTGTCTCCTAGTGTTAGACCTAGTCTTTTTAAACCTCCTTAAAGCTCGTCCTATAGTACTAAGATGAACTCCAAGGTCCCTGGTCTAAGGACGTTGACAGGAGGCTGTAGTCTCCATTTAATAGAGTTAACGCCCGAAGAACTTCAAATTCGCACAAATGTCGAAATCTATTAATTTTTCCAACTCCATTTAATGTTAATTTGCAGAAAAATACAGAAACATTAAATCAAATTTAAATTAAAAATACTTTCTAACTTTTCTGTTTTTTCCTTGTCAAGACAGGAAACAGTAAAATACATACCCGTATAAATAAAAATTGATTCTTAATTATTATTTTTTTCATATGTCTAGAATAGGGCAGCCATAATTGTCGGACTACCGAAAAAAAAAACTTTTATCAGTAATCATACCTTTATTATAAAAAAAATACACATTCTTTTAAAAAATTAAGAAAAAAAAAATTGTGGATGCATCTGTACCCAATCTAAAATAATATAATATAAATTATTGGGCGATTCAATTTAATAAAACCAAATAGAACCTAAAACAAATGTCCTACAAGTGTCTCCTATTTATCGCATGTGTTTTTATTATAATATCAAATATTCGGCTTTTGACGTTTTTCAATCAAAGCCTAGACATCTACTAAAATGTATGACTCAAAATAATATTCCTGTCTGTTAACACTTTTCAAATTTTATGATATTGTAATTTGTGTATTTTATTGTTTCTCCTGCCCTCTTATTGGGATTAATCCTGTTGGGCAGTTTGTACTAAATAAATAAATATATATATATTTATTTATTTATTTATAATATATATATATATATATATATATATATATATATATATATATATATATATATATATATAAATAGGGTGGGCATCCACTTTCGAATGTCGGTGTTGTCAATGTGCTGCTTGCGCGTATCAATATTAGATATTATGTATGTACAATATTATCGGAAAATAATTTTTTAATATGCGTAAATTTTAAATCGACCGGGACAAATGATTCTTGGACCGGGACACCGAGACATAGACCTCAAAACCGGGACGTATGGCAACCCTAGTCTAGAACTCTACATTTTCAAATCCATGCTAAGAAAATTTCATATATCATTCTGTTTCAAAATAAATCGCGAAAATAGAAGCGGTGCAATAATTTTGTTCAGGAGTTTATATTATGTACTGTTTTACACACTTATTTATGTAACATTCAGTAGTGAATGATTCAAGTATTAAATGTTGAAATAGATTTTTGTGAAAAGTTTATGGATTTAACCGGGACTTGAACCCAGGACCTTACTATGTCTAGTATGGTGCTCTAACATCTGAGCTACGAAATCCCCCAAAATCAGTACATCTTTCACATTTTCGTATGTCTTTTAATTTAATGCTAAACTTATACAGGGTGATTCATCGGTCTGTTCTTTTTTAATAACTCGATTATTTTGAATATTATGGAAAAAAATTCAAAGGAAGTTTATATTAAATTAAAATGTACATAAATCTGCAGTATAGGTTTTTCTATAGTGTTCCATTTTTACGCAATAGTATGTAACTTTATATTTCCAAAAAGAACATCCTATATATTTATTTAAATTTGAAAAGTACATGAAATTTATTATCCAATGTTATAAAAACAATCAAATGTTATATCATTAAAAAATACAATGGTGAATGATTTAAATATTATATTTTTATAAAGTACTGATGGGTTTGCATTTCATTATTTTTACGTTAAATTTTTCAAATTTAAAGAAAATTGATTAATTAAATATTTCATCTATTTCAATCCGATATTTCATTATTACCCCTGTTATTTAATATTATCATTTATTAGAATAAGTCTAATTCAAAAAATAGTATTAGTATTGCATTGCAAAGCCTTTTATACTATTGGATAGTAAATTTCATGTACTTTTCAAATTTGAATAAATATAATAAGTGTTCCATTTGAAAATACAGGATGTTATGTAAGTAAGCGTACAACGTTTAACCGATGGTAGAACTAACCCCATAGATATTAAATCTGGCAATAATTTCTATTTTACATGCTTTCTATAAGAACGAGGCACTTAAAACTGACAAATTACGTCATGGTTCAAATTTTTTTTTGAAAAATAAAAATCAATGTGTTCTTTGAAAAAAAATGTTGATTATTAAAACGTGTAACGTTTTTTGCATTGACGTACAATTTATATTCGGTTTATTGCATATTAAAATTGATCTTATATCTTATATGTCACTTTTGGCGATCAACAATTTTTCCAGAGAATACATTGATTTTTACGCTTTTACAAAATTTTGAACCATGACCTAACTGGTCAGTTTTAAGGACATCCAATTCTTATAGAAAGCATGTAAAACAAAAATTATTCCCAAATTTACTATCTATGGAGTTGGTTCTACTATCGGTTAAGAAGTTGTGTTGTACGCTTACTTACATAACACCCGGTATAACTATAATTATTATAAACTGTTTTTATTCAGTTATTATTGTAATATTCAGAACCATGAACGATTCAATTATTTATATAGGTAGGTCCTGGGTTCAAATTCGGGTGAAGTCCATGAATTTTGTGCAAAATTCTTTTTTCCAATATATTATAAACGTACACATATATTTATAAATAATTGAGGAGCTAACTCCATTATTTTGAATTTGAAATAAAAAAAAAACTTTTTATAGCTTCGTTAACTATTGAAGATTTCTGTAACTTATTTAACTCAGGATGTTATTGGACCTATTTGTTTATATGATTTATTTCCGCCATTATAAATAAATCGTTTGCAATAAGAATTCCAAGTTTATCGTAGCCTGAAAATTTTGTTAAAACATTTATATCGACCGGTTCAAATACTACTAAATTTTACGAAGATCTGGAAGTTCTTTTTGATTTTGTAATCTGGTTTTAAGACAGTTTTTGGAATTTTCTGTCAGTTAGGACCAAATTTCCATAGATTTGAGCTATTTAATAATTTTGGTGACAAAGGATCATGTTTAAAGATTGGATGTTATGATGAGATGGTAAGTAATAGGAAACTAATCATTGATGAGCAATTACAAATTAATTAATAATTTTGGCAGGACGTTTTCGTAGAAACGCTCAAACCTCGGCTCACACTTTACTTTTGTGAGAAACAGTTGGTATTCCCAAACTGGTTGGCATCCTTGAAAGTAGATGTCGCTTTATGGAACTCATATTTACAATATTTGGACTATGGTTGTTATTGTCAAATGCTCGTCTTTTGTATAAATAGATAAAAATGACAAAATGACGAAACAAAAGCTAGCTCCCTTTATCAAATTGCGAAAATAGGAAAGCCATAAAGAAGGATTTGAATTGGTGAATGATTAACATGTTCTTGTTCAGTTTCCAGTCCTATAATATGTTGTGACCGGCCTTTATTAATCCCTTTATTTTTTTATTTTTTGTAAATATAATGTAAGTACTACGAGTATATCTAATTATGTTTCAAATAAGTATGCGAATCTGGAACTCGGGTTCGCTCTCGACCAACGCCAAAATTATTTCGAATTTTAAATGGCACAAAAGTGACCCTTGTAATTTACTCTCCACGCCAGTAATGAGTGTCCATGAGGTGATTCCAGGGCTGCGTTCCAAAACCTTATTCTAGAGTACGAAATTACTCAAAGTTGTTCCAAAACTAATAACTTTACTCCCAGAGTTTACGCTAACCTGTTCCAAAACAGGAGTTTACTCCAAAGTGATAATCGATTTCGACTTATGAATGACCATCATCAGATCACAGCTTCAAATAGTTCAGAGAATGTCGTAATTAAATACTGATACATTATTCTAATGATAAGCAGGTGGTTATTTTGTTCTGCAAAAGCATATACCTATTAACTAATATATTGCTAATGCTCGTATCTTTCCCATAAGAGTAGCTGAAGGAAACACTGTGAAATGGAAATATCATTTCTGCATAAGTCTATCTCTCACAAACACCCAACCGGCAATTATGCGCATGCTCGGAAATCTTGACTACTATTGGCCAACGCTGACAGCGTCGCTGGATGGGCTGCGTTCCAAAATCCTACTCTTATGCCCAGTTTCACTATCAAATAAATCTTCGAATAGCTTATTCGTCGAATAAGTGAAAAATATCGCACCAAAATATGACAGCTAGAATAGATACTGTCATTTGCATTATGTTTTCGATGCGATATTTTTCTCGTATTCAATGAATAAGCTATTCGAAGATTTATTTGATGTTGGTGAAACCGGGCATTAGAGTATATGAAATTATTCAAAGTCGTTTCAAAACTAATAACCTTACTCACAGAGTTTACTCAACCTGTTCCAAAACAGCCAGAGTTTACTCCAAAGTGATGTGCTACTTACTCTACTAACGAGGAGGGTATAGAAATTACTCCACAATATTTTTAAACGTAGATGCTCGCGATTCTCAACATATGAAAGTAATTTGCCTTCTTGAGGAAGAAAACGTGCTTTGGTTGAAAATAAACATAAGTTGGCGTGTATTACGAGCATACTTTTATAATAAAAGCTCTTTTATGGAGCGTACTTTCACATTATATTGAGGAGAGTGCTCCATAAAAGCGCTTTTATTACGGGCTTGACATTAATGTTGTAATTATAAGTAGTTTTGTTAGTTTTATAAAATTATTTTTAATTTAGTTTCAATTTTTTACTTCAACAAAACTCATTCGTTCCAAAACACTACACATCATACTCTACGCCACAACTCGGTATTCTTGGTTTTGGAACGCTGCCTCGGTCATGCAGCGAGCACATGGTTTGACCACTTGACTTTGACGTTTGATTTCATTTCTGTTTGTAGTTGCACTTCGAAAACATTTGCTTTGTGTTTCATGCAGTAATTTATTATCACCTAAATAAATTAATCCTGACCAGATTGTATTCCTATTATTTTTACAGTACAACAAAGTAAATTATTTAATTCCAATTTAGCAATATGTCAATGTTTTTTATTATTACTAATATTTATATTCACCAATTTACATACAAAATAAATAGTAGGTACATTGTTTAATTTCTCAAATTTAAATTTAAAATTTCTCGCGCTAGTCGTTAATAAACAGAATTCCAGCAGAACTCTGTGATTCGCAAAAAGTGATCATGATTTCCTCGTTAGCCAATAGTAGTCAAGGTTTCCAAGCATGCGCATAATTCGCGGTTGGGTGTTTGTGCGAGATAGACTTATGCAGAAATGATATTTCCATTTCACAGTGTTTCCTTCAAGAAAAGCAAAGGATCCGCAATATATTAGTTAATAGGTATATGTGCAAAAGAGATGGATGGATATGTACTGCGAAGTTAAATATGGTTGGATGGAATTGTTGAATATAGGAGGCGCCCGTATAACATCCGATCCAGATTAGGGTATCCGTGGCCGATCCGGATTACAAAGTAATGACCTAAAATTTACTGATTTGAGTAAAGCTTTTGAAATGAAAAAGTTCATTTCCAATTAGTAATGGACTACTACTCTAGTTTAAATCTTATTTGTCAGGCAGAGTGCATTATGTTGAATACAATAAATGCAAATCAAAGGAATTTATTCCTTCTTCTGGTGTGCCTCAAAGTTCATTATTGGGACCACTGTTCTTTATTCTTTTTATAAATGATTTGCGTGTATATATCATTTATACCAAATGTCTTTTACATGCTAACCACCTCAAAATATATAAAGAAAAAAAATGATTGATTGTATTCTTATACAAAAAGATATATGCTATTAGCAACTAGTGTAAGGATAATAGTTTAGATTTAATGATAAAAATTGCAAATTTTAATTTTTCACACAAAAAGAATGTTTTGAATTAAAATTATAACATAAATATCAATAAATTGAAACGTGTAGATGAATTCAAACATTTTGGTTTGTTATTTCAAAATAATTTTAAATCTAAATATCACTGTAAATAGATTATTTACAAAAACTTGGGTTTCATACAAAGAAATGCCAATAATTTAATGGTTGACACACTTGTAGTTTTATATAATTCGTTGTCGTTGGTTAAGTCACCATTAGAGGTGGATGGATAATTTAGTATCCTACGACCCAAATTATGGAAAAACACATTGAAAGAGTTCAAATGAGATTTTTGAGATAATTATTTTATATACAATTCAATGTTGGACCAAGAATGATCTCATATATAGACCAGGTAAATACATAATACATTTGAAATTCGAAGCCTGAAACAAAAGCGTAGATTGATCATTTTCACGTTTATATGGAACATAATTCACTCTATTATTGACCAACTTGTCCTTTTTATGCACCATCGTATTAAGACCTAAAAAAAATATTTCATGTCGTTCATAACACTTGCTAGCCATTAAACAATACATTTCATACCGGGTTCGATCCCGACCGACACCAAATATTTCGAATTTTAATGGCATAAAAGTGACCCCTGTGGTGCACTCTCCACGCCAGCAATGAGTGCCCGTGAGGTGACGCCTGGTAAACGCCCGCACCGTAAAAATATGTCATCATCATTACCGAAATCTGCATATAACGCAGATTGGCACACTCAGAAATGGGTAATATGCCGTGATGATATATTTATTTATTTTATTTATTTCATCGGTGAATGAAATATGTTCTAGCATAAGAAACTTATTGGATGTGTTTTGTTTCAGTAAAAACTGTATTCGTGTTCTTCTTTGATATGTTTTTAATTGAAACTATTAATTAATTTTTCAACATGTGTGTATTGTATTTTATGTGAATTTGCATTATTGAATTAGAAACAGTAAATATATGATAGGGAATTTTTCTGTATATTTGCAGTATAAATAATAATAATAATAATAATAATAATAATAATATTATTATTATTATTATTATTATTGTTATTATTTTTATTATTATTATTTTTTTTTAAGAGCGTGTTCAACTACTCCGGTTATTACGCATTATTATTATTATTATTATTATTATTATTATTATTATTATTATATGTAATATAAAATTTACATTTTTTCCGGTTTACAAGGATATCCGGATTTGTGGAGGTTCGGATTAGCGGAGCTTTACTATACTGTATTATATTTATTGAACAGTTATAACAATGTTCTACCTACAACATCTAGATTGATACTTATCATATTATTCAACAAAATTGTTGATTGGTTAATATTTTTAATGATGAATCGATATTCTAATTTTATGGCCGGATTCATTATCAAAAGCGGATCTTCGTACCTTTACTATTTTCTTCTGGTAGGAACATATTGAAGATGCCATCCACAATTGTAGATATTAAGTTCAGTTTTAATTATGATTATCGCTCGAAAGCCTATTAATTATATGGCTTTCTGAGCAACAATCAAAACCACTACAAGAACTTTCAAGTCTTCTTATAAATGTGAAAATCTGAAAAAGAATAAGTATAAATGTGAATAATGAATACAATACATATATCATTGACGTAAAATCAAAACCTTGCATCTATTATACAATAGGTCTTTAGGAAACACAAAAAACATCTTTAATTCAGAAATACAGTGATCAAAAATAAGTGATTCAGTTGGGAATATAAAAAATACTTGAAATTGGTAAGATGATACATAAATTTATTTCCTGTTTTTGAAAGTATTGACAGTGACATTTGAAAATTTAAATTTCGATATATTTACAATTTTTATTAAAATGGTTGTTATTTCCCTTACCCACTTACTTACTTTTATTTCTTATATTACCCAAAGAGCAATAATCTAAATTATTTCAATCACTCAAAATCCTATTAGCTGTCAGGCTCCTGATCTGACATAACCTATTTGTATTGTCAAAATGACATGTCAAATAGCATTCACGCCTTCACCTGGTGTTGTGCAAACTGTGGAATAAAAAGATGCCAAGAATTGTATTGTATTGCTATCTGCATCATTTCTTTTTGATCACTCTGTATTAGTTTGTAATATATGCCCTTTTGCTCTTTAATACTTTATAAAATGATAACAAACTAAACTAATGATGAAGGGTATACTTAATTCAAAGGTTTTCCATTCGATAAAGAAATGTCAAAAATAGAGATACGAGGTTTTAAGTTTACAACGACGATATTTATTTTACAATGAAATAAACTATTATCTCATATGAAAAATACATGCAAACGCTGTTGAAAGTTGAGCTTTGGTATGAATTTGCATAAGGCAGGTACATGCATATTTAATAATGGAAGCACAGGAATAGATCGGGCGTTGAGTGAGGTGAGGTGTATCTGATGTCAGCGTCAGCACCAGGTCACGTCAGAGTAGCTGATTGGGGGATGGCGCGGACAGTAGAAGTGCTAATTCCGGCACCAGCAATACGATTCGCCCGTTTCGTTAAATATGCAACGAGCATTGGCTGACATGCAGACTTGGCGAACAGTGTCACCGGCTACATCCACCTGTTTAAAAATATATTATCCATAATGGCAATGCCAATCACTACGTTTAACAGGTGCATGGATTTATAATGGATACATGATTTGTGCATTTACCTGTCTGCCGTCTGCGGCACTCGCTGACGGATTTCGATCGCGCTCGAATTTATTATTGCACTTCGTTTCCACCATTCTTCTATTTTTATGCACATTATTATTCTCTCTCTGTGACTGTTCTAGCGACCCAGGTTCGAACTTTGACATTTATTATTTTGCGGGTGACCCGCCATTACCTCCAATGTGATTTTAGCTAAAGTTAACGGGAAACTTTTAAATTACAATTTAAAATTTCACACAGAATCCAAATCTATAAATAACTCATTTTCGCTAAAAAGGGAAGATAGGCAGTAATGGTAATACAGGAAAATTTAAATTACAATGTACAGTATACCCATTTTATCTGTTCCCGCCTGAAATTTTAGGAATATTCAAAACAGGATACATTTTATAATGCACTTGGTAAATATTTATACTTTAAATCGAATAATCACAGTAGGAATAAGGGCAAAACAAAATTATAAAAACCAAGTCACTTATGAAATGTAACATGGGTTGCCTATGCATGAATTTTCGCTAAACGTGACTTTCACGGTTTTGGTGACCTGAGTTCCAACTTAGAGATCCCGTAGGAACCCTCTATGACAGGGATTTTTAACCAAGGGGTCACAAAAAGATTATAGACCTTCTTTTTTAGATTAATCTCAATAATAATGGCCCGTATTACGCGCTTTTATGGAGCCCGTTTTCGCATTATATTCTTATGAGTCCATAAAAGCGCTGTCATTATAAAAGTGCGCTCTTTATACGGGCCATTATCTTTTTACAAACTGATTGACTGACTATGTTGAAATAAATGAAGCATTCATCCAAAAACCTCTTTGTATAGAAAAATTTTTTAATTGCTTCCAAAAACTGAATCAGAAAATATTTTAGGATGTTTGGAGGATGTACCGAAATCTGTGAATAAAAGCAGTTTGGCACACCCAGAAACTGACAAAGCTAGGATGATGTATTTATTTATGTATAATATAGTCTGTCTCAACTTATAGTGAATGGGGTCCTCCACTCTTAGTTTTCTATTATTTTAAATGAAAATTTATTTAATTTTGAAGCAATTCCTAGTATTAAAAAGTCTTAATTGTTTTTAGTTTAATTGCATTTGATTTTTAGTGTCAGTATGAGGTCACGGCGACACCTATTGCTATCTTTTCCTCGCACCAGACTCTATTGTAGGCTGCGAGAGGAAGATAGCAATAATGTGACGTCACAGTGACAATTAACCTCATGAAATATTTAGTTCACTCATTTTTATCAAATATTACGAAAAACCAGCGTGATTATTGAACAACTAACTTCTACTAATTTTAAGTAATACCAACCCCTACTGAAGTAGCATAGATTTATACCTACTTTCTGAGCGAGCCCTTACTTACAAGGGTTTTTACTGAACATGTGAAAAATCATGAAATATTTTTGGCATAACTTCGGCGAACATGAAGAGAATTGATAACTGACACCAAGCGCCATGACATCTAGCGGCATAATTTGTAACTGTTTGGTTTAGTACTCTGGCTGATTTGACATTAGAACTGTAGTAAAAATGAATGTAAATAAAGGTAAAAGCAAACTTATTATTTATTGTACGGCTGTACTTCATGAAGAGGACTATCTGCTTTCACAGTTATCCTAACTTTGGTGACAATATTGTAGTATCACTAGTAAAATTATCACAAAATTTAACCTTGACGGGCGCAGAACGGGTTTGTATTTCGAATTAGAATATCAATAAAATATGTAAAATAAAGTTTTTAATGTGGATGGTTAAAAAATATACGTAGACACATATCTAATAATGTTCACTTTGTTAACGTACCTTCTATAAAACATCTTGAGGTCGGATTTGCATGTAGAAATCTAAACTAGGCAGTAGTTATCCTCATTTTCTCTTAAATATAATGCTTTATTTTTTTGTCAGTGCTGAATTTATTAAAATATCTTCTACAAAAGATTAACCTGTTTTTTTTTTGTATAATAATTTTACGCAAATGTGTTATATTTGCAAAATTTCACAACATGCATGCAGAAGTAATACCATTGACAGTTAAGAGCACTAAATCAAATGCACGTGTATTTGGCGACGGTGCTGCCATCAACGGTCGTGTCAGTTGTTAATAGGTAAATCACAGCTGACTCGTATGCCATTTTGGAGCCAACTTCAATCATTCAATACTTATCAGTGTTACAGTATATTATTAATACAAGGCCGGGAAGCATCACAATATCTGTCAAAAATAAATTTTAGTTCCAAACTTGCCGTTTTAGATTGACTTATTCCTGCTATCACTGCTGTTATCGATATCTGTGTACAAAGTAGATTAGCGCACCCAGCAATAGGTAATATGTCGTGATATATTTATATATAAGTAACTAAAATATTACTTACATTTGTATTTGTTGTAGATTTTATTGGTTTATAATTTTGAAAAACCATTTTAATAGAGTTACAACGTGGTTACAACCGCTACACTGATTTTTTGAGTCTAAACATGACATTTAAAAGACAACGGGAATAAATCGCGCCCTCATCACTGATTTTAAAACTACAGTTTTTGGGCTTTTTGCCCAGATTTTAAAATAAAATTTGAGATGTTTCCCAGCCTTGTCCCAAGAAAATTAAAGTTCTTCCTTGAAAATTTTGTTTAAATTTGGTTGGAATGCACGCAGGATTTTGACATCTTATAAAAAAAATATGAATGTAAGTCCGACACACTTAAACATTTAAGTTTATAAAGCTTCCGGGAGCAGTCAAAAGATGGCATTGCTGTGCGATCCAAATGTCAACCGTTTAAGTTAAGAAGTTTTCACTCCGGACGTGCGGTCTTAAAAGCACACTTTTTTATCTTAATCGTTATTTATTGAGTAATACGTTAAGTATAAAGTGTACTTATTAATAATAGCAGGAGTCTATAGTTAAACAACGTTGTTAGGACCTCTGGTATGGTCGACATGTTGAGTAATCTTGGCTACTCTGTTTAAATTTTATTATATTAGTTTATCCAATATTAAATTTGGTCAATAAATAAATACAAATTTAAAGTTAAATTTTACTAAAATAATAATTGATGGTAATCCGATCTTGACGGTATAGGTAAGACAATCTTTCGTTAAGATGGAGTTTACTTCTTTACTTTAACAAATTATTAGTGAAGTTAAGTCAATCTTTAGGTTGAGACAAAATTAAAATAAGTAATTATTAATCATACTGGCCCGTACTACGAACAGACTATTATAATAATAACGCTTTTATAAAGCATGCTTTTACGTTATGTTGTTATAAGGGTAAACGTCACTTTTAACAAAAGGGCTGTATAAAAGTGGGTTCATAATTTGGGCCACTGTCTCTTTTGCTTAGTATATTTGTTGTTTGATACAATAACGCTGTAATGGAATGGTTTGGAACCCTTTATAAGTTCTAGGCCTAATAATCTGCTCCATAAAATGCAAGTAACCTTGTGGCAAGCAATTAATAATAAATAAAAATATATACCTAATAATGAATAAATGCAAACCCAATATTTTGAAGCATAGCAAATTAACAAAACTAATAGAAGAGAAATAAAATTCAATTAGTTTTAAGTATGAAGTATATTTAATCGAAAACAAATGCAAAGAAGGAAAAGAAAAATAGTATTACAAATTTTGAGACATGTTATACGGAGAATAAAGATAGTCCATCAGTAACAAAAGAAGTAAAAGTTTATAAATAACGAAAATGAAAACTGAATTCAGTCGAAATATGGTGTTAAAAGAGACTATTTTAAAAATGTGCAGAGAAAATTATTGTAGTGTTGAAAACACTTACGATAGTCACTACCTTAGAGAACATCCGCCTACTACGCAGTTTTCGGTTTCACTGACTTGCTCCCGAAATTATTTAGCCTGTCAGACCAAACCGGTCGATTCAAACCGACGGGGTTGGTCTGTTAGTTTTGTAATATTTTAACAAATTATTCAATATTTTTTTGAAAATTTTTAAAAATCACACTAACTATTATAGTTTTCAAAATATATACAGGCTGTTCAGTAAGTATTCTGCCATACGTTACCACTTAATAAAGACAGTTGTAATGTATCGTAATCTGCAATAATTTCTTTTCTAATGTGCTTGTTGCAATGGGGTCCTCCACCATAACTAAAAATAGTAAAATGTACACTTTATACTAAAAGTACTACTCAATAAATAACGATTAAAGACAAAAACAAGCATTTTTTAAATAAATACTTTGCGAGATATTTGAATTTGTTTTCAGTGCCACAGTGACTTATTGCTATCTTTCTCGCGCAGCCTACTATAGAAACTAGTACGAGAAAGACAGCATTGGTTTCGCTAAAAAATAAATGCAGTTAAACTAAAAACAATTATGACTTTTCAATACTACGAATTACTTTCAAATTAAACAAACTTTCATTTAAAATAATAAAAAAATAAGAGTGGAGCACCCCATTGTAAAAGCACTTTAAAGTGGACCAATGACAATTATTTATTTGAATAAATAATTATTTAAAAATCACAGTAGTTTGAAAACAGCAACACTTGTCAATTTTAAAGGTTTAAAGTCAGAGGCAGAACATGGATAAAACACTTTTTATTCATGCAGTGGCGGCTTAAAGCGTGAGCCACTAGGCACTGGCTTATTGGGGCACCCAAAAATCTAAAAACTAAAGATATAAAATATATTATAAATAAACAAAAAATCAGTGTGTGGAATATGTACCTGTACGAGTATTATTAAATTTTGGAACCCTTTAAAGTTAGTCTTGTTTTATTTTGTCATCCGCACCACTCTAACATGTTTAAAGATAGAATAACGCGGTTTAAAAATTTGTATTCGGCGTGAAATTTTTTTCGTATCATATGTATTACACGATTTTTGCGGATGAGCGTTTCCCGAGTAACTAACAACTTAAACTCAGATGAAATTATTTAATAATAGTATCTGTGAATCGACCATTTTTCTTTTTTTTTTTTAGCAAACACTTCCACAAGTATTATCGCAATATTGATTATTTTTAATCATGTCAAAATTTTGAATGAAAACATGGAAAATGAGCCGATTTGCAGATGTTTAAAATATTAGAAGACTTTCACGTGAGTTAAAGTTGTTAGTATCTCACAAATCGCCCATCTGTAAAAATCGTGTAATAAACATATATACGATGTGCCGAATTTAAATTTTTAAAACGCATTATTCTATCTTTAAACATATCAGAGTGATGGATGAAAAAATCCAATTTTTTTGTAGGAAATACATAATACGTCGACAAAAGTAACTTTAAAATCTTCGATATATTACTTAATTCGATACCACGACGAATGCAAACTGCTATAAGTATTAAAAATATGAATTAAGTAATATTGCAATTTTTTATGAATTTTAAATTTCTTTAAAAAATTTGAATTTTGGTTAATTATTTTTAACGTAACTCTTTGATAGTTCATCTTAGGTAAAAAATGCAATAATCCTTTTTTGTATAAAAATTAGCGAGTTTCAGCTTTTGTTTGAAACTACAATTTTTATTCTCATAAGAAGTTATTTCAAACAAAAATAGCATTTTGTTAAAGGAACAGTAAGATTATTTTACTATACAGGGCAGCCTTCATTTCAACAGAGCGGAGCAAACAATAGCCCGTTGACATGCGATGTTATAATGCAAGCAGTGAGCGATTTGCCGTTTCGTCATAATTACGATATTTATAGTTTTATTGTTATACCCGACAGAATCAATTTTTCTGACTATATCTTTACATTAATCCTTATGTAATGAGTAATATTCGACTGAATTTTAGGTAACAACATAAATCATATGTCCCATTTATAACTCGGTGTACTTTACTTACGATTTGAACATACATTGGAGTCAGTAGGGTTGCCAGAAATCAAAATATCGAAAATAGAAGAAATAACTTGAAAATATAGAAGTTTCAAAGAATATGTAGTTATTTAAAATTCATATATATCATTTATTACTATTATCACATTAGGTATAATTACTAATGTATTAAAAATAAACACATATTAAATATATTCAGATAAAGAAAATGAAAAGGACTAAAATAATAACGATTGAACATTATTATAAATCCAACTCAACCTTCTCCATAACAAGCATAGTGTTGTCGCTTGGTCAAAAATCAAAATGTTATAATAGTATTATTATTATTATTATCATTATTCTGAAACGCCGAAATATATAAGATTTTGCTTCCATATTTTAGGGACATAGAAGATAGAAGATTTTCGTTGAATATAGAAGACTTTTATTAAATATATAAGGTCTAGCAATCCTACGAGTCAGTATATTGACACTTATTCTTTATTACATATCGCATTTATACATATACCGGGTGCCTACTTTTCTCTCGAACATAGGAAATTCTGTGTTAAAATTTTGATTTCGCAATATGTCTTTACCTATTAACTTTAGAACAAAAATATAATGAAGAAAAATGTTCAGAATGAAAAAGTGCATTGATTAACAAGTTTGTAGTTCAATTGCTTTCATGAATGAGTTAGAAGCAAAAGAAAATACAAGATTTAAGGCAATTATCAGAGTGCTATGAAAAAAAAATACAATAATTTATGTTTCTTGTTTCTGACATATCTGACAAATTTAACATTTCTTTTTATTTTATTATTATTAGAATAATAGCAAGACTTATAGAAGAAAAACATAATAATCACGAATTCTAATAAGAATAAAATAAAAAGAAATGTCAAATCTGTCAGTTATGCCAGAAACAAGAAACATAAATTATTGTTTTTTTTTTCATGGCACTCTGATAATTGCCTTAAATCGTGTATTCTCTTTTGCTTCTAACTCATACATAAGAAACAATAGAACAACAAACTTGTACTCAATCGATACAATTTTTCATTCTGAAGATTTTTGTTTATTACACTTTTGTTCTCCAATTAATAGCTAAAGAGATATCGCCAAATTAAAATTTTAACATTGAATTTCCTACGTTCGGAAAAAAATAAACACCCAGTATATAATGTAATCTCGAATGTAATATTGTATGGTATTTTACGAATGTTACCAAAACTATATGTTCTTCGTCACTTCTTGTTCATCTATTTTACGACACCTTAACACAAATAATTTCTTTGGTATATTAATAAATATAATAATTGATACTATACACAATAATGGAAAATATGTTGACTAGTTTAACTATTATTAACTAAATAAAATAAATGTAGCTAAACTTTGCACTATTCGAACTTTTTTTTAAAAAATTATGTATGGTACATTTTCTCTGAATGTATTTGTTTGTTTTGCATTTCTTCACATTCTATATTATTCTATCAACGTATTTAAAGGGATTGATGTCAAATTTCTGAGCAATTCAAAGCAAAATATAATATAACATTATTTTCTTGGTAAAATTTTCTTACAATAATTCTGGTGGTATGTCTTATTACTAATAATTGTTAACTGATGTACCTACTGGACACACTGTATATAATTTAAAAAATATATAAGCAACAGGAATGTTAGTAGAACTTATTTCTGCCTAAATTATTTTTTCAGAAATAAGAAATTATCTATCAAGGTGGTTTTTTGTTATTTTACATTTATAATTAATTTGGAACATATATTTAAACAATTTAAAAATATTTCGTATAAAAGTATTTATACAAGAGTACAAGAGTCAAGAAATGTTAACAATTAAGTACTCGAAAGTCATACAGCATTTATTCTTACAAGACGGACGTTTCGGTATATACATTTTTTTATTTCGGTGTTCCTATGAGTGTGTAAAAGCACTATTAACACGTTGTTGAGAAGATCTATAAGTGCACTATTTGATACAGTGAATTAACGTATAGAATCAGACAAAATACAGAGATTGTCAAAATATGAAATGTCAATAATTGTTAGCGGGAAGCGATACCAATATAACTGACAAAAAAAAACAATCATATCTTTGACAAGTCGCATTTTTAAAAAATTTCATTGTAAAATAAAAATAGAAAAAGTAGTATAAAACATGTTTCATAAGTGTCCTTTTTAAAACTAGCCTCGCGGCTCGTTTTCCAAACTTGTAGGTACTCGTACGATAACAGATTGCCTTATGATACTTGTTTTTTAATGTACTATTATAGATTTATACCTTCATCAGCGTCTACAAGCAATCAATAATAAATTAATACATAAAACATTAACATGAGCATTATCCCACTTATAAAAAGATCTTCCAGATTCATAAACATAAATTCACGCAACTACATTCGTTTAAACAGTCAGTTTTACATTCTTACTTTGTACAAAAACACATAATATGTTTCAACAACTGAATAAATGGGAAAATAGTCGAAGAATAGGAACACACATTCATAATTTGTTAATTCGGTATCATTATCATTGAAATTAGAATTAAATTCTCTAACGAATATATAATTTAAAACAGATGCCCCTAATACGAGCACACTCGTCATACCTACGAATATAATATAAACCGTGCTCCATAAAAGTGATTTTATTATAAAAGTGCGCTTGTAATACGGTCTTATATGTTTCCATTTTAAAATAAAAAAGTTAGATCCTTTATTTTGAGAACCACTGGTCGAAATATAATTTATTTGTTAATATGTAAAACTTGTAAAACAGAATTTTTTTGCGTCTCGTAGCTTAGTTCTCGAAATAGCAATGGCGGCCCATTTAAAATGAACACCCGGTATATTACCAGAGGTCATCTCTTGGACCCTCCAAACTGTATTGGAGAGGGATACATATAATTTGACAGATACGTTTCTGAGAGGTAAAATACAATTGCTAACATTACAACTAAAGAAAAAACCCCTTAACCTTAACAATAAATTTAAAAACTAAATACGTATTTCGAGAACTAAGTTCTCATCATCAGTAGAAACTACAAAGTAAAAACAGAGAAGTTAAGATTACTCAGCATGTAAACCATACCAGAGGTCAAAACAGTAATATTAACTTCTCTGTTTTTACTTTGTAGTTTCTACTGATGATGAGAACTTAGTTCTCGAAATACGTATTTAGTTTTTAAATTTATTGTTAAGGTTAAGGGGTTTTTTCTTTAGTTATAACTTTACCTTAAGACTCCATTTTAGTTTTATAATGCTAACATTACCTATAAAGAAGTAACTTTTATAAAATTTTAAACTCAATTTGCTCGGTTAGGAAACGTGCAAAATAAAATATGGTTACTGAATTAGATGCAGAATTTAATTCTCTAACATTTATTTAAAGTATTATTATCTAAAATTAATAGGCCACTTTTGCGCAAGGAAAAATTGTTTTCCCCATGTTAAAAGCCTATGGCCCGCTTTTTGTGTTACATCCGGTATATACTAACGTACGTTAGTATAGTATATTAATGAAATGTCAATTTTCTATAATGATAAGTGGTCGTTTATATAAATAAACGTATATTTAACTTCTTCTCAGTTACTTATATTATATGGCACATGATCATAATTGTAAAGTGCAGTGGTGCATATAGCCTAGCGTAAACAATCTATAACAATTGTACGGAGTGCATTTGTGCAATTATTTGAGTGGAGTACCTTTGATGACGTACCTAGTCGACTGATCATTTCTGGAGCTCGGAGTAAACTGGCCAAATGTAAATATCTGTTCAGTGAACGAGCTTTGCAGCTTTGGTTGTTGAGCGTTGAGCCGACGCAACAACGGTCAAACTCCAGGGCCAATCGGTGATCTCGTCAACATGACACGTCCACCCATTTCAGTAGAAACGCCCCTTATTCGCTATAAAATGGACGGTGGCGTCAGTCTGACTTAATAAATGCATTATTATTTCATTTAAACAACACACTATTCCACTTTATTGAACAGTTGCATAATTTATAACACTGCCATATTCTAGATTTTATATATTTTATATCTATCAATATAAAGTATGTATTTCAAAATACATATTTTATTTCAAATATGCATTTTTACGTACCTACCTATACGTATTTATAGAATGATCAATAAACAAATAATATATCATGGCATATTACCCATTGCTAAGTATACCTATCTGCCAGCGAAAATAAATTATTACAACATTACAAGATTTGTAATTTAAAAGTTTCTTACGAGTACTAGCAATATCTACTGTCTTCCATTTTCAGCGAAAATCAGTTATTATTATTTAAAATTGTAATGTGAGGTGGTTCTATCATGACAAAAGTTTTGCTAAGTAAAAGAATTAAAAGGATATTTTAAATTTTTATTAGTTTAGGATTATTAAGATAACTAAATTGTTGTTGTACCTAAATATCATATAAAAATAAAATAAAAAAAAACATTAAAGTACCTATTCAAGAAAAATATATAACTGTTTCACTTTTAATAAACGCGAAAATCCATTGAAAATCACATATTTTCCAATTTTTGATGAGAATTACTATAAAAGTAGCTGGTAACTGGACGTTTTTTTTACACTAAACTGTCATTTGAACTGTCGTTAGTTAGTTTTTTGTACAAATTTGTAGTTTATTATATGAGTTACTACGAAAAAACCTTCCTTTTGAGACGCACTATTCCTGTATTGCCAATGTATTTTCGCTCTATTTTGGTTTGAAATATCTCAGCTCACGGATGGTAAATCTTTTTAAAAATTTGCATACATGTGTAAAAACTCATGAAAAATAACATACTTAAATTTCATTAATAACTGTCGTAAATGCTTCCATGATACCAACCTATAAGTCTCCCGTAAACTAGCTAAAATCACGTAAGTAGAAGCAGTATTGCTATTACCAGGCCACCCGCGATTTTATTGCAAGATTACAGCAGTATTTTTAATGGAAGAACAACCTATGTCAACAATTCGTAATTTTGGCTATATAGGAGTGATATAAAATCAACAATTAACTTTCAATATTTATTATTCCGAGAGTTGAGAGTATCTTTTGTGAAACTTGACATTTTGTACCAATAATGTTGCTTGCAAATGTCACTAATTTTGTTATTTAAAATGTCTGTAACACTAAAGCCCTTTAAGATTTTACTGACAATGGCACACATGTTTAGTCATTACCAAAATTCGCGAACAAAAGCAGATTGGCACACCCAAAAATGAGTAACAAGCCGAGATTAAATTTATATAAATATAAACAGTTATGAAATTGGAACATATATTTACAGGGTGTTTGCTTTAAAACAAACAGTGCTTTTTTGGGTGAACTAATGATTTTAGAGAAAAATGTTATAGGTACCTACAAAAAATTATCAAGAATATGGGACTAATTTGTTAGTAATTAAAAAAGAGACCAGTGGTTCCCATACAGTAGAACATTTTTTTTAAATGCTAGTCTGTTAGAGATTTTTTTTCTGATTTCAACGATACAAATGTTGTAAAGGGTTATATAACATTTATTTAGACAAAAATGGTAGTAAAAATTAGAAATATTGTTATAATGTTCACGAAGGCTATGCAATAATCAAATACAAACTACAAACAGTCGTTTTAAGTTTTATTTGTTGTTTATTTCATAGCCTACTTCAATATTGTAACATTATTTTTAATTTTTAATACCATATGTTTCTCGAAATAATTGTTATACAAACCTATACAATATTTATATCGTTGAAATCAGAACAAAAATTCTCTAACTATTAATAAATTAGGTAGGTATATGCTACCATTTTAAAAAAAAATATAAATTTATTGAGAACCACTGTTTGAATTTTTGCACATTCTTGATCATTTTTTGTATTTAATATTTTCTCTAAAGTCACTAGATCGCCCAAAAAGTACTGGTTAAGTCACACGACATATTTGGAAATGCGAGTCCGTTTTGCAACAGGGCTTTTCTCTTAGCTGCTGGTTAATGGAAGGCCATTACGAAAAAATGATTTTGTCAGTATTCATCATTTTCCAACCAAATTATTTATTTTATTAAAGTTTTCGAATTTTTAAATTAATAGCTACATTTACAGATTAAAAATTAGATTCTTACATTTGTCCTTTGTATGTACAGAAAAGCCAGAAGTATATGGCGTTACTGGTTACCTACTTTCTTTTTCCGGAACGCTATTCCGGAGCGTTTCAACCTAGTTCCGCCGCCATACTCAAAATTTTATAATAAAAAAGAGGCATTATCGAACTACAAAATATTGTAAACCAAATCTTCAAAATGATTTCGCAGTTTTACTTTTATTCATAATATATTTAATATTAATTGGAGCATTTAAATTTAAAAACGTATGAAAATATTAATAAAAGTTATTGTTCCTTTAAATTTGTTAAATAATTTTACAAAATAAAACAGGCTATTTGATTCGTTAAAAAATTTAAATGCTTACTAATACCAAAAAATAATAAATTAAAAAATCATACCTAGTAGAGACATAATCCAGGTCCACTCTGAAAGCACTTTGTAAGTCACTTATAAGAAACACTATTATAATTCTGATTAAGAATATGCAACAAAAATGATAACATTAGAATGTCTGTTCTGTTATCCTTGGTCGCTTGCAAGCATCTGACGCTTAGTGAGTACTAGACGCTAGCAAAAGGTACATTGTCCGCGGAGAGCAGATGCTGTACCCGTGCCCCTTTTTAAAGGGGTTCTGTGTCGATTCATTGTTGATTTATAAAAAAAGTGATTCTGTTCTCCAGTTTTACCCCTCACAGTACATAGGGTTATGTTATACGCATGGTATGCTCACGTTATGCGTTATGGAACAGTCGTATCCGACGCGACGACTATATGTATATCTGCACAAATTTCGACTTATTTTAGAAGTTACCCCTTTAAGTTGTTTTGGATTTTTTGAATGGATATACATTTTGAACAGTATTAATTGAGGAGGTTTTAACAAAAACAACATTAGTCCATTTTTTTTTTTATTTGAGTAATCAAAGAAACAACTTTCCCAGATTCGCGACCAGACACTCAGGCACGCAGCCATGAGACCCGGGTTTGATCCCGACCGACACCAAAGAAAATATTTCTAATTTTAAATGGCACAAAACTACCCCTGTGGTGCGCTCTCCACGCTAGAAATGAGTGCCCGCGAGGTGACGCCTGGTAAACACCCGCATGGTACGAATATGTCATCAACATTACCGAAATCTGTCACAAAGCAGATTGGTAGGTACACCCAGCAATGAGTAATATGTCGTGATGATATACAGTAAAATCCGGTTATAATGAACCCACTAGTAATGAACTTTTGTTTATAATGTACTGTATTTCAAGTAACGAATTTTTTTTCGATATATGTAATGTATATTTTTATTGTTTATAGTGAACCCGCTTATAATGAACTTTCACACAAAGTGAACTAAATATTATTTAAAATGAGACGCAATTTTTCTTTTATAATGAACTTTTTGGGGATTCCCCGATTTATGATCTATATATTTCCCCACCAACTTACTTTATTTACACGGATTGCTTCATATTAATCATATTATACAAAAAATACAAAGTGGTGTTAAACAACGCGATATTTGCAAGGAAATGAATTTAATAAAATCTACTGTATCTATGATATGGAAAAAAAGAGAAGCTATTTTATCTTTGTATGGTCAGGGAAATTTTTAATATTTATGTTCCTTCTGTCAATGAAATGGTACAAAAAATGACATTCGCAACGTCTTATGCCCAGTTGCACCACCAACACATAAACTTTAAGGTTGGTTTAATTCAGTTAGTCAATTCAATTTTACACTGTTATTATGCAATAGAAATAAACATCAATTTATTTGGTCAACTGAATAAAGGTAAGTTTAAATTTTAAGTGTTGGTGGTGCAACTGGGCATTAGTCACCTACTTCCAGAGCATATGTGGAATAGCTTTTGCAACCTCGAACGCTATATAAGTGATATTCACTTTTCTAGTAAACATGTGCAGACAAACATTACCGATTTTGTCAAGTAAACTTGTGTTCGGTGTGATGTCTTGATTTAATTACATACATGTGTAATTTTTTTATACAGAACTTTTTATTATGTATTTTTACTTTATTCACAAAATACATTTTATGTTTTTTCTAACTGAAATTAAAGAAATGCAGTTTTTATTTTACCTATTATAGTGAACTTCGGATATAATGAACCATTCTTGTTGCATTTTTTTAGTACATTATAACCGGACACTACTGTATTTTATTTTTAAAGAAACAACTTTCTCTCTTCCTTACTTTCATAGATTTCTGTAACTTATTTTAAATCAGGATAATGTTTAAATAAAAGAAAATTATTTGCTGGATGTTAAGAAATAGGAAAATATACACTACACTGATGAGTATTTGCATAATAATTAGACATTTTTATGGAACGTTTTTGCAGAAAGGCTTAAACTAAGAATGTAATAATTTGTGATTAAGATGCTTTTTGCGAGAAACTGTTTTACCAAACTGTTTAGCGTCCTTGAAAGTAAGTACATGTACCTATTAGGAATGACGATGGGTAGCCGGGTACTCGGAACCTACCCGATAATAATGTACCCGGGTATAAAATTTCTTACCCGATTACTCGAAATATACCCGCTGCTCGTTAACTACCCAATACCCTTTAATTACCCGAGCAGTTTTCAGCTGCCGGAAAGATTGTATCTAAAAGAAGAGCTTTTTATTATCATATCATAGGTAATTAGCATAATTTATGTTAAGTTTTTTATAGAGATACAGTATATTATTTATTTGTATTACTTTTTATTTAATAAATATATGTAAACAATAATTATGAATTTAATTAAAAATTAAACTGCTAATATAAGGTTAACTGGTAATTAACAAATTAACGAAATATGTACTTAAAGGATAACGGGTAATTAAAGGGTATCGAGTAATTAAAGGGTAAAGGGTACTATCCGGGTAGTTGTTTTGGGTACTCGGGTACCAAAATTATCGGAAATCGTCATTCCTAGTACCTATATATCATGTACCTCATATTTACAATATTTGTACTATGGTTGTTCTTGCCAAGAGTTCCTAAATTAAACAACAACTTCTATTTATGTTTAATAACCAAATAAAAAACTATTATATTATCATGGGATTACGGCTTATTTTATTATCCATTTCTGGGTGTTGTGTGCCGACCTGCTTCAATAGGGGTAACGCTGGAATTTTTGAAAATAAGTCACATGGTTCATATTTTTTAAAATGTTCAAAGTAGTTACTGTTACTTTCAATAGACAGAGAAAGATAGAACATCCCGATACAAACAAACCCCCTCCCGATATCTTTGTCTTTGTACTGCGAATGGCTGATGACAGCTTTGTTTGTATTATTATTATTATTATTATTATTATTATTATATTTATTCTTGCCTAACCGGCTTAGAATCTACATATTATATATATACATATATTACAATAAATTGTGGTACTACATCATAAATTAACCCCCCGTTTCTCGATGACTTCCTTCATCCAATCTTGCCCCGACCCTATATCGTCTAACAGAACCGTTTCTTTTCTTCTTTCTCTCGTAACTTCCCTGCACGAAATCCTTAAATGCCTGATAGTTTTCTCTCCCGCATAGTCTGCAACTCCTCTCATCACTTGTTAGCCAGTATTTATTGTTCCTCTCTTCATTACCACATCTGAACCTGGCAATCATCTTGATGTTTTTCTTTTCATCCAATAAATACCTTGGTATTGACGTCGTTTGTATTAATTTATATCTCTTATGTCTGGTGTAGTTCCTAATGTGTATGATTTCTCCATTTATGCGTAGCCTCTCTATTTGTACTGTGGAATATCAATTTCTTTCGTAATAGGCTTTTCTTGCTTGTCCCCATTTTGTTAGCTTGTTCTTTTTCTCTCCTTGTCTTATTACCCGCCAGCATTCTTGCAGAATTGAGTTTTGATTGCTTCTTACTCTTTCCTCATATTTTACTGCTCTCTTTCCTGTTTCTATTCTAATTTTTAATGCTTTCATCTCTTCCATTACTATATATTATGGTGTGCTTCTATCCAGATCCAAAATTCATTTTATGTTGTTTGTTTGTCGTAAACTAGCAATCATTATTGCTAAGCTGTGCCACTAGCTGCGCTGTGTGCAAATTGCACTTATGTAAGTGTCCATAATAATACATTTCACCATTCTTTTCTTTCCGTCCACTTCTTAAAAGTTCCCAACTGAATGCTTTCAAAATAATCATGAATTATACTATTGCATCATCGATGTCTTTAGACGAAAACCTTTTACCCCGTCTAAAAAATTGCCAAAAGTCGGTCATTGCCAAATTGGGGTTTTATATATTATTTTTCGCAAAAATAATAAAGAAAATGATTTCTGGTTAATTCCACATTTTCATTCACAACGATAAATAAAATATTAATGTTTTCCCCAAAATCTTCAAAAATTTTGAAATTCCAATTTTTATATACTTTTATACATCTCAATGCGCTGATTCCATATTTCGAAAGAGTAGAGCGATATCTCTTTTCTTTTTTGAGATATTCACGTTCATGTATCACATATATTGGATTATCCGGGGTCCGAGTTCCCCCAGATACCGGGTAAGGTGTCAGGATTCGGATATCGGATACCGGATTTTGGCGGTCCAAATTTTGGTTTTCCCGATTCAGGTTATGTGAATATCGTTTTTGACCGCCTGAATTTCTAAAATTCGATTATACGGAATCCGGTTGTGCGGATTTTTTGGATACCGGTTCAATATTCGCAAACAGGATTTTTAGAATTCCGGATAGATTGAAACCCGGATATCCGGATAGAAAAAAAATCGGATGTTAACAGCCCTATTTGTGAGTCTCGGCAATTTATTTTATGGAATGTGGGCCTCTACTACCAACTATTCTTATAAGATTATTCTTGTTGTGATACTGTCTTATAACTTATAGCCCGTTGCCGTTACGTGCTTATAGTAAGCGACGTCAACTGAACGGTACAGATAGTGAGATATATCATTAGCATTTAATAAGTAATATTATTTATTAAATGTCATTAGTTTAAAAATCTGTAAATATAAGCAGAATGACACATTCAGTAATGGGTAATAAGCCTTGATTTCTGTAGTTATAAGGCAAAAGCAGATATGTTACTTTTTCATATATTTCAGAAGAAAAAAAAATTAAGTTTGTCGGGTATGAAAAATCAGATTCTGAGCTTTATTGAAAGTTATTAATTTTTAAAATAATCGATTTTTAGTACCATTTCCTCATCTCTATAACTACGTCACCCATTTACCTACTCTATTCCAAATTCTCACTACTTTTAAGCTATCAACTATCGGCTTTTTGAAATACACAATCCATTTTCAAGTATATAAATGTAGATAATAACAAAATAACGGAAGTAAAACAAATAACACTTGAATGAATTTACGATGGCACGCTAAATAATTTATAAATTAACGTTTACACATAGAAACTGATACAACAAAAAAAAAAAATATGTGCAAATTAATGCAGACAATAACTGCAATCTGTCAAAACTGTGTTATACTCGTAGTAGCAACTACGTACATAACCACGTAACCACGTAAATATGCGCTAATGATAAATTTAGGCTCATCGTGTTAAAGCGTAATAAATGATCATTCAAACAGTATGAGTTTTATTTAAATCTGAGGTCTAGTTTAAAAAAAAAAAATTAAATTCAAAATTGCGATGTGGCCGATTTCTATGCTAACAGAAAAAGATTTTAAATATTCGTGGTTCTTCTTTGTTTAAAGTTCCTTCATTTAAGAAAAATAAATTCCAATGTTCATTTTCCTATATAGACCCTACCCCGCCAGTCTGTAACAACTTAACTTACTGTCAAGCAGAAATTAAAGTTTTCAAATTGTATTTAAGTAATCAGATTATTACAATGTTATTAGTTACTACTTCTTCATACTGTATTTATACTATAAATATTATTATCATGTATGTTTTTTTTTTGTAAATTGAGTTAGGTTTTAGCAGAACATCGCCCTTAATGGTGTATTTTTTTTATGACATTTATAAAGAAATTATTATTATTATATACGTAGTTTATTTATTTATTATTTTATTAATTTGCTTATTATTCACGCATATTTCCAATCATTGACCACAAAATCATCTCTATATCTACGCTACAGAATATTTAAATGATTAAAACTACGAGTTTCATAAAAAAAAAAAATAGTAGAGGACCCTATTGATTTACTCATTTATTTAGGGTCTTGTGAGCAAATGTTTTAACAGCCCTTTTTTCAGAGAGTGGTTAAAATTACTCAACCGTCAGTACGTAAAACCATCCCAGAAGTTAACAACCTGTGGCATGGTTAACATTTCTTTTTACCCTTTTAAAACAATTTCGCATAAAATTTATTACTTACGATGAGAATATTATTCTCGAAATACGTTGTTAGTTTCACCCCCTTGAAATTACAATTTTTTTGTTGCAATGTCTTCTTTTAGTCAAAATTAGTGCGCGAAAGCAAGTAGGTATATATGTATATTTGCAAAAATAAAGTCAGATTTTACCCATTCTAAAGACTGTACTTGTGAAAATTATAACTTCTTCGCCTGCAAAGTTTCAAAAAATACTTTAGTGTAATGGTAACCAACATGGGCGAAGTTAGGTCATCATAGTTGGGGGGGCTAAAGCCCCGGCACGTATATTAGAGGGGGGGGGGGGGGTCAGATAAAAAGGCGCCGCAGGCGAAATTTTTTTTTCATTCAAGGTCAAATGCCTTATAATTTAATTTAATTAAATAAGTTACATTTTTTCAAGGGATGTGAAGCTGAATGTTTTTCCTCTTTCATGTACAAAAATAAATTGCCAGATTACACAACATTATAGAAAAGAGTATATTTAACGGATTGTTAACTTACCTCGATAGACTGCCTAAACACAACACAATATGGCGCGGCTATTACACAGACTTGCCGGTTCACGCAGTTGTCACTACCAGCCATCAAATATTAACTGTGTAAATTATATTATTTAATATCAGAATTATTTATTTCAAAGTCTATTATAATAAAGGTGTGAGTAAGGTCCAATAAAAACAAATCAAGAATTTATTAATAATAAAAACAATAACTATAAAAGGTATTGATACAAAATTAGTGTAGCAACAGTTTTCTATTCCCTGTTTTAATAAACTCTTCCAGAACATCGTCTAGAACTAGGGATTTTGTAATGTCATTTTCAATACGGGAAAGGGCTAAAGTACTGAATCGGTCTTGACCCACGGTCGACCTTAGCAAATTTTTAATCCTCCTCATTGTCGAAAAGGACCTTTCACATGATGCAGGTGAAATTGGCAACGTTAAAGCAATTTGCATATATCTATATGTATTTGGAAAGGTGTATTTTCTGACAACAGATGTAATGTCAGATATGCTTATATCTTTGCCCAGTTTTCCAACACAATTCTTTATTACGGTCATTTCAGCCTTTAAAACCTCTTTGTCTATGGAAAAAGTGTCTTTGTCGAAAAAATATGTTTTTCACTTTATGTTCTGAAATATGTGTGTGATAATGATCTAATATTTTTGGGGGGGCTAATTCAGCATTTGGGGGGGCTTAGCCCCCCCAAGCCCCCCCCTAACTTCGCCCATGGTAACCAAACGCACAGAACTCAGTTTGACAAAATTTGGGTATATAATGTAATGTAAATAGATATGTTATCTCTGTTCAGGTAGTTGCAAGCATTTCGTGACAAAATGGTTATTAATTTTTATCTCTCGCTAAGAGAGATGTTGGATTAATGCTAAAAATTGCATATCCAGATTTTGATGAATAAGCACGTTTTAAGGTCACTAGAACCTGATTTTAACATTTTTACAATGTGTGTGTGTGTGTGTGTGTGTGTGTGTGTGTGTGTGTGTGTGTGTGTGGATTTTGGAGGGACGGTTTGTCAAATTCTATAAAACTAAAGACCAATTTAACTACGTATTCCTTCTGATATTATTCGGAAATCTGAAAAGGTTTTGGTAAGAATTGGATAACCGGAAGAACCTAGTAGTTTCTTAAAAAAATCTTCTAAATATTATTTTTTGGAAATTTATGTTATCACAAATATTACAGTATATAATATTCTCTATCCGATATATTGAACATTTTTATTATATCTTCTATAGATTTAGAGATAAAGAATTATAAATATTTAAAATAATCTATTGTAATGAATCTCACAGCCCAAATAACTCCATGGAACCAGTTGAAAAATTAAAATGTTTGTAACTGACAGAAGAATGTCCGTGTCAAAAATCCAGGTACATTATTGAAGGCTTTTTTAGGGAAATACATTTAATATTTATTTTTCTTATTAATTAAGTACTTAAAATTACAGATACATATATTACATATACGCATCAGAAATACCGCCAATCTCGTCATTGTCAATGAATTTGAAGAACGGAAATATGCATTTTGACCATCCCTGAATCCATTTTGACTAATTTCGTCGTGACGTCTACGTACGTATGTACGTATCTCGCATAACTGAAAAACGGCAAGCCGTAGAAAGTTGAAATTTTGTATTTAGAACTGTTATAATATCTAGTTGTGCACTACCCTTTTTGGTCATTACATAACTTCCGGAAGTGGTACTTTACTTAAAGCCTATAATAGATTTTAATGAAAAACTATATTAAAATATAATCCCAAACTTTTCAAATTTGGTATATAAGACTTTTATATCAATGGGAATAACATAATAGATTTTGGTTAAAATGGTCTAACCGAAAGTGGTACTTTACTTGAAGCCTATAATAGATTTTAATGAAAAACTATATTAAAATATAATCCAAAACTTTTCAAATTTAGTATATAAGACTTTTATATCAATGGGAATAACATAAGAGATTTTGGTTAAAATGGTCTAACCGGAAGTGATACTTTACTTGAAGTGGTTATCAGTTTTTCTTAAAAAAAAGGTGTTATTTTGATTTTAGAAATAAATGCTTCAAATAAAAGTTTTAGAGAATTGAATTCTGGGTCTAACACAAAAAGTTATTAAATTAGCTCTTTGTATAAGCGAGATATGTAAATATAAAAATTATGTACTTTTTGGTTTTTGTAATTAAGTTTGCTATATGGATTAAGACAAAAAATAAAAAAAGACTTTAATAATACATATTGTAATTATTAACAAAATATGTATAGTTTAACAGGCGTACAAGGAAGTCATGTGGTGTCCACATCGGATTTTTAATTTTATTATCAACAATAGTTATAATATGAAATAATATCGGAATAAGAATAATTTTATTAGAATATTTGAGTTTTACTGAAATAAGTTTAAAATGATTAGAAAATTGTATGAAGTTTATCGATAGTTTTGCTTGTATGATTTGAAAGTAGGACAAAGAAGGAAAGGACAAACGGATGGGAAGAGTAGTGCGATTGCGATAGGGATAGTAAGCAGTAAGGGGTGAGTTGAACTCGCATTTCACGTAGCGGCAGCATAGCATAGGGTCCGTTACAGATTGCATTATGTTACCCCATTGAAAAAACATCCCCAATGTCCCATTCGATTCGGGTCTTTTAATACTGAGCTTAAAACAAGTCAGCGTTGTCGCTCACCGCGAGTGCAGCGACAATGCGTCGTCGTGTTTCGAGTTACCGTACCCGTACGGTGTTCCTGTTCGGGTTTACCATCATCAGCGTGACCAGGTGTGCGTCCTATTGCTCCTGTGTCAGCCGTTGCTGTTGCTACTCAACTTTGCACTCTTCTCATCATCTCACAGCAGCTGGTTACATTCTTCTCTGACATTTTTCTTACTTTCGCTTATTCTTCAATCTTAGAAATACGTGTAAGGTCACCAGACGACAATGCCGGGTTATATACATTGTTGTATTGTTGCTTTTTGAGACAATGAGGTCATGCAAAAAAAAATAATTGTACCTTTTTTCTGTTTAAATCGAAAAAGGATAGTCTAATTCATCGATCAGTATGATTAAATTATTTTTTATTTATATTTTTTGTTGTATAAAATCGTTTTAAAGTATGGTATTTTTAAAAAGTTGCAAAAACCAGCCATGTTGTGTCGTCACAACGTTACGAACGAAGTTCAGACTCATTTCAAACAGACATTTTATATGGACACATAATTTCTAAAAGAAAAATATATATAAACTATAAATTGAGGATTACATATCTAAATATGCTATATTATATTAATATAATATCGTTCTATTTATTTTTATAAATATAATTTTCATTTGGCGTGAAATTATCTACGTTACATCAGATGTTTCTTTCACTTTTGAATCTTTGAATTAGACGGTAGGAGGTTATAAACGCATATGAGACATTGAATATATTCCAGAATATTATTTTATTCTTTATTTTGGCACGAAACAACGTTCCATCGACATGTTTACTTTCATAAATTTTAGGTTATCTTTAAATGTCACTTTGACGTTTAAGACAATGTGAAAATCAAAATGGCCGTGCTTCTCACTCTGTGACGTCAATGGACAAGGGACGAAGCGGGGATCTTCAGCCGCATTTTAAAGAATGTCATTTTCAATTACAATTTTTTCATGATTAAAGATCGATTTCAGGAAAAATAAAAAATACGGGTATATTATTTTTCATTACTCTATCGATTAAAGTTATAAAAAAAAAGTCGTGCATGACCTCATTGATCAGAGATAAACCGTGTTTTACATTTTTTGCGAAGATTTAGTTCCTAAATTAAAACTAGATTTTTTATTACACTAGATCCGCTACTATATTTTATTTAAGTTTCATACTATACAGGTTGTTGTGCCACTAGAAATTTCCGGCAAGGATTTTTTTATTCCCTGGGAAAATTCCTTCAATCACGATTTGCGGGAAAATGTTTTGACGTTTTCCCTTAATTATTTTTGGATTTTTTTAAAGAAATTTTTGACCTTGATGCCCTACTCTGTGAACAATCATTGTGGTGCTTCGCAGTATATATTTAAAATTCCTTGGGAAATTTTCAAATATCTTTCCGGAAGTTTTTCTTTATCATTCAATTTCGGGAATTGACCCATCACTAGGTGTTGGGGATTGCTTTGACCAAAATGTAAGGACAGCAAATGAAAATTGCTGTTAAAAAGTCCTGATCCATTTTTCCCTGTGGTTTCTGTTTGAAAATACATACCGGGTGTAACACAAAAAGCGAGCCATAGGCGTTTAACATGGGAAAACAGTTTTTCTTTGCCCAAAAGTGGCCATTTAAAATTTTATAAAAAAATGTAATGACTTGTTAGAAACGTATCTGTCAAATTGTTTTTAACTGTTGGAATCATTATTATTGAAAAAGTAGAACTATTCATTCGCAGAAAGGAACAAATTATTAAAAAGTATCAGTTTTACGCAAATAATATTTTAAGGTAAAATGTCAATACATTTGTTTATGATTTTGATTCAATACCACGGCTAATACTATAAAAAAGTAACTTATATAAAATTTTAAATTCAATTTGTTCTGTCACGGAACGTGCAAAACTACGGAAGCGTAGAAGGACCATACGCAAAAATTTTGAAAACTTGAAATTTCACCTTTTAAACTTGAAATTTCACCTTTTAAACTTAAAATTTTACCTTTTTAAAACTTGAAATTTCACATTTTATACTTGAAATTTCAACTTTTAAACTTAAAATTTCAGCTTTTTAAAACTAGAAATTTCACCTTTTAAACTTGAAATTTCACCTTCCTTATTATAAAAATACAAACTGCAACGTAACACGTAACCTAACTGGTAGCGCCTCAGCGACAACAAGCGATAGCGATTTAGCTAGTGACCAAGTGAAGTGTGAGATGCATGATGTATACAACTTAGGTTTCGACACAACGCGCGAAAAGTTGAAATCAAGTTTAAAAGTGGAACTTTCGCAGATTTTAAAAAGTTGAAATTTCAAGTTTAAAAGTTGAAATTTCAAGTTTAAAAGTTGAAATTTCAAGTTTAAAAGGTGTAATTTCAAGTTTTAGAAAGGTGAATTTTCAAGTTTAAAAGGTGAAATTTCAAGTTTTAAATTTATTTGCGTATCTGCCCTTCTATGCTTCCGTACAAAAAAAAAAAATGATTACTGAATTTAATTCTAAACATTTATTTGAAGCATTATTGTCCAAAATTAAAAGGGCACTTTTACGCAAGGAAAAACTGTGTTCCCATTATAAACGCTTATGGCCCGCTTTTCGTGTTATACCCGATACGCGAGTTACGCTAGAATTATTGAGAATAAGACATACTTATGGTTCGTAATTTTTTAGAATTTTATTTTAAAAATGTTCAAGGAAAGTAATTTTGTTCGACAATAATACACTTCATCATTCTTTTCTTGTTGTTTTCAAAATGAATTGCATCAATTTTTCGTCAGACGAAAACCTTGTTTGCTATATCAATTTGGATGAAAACTAGTATGTTTTTTTGCTAAAAGAATTATAAAAACTATTTTCGAATGTATAATAAAAAAAAGTGTAATACCTATAAGTTTAATGCCGAGAGTACATTTTTGTGAACTTTGTCATACTGCTCTATTAACAATTGTATTGGTAACTCAAAATTTTATTGACATGACTACATTGATTATATATATATAGCAATATTTTTTTTTTTGTTTTATGATGTAACATTGACTTATTGGATGCAGATTCCTGTAGGTTCTTGTATAGTTACACTTTGGTTGTTCTTGTTTATAAAATATAGTGTATTTAACACACGATCAATCCCAATTTGGTCAAAATTTAAAAATGGTTTTCTCTGTATTGTCAGATATTTGACAGATTCCGTCAAGCCGCAGATGGCAGCATGGCGCAATGAAATGCCACCAGTGACATCTAGTGAAAATGAAATAATATTTATTTTACAGTTTCCATTTTTCTGAATATTTGCTCTGGTTTTTTTTTTTATTATGATACAATTTTTTACTTTGAGCACTAGTGAAATGCATTAATTTACTATTTTTTTCGTAGGAGAATATTTTTAAAATTCTCTCTAAATTTTCATATACAGACAAGTACTTATTATTGCACAAGTACAATCACTGATATATTAATATAATAATTTTTGTTGAGTGGTTTGGTGAGAATTAAATATGTCTAATTTCAATGGTTTTTATTTTTTTGTTAAATGGATGTGGACAATCAAAAAGTTAAATAATACACATGTAGGTATGACAATTATTATTTTTTGTTTATTTATCTAATTGAGAATTTAATTACTTTTGTCACTTGTTAGTTTCATATGTTTCATTCTATATAATACTTCGTGGTTTCATTGCTTTAGCCGTGGTGTATAGACGTGTAGTGTGCTCTTGTGGCTTTGAGAGTAACTTCCTTCTGGACACTTGCAGGACCTGCAGTTTATCTACTTGAAGATATTATTTATTCATGGTAAGATTGTTCTATATTATTTTCAAACTAAATAGCAATAATTATTGTGTTACCTACAATACAGGTGGCTGAAAATTCATGAATATGCAACCCATGTTACTTTTCATAAGTGACTTGGTTTTTAAAATTTTATTTTGCTTTTATATACTGTAATTATTCCATTTAAAATACTAATATTTTCACGTAGTGGCTATTCTTTAATTTTCAGGCGGGAACAGATAAAATGGGCACCTGTACATAGAAATATTCACTAGGTATATTTTAATTAATAATATCTGTAATTTGTGATATATTTTTTATTAATTTGGAATTATTTAATTTTACTATGATGCATGTACCTACTTATACAGGGAGTTTTATACATTTCGGTATCTACCCACGTTAACGGTATTATCTCATTGATGATTACGAATAAATTCTTTTTCTTCAAAAATTTGACAAATAAATTTACGTTTCCCAGTCATACATATGTCGTGCCCGTGGATAGATAGCTACATACATATTCCGAATTTCTAAATAAAATTTTCAATTAACTAAAAATGAACACCTCTTTTTGATCCGTGCAGGACCGGCACTAACTATTTTGCCGCCCGAGGCGAACTTTTTTTATTGCGCCCCATCAGAGGGGGTGAGCTAATTTAAAATATAAAATAAAATAACTACTTCTACAGGCTCGCCATTAGGAACTCGGGAACTATAAAAGATACGAAATCGGTTAAATTAGGGTTAAAGTTGCCCTATTAGTAGACCATTTTAAGATGTATTAGTTTTTTTCCGAAAAATACATAGATCACTAGATATATGCAAAAAATCTATTTTTTAAATTTTTATTTATACCCAAGGAGTGGTGTAGGAAAATATTAAATTACAGTATACTTATTTCCTACACCACTCCTAATCGGAATCACAGCTTATGCTGTTTTAATTTGTGAATTTATGAATTATTTCATCATGTTGATCATTATCGTGCTTAATATCGATTATTACTAATCCAGATAGCTTTTTTGGAACAATGAGGTCCGTAAGTGTGTTAAAAAGTACATTTTTTTTTTATTAAAATGTGTTTATTTTATAAAGTATGTCTTTTTTAACAAACAAAAGGGTGAAAAAAGTGCACTTTTTTAAACGCAAACTAGTGAAATAATGAAGCATTATGGCTCTTTTTTACACTTTTATTGCAGACGTAAAAAAATGGAATGGAATTCGAGTAACAGTGCGTTATTTCACTTATAGGATTTGATAAACTTGCCTACGACTTGTTCGGTCAAACTTTTCTATTCGTAAAATAAGACTATAACTCTTTACTCTTGTTGCATAAGTAACTATTTAGTAATTTTAAGTTTGCAGTAATTTTTGTGTTTATTAATAAACAAAAAATATTTACAAATTAAAAATTTCTCTCGCCGTCGATCAAAAAAAAAAATGCCGCCCCTTAAAAAGTGCCACCCTAGGCGGATGTCTCGCCGCCTCGCCCCTAGCGCCGGCCCTGGATCCGTGCACAGATGTTTAAAAAAGGTAAAAAGTTTTGAGGGTATATACCTATACATTTCGATGTGCTGATTCTGTCAAAAAAGAATTTTTCCAAAATAGTTTGAAAAATTATTTCTTATTTATTTCATTTTTGAAGTATACATTTTTAATGCCATTGGCCGACATGAAATTTTAAATATCAATTTTGCAAATTATTTTAATCATGTTGGAATAGCAAATAAATTAATAATAAGAAATAATTTTACGAATTTTGGAAAATGTATATTTCCTCAAAAAAATTACCCTCTTGTTTAACACCCTATATACTCTTAACGTGTACCAGAATTCCGAATGCTATTATACAGGGTTGGGCAGAAAGGACGGACTTTTTTAAAATGTCACAAAATTGATACTTTTTGCTTAAGAAAAAAAAATATTGACAGATTTGAGTTCGTAATGACATAGCATTTGACAAAATGAAGTGTGGGAAACAATATGTTACATCTGGTGTCCGTTATCATTAATAATGGGACTGCTGTTACCGTGAACTCGGAGCGCTTTATCGAGATGATACACCACTCCTTTATGCCTGAATTACGAAGAAACTTTGTTCCTATCCGACGTGTATGGTTTCAGCAGGATAGGGCGACAGCCCACACAGCCAGAGCATCAACGGACTTCACTAGCCCTCTCTTTCCCGATCTCCTCATTATCAGGTTTGATGACATTCATTGGCCTCCTCGGTCCCCTGATTTGTCCATATGCGATTTTTTCTTGTGGGGTCACCTCTAGATTCGTATATATGAACACAAATCCCGCACAATGGTAGAACTGAAAGAAGCTATTCGCGTAGAAGTCGCCCAAATTGACAGAGCGATGTTGGACAGAGTGTTTGCAAACTTCGTAGAACGCCTTCAGAGATGTATTAATGATAACGGACACCATATGTAAGATGTTGTTTTCCTCATTTGAGTTTGTCAAATGCTATGTCATTACGAACTCAAATCTGTCAATAATTTTTTCCTTAAGCAAAAGTATCAATTTTGTGACATTAAAAAACGGCCGTCCTTTCTGCCTAATTAAAAATTCGCTTTTATTTTATAAAAATAATACAAAATACCGTCGTATTAGAACTGATTTTTCTCGCTTGTTTCAAATTTAACACTTAAGAATTGGCGCCTTCTTCTATGGCACAAGAGGTGGCGTCGGATCTCACAGACCCGGAGAGATCCATGTAAAAAAGTACTACCGGGGTATTTTTGATATAAAATAATGGTATGAGTAGATAAATTGAATCTTTTTACTTCTCGCTAAGAGAGGTATTGGAATCATGCTAATATTCGCATATCCAGATTTTAGTGGATAAGCACGTTTTCAGGTCCCTATAATCCGATTATAACATTTTTACGATGATGTCCGTGTGTGTGTGTGTGTGTGTGTGTGTGTGTGTGTGTGTGTGTGTGTGCGTGTGTATGTGTGTGTGTGTGTGTGTGTTTGTGTTTGTGTATGGATGTGTAGATGTTGGAACCACGGTTTCTCAAATACTATAAGACAAAAAATATTTAACTGCAGTTTCCTCAATCTGACAATCCTGGGAAGAGCTGATTAGATTTTAGTAACAATTGGACAACCAGAAGTAATAGTTTCTTTAAAAAAAATCTTCTAAATATTATTTTTTGAAAATTTCTGTTATTATTATTATTATTATTATTATTATTATTATTGAAGAACATAAAATTCTACATCTGATACATTTAAAAATTTTATTGTATCTTGTATAGATTTAGAGATAAAGGCACTGTAATATATAGAATAATCTAAGCGCAGAGGCTAAGGCACTATGGAAACCAGATTACAAATTCAAATGTTTATAACATAGCTTGTAAATGATAGATGTCAGTGTTAAAAATAAATAGTTTTAGTGACAATCTGAAAGCTTTTTCTGGGAAGAACATTTAATCTTTCTTATTGTTTTATTAATTAAATATTTAAAATTGTAGGTAAAATGCATATATCCATAAGAAATACCGCCAATCTTGCTAATGAATTGGAAGAATCTCTGACATTTAGGAACTTCCTCATACCTCATACCTCATACAATGAAAAATAGATAGAATTGTTTGTGTACAGAAGACATGTTAAATACAATAAAAACAATATTTGGGTTAATTTCTGTAATGTTTTTGTTATAAAACGACAGTTCGATGTCGAAGTGCAATACAGTACTTATATAAGATAAAATGGAAATGGCGAGAGGTATTGTACTGGCCACAACAGATTTTTTTCTATGAAAACAAACATTTTACATGAGAAATAAAACAAATAAGAATTTAACTCTCAAAATATTATAAAACAAAATCACATTATGCTATAAGATCGGTCGGGTCTGTCACAGTGGGCGCCACCTCCGAAGGGTTAAGAAATTATATTAGTAAATGAAATATTATATTCAAGTACTAAAAAAAAATTACATGAAAAAGTTTTATACTGTATGTTCAGTAATATAAATAAGTATGAATATTTGTTACAGAATTCTAGACTGGAGAAATTAGCTATAAGTATTGCAGAGAATCAGGATAAGTTGTAAACGGACAAGATCGAACTTCAGAAGGATTTGTATTTGTACTGGTATGTATTATAATGATGCGCAGATGTCCCGAAATTCTGGTAGTTCTCTGGGCCTGGAGAGAGTTTCCTCGGAAAGACAATGCCCTAGCCATCCCCCAAACAACTTCCAATATATATTTTAACCCTTGCACCCTAGCTATAAGATTTACATCTGTATAAAATAAACAAATCCTTCCCAAACATGTAGCGTTTATTTTTATTTTTGGTTTATATTTTCCAATATTATATTAATAATATAATATACATACCGTGAGTATTTTTTAATATGAAATGTAATTCTGTCATTTAAAAAATATTTTTTCATGTTTTTTATACATATTATTAAAGAAAATTACATATATTTAAACATTTATACAATATGTTCCTATCCGATTATGTTTAAATTATTTTATATGCAATAAAAGTATACACAAAAAATATGATTGGGTTAGTTTTAATTTACTATAACCTGGAACTCATTAAACAATAAGAATGTCGTGACTTATTTTTTACGGAAAACACTCCTCATATACTCACTTTTACACACTCTAATAAGTTTTTCCCAAATAAAACAATAAGTGCCGTAAAAACACAATAAAATCTTACGGCACGATATTTCTCCGTAAGACACAATGCAAACTAAAGGTTTGGTTGTCCAAGATCAGCTGGTGGCCGCCATGTTGAAACGTCACGTGCAGGTGCCCTATTGGTATCTTTCTCCCGCAGATTACTACAGAAACTAGTGTGAGAAAGATAGCTATAGGTTTCTTTAAAAATCAAATGCAGCTATACAAAAAACAATTATGAGTTTTTGATACCACGAATTGCTTCAAAATTAAACGAACTTTAATTTTTTTTAAAAATTGGTTTATGGGCCCATTATACCTGATTTCTAAATATTAAATTTAGTTGTAGAAAAAATATTTTGTGCACCTTGTGCTTGAAGTACAGGGTGTATCACGGAAAGTGAAACATGGGAAATCAGTTTTTTCGTGCGCATTGCTCCCCTATTTATTTTAGACAAAAAGTTTCAAATGGATGTTGTAAAGCAAAAATTTCTAAATCCGAATCAATAAAAAAAATCATTTTGGCTACTTAATAAGTGCAGAAATAAAATTTGAAAATATCAATATTACAATATAATAATATTAGCCATAGAATTAGAAACAAGAGACGAACAAAAGCATTACGTTTCATTACGTCAGTATCAGAATAATGATTGTCAAAATAAATATTTTACGTAGTAAATATTAATTTTCTAAATAGAACATTAATCAGAATGGGAGAAATTTTGAACAATTTTTATAATTTAATATTTATTAATTTTAATATTATTGTAGTTACACCATTCACCATTGTTTGATTTGTTTAGTTTTCAATTGTTTTCTATCCATAGCACTCTTGTTTCAGTCAGATATAAATAAAATATATATAAATTTAACATGCATTTTTCTCAGTTATTTTGTTATATTAGTATATGATATGTTTATATCGTTGAATTCAGAAAAAAATACTCTATCGAATAGCCTAAAAAAACAAATGTTCCCATTTAAAATAAGAAAGTTGTGTCCCGTATTTTGAGAACCACTGGTCGAAAAAAAAAATTTTTTTTGTTCATTGTAATAGTCTTGTAAAATGGTGGTTCTTTGATAATTTAACCAACCTCGTAGCTCTTATAGTTCTCTAGATAGCAATGGTGGCACACTTAAATGGAACACCTGTATAATATAATGTGGATTATTTTAGGACCAATATCGGTAATTATGACCATTCATGGTAAATGTGCATTAATCTGTGAATAAAATATTGCTTAAAAAGTCTCATCGTAATTTGACTTTTCCATCATTATTATACACAGAAAGATGCACGCAGTTCAAAATTTCGTTCCAAAATAAGTTGATTTTGAAATTTGAAAGGAATGTATTTGTTTTTAAGAATTCTATGAACTGTCGTAAAATGAATATTCAGTTCCTTGGAAATTTCTCTCACACCATTGTTTGCTCCAGTTCTATTAAAGCAAAAACATGTTCTTCATTTTCATTGTAGTTTTCGTTTATTTTCTTCCTCTTCTTTGAAATTAAGTGTACCTGTCTTCTCAAACTTGGCAATAAATCGTTGAATAAACAATCCCGGAATATCATGATTTTACCAAATAGCACTAATATAAGCTTGAATTTGCCGTAAACTATGGCCAGAATATAGCTTCAAATAAAAAGAAACAAATTCGTGAAAGAGATTATTGCTTTTACTATGACACAAGAGTACTGAATTTTACTAGAGATTTGATAAGAAATCATGAATTTGAGATAAAGTATAAAAAATATTGTTTACCATTACCATTAAAAAGTAAAGAAAGATATATTAGCAACTTTACGGAAAAGAGGAAATTTTATTGACCCTGTTTGATGGATTGAAACCTGTAAAGAATAGTATATTATGTGGCAAGTGTGTGAAGTTGAAATTTTTACACGAGGGTGAAGATTGCGACACGAGGCGAAGGCGAGTGTTGCCAACCACCCGAATGTAAAATAGGCTTCACACACGTGTTACATACTATACTTTTTCTACGACCTTACAATAAAATATAAAATATATTTTTTCTTCATATTGTCATTCTTTTAATCTAAAGCCTCTGTATTATCGACTTGTGTAACCATGGTTACCAACGTTACGGGTGTTTAACAGCTTTGTTTTATTGAAATACAATTCAGTTTGTAATATTTAAAATGATGAACGGTGCGTGAAGTGCTACTTCACGTACACAATGCGTGAAGTAACACTTCAAGCACATTGTGCAAAAAATCAAACTTCTCACATAAAAATTGATACGTGAAGTACTCACTTCACGCATGGGAGTAGAAAAAAGCTTTTTGCCAACTACACCATTAGTATCATGTCTATATTGCTTAGGATTTTTTGCTCGTCCTCAATAGGGTACTATACCATAGTCAAATTTTAACTATCTTAAATAAGAAGACGAAAATATACATAAATTAATGAGTATTAGTGAAAAAAATTGTTTAAATATTGATTAGGTCACAAACTACAAGCGATTGAAGTTGATTACTAATTATGATGCGTTAGGTACTATGAATTTGATTGGTCGCCTGATTTTAAAAAGGAGATTCGCGCGACTACTGCGGTCACCTTTAAAACATTATGAAATGTCACGTTGATGTATAACTTAACAAAAAAAATAACAATTTTGTGTTTGCTGAATTTGTTTAATTATAATATCTAGTAATATTAACAATAATAATGTATTTATAATTAAATCAGTTTGTAATATTAATTAAATTAATATTGAAACTTCAAAACACACAAACACCAGCGCCATTCGTCGTCATACTTTGTGTCATAATATTGTCAAACTGTTTCAATGTTCTATAATTTATTAGGATAAAATGCTTATTATTTATGTTATTTATACTTAATAATAATTTCTTCGTGAATATAACGTATAAGTTTTTATATAAAAATATTTCAGCTATGCAAACATGAATAAAATTGTTCCCTCTATAACTAAACAGTTTGTCCGTAGGTTTGTCCATCACTGGTCAGTACCTGCTACGTCACGTACCAAATTCTTAAACTTTAAAAATTCATATCTCGTTAATTACGTAAAATTTTTAAGTTCCGTTTGCACTAAAATTCTTATTTCATCTTATTCTTACAGAAAAAAAAATGGTATAGGACCCTATTATGGAGGCATAAGAAAAAGTGTCCTGAAAGCACAAATGGTACTGCGGGATCTCTTAGTGTCAGTCAAGATTTACTTATGTGTAATTTCAATGTTAATGAACATTTAAAAATCACAGTACATATTTCCTATTATGAGGGCCGGTAACATATCGCAAGTAGCAAAAAGAGATTCTCTGATCTGCGAATTTGGAGCGCGGTACTTGAAAACTCACCGATTTGACCATTTTAAAACAGTTACATCTAGGAAAATGAGAGAATTAGCTCGACTTATGATTGAATCCTGCCATAACCATTTTATTTACAGAGTTACCACCACAACATTTTGATATTATAGCACAAGCTTAAAAATTGTTGCAAAATATGATAAGGATAACGATATATACTTATCTCCTACTTGTGCAATGATTGTAGGGACATCGTTAAATCAATGTTGTAATGCTGCGATCCTTCAATCTCTGAAGAAAAGTTTAATCAACATGGGTCCGATCTTCAACTGTTTTCGAGAAAGAGGCCATTTTGTATTAGAATCGAAGAAAAACAGACTAAGATAGTGGTCGAACAAAATTTTATCTATGCCAGTAAATAGACTATAAAAAAACAATAACATATTATATGAACCATTTTTTTCACTTTCTAATAGTTACGAAGTTATTTGAAAACTAAATATTGGCCAAGGGCGCCACAACTTTTGTCTTAGTATAATTATTCGATTTTTTGTGAAAAACAAAAACACATTTAAGATGACCTCTGAAAGGTAAACAAAATGTCTCATTTAATCAAAATCGTTACTCTTACAGTTTTCGAGATAGCAGAGGTAGACACCGAAAAAACTAATTTTTCATTGCCTTTTATCTCGGGAACTATTGAAGATCCGACCCATATTGATTAAACTTTTTTTACTCATTTTAGTCAGTACTATATGCCCCCGCAATTTGGTACACTTATTTTTTGACACTCTGTATATAAAAAGATGGAACAAAATAACTATGGTCACAGAGCACAAATTAAAATTAATAATTAATGTACTAATCTGTGCTATGGTACCATTAGCATCCTATTTAAAGTTGTTAAAAGAACATTTGAATTTTTGAATACTGTAGCATCAAATGCTAATAATTTACTTGTATCCGATCATAACAACAAAATAGCATATATTGAACTGTTTGGAACTATTTATTGCAGAATAGTATTTTTGTGTAGAAAACGATCTGCCGAATTACTACGCTTATTACTATCGACATATGAAGAATCTCTAAAACCGAAGACGGCAAAATATGAAGAATTCGCAGATGCGCATATTGCAACTGAAAAAGTATTAATGAAATAATTCCACCCCGTTGTAATTAGGGGAAAAAGAGGATGGGATGTACCAATACTCATAGGTCAAGAACATATTAATTTAACAATTCAAGTGAGAACAAATTTTGTCCCAAAAGAAAATTTGTATTTATTTGGAAACTTCAAACTAAAAATCTAATTTGCGGGTACATAGCAATCGAAAAATACACTAAATCTTGTGGTGCTAAGAATCCCAGCGCAATTACGTATTCAAGGTTGAGAAAGCATATGGCCACGTTAGCTCAAATTTTTAATATGTTCGAAGGGGATATTGAACAATTGGCTAATTTTATGGGACACACATCATATACCGAGAGTTTTTTTTATCTGTGAACATGGGCGTATGTCATTACCATAGTTACATTTAAAATGATTGACAGCAATGTATTATCGCGTTTTTTTTAAAACTGAACATAGGACGTGACATTTAGTATATCTGTCAATGTCATCAAATTGTCATATTTCAAAATGTATACAGTTGAAGAAAAAGTTCAAATTGTATGGTATAATTCTATACTCTGACATAAGCCTAAGGCAAGAAATAATTAATATAAATTATATTTTATCCCTATTTTTTAATAGGAAGAAGTGGAGGCCACTCCACTTCTCCATCACGTCCTATCCAGCGTTGGGGGAATACCTGGTGCAGATATAAGTGAAAATTTTGACGACTCCAATGCCTGCAATTTTGTGAATTTACTTCCCGATTAATATAAAATGTCGCTTCATCAGTAAATAAAATTCGATCCAGTAATATTTCCTCACTATTAATTTTGTTCATCATATCTTCGTAAAAGATATTTCTTTGTTCTATATCGTTGTGTAATAACTCTTGGTGATTTTGATATTTAAAACTCTTAAAATGTTCTTGTCTTAAAACTTTGTATAATAGTATTCTTAGTTTCAGAAAAAAAATTATTGACAGGGTGTTGTCACTTTCAATTAATTGCATAATTTCTTGTTTCTTTCTATTAACTACAGTACTTGGTCTGATTTTCTTCTTGTGCTGTTTATTGACGCACCTTTAGTTCTGTAGTCATTGTAAATTTTTCTTATAGTTGTTGGACTGGGTCGCTTATTAAAAGTTAATGCACATAAGTCAGAAACTTGTTGTAGACTCGTTATAATTACTCCAATTTACAATTTGAACTTTTCTTTAACTGTATACATTTTGAAGTATGACAATTTGATGACATTGACAGATATACTAAATGTCACGTCCTATGTTCAGTTTAAAAAAAAACGCGATAATACATTGCTGTCAATCATTTTAAATGTAACTATGGTAATGACATACGCCCATGTTCACTGATAAAAAAAACTCTCGGTATATGCATAGGAAATCGTATCGTTTCCCTGACGATGTTTATCAAACAGTAAAATTAGCAAAGTTACTTATGTTAATGGAAAAAGTATCTGCTTCTAATTTTAAAGGAAAATCATTAAAAGAGGTAGATGTAGATGTGGAAGAAGAACTAAAATGATGAAAAGATGAAAAAGAAACTGTAGATATGATGGTGCAAAATATATTAGACAGAAGAAGATAAAAACATAGATTCAAATATGCAGAAAGAAGTCAATGACCTGGAATAAAACAATAATATTTTATATGAAACATTTTTTTCACTTTCTAATAGTTACGAAGTTATTTGAAAACTAAGTATTGGCCAAGGGCGTCACAACTTTTGTCTCAGTAGAATTATTTGATTTTTTTGAAAAACAAAAACACATCTAAGATGACCTTTGAAAGGTAAACAAAATGTTTCATTTAATCAAAGTCGTAACTGTTACAGTTTTCGAGATAGCAGAGATAAACACCGAAAAAATTCATTTTTCATTGCCTTATATCTCGGAATCTATTGAAGATCGGACCCATGTTGATCAAGCTTTCTTAATTCATTTCAAATCAAGTTTTGACTATTATATAAATTACCTTAACAAATATATACCTTCTCAACAATTATATCCGTTATTTGAAATTGTAAGCACTATGAGGAGAAAAATTCTGTTTCCATGTTTGATGTCTATAATCATATTCCATGTCGATGCAATTGAAAAATATGTAGGATGCCCAATGGGGGAATCCACCATTTTTTTTTATATACTTTCATCTGAAAATATCAGGAAAACTAAGACTATTGATGAAAATCCGGCGAAAAAATTCCTATTAATAAGCGAGTTATGGTCTCCCGAATTTTGAAAAAATTGACGTGACATCACGCTTATGTGTTTTTATATCAAACTGTTTTCATCATGGACCTAAATGTTCTTGAAATATATGCTATTTTAAGTTATATTTACATAAAATAAATGAATATTATAACACTGTATAAGTCTACATACTTTATAATTACAGGTGTATTTAAATTATTAAGTTTAATGCAAGAAATTTATGTTAAAATAAAAACTGTTTGAAAACTGCAGTACAGGAATGTTAGCCCCTTTTTTCGAATTTGAATTTCTTAACTTCCATTGGTAGTAAGTAACCCCCATCTCCTAACACGCTATTTGTTATGCATGTATAGGTGGTCTTTCGGTCACCAATCAAAATATTATATATTGATTTCATATTCGTGTCGAAGCGCTATAACAAAAAACCCCTTAAGTGCGAAACACACGATAATGAACTAATTAATGTAATAGGTAATTATACTATAAATACATTGAATTACAAAAAATATAGACACAAAAGGACTAAGCACCTACTATTATAATAATATGTTGTCAAATGGGCTATGTTGCAAACTAAAATTGAAGCTAGTGAGTTTTTTTTTTGTCTTTTTTTCTCGCAATAAGAACATAGGTAAGAAAGGTAAAAACGCAGATAAATAACAAACTTGCTTTATATTGTGAAGAGTTATCAACTCGAAACATTAAATGCAAAATAAAAGATTGTAAAACTATATGTATATTACATTGTTGACAATAAACTTTTTATATATATATATAAAAAACCCCTTATTTCCGAAGTATCTCAATTATACCATTTAATTTTTTTTATTAATATTCGTTATTCAGCATATACATTCGTATTTTTTTACTATATTCCTATAATTCGATTGAGCTAGAATCCCCTATTGATAACTTTCTGTAAACGTATATTTTTGACGTCAAATTGTCGGTAAAACTGTAAAAACTATACGAGGGACGACAAAAACGCGAATAAAGTACGGACGCCAAATTATTCGCGTATATCGTATTCTTGAAATATAAATTTTTGGAAATTTCCTTACACCCAAAAAAAATTTTTAATCATGTTTGATTCAAGATAGCTAAATGTCTATTAGGTATACCAAGATACAAATAAAATTATTTAAAATCTAAGCGAGACAGCAACTTACAGTTTTTAAATTTAGATTCAGGGGGCTGTTTTCAGTATGTACACTAAATTTCAGGAATTCGAATTGCTGATAAAAATTCATTCATGTTTATTTTCAAGATAGCTAAATGTCTATTGTATTTACCATTATAAAAATAAAATAATTTATTCACTAAGTGAAATAGCGACACGCAGTTTTCCAATGTGAATTCAGAGGGTTGTTTTCTGTATGTACACTAAGTTTCAGGAATTTTAATTGCTGAAAAAAATTTAGTCATGTTTGTTTCAAGATAGCTAAATGTCTATTTTGTGTACCATAATAAAAATAAAATAATTTAAAAACTAAGTGACATAGAGACTTGCAGTTTTCAAATTTAGATTCAGGGGGGTTGTTTTCTGTATGTACACTAAGTTTTAGGAATTCAAGTTGCTGAAAAAAGATTAGTCACGTTTGTTTTAAGTTAGCTAAATATCTATTGTGTATACCACCATAAAAATAAAATAATTTAAAAACTAAGTAAGATAGTGACTTTCAGTTTTCAAATTTGGATTCAAGGGGGTTGTTTTCTGTTTGTACACTAAGTTTCAGGAATTCGAGTTGCTGAAAAAAGATTAGTCACGTTTGTTTTAAGGTAGCTAAATGTCTATTCTGTATACCATCATAAAAATAAAATAATTTAATAATAATAATAATAATAATAATATGATTTATTGCCCAACAGCAGAACCATTTACAGGACAATATAAATGAAACATAAATAACAAATATATTAGGATACATAAAAAAAACAAATTGCAAATTACAAAATACAAAAACAAAAATTTACATAAAAATGTCTTTATATAATTTATCCGCATTACGACAGATAATAGTTACGGGAGAACGTTGTAGCACATCGGACCGGGCGGGAGCAAGTTGAAAAGTCCTTGGAAACCTGGACGCCTGACGCGGAACATGGAGTAGGACACGCGACAAAAGGAAAGGTGCATCCACTTCTCCACGTAGCAGGAGCCAAAGGAACTTTGCGCAGCTCAACTCTCTTCGGGCAGTCAGCGATGTCATATCATGGCGTTGAAGGAGGGACAATTGATCCGTACCTCGAACCGGATAGATCCTATCTAATTTGAATGATAAAAATTTCAAAAATCTACGATGAATACGATCAAGTGCCAGTTGCTGATACGCATAGTAAGGGTACCAAATTAAAATTGCGTATTCTAATTTACTGAGAACATAAGCAAAGTATAGGGATTTAATTGCATTAAGATCTTGGAAAATATGACTGATTCTAATAATAAAACTCAACATTCTATTTGCTCCACATACAACATTGTTTAAATGATCAGTAAAAATGAAAGTTGATCGAAAAGTGACGCCTAAGTCTTTAACAGATGTTACATTAGCAAGTACTGAATCACACATTTGATAAGGATAATGGATTGTGTTCATTTTGCGATTATAAGAAATTGTGCAACATTTCTCTATATTTAAACTAAGTTTATTATTTTGGCACCAAATAATCATCGTGTTAATATCGTCTTGTAATAATGTTGCATCATTAAGAGAGTTCACTTCAGTAAATAATTTTAAATCATCAGCATATGCAAGTGAATGACAATTAAATAAAGATAGAAGTTCGTTGATATATAAAACAAATAATAGCGGACCTAAATTGGAACCCTGGGGGACCCCAGACGTTGCTGTAAAGTTTGTTGAAGTATAACCATTATAGTACACATAGCAAATTCTGTTATTCAAATAAGAATATAGTAATTGTACTAAAGCTGGAGATGCACCATAAGTACTTATTTTGGATAGCAAAATACCATGGTCGATTGAATCGAAGGCCCGAGAAAAATCGGTATAGATAACATCTACTTGTCCACGATTATCCAGAGATTCAGCAACATACTGAGAGAAGCAAGCCAAGTTAGTAATGGTTGAACGGGCTCTCATAAAACCATGCTGGTTAGTTGAAATGTACAAGCTAGTGTGTCTATAAATTGTTTTATATATAAATATTTCAAGAACTTTAGCAAAATTGTTTAAGATTGATATTGGTCTATAGTTGCCGATGTGAAATTTGTCACCCTTTTTAAAAACAGGTGTAATTTTTGTTTTCTTCCATCTTTCAGGAAAAGTACTTGAACTAATTGACAAATTTATGATGAGAGCAAGTGGTTTTGACAGGACAAAACGGGCATCCTTGATTAAGAAACTAGGGATCATATCTTCTCCAGCAGTAAACTTGTTTTTAAATGTTGACATAATCGATGTTACTTCATCCTCTGAAACTAAATTCAATGTAAATGAAGGGTAGTATGAATTTTCTTCATTGTTATTTTTATAGGTAGAACTATCTGAAAAAAATTGAACAAAAGAAGAAGCAAAAGCGTTAACTATTTTTTGAGGGTTATTAAATTCTTCAAAATCGTTGTAAAGTTTACCCGGAATTCTGGTGGTTCCTTGTTTTTGATGAGCATACTTCCAGAAATCAGATGGATTAGATTTAATATTATTTTCTACTGAGATAATATAAGCTTTATAAGCCTCGTTAATTTGGCATTTAATTAGTTTACGTAGTCTTTTAAATTCTTCAAGATACTGCTGTTGCTTGAATTTAATGTATTTTTTCCTAAAATATGTTTTAGTCTTGATATTAAATTTAATTTCTTTGGTGAACCAGGGTGGAAAACGGGATTCAGTATAAGACGTCTGTGGAACTGATGTTTTAAAAGTAGTGTATAAGGTATTATAAAACACATCTAGTGCGACGTTCACATCTTGAATGCCGTTTAAGCAAGACCAGTTTATATTACACATATTTTCGTAAAGCTGGTTAAAATTAGCTTTACGAAAATTATAGCGAGTATTTACCGCCAAAGGAAATTTATTATTGGAAGTGTGAGCCATAATATTAAATTGGACAGATAATGTTGGGTGGTATCTATCTTCAGGGACAAGTGAAAAATCAGATCGCTCAACCAAGATGGATTCTATAAAGTTTGTTAATACAAGGTCTAGTTTGTTTGAATTAATATTGAGTACATTATTGACTTGCGTGAGATTTACAGCATTAATAAAGTTTTTAAACATGGAAGATTTAGAGCAATTGATTAAATCATTATATAAATGAGGTAGGTTAAAATCTCCTAGAATAAGTACTCGTTCATCAATAAACATCAATTCCAGTGCCTCAAGAAATATATTGAAATTATCTCTATCAATATCTGGTGGAATGTAGATGGCACAGATGATAAAGGACAAATTATTAAAATAGCATTTACATGTAACTATGTCTATAATAGGAGTCAAATTTTTAATACTCGACGTATCAAGAATATTATAATTAATATCATTCAAAAATGCAATTAAAACTCCACCGCCTTTTGAACGGTTTGGCAAAGAGAAATTTCTATCTGATCGAACGACATTATAATGTAAAGGAAATAATTCAGAATTTTGCATTGAATCATTTAACCAAGTTTCGGTGATAACAATTATGTTGAAAGACGAAGACAAACAGTTAGTATAAAACAAATGAGACTTAGAATTTAACCCCCTGGTATTTTGATACAAACATTCAAAAGACAAAGACACAGAGCTGTTGGGCAATTTTAGTTTTCCGATTTAGTGGAAACTACTCGAGGAACATTATTTACGTACTTAATAATTAAATTAGTTTCGCCTTTTTCCAATCTTTCATTTAAGTCGGCTTTTACATATTTGTAGAAAGCGATCTGCTTACGCGTACGATCTCTTGAGATTGATAAATTAGGCCATTTTCCACAATTTTTAAATTTTTTAATATTACGAAACATTTTGTTGATGTCATTAGAGGACGACAATTCAATTTTTAAAGGCCGATAGCGAGAGGATGTTGGGTCATAACGTCCAAGCCTGTAAGAATTATTAATTGACCCATCTACCCCTAATTCAGACATGATGTCCTTTGCCAGAGTGTCATCAATGGTAGTTTGCTCTTGTTTAGTCGATACAACTTCATTAGCGCCAAAAATTAAAAAGTTATGCGAGCGCTTTTCTCTTTCTGAAATTTCACTAATAATTTCTTCAGTTGCAATAAGTGAAGATAAATCAGTAGTATTAGTTCTTGAATTTTTAAGTTCTGATATATCTTTCTGTAGTGAAAGTATTAAAGCCTTAAGGCTACTGATATCATCACCAAATTGAGCACAGTTAATACAATTCCATTTAATTCCTCCAATACCCGACTTAATTTTACGAGCATCAGCTATTGTAATATCAGGAACACATGAAATACTATAGCTCTTCTTACATATACAACATGATATTGATCTGTGTTCCTCAATAGTTTTCTTGCAGCAGTTGCATGTAATATTATCCATTGCAAAAGGTAAAGAAAAAAAAAAAATTAAAAAGATAATAGAAAAAATGAAAGAAAAAATAAACACCCTGTATATACTTTTGTCAAACACCCAGTATATGTGACTTAAAGTAGCATATGACTGAGCACGCTACTTAATTGAACAAGCGTAAACAACAATTGAACCACGTTTGAATATAGCAAAAAAATGACACAAAAGAAATGATAAAAATAAAAGAAACTCACCCCAGAGACAAAAGCTGAAGTTACAAAATATATAACAACAAAGATCACAAAATGCCGAACGCAACAGTAGGAAACACAGAAACGAAAACTTAGAAAAATCTAGCAAAATCAAATCACAAATGCGGAGCCAAATTTATACGTCTAACCGTATCCTAACTTTTATATATATATATAATTTAAAAACTAAGTAAGATAGAGACTTGCAGTTTTCAAATTTGGATTCAGAGGGGCTGTTTTCTGTTTGTACACTAAGTTTCAGGAATTCGAGTTCCTGAAAAAAGATCAGTCACGTTTGTTTTAAATTAGCTAAATGTCTATTGTGTATACCATCATAAAAATAAAATAATTTAAATACTAAGTGACATAGAGACTTGCAGTTTTCAAATTTAGATTCAGGGGTTGTTTTTTTATGTGCACTAAGTTTTAGGAATTCGAGTTGTTGAAAAAAGATTAGTCACGTTTGTTTTAATTTAGCTAAATGTCTATTGTGTACACCATCATAAAAATAATATAATTTAAAAACTAAGTAAGATAGCGACTTGCAGTTTTCAAATTTGGATTCAAGGGGGTTGTTTTCTGTATGTACACTAAGTTTCAGGAATTCGAGTTGCTGAAAAAAGATCAGTCACGTTTGTTTTAAGTTAGCTAAATGTCTATTGTGTATACCATCATAAAAATAAAATAATTTAAATACTAAGTGACATAGAGACTTGCAGTTTTCAAATTTAGATTCAGGGGTTGTTTTTTTATGTGCACTAAGTTTTAGGAATTCGAGTTGCTGAAAAAAGATTAGTCACGTTTGTTTTAATTTAGCTAAATGTCTATTGTGTACACCATTATAAAAATAAAATAATTTAAAAACTATGTACGATAGCGACTTGCAGTTTTCAAATTTGGATTCAGGGGGGTTGTTTTCTGTATGTACACTAAGTTTCAGGAATTCGAGTTGCTGAAAAAAAGATCAGTCACGTTTGTTTAAGTTAGCTAAATGTCTATTGTGTATACCATAATAAAAATAAAATAATTTAAAAACTAAGTAAGATAGCGACTTGCAGTTTTCAAATTTGGATTCAGGGGGGTTGTTTTCTGTATGTACACTAAGTTTCGGGAATTCGAGTTGCTGAAAAAGGTCAGTCCCGTTTGTTTTAAGTCAAATAAATATCTATTGTGCATACCATCATAAAAATAAAATAATTTAAAAACTAAGTAAGATACCGACTTGCAATTTTCAAATTTGGATTCAGGGGGGTTGTTTTCTGTATGTACACTAAGTTTCAGGAATTCGAGTTGCTGAAAAAAAGATCAGTCACGTTTGTTTTAAGGTAGCTAAATGTCTATTGTGTATAGCATCATAAAAATAAAATATTTTAAAAACTAATTAAGATAGCGACTTGCAGTTCTCAAATTTGGATTCAGGGTGGTTGTTTTCTGTATGTACACTAAGTTTCAGGAATTCGAGTTGCTGAAAAAAAGATCAGTCACGTTTGTTTTAAGGTAGCTAAATGTCTATTGTGTATTCCATCATAAAAATAAAATAATTTAAATACTAAGTGACATAGAGACTTGCAGTTTTCAAATTTAGATTCAGGGGTTGTTTTTTTATGTGCACTAAGTTTTAGGATTTCGAGTTGCTGAAAAAAGATTAGTCACGTTTGTTTTAATTTAGCTAAATGTCTATCGTGTACACCATCATAAAAATAAAATAATTTAAAAACTAAGTAAGATAGCGACATGCAGTTTTCAAATTTGCATTCAGGGGGGTTGTTTTCTGTATGTACATGAAGTTTCAGGAATTCGAGTTGCTGAAAAAAAGATCAGTCACGTTTTTTTTTTTATGTTAGCTAAATGTCTATTGTGTATACCATCATAAAAATAAAATAATTAAAAACTAAGTAAGATAGCGACTTGCAGTTTTCAAATTTGGATTCAGGGCGGTTGTTTTCTGTATGTACACTAAGTTTCAGGAATTCGAATTGCTGAAAAAAAGATCAGACACGTTTGTATTAAGTCAGCTAAATGTCTATTGTGTATACCATAATAAAAATAAAATAATTTAAAAACTAAGTAAGATAGCGACTTGCAGTTTTCAAATTTGGATTCAGGGCGGTTGTTTTCTGTATGTACACTAAGTTTCAGGAATTCGAATTGCTGAAAAAAAGATCAGTCACGTTTGTATTAAGTTAGCTAAATGTCTATTGTGTATACCATAATAAAAATAAAATAATTTAAAAACTAAGTAAGATAGCGACTTGCAGTTTTCAAATTTGGATTCAGGGGGGATGTTTTCTGTATGTACACTAAGTTTCGGGAATTCGAGTTGCTGAAAAAAATCAGTCCCGTTTGTTTTAAGTCAGATAAATGTCTATTGTGCATACCATCATAAAAATAAAATAATTAAAAAATTAAGATAGCGACATGCAGTTTTCAAATTTGGATTCAAGGGGTTGTTTTCTGTATGTTCACTAAGTTTTAGGAATTCGAGTTGCTGAAAAAAGATTAGTCACGTTTGTTTTAATTTAGCTAAATGTCTATTGTGTACACCATTATAAAAATAAAATAATTTAAAAACTAAGTAAGTTAGCGACTTGCAGTTTTCAAATTTGGATTCAGGGAGGTTGTTTTCTGTATGTACACTAAGTTTCAAAAATTTGAGTTGCCGAAAAAAAGATCAGTCCCGTTTGTTTGAAGTCAAATAAATGTCTATTGTGCATACCATCATAAAAATAAAATAATTTAAAAACTAAGTAAGATAGCGTCATAAAGTTTTCAAATTTGGATTCAGGGGGTTGTTTTCCGTATGTACACTAAGTTTCAGGAATTCGAGTTGCTGAATAAAGATTAGTCACATTTGTTTTAAGTTAGCTAAATATCTATTGTGTATACCACCATAAAAATAAAATAATTTAAAAACTAAGTAAGATAGCGACTTGCAGTTTTCAAATTTGCATTCAGGGGGGTTGTTTTCTGTATGTACACTAAGTTTCAGGAATTCGAGTTGCTGAAAAGAAGATGAGTCACGTTTGTTTTAAGGTAGCTAAATGTCTATTGTGTATACCATCATAAAAATAAAATAATTTTAAAACTAAGTAAGATAGCGACTTGCAGTTTTCAAATTTGGATTCAGGGGGGTTGTTTTCTGTATGTACACTAAGTTTCAGGAATTCGAGTTGCTGAAAAAAAGATCAGTCACGTTTGTTTTAAGTTAGCTAAATGTCTATTGTGTATTCCTTCATAAAAATAAAATAATTTAAATACTAAGTGACATAGAGACTTGCAGTTTTCAAATTTAGATTCAGGGGTTGTTTTTTTATGTGCACTAAGTTTTAGGATTTCGAGTTGCTGAAAAAAGTTTAGTCACGTTTGTTTTAATTTAGCTAAATGTCTATCGTGTACACCATCATAAAAATAAAATAATTTAAAAACTAAGTAAGATAGCGACATGCTGTTTTCAAATTTGGATTCAGGGGGTTGTTTTCTGTATGTACACTAAGTTGCAGGAATTCGAGTTGCTGAAAAAAAGATCAGTCATGTTTGTTTTAAGTTAGCTAAATGTCTATTGTGTATACCATCATAAAAAAAAAATATTTTTAAAACTAAGTAAGATAGCGACTTGCAGTTTTCAAATTTGGATTCAGGGTGGTTGTTTTCTGTATGTACACTAAGTTTCAGGAATTCGAGTTGCTGAAAAGAAGATCAGTCCCGTTTGTTTTAAGTTAGATAAATGTCTATTGTGCATACCATCATAAAAATAAAATAATTTAAAAAATAACTAAGATAGCGATATGCAGTTTTCAAATTTGGATTCAGGGGGTTGTTTTCTGTATGTTCACTAAGTTTCAGGAATTTGAGTTGCTGAATAAAGATTAGTCACTTTTGTTTTAAGTTAGCTAAATATCTATTGTGTATACCACCATAAAAATAAAATAATTTAAAAACTAAGTAAGATAGCGACTTGCAGTTTTCAAATTTGCATTCAGGGGGGTTGTTTTTTGTATGTACACGAAGTTTCAGGAATTCGAGTTGCTGAAAAAAAGATCAGTCACGTTTGTATTAAGTTAGCTAAATGTCTATTGTGTATCCCATAATAAAAATAAAATAATTTAAAAACTAAGTAAGATAGCGACTTGCAGTTTTCAAATTTGGATTCAGGGGGGATATTTTCTGTATGTACACTAAGTTTCGGGAATTCGAGTTGCTGAAAAAAATCAGTCCCGTTTGTTTTAAGTCAGATAAATGTCTATTGTGCATACCATCATAAAAATAAAATAATTAAAAAACTAAGATAGCGACATGCAGTTTTCAAATTTGGATTCAGAGGGTTGTTTTCTGTATGTTCACTAAGTTTTAGGAATTCGAGTTGCTGAAAAAAGATTAGTCACGTTTGTTTTAATTTAGCTAAATGTCTATTGTGTACACCATTATAAAAATAAAATAATTTAAAAACTAAGTAAGATAGCGACTTGCAGTTTTCAAATTTGGATTCAGGGAGGTTGTTTTCTGTATGTACACTAAGTTTCAAAAATTCGAGTTGCTGAAAAAAAGATCAGTCCCGTTTGTTTGAAGTCAGATAAATGTCTATTGTGCATACCATCATAAAAATAAAATAATTTAAAAACTAAGTAAGATAGCGTCATAAAGTTTTCAAATTTTGATTCAGGGGGTTGTTTTCTGTATGTACACTAAGTTTCAGGAATTCGAATTGCTGAAAAAAAGATCAGTCACGTTTGTTTTAAGTTAGCTAAATGTCTATTGTGTATACCATAATAAAAATAAAATAATTTAAAAACTAAGTAAGATAGCGACTTGCAGTTTTCAAATTTGGATTCAGGGAGGTTGTTTTCTGTATGTACACTAAGTTTCGGGAATTCGAGTTGCTGAAAAAGATCAGTCCCGTTAGTTTTAAGTCAGATAAATGTCTATTGTGCATACCATCATAAAAATAAAATAATTTAAAAACTAAGTAAGATAGCGACTTGCAGTTTTCAAATTTGGATTCAGGGGGTTGTTTTCTGTACGTACACTAAGTTTCAGGAATTTGAGTTGCTGAAAAAAGATCAGTCCCGTTTGTTTGAAGTTAGATAAATGTCTATTGTGTATACCATCATAAAAATAAAATAATTTAAATACTAAGTGACATAGAGACTTGCAGTTTTCAAATTTGAATTCAGGGGTTGTTTTTTCATGTGCACTAAGTTTCAGGAATTCGAGTTGCTGAAAAAAGATTAGTCACGTTTGTTTTAATTTAGCTAAATGTCTATTGTGTACACCATTATAAAAATAAAATAATTTAAAAACTAAGTAAGATAGCGATATGCAGATTTCAAATTTGGATTCAGGGGGTTGTTTTCTGTATGTACACTAAGTTTCAGGAATTTGAGTTGCTGAATAAAGATTAGTCACGTTTGTTTTAAGTTAGCTAAATATCTATTGTGTATACCACCATAAAAATAAATTAATTTAAAAACTAAGTAAGATAGCGACTTGCAGTTTTCAAATTTGCATTCAGGGGGGTTGTTTTCTGTATGTACACGAAGTTTCAGGAATTCGAGTTGCTGAAAAAAAGATCAGTCACGTTTTTTTTATGTTAGCTAAATGTCTATTGTGTATACCATCATAAAAATAAAATAATTAAAAACTAAGTAAGATAGCGACTTGCAGTTTTCAAATTTGGATTCAGGGGAGTGGTTTTCTGTATGTACACTAAGTTTCAGGAATTCGAGTTGCTGAATAAAGATTAGTCACGTTTGTTTTAAGTTAGCTAAATATCTATTGTGTATACCACCATAAAAATAAAATAATTTAAAAACTAAGTAAGATAGCGTCATAAAGTTTTCAAATTTGGATTCAGGGGGTTGTTTTCTGTATGTACACTAAGTTTCAGGAATTCGAATTGCTGAAAAAACGATCAGTCACGTTTGTTTTAAGTTAGCTAAATGTCTATTGTGTATACCATAATAAAAATAAAATAATTTAAAAACTAAGTAAGATAGCGACTTGCAGTTTTCAAATTTGGATTCAGGGAGGTTGTTTTCTGTATGTACACTAAGTTTCGGGAATTCGAGTTGCTGAAAAAGATCAGTCCCGTTAGTTTTAAGTCAGATAAATGTCTATTGTGCATACCATCATAAAAATAAAATAATTAAAAAACTAAGATAGCGACATGCAGTTTTCAAATTTGGATTCAGAGGGTTGTTTTCTGTATGTTCACTAAGTTTTAGGAATTCGAGTTGCTGAAAAAAGATTAGTCACGTTTGTTTTAATTTAGCTAAATATCTATTGTGTATACCACCATAAAAATAAAATAATTTAAAAACTAAGTAAGATAGCGTCATAAAGTTTTCAAATTTGGATTCAGGGGGTTGTTTTCTGTATGTACACTAAGTTTCAGGAATTCGAATTGCTGAAAAAAAGATCAGTCACGTTTGTTTTAAGTTAGCTAAATGTCTATTGTGTATACCATAATAAAAATAAAATAATTTAAAAACTAAGTAAGATAGCGACTTGCGGTTTTCAAATTTGGATTCAGGGGGGTTGTTTTCTGTATGTACACTAAGTTTCGGGAATTCGAGTTGCTGAAAAAGATCAGTCCCGTTCAGGCCCGTAGTCAGGGGGTGGCCAGGTGGGGCTGAGCCCCACCTACGAACTGACGAAGCCCCACCTAGAAAAATCTTAAAAATATCTTAACTAAATTATTTGTATTATTGACATTTAAGTACCTACATTGTCGATTATCGTGAAAGAGTTTGGGACCAACGACCAGTAGAAGCAATTGGTTTACATACTGTTGTGATTAAATTACAATTTCGTTTTTGTGCAATATTTATGCGAAAAGTATTACAAGCATTGCATCCAGCTGGAAAAATGTTACAGGCCCGAGAAACAAGTTTAAAGGACTCCGCTCAAATAACTGATGCAGTAGTGGAAGTTATTTCAAACATGCGGAATGATATTACTTATATTGAAATATTAGAAGAGAGTAAAAGCGGTGATTTTGAGATTGAATGTTCAAGAACAGAAACAGATATTCAATCCAAAAGACGCAGAACACCAAACAGTAATCTTAAAGATTATATAGTTATGGAAACAACAGGTGATGTCACTAATGAAGAAATCGCTCTTAAGTCGGTGTTTTACGAGACTCTCGACATAATTTTGAATGAACTCGCACGAAGATTTAGCGATAATCATGCTTTAATAGGAGCTCTTTCAGCAGCAGAAGATCTTTGTTACGAAGAAATTAATTATTTATCAACCTTGGATATTCCACTACCATCTAAAGAAGAACTACATGTAGTTCGAGCATATCTGAAGAAGATCGACTATTCTAAAACTTTTGAAGAAATTTACAAACAAAGAATAGCATATGAAAATACATATAAAATGTTAGCAACAGCTAGAACTTTCGGCTGCAGTACAGCTCTTTACGAATCAACATTTTCCGTGTTAACCAGAATAAATCGACCGCAAAGATTATCAATGACGCATCAACGCTTAGCAAATTTAACATTTCTTGCATTTGAAAGATCTCGCACGAAAAATGTTAATTTACAAAAAGTTTTATTAAAATTTAATGCTTTAAATAATAGAAAATTACAATTATTTTAGTGTTAAAATTTAAGATAATATATTTATATTTTATTATGTAATGTACTTAAATATTTGTGTTTTTTTTTGTATATTATTTTTGTTTTGAATAAATACTATATATATATATATATATATTACTAAAAATTTATACTATTTTTATTAATTTTCAGCCCCCTCTGAAAAAATTATAGCCCCATCTATTGATATTTCCTGGCTACGGGCCTGGTCCCGTTAGTTTTAACGTCGCGGGATAGGAGTGTTATTTTGTTTCTAAGCCGACTGATGGCAGCACAGTAGAAAATTTGTGCATCTGGTTGATGTCTAGGTTGTATAAGTGCAGCTGTAGCTACAGCCAATCAGAACAGTGTACCTTACGAGTTATAAATTACTTGAAAAGAAAGCCGGGATGGCTAGGGTGCGTGTTTCGACCGAGGAAAACAAATTGTATAATATCAATGAAATACGTATTAAGTGACAAGGAAAAATAAAACAGTTATTATAATTCAAACATTTATTTGTGATTAAAAATGGAATTATCCTTGTTTATATTTTGAAATTAATATTTAAAAATAAAGTAATTGTCCATTATTTTGAACAATTGAGAGGAATAAATTCTACTGAGGTTCTCTGCATTTAAAGCCCTCCTGAATTCTTCGCAAAACAATTTCTGGTAGTATGCACTTCTTATAAAAATTAATAAGTTGATCTCTCATATGCTTTTCCCAAAATAAATCAATTTTCGATTTTCAAAATGAAAACAGGAGTATCTTTGTTAATAAAAATGATGAAATGTGTAATTGGCCTTGTATCTAAAATGAAATTTGTTTATTTCTAGACGAGCCTACGCTATTATTATTTTAAAAACTATTCAATATTTTTTTTTACTAAATTTGGTATCTAAAGGTTTTTCGATATGACCGTTTCAACTAAAATATTTTCAAAGCAGTAGCACTTCCAGTTTAACCGAAAGTAGCCCCTAACTTTATTATTTTAAATAGAATGCTATATTTTTTATTTTACCATCGAATTCAGCAGAAAATTTTACATATGAAACAGTAAAAACAATTTACACACGATTAACAATTTCCGTCGTAATTCAACTTTTTTTTATTTTTTCTCTAAAAACGGCCACTTCTTTATCACTCTATATCTCGAGAATGGAATCGAATTTCTATAATCTGTAAAAACAGTTTTAAAAAGAAAGCTATAGTTTACACTAATATAAATTAGCAACCGATAATTTTTGAAAAATTTAATTTCTACGTCAACGTAAAATTAAATTACAAAAAACTTAAGTTTTTCTAATTAAAAATTATCAACTTTCAACATGGGATATGCAATACAAACTAATTCTATTTTCTAAAGAAGAATTCATTTAAATAATAAAAAATGGAGTGTTCTATTTAAAAAACCGTGTTTTTAAATTTCTTGTACTTCAACTGTGCTTTGAAAATATTTTAGTTGAAACTGGCATGTCGGAAACCTACTAGGTACTAAATTTCATAAAAAAAAATATTGAATAGTTTTTAAAATAATAATAGCGTAAGCTTGTCCTGTGACATTCTGTATACCGGGTGTCTACTTTTTTTATAACAAAAAAAAAACATAATTAAATTTGATAGTAGTTCATCTCCATTTAAAACTGTGATAGAAAAGTTGAAACCCGGTATTACATAACATTTACCATCGGGACTTGCTGCTAGATATCCATTTTCTTCATCAATAAATAAACCTGAAGGAATAACTTTCTTATTAGTTTGATTTTCAAATATACGAATACCTATGTATTCGTTATCCAAACCGTTTTAAATAAACAATCTCGTACCTAAACATCTTCTTTTACATACGCGGCCAAAAATTGACGATGTTAGTCTATTAGCTTGTTCAGTATCGTATACTAATTATGAATTACAAGCCCTGTACAAGGATATCCCTAATTTAGTTTTTTTATATAACCCAGTGAAACTGAACTTTAGTTTAAAATACGCCGAAAAGAAAACAAAGGCCTTTATGATCAATGACACCGGGCGAGGGACGTGTACCTGCATTTTGCACGTGTTCTTACAAGAAATATTCAATACCAGTTTCTTAGAATGTCTGATACCAATTATCCCAAATTGTTATACCTGTAAATACATATTTTAACAATGTCCCTTAGGTACATTTCACTTTAAAATTATTAAAATATCTTTCAGAACTCATATTATTAATTGGAAAAATACTACCTTTTTTAGTTTATGTTCTGTATTTATTAATTTAAACCCAACGTTTCGGCACCATAAACTGGTGCCTTCTTCAGGGGATACATTGACATTAATTTTTTAATTAACAAAAATAACAAGTAATCAAGGTAACAATATTCATAAATGTTACCTTTTTTATGTATACAATTTTCTAGACAATATATGCATGCCCGGCAATAACATGGACGGCGAACATGCATCTTCTCAGGAAAAAATCTCCTTTTGCCTTTTTATTATTATTATTATATTATTATTATTATAGTTTACATTATTTGCATTTAATATATTCCTATTTCTACATGCGATATGTACTACTGTTTTGTTTCTCCAAAGAAGAAGACACCTTATTTCGAGTTTCATTTCTGAAATAGGTTGAAGTTGCAGTGCTTTGATAAAAATATACATACTTGTATTTTACCTTTTCAAATTAATTTTCTTTGCTATCTTAGCTCTTTTACTTCTTTTGCGTTTTCCAAATTGAAAACCCATTTTTCACAACTCAAATAAAACCAATATAAATTCACGCAATGCCGATTTTCCTAAAAGGCTGAATAGGCTGCAGAAGCGAATGCAGTTTATTTCACTATTTCAATATTTTTCCCCTCTACGTAATCTAACAACTTAAGCCCCTCCCTAACTCCTCCTTATGTTCCATTTCGACAGCTCAAATTTCATGCGGCACGTGGTGGCGAAAGAGTAAACTAAATTTGCCTATAATTAACATTGGAAGAACATTTCAGAGAGTCCAGGCGCTGTAATTTTCATTTTAAAAAAATTAAAAAAATTCATGTGATTCTTGAGCCAAAGTTCTATATAGTGAGTATAATAATTACCCTATAAATTACCTCACAATCTATTTAAAAAATGTTTTTAAAGGTACAGATTTAGCATTGTTCAAATGTTGGCTTATTTTCTCAGAATTCAATCATATTATACAAATTCTATGTATCTAGCTATATTCAGTGTTTTCTTGTGATCAACTTTTTAACATAAAACTGCTCCATATATGACTTGGATTCATTTATGTAAAAAATAATAATTTCAGATTTTAATGAATTCAACATTTTTTTTCTCATCAATAATACTATATACAATTTTTGAAAATGTGATTTTGAAATCATTGATCTCTCCTTATTTACTCCTATTATTTGCATTTTGAAATGTTTTCACAGTTTTGAGGAAAAAAATTGAGAACTTATCGCTAAATCATGATTTTGACTGGCGCGCAGATAAATGTCTATTGTGCATACCATCATAAAAATAAAATAATTTAAAAACTAAGTAAGATAGCGACTTGCAGTTTTCAAATTTGGATTCAGGGGGTTGTTTTCTGTACGTACACTAAGTTTCAGGAATTTGAGTTGCTGAAAAAAAGATCAGTCCCGTTTGTTTGAAGTTAGATAAATGTCTATTGTGTATACCATCAAAAAAATAAAATAATTTAAATACTAAGTGACATAGAGACTTGCAGTTTTCAAATTTGAATTCAGGGGTTGTTTTTTTATGTGCACTAAGTTTCAGGAATTCGAGTTGCTGAAAAAAGATTAGTCACGTTTGTTTTAATTTAGCTAAATGTCTATTGTGTACACCATTATAAAAATAAAATAATTTAAAAACTAAGTAAGATAGCGATATGCAGATTTCAAATTTGGATTCAGGGGGTTGTTTTCTGTATGTACACTAAGTTTCAGGAATTTGAGTTGCTGAATAAAGATTAGTCACGTTTGTTTTAAGTTAGCTAAATATCTATTGTGTATACCACCATAAAAATAAAATAATTTAAAAACTAAGTAAGATAGCGACTTGCAGTTTTCAAATTTGCATTCAGGGGGGTTGTTTTCTGTATGTACACGAAGTTTCAGGAATTCGAGTTGCTGAAAAAAAGATCAGTCACGTTTTTTTTATGTTAGCTAAATGTCTATTGTGTATACCATCATAAAAATAAAATAATTAAAAACTAAGTAAGATAGCGACTTGCAGTTTTCAAATTTGGATTCAGGGGAGTGGTTTTCTGTATGTACACTAAGTTTCAGGAATTCGAGTTGCTGAAAAAAAGATCAGTCCCGTTTGTTTTAAGTTAGATAAATGTCTATTGTGCATACCATCATAAAAATAAAATAATTTAAAAACTAAGTAAGATACACGGTAAAAAATTACATTGATATTCCGGACAAAATTTAGTTAACTGTATTTTTTTTGTTATTTTAACAATATGTTTTTGCCGTGTATACGAAGAACTTTGTACTTTAAGTTTCCAAAACTAAACTATTTTTGTTGTGTATAAAAAGTATTATTTGCTGTAAAATATTAGTCATGGTAGCAATTATTATTAGTAGTACTAAGCAGTCATTTTGTTACTTTGTTCAGATTACAAAATCATTTTGCAACAATTAAAAATATTGTATCTGTTACTGGGACAAATTTTATTTTTTTGTATCCTGTGACATTATATTTTGTAAAGATAACAAATTCTTCTTCCCGCCATATACTTTGTACAGGTAACTAAAACTTTTGTGTAGACACGGTATTCCCTGGTTATACAACATAATTCACTGTTCGTGTTATACTATACTACGTCATGTCGCATTTGCTTGCGCTGTTAAGTTTAGCCTTTCGAATATTGTTTTTTAAAAGTGCTTGTTTCTTGTGCCCGTCAATAAAAATGGATGATTTTGTAAAAGATATTTTAAAACAATGGCAATTAGAGTGTCTTATTGAGAAATTTGAAGGTATGTATCGATTACTGATAAATCTATATAATTTAAGTGACTATTGTTTCATGTTATTTTTTTATATAATATTTGTTACATGTATAGAGATTATAATTATAAATAAATAAAATTATTATAATACGCATGTATTTAATTTTTACCTTACTACCTACCACATTAATGCATTTGTATATCTATCATAATTAATTAGTTTCCAAAACAAATTCATTGTTATTAATGATAACTTATTTTATTTGTTCGCATAACAAATTTATATTTCTCAATAGTAACTTAATTTATTTGTTCGTATAACAAATTTATACTTCTTAATGGTAACTTCTTTAATTTGTTCGCATAACAAATATCTTTTGTTATATAAAACAAAACTGTATTTGTTCCCACAACAATTTTTTACCAGCAAATTTACTTAGGTAACTGTAACAAATATATTTGCTGGTCCTATTTTGACAAAAAAAATTTGCTGCTGGAACTCATTTTTGGTAATCACAACAAAGTTTTTATTTACCGTGTAGCGACATGCAGTTTTCAAATTTGGATTCAGGGGGTTGTTTTCTGTATGTTCACTAAGTTTCAGGAATTGGAGTTGCTGAAAAAAGATTAGTCACGTTTGTTTTAAGTTAGCTAAATATCTATTGTGTATACCACCATAAAAATAAAATAATTTAAAAACTAAGTTAGATAGCGACTTGCAGTTTTCAAATTTGGATTCAGGGGGGTTGTTTTCTGAATGTACACTAAGTTTCAGGAATTTGAGTTGCTGAAAAAAGATCAGTCCCGTTTGTTTTAAGTTATATAAATGTCTATTGTGTATACCATCATAAAAATAAAATAATTTAAATACTAAGTGACATAGAGACTTGCAGTTTTCAAATTTGGATTCAGGGGGATTGTTTTCTGTATGTACACTAAGTTTCAGGAATTCGAGTTGCTGAAAAAAGATCAGTCCCGTTTGTTTTAAGTAAGATATGTCTATTGTGCATACCATCATAAAAATAAAATAATTTAAAAACTAAGTAAGATAGCGACTTGCAGTTTTCAAATTTGGATTCTGGGGGTTGTTTTCTGTATGTTCACTAAGTTTCAGGAATTCGAGTTGCTGAAAATAAGATCAGTCACGTTTGTTTTAAGGTAGCTAAATGTCTATTGTGTATACCATCATAAAAATAAAATAATTTAAAAACTAAGTAAGAGGCGACTTGCAGTTTTCAAATTTGGATTCAGGGGGATTGTTTTCTGTATGTACACTAAGTTTGAGGAATTCGAGTTGCTGAAAAAAGATCAGTCACATTTGTTTTAAGTTAGCTAAATGTCTATTGTGTATACCATCATAATAAGAAAATAATTTAAAAACTAAGTAAGATAGCGACTTGCAGTTTTCAAATTTGGATTCTGGGGGTTGTTTTCTGTATGTTCACTAAGTTTGAGGAATTCGAGTTGCTGAAAATAAGATCAGTCACGTTTGTTTTAAGGTAGCTAAATGTCTATTGTGTATACCATCATAAAAATAAAATAATTTAAAAACTAAGTAAGAGGCAACTTGCAGTTTTCAAATTTGGATTCAGGGGGTTGTTTTCTATATGTACACTAAGTTTCAGGAATTTGAGTTGCTGAAAATAAGATCAGTCACTTTGTTTTCAGATAGCTAAATGAATTTTGTGTATATCAATTTTAAATGTAATAACTTATGTGAAATAGTGATTTGTGATTTTCATATTTGAATTCAGGGGGTTGTTTTATACCGTGAGTATTTTTTAACGTGAAACATTGGGTTTGTCATATCCATGGTTACGACTCGACATTTGATTGGCAGCAATGTATTTGCTTGTCCCATTTAAAATGAAACATAGGCATAGGGAACAAATTGAAAAATTGACAGAAGTATTATATTTAAATATTGTAAGAAATTTAGACAAGTCGGAAAACCACTTATTTCGGGCACAAGGTGCACACAATATTTTTTCTACAACTAAATTTAATTTTTAGGAAACAGGTATTATTATTTAAACAAAATTAACCTCTGATGCCATCTTGTCAATGACAGATAACCGTTGAATTTTCCTATAAATTACGAATTGACATTTGATTGACAGCAATGTATTGAAAATGAAACACAGGGAATGAATTTGACAGAAGTATTATATTTAATTATTGTAAGAAATTTAGCTGTCAGAATATCACTCGTGGACAAGGTGCACAAAATATTTTTTCTACAATTTAATTTAGAAAGCAGGTGTAATTATTTAAAAAATTAATTTCAATTGGTGTCTTGCCAAATTTCAAATTCGTTCCCTGTGTTTCACTTTAAATGGGATAGGCAAATACATTGCTGTCAATCAAATGTCAAGTCGTAACCATGGATATGACAAATTCAATGTTTCACGTTAAAAAATACTCACGGTATATGCATACATTTTCAGAAACTCGAATCGTCGGTTACAGAGTTAAATGTTAATAGGAAATATTTGAACTTAGCCATTTGTTTTTCTGTACCTTTTAAATAGTAAGTACTCATGTATGTTTGCATGTATATGGTATGTGCATTTCTTATATAATGAACTGTAAAATATATGAAAATCAAGACATATGTGTTGCATAAAGACATGAATTGATTATGTGCCAATCATTCTTGCCATATATTAGTTATACGAGTACTTAATGTTTAGGAGAATGTTTTATTTATTTATTTACATAAATCTTATAAATAAGTCTTGAGGAGCACCAATACATGTTAGGGTAACTTCAGTGTGATGCTCTGCAACATCTCCAACGGTGAAATCAGGATAGATATCCTTCTGCAACTCACATCCTTCTACGGCTCGTTCAGGGATGTAATTCATCTCTCTGTTACATATTTCTGTAAGAATAAAAATATAATTGAAATAATATTTGGCTTAGTGGTTACAGATAATATGGATGGACTTCGAAATGTTTCAATAGTTTGTAATTATTAAAAATAAAATACCTAATATGAAAGTAAGTGTGAGAAATTCAATATTGAAAAGAGTATTAAATTTTTCAGTTTTTTTTAAATTATTGATTGTATTTCTTCGTAATTATTTAAATATAAAATATTTTTAGAAAAAAAAAGTATGTCCAAAAAATATAATATTTGTGTATGGTAGTAACACTAAATCTAAATTAATTTAAATTCTTTTTCACACAACATCAACACTTATAATTCAAATATAAACTAAATATACACCCGAAATAGTCTTTAGAAATAATGGCTAATATACCCGATAATGGTTACTAAAAGTAGTTCAAAAATAATGAATAAATTATTGCCCTAACGTAAGTCTAAGTCTATGTCCAAAAATCCTTTCCAAGCACTTGGAAGTCGTCCTCGAACCCCGAAGACACAGTTCACTAACACTGTAACAATTAAACTAACATAATTGATCTATGTAACAATGAAATTGACAAAATTGATCTATTTAACAGTTAGGCATTAGATAATAAAAAAATAATTGTAGTCAGCAATTAAAATAATGAGTAATTATAAATTATAATTGATGTCTATATATTACAAAATTTTGTAGTCACTTGTACGATTTTTTTTAAAATAGTATTTGTAAACAAGATATAGATTACACGCGAAATATAATTTATGAACTTTAGACTTAACAGTAAGGGTGCTATTCATTGCTGAAAAACTTCACTTTTTTCAAGGTCAAATGCTTTTCTATATGGAATTTCAACTTTATGTACAGCTTGCGGACACTCACGTGTCGAAGCGAATTAGCCAATCAAAAACTGGGGAGAAACTGTCAGATAGAAGGACGGGGAGCTGAAGTTTGTTTTGGTTCATAGCGTATAATACGTTTTGTTTTCATAGTTTGGCAAAAAAATATAAAATAACTCAATAAGCACTAAAAACTTCAATATGAAAACTGCCAAACTATGAAAATAAAAAGCATAACCTCTAAAAAAACGCTACCAAAACAAACTTCAGGGTTGCGTTCCAAAACCCTACTCTAGAGTACGAAATTACTCAAAATCGTTCCAAAACTAATAACCTTACTCTCAGAGTTTAGTCTTAACCTGTTCCTTAACTGCTAGAGTTTAATCCAAAGTGATACTCTACTTACCCTACTATCGAAATTACTCCACAATATTTTCAAACATGGATGTTCACGATTCTTAACATATGTATGCAATAATTTGCCTTTTTGAGGAAGACAACATGCTTTTGGTTGAAAATAAACATAAGTAAACACATTGGCCTGTATTACGAGCACACTTTTATAATAAAAGCGCTTTTATGGAGCGTACTTCCACATTATAAGGAGAGTGCTCCATAATAGCGGATTTATTATTTTTAATTTAGTTTCAATTTTTTACTCCAACAAAGGTCATTTGTTCCAAAACACACTACACTCTTATTTTACGTCACCATACTCTAGCTCCTACTCCAATATTCGGTACTCTTGAATTTGGAATGCTGCCCAGTTCTCTGACCTTCGATCTGACAGTTTCTTCCCAGTTTTTGATTGGCTAATTCGCTTCGTCACGTGAGCTATTAATATCTTTGAAACTAAACAAGATAGAAACTTGTGCATATCAAATATGAATTCGGCATGCATTTCTCTGGAAATGTGTCAATTTTCAAAGTTGCTGAAATGATGAAAAATTTTCATTTATGCTTGTTCAAGGACAAATGTTTTTCTATAAGAAAATTCAAATTTAGGGTTCAATATCTCTGAAACTAAGCAAAACAGGAAACAGTACAGCAAGCATTTTGCTATAAATAAGCAGATTTTCAAAATTACTGAAACGGTGAAAGAGTTTTCAGTTTTGTTTGTTCAGGGACAAATGCTTTTCTATAGAAAATTTCAACTTTAGGGCTCAAAATTTCTGAAACTAATTAAGATAGGAACTTGCACGTTTCAATTTTGATTTGAGCATGAATCTATATATAGTCATACAAAAAAGTCTCCGTACGACAGTAGTTTTAATGTATTTTAGGAAAAATAGCAGTCTAAAACCCAATATATTTAATTTTCTTTTAATGAAATGAAACGCACTATATTACGTTATTATAAATATAAAATAAACAAATAATTTATTTAATTTATTTATATTATGGGGTAAACATTGAAAGTATTCATAATTTCATGACAAAAAAAGTCTCGGTACGATAACCAAAACATTTAAATAATAAACCATTTATTTATGTTTCATAAAGAAATATAATATTTGGAGGGTTTTCCTTTGGTTTTTCCACCAACCAACTAAGCGACGAGTAATTGAATCTACCAAATTTTTGGTCACCGAAGGCATTATATTCTGCCATTTTACTTGTAATTCATTTTAAATTCTTTTTTTCTTTATATTCTTATTTATTTTAAGAAGAAACCCTCCAAATATTATATTTCTTTATGAAACATAAACAAATGGTTTATTATTTAAATGTTTTGGTTATCGTACGGAGACTTTTTTGTCATGAAAAGGAAATTAAATATATTGGGTTTTAGACTGCTATTTTTCCTAAAATACATTAAAACTACTGTCGTACAGAGACTTTTTTGTATGTTCAAATAATGTCCGCAAGTTCAAATAATTTATCACGATAACCTACCCAACCCACAATAAAAGGTTATAATAGCATGCGGACACTCACGTGACGAAGCGAATTAGCCAATCCGAACTTGGGGAGAAACTGTCAGATTGAAGGGCGGAGATTTGAAATTTGTTTTGGTTTATAGCGTATTATGCGTTTTGTTTTCATAGTTTGGCAAAAAAATATAAAATAACTCAATACGCACTAAAAACTTTAATATGAAAGCTGCCAAACTATGAAAACAAAACTCATAACCTCTGAACACGCTACCAAAACAAACTTCAGAGTTGCGTTCCAAAACTCTACTACAGAGTACGAAATTACTCAAAATCGTTCCAAAACTAATAACCTTACTCTCAGAGGGGGCTTGACATTAATGTTGTAATTATAAGTAGTTTTGTTAATTTTTTAAAATTATTTTTAATTTAATTTCAATTTTTTACTCCAACAAAACTCATTCTTCCAAAACACACTACACTCTTAAATTACGGTACTCTTGAATTTGGAAAGCTGCCCAGCTCTCTGACCTTCAATGTGACAGTTTCTCCCCAAGTTCTGATTGGCTAATTCGCTTCGTCACATGAGTGTCCGCAAGCTATACAGGCATAATTCAGTTCCAAATATCTTATTATAAATACATATATAAAATAAATGCCAATTCGTCCATTCTATTGAAATACATTGAATAGAAGTTCTACCTGCTTTGTAATGAACAGTAAAATAATATTACTGTTTCTTTACCATAAATGCCATTATTGTTTTGGAATGAGAAATGCAGTTCCAATAATGTGCGTGAACTGTTTTCTCTCATTTGACTTTTAAAACGGGTGGGCCAATGGGTGGGCCAGAGTTTTTGTAGGGTTTTGGTTTTGGCTACGTCCCTGGCGTGGATTTAAATTCCTCTTTTCTGGAGATTTTCGCCAAACTCTGCCTGTTGTTACAAGAGGAACACGTGTAGATGACATAAATGAGTGTCTTAAACGGTTACATATGATCCAATATTGAATGATGTTCTTTGCGCGAAAACATACGGGCATTACTTGGAGGTGACTTGCACGCCCAAGAATTTTCGGACGTACTATCGTTGATTGGAGACGGAACCACAGCCGAGGTAAATGGCCAAATCGAATTGCTGCTATCGCTGTGTGTAACTGTGCCTACAATAGACGAACTTATTTCTAATGTTTATCCAAATATAGAAAATCTGTATAATAAAGAAAATTCCTGGTTCTATGAGCAAACTATTCTCTCTGCTAAAAATGATATAGTTTTTAAAACTAAAAATATTGTACATTTATTTTATTTTTATTATTATTTACTATTAATAAGCTTTAGCTTAAATTATAGTGTAGTAAGACATATACTTAATTAATTTCCATTATTTTCTTTTCATCCTTAATAATAAAATAAGACTATGATAATAATATAATAGTAGGTTTTTTTTTCCTTTTGAAACTTACACCGAGTGTTTTATTTCAACTAAACTGATAATAGTAGGTATTTCATTTTTTCTTATTTAATCTCGATGCGATGATCCATATAGCATGTTTTCACAATCAAAAGACTACAGTCCATGTATATATAATTTTACATGTCATACGTGGGTAAAGCCACGGGTAATGGCTAGTTGTTTAATAAATTGTAATACATTGTATGCTGTACTGATAGTATTTATATATCCGTTTCTGTCACTAAAGTATACATAGATACCATCAGTAATACACTTTATGTATGTATTACTAATAATAATTAGTCTACAAACTCTTTATAGTTTAGAAGATATAACACATTTTTTTTAATTAAAAAGTGTCGCATTTTGAGTTGAAATTTTTTTATAGTTTCCGAGGTACAGGAATGAAAATAATTATTTTTTAGAAAATATGGGCACGGATTCTTATTGTTTGTATTTTACAAATAAATATATTTTGCCTTGTCCTGAAAAATTAGAAATGGGGATGTTTAAATCACGGGCCTGAACCGAAATGTATTTATGGTTCATTTTCGGTTCAGGTTTAGAGAATAAATGTCGGTTCAGGTTAAGTTTCGGTTGAAGAAAATGAAAATTATAACGGTTCATCGGTTTTGGGTTAGAATTTCAATTCAGAGACGAAAATGATTACAAGCACAAAAAGATGGTGATAATTTATTATAGGTTCGGTTCAGATTCAGGTTCATCAAAAATTCGGGTTAAATCGGGTTTTCGGTTCAGATTCGGGTTCAGTTTCAGGTCCCTGGTTTAAGTAATAGTTGGTATAAATTTTACTTATATTTATTGTTTATTTGTATTTTACACTGTTGTATTTCATGTAACTACCCTTAATGTACTATATACATTACAATAAAGTATAAATTAAGATATAATTTGTTTATTTTTAACTCTTTTACTGACCCTATACGTATAGTTCTTAAAACAGCCGTTAGAGAATCTGTTGGAAAAAGCTTTACGCCTAAATATAGGCAACCATAAATACTGCTTTACTTTGAACCACGTATATACACCGAAAATAAAACATTAAAATGAAGCATTGGTGAACAAACCATAACAGCTCAGAATCACATCAATTTCATAGGTTAAATTTCCGGAGTACGAAAATGATCTCATAATTTAATTAAGGGGGGGTTTCGAAAAAGCGACATGAAGTAATACCGGCCAGGTTATGAACTAATTCATTTTTGCTTATAAAATTAACCAAGAGAGGGCGATTGAATGGTTCTGTGCTGTACTTAGGTTCGTGCATGAGATAAGAGGACCAATGTAAACAGACAGATAGAGATTCTTTGGGTCAAATTTTCCCCAGGGCCTGGGCACGCCTGGGGTTTTATGACTGGTAAATAAAAGCTTTTATATATAACCAGTGACACAGCATCAGCAAACCATTTATTTTTCTAGCATTTCACTTTCAATGAATGATTTCTAGATATGTACGACAATTTTCCTTTTTAGATTTGTATACAGACAAAATTACTGCCCGGTTTCATAAATATTTAACTCATTGCTAAATTTAACAACATTTTAAATTATAATAATTATACACACAATTTATTTAATTTCTACAATCTAATAACATTTTTAAATTTGGCATATGTCAAAATTTAACACGGTGTTATATTTAACAATGAGTTAAATTTAAACAAGCTTTTATGAAACCCGGGCACACATGTTATTAATATGTAATTATTTAATAATTAAAAACAGATTGTGATAAAAAATAGGCAAAGGCATATTTGAGACTGTCACACTATATTGGAACAAACGAATTACAGTGAAGAGCAGCTTTTATTGATGTTTGAAATTAGTCGGCCTGGCTATATTTCCTTTTAAAAAAATACTGATAATTATATAGCAAATACATATCATTGTTATTATATTTTAATTTTCAACAGCTACAAATTATTATTTATGTTAATCATCTTATAATTTGATATTTCTGTAGGCAAGGCGCTAGTATATTCTTGATGTAGCATTTCGGTAATACAAGAATACAATACTAAGAATTAGCGGAAAATTTGATAAATATCATTTATATAACCCACTGGCATTCTTATATTTTTTTCTCCTACGCTACATGTGGGTAATGATGGGATTAGTTACAGTTACAATGATCCTATTAGGATTTTCGAACAATTTACCTTTTCTAAGAATTATTTGTGATCCAACCTAAATTTTTTAATCATAGAAATTGACCTTAACGATCAAATAAAATTTGAAGGCCCATTGCTATGATTAAAAATTTTACCTTCTCATATTCCATATTGCGATATTTTTGTATATTTGTAAAAAATAAATGTTTTTGTATTGAATTTTATAATAATGATATAATACATTTTAATAGAAAATGAAAGCTTTATCCATTTACAACGTTGAGAATCGGATACTCAAAATTTTCATTTTAATTTAATTATTTACTTAAATGAGTATATGTATTTAGTGTTTCTACGATATCAAACGATTTACGTCATAATTAGAAAGTTAATCAATTTTATAGTTATACTTTATATGAGACAGTGATGGAGATCCCGGGCCTTATTTTAGATGTTTATTTATGAAAAATGTAAAGAAACACTTACTAATAATAAATTTCATTAAACCTAACACTATTTTCGTAAATATATTTTTATCTTTTTTTATATTTTTAGCTCCTTCTGCTTTTATTAATTTTTACCATCGCTCAACAAGGTGTTAGGAAAGTACCTACCGTCTTTTTTTTAAAAAAAGTCGATGATGAGTTTTCACTGAATAAACACAAATTAGGGTCCTTAGAATACGATTTTACTATTTTTACGATGTGTGTGTATAACACTTTTTTCGGCGACGATAAATCCAACTTCAATACTATAATTATTACAATAAATAAAATTTCACCGTATACTTGGTACTTCGTTTTTACATCCAAATGAATATGAAGAGTTGATTAGATTTTGGTTATAATTGGTCAACCGGAAGTACCTCTTCATATAAAGCTTTTAATAGTTTTACTTGAAAAAATGCAATTAATTTTCTTTTCGACTAAAATGTTTTAAATAAAAATTCCAGATAATTAAATTTTACATCAACAAAACGAATTGTATATTGCAAGTTTAATAACTTGTAAAGTCCAATTTGAAATTTTATAAATATTGTTCATTTTTTACCTCTCGCTAAGAAAGGTATTGGAATCAAGCCAAAAATCGCATGTCCAGATTTTAGTGGATAAGCACGTTTTAAGGTCCCTATACTCCGATTATAACATTTTTTTTACATGTGTGTGTGGGGATGTTGGAACCACGGTTTCTCAAATACTAAGACTTAAAAAATATTTAACTGCAGTTTCCTCAATCTGACCTTCTTGGAAAGAGCTGATTAGATATTGGTAGCAATTGGACAACCGGAAGTAATAGTTTCTTTAAAAAAATCTTCTAAATATTATTTTTGTAAAATTTCTGTTATTACTAATATTAATATTATATATTCCATGGAGTTAAAGAAAGAGACATAAATATATAAAATAATAAGTTGTTAATTAATCTCACAGCCTATGGAAAACAAGTGGAAAAATTAAAAAGATACATATATTACATATACCCTTCAGAAATACTGCCAATCTCATCAATGAATGGGGTATTCCACCATAACAAAAAAATTAAAAAAAAATTAATTTAACATAAACTATGGCTCAATAAATACCTAATAGTTAAAACAATTAAAATATTTTTAAAATAATTACTTAACGAGATATTTCACATTTGCTAAAAGGGAAAATTAACGTCATACAATTGTTATCTTTTTCTCGCAGCGTACTCAGAGCAGTGTGTGTGAGAAAGACAAGTATAGGGGAAATGTGACGTTACACTGATTTCTCGAAAATAAAATACTGTTAAACTAGGTACAATTAAGATTTTTTAATACTATGAATTGCTTCAAAACCGAATGAAGTTTTATTTAAAATAATAAAAAAAATTGAGTGGAATACCCCATTGGAAGAATCTCGAACATAAGAAGAATTCCGAAATTAAAATTATTTTATTTAAAATGTGTTTTGCCAGAAATTATAATGGGTAACCGATTTAAAAATAAAAAATGTAAAGATCCCGATTACATTACTGAAGCAAAACAATTGAAAAAGCGAAATAAAACATAAATTATTTTTTATTATTCGAGCAAATTATTTTCCTTTCCATATTCACAATGATGATAGCTTGAAGATGAAAACTATGTTTCGAGTGCCAACTGAGTAAAAACTTTAATTCTTCTAATAGGTCAACATTTTATTCGGGTTTATGACTATACCTTCATTGAAAATATAAACAGTGCAAGTCAGGTAGAAAGATGAAAACTTGAAGGTCAATTTTCAAATATTTAAACTACTTTACCGACAGTACGACACTGTTGACATCTATGATATTAACGTTCAACTATTTCTGAAGATTCTGCCACTGAGAACCGCCGATTTTGGTGTTATTTTTGGTAAAGTTTTTAGCTAATATACAAAATTATCTACTATGAAAATCGAAAATTACTCTATGTTTTTGTGTTTGCTATTTCCTGAATGTGTTTCTGTTTCATAATATCGAGTCTTAAGTCACATTTCAAATATTATCTCTTATATGCGTTGCATTTCTTCAACCAAAATCACTTTACGAAGTAAAGACAACAATAAAATTCAATAATTCTTAGTTTTATTGCTTATTCTTCAAACAGAAAACTGAAAAAGCCTTTTCAAAAACTAATTTTTTTGCTTATGCAATTTGCGCGATTTGAACGCCCCCTTAAAGCAATGTGAAAACATTCCATCGTTTAGAACCTCGCCAATTAAATTTTATTATTTTTGTACATAATAATAAATAATTACTTATTTATGACATGCGCTCGGATGTTGATATTTTTAATACGTAAACAATTACTTTTTTATTGCACTTTTTTGTACCCATTTATTATTATTTAATGTTGTGAAATAAAAGAAAAATTATCAATAAACTAATGATGACCACAAATTAAGCTAGCTGTGCTTTAAGAATATTTAGTTTTGATGAATGTGAACTCGTCGGGAAAGCAAAAGCAGGATGGCCAGTTAATTTGGTTCTGACTTTTGGTTAAGTAAATAAATACATTTTTGTTTGTATTATAATTATAGCTCCTGTGTGCCGTCTCCTATAAAATCCCCGGGAACAATTGTTCCTGTTTTCCCGTAATAAAGATAAAAGCCCCTAAAAATAGGGGAAAATCCCCGAATTTGGCAACCCTGCGGGAAAGTATTTTAGTGTTGTGGTGTAGATGTCAAACCTATTGTGGTGCTGTACAGAATCTTATAATATTTAGTGTTAAGTTTAATTTAATTGCTTTTTGTAACAACTAAAATAATCGTTAATGCATTTCAGATTTGAAAATAGTGTGAACGATGTGGTACAAATGTGTAGTTTGTATATATTCGTGTAGTACAGCTGATTTTTAAAAGTTGTGTTTATGTGTTTAAATAAACTAAATAATATTAGTTAAGTTGTTATAGGAAATATGTTTGCTCTATTCAAAGAGATACATATTTTTCAATAATTTGTTTCTAAATAACTCTGACAGAATATTAGCTATAAATTATTTTTGTTTTCATTTTGTTATTCATGATTTTTTTGTAATAAAATCGTTGCTACTATGGATTTAAATAATCCCGATTCAGATAAAACTTCATTTTGGAAGAAAAACACAAAAGCAGTACCTGGGAGGTAAGTTTTCCACAAAAAATAATATTGGATGTAATGTCACTCTTATTTTAGACCAAGTCCAAAACAAGAACATCGAGTAAGTAATAAGCAGCGGTCAGCAAGTTCTACAACTTCTTTCCAAGATTTCCAAGCGTCTGTTAGTGATGCCTGGGACATGGACGATGACGAATTTTCGTTAATATCAAGCCTTACAGGTATATATTTTATTTTACCTCTAATCTCATAACATAAACTTATATTAATAAATTTAGGCTCATTTGATGTAGTTTTTAATTCTGAATATTTTTTGTATTTACAAATTTGTTTTAAATTTTAAATTTAATAGGGAGACATGAAAATTTTGTCATTGAATTTTTCATTGTTCATAAAAAAGTAGACGAGGGTTACGCTAGAATTATTGAGAATAAGACAGGTGGTTCATATTTTTTAAAATTTTATTTTAAATATGTTGAATGTAGTTCTCTTCAACAATAATTAATAGACTTCACCATTATTTTCTACCACTTCTTAACAGCTCCAAACCAAATTATTTTGGGATTCTTTCAAAATAATCATGAATTGCAGCATCAATCCAAAAAATAGTCAATTGTAACACATTGCTCCATTACTTTTATAGTATTTTTTTTCACAAAAAAGTGAAGAAAATGCACTGAATAAATTCCATATTTTCACTCACAACGATACTTTAAAAAATGAGGATAGGAATAAAAAGCTGACCTCAAAACCACTGTCTACCAATTATTAAATGTCAGTTAGGCAGTGCTAGTTTTTTTTTTTTTTCTTAGTCAGCAGTCAGCTCGGTCAGCTTTTTATTCTTATCCAAAAATGATTAACTAAGTTTAAACTAACTTAATTTTTTGTAACTTACTTTCAAATTACATATAAATGTTTAAAATAAAAGCGCAAATTTTGTTTTTCTTGGCTTACCTGATTTTCTTATTTACAATAAATCTAGCGTGAAAATCTAAGAAAATATTTAAAAATAACCCTTTTTTATTCCGGCTCATATATTGATAATTTATTTTTAGATGCAAAAATATCGAAAAAAGTATCTCATTCAGCAGCATTAAATGTTATAAATACACATCGTAGCAGTTCTTGTGAAGAATCTAGTACCAATAAGCCTGCAGCTTTAAACACAAGTATTACTACACAACCTTCTGAAATAAAGGAGACTGAAAAAGATGTCACTTCCGATAATAGCAGACTGCACCAACTAAAAACGGAAAGTGAACTGCAAAATAAGCCGTATTTAATGGAAATTAAAACGCAGTCTCAATATCCAGGGCGACCGCAACCTTTTAGATGTTCACAGATCTCATCAAGAGAGGAAGATTGTGAATCAAAATTAGAAAAATTTCAGTCTCTCCTTGAAAGTGATTCTTTAAATCTAGCAGAATTATGCCAAGTTAGTTGGTCAGGTATACCCGTTAAAGTTCGGGCAGTTACCTGGAGATTGCTTTCTGGTTACTTGCCAGTTAATTTGGACAGACGACAAGCCATATTAGAAAGTAAAAGGTTAAATTATTGGAATTTAGTTAAACAGTATTATGATACGGATCGCGACGAAGCTTATCAGGATACTTATAGACAGGTATACATCGTATATAGGTGTTTATCGAAAACTCGAACAAAGTATTGCACATTCGACTATGTGTTCTGTGAGTGTGCAGAGAAATTTTATTATTGACATAATTATTTTAAGTTATGAATCGAAACGTTGAAGAGATAATACAAAAAAAAAGTAGAATATTACGTTCTAATATTAAAAATATTTTTCTCATGTTCGGGTTTTTTGTGAACATCTTATACAGGTTGTTTCACGAATATGGGACACCGTTTATTTTCTTTATTATTGGGAATAGAAGAAAATCATTCAAATAAAAGGTGTAGTAGATCGAGGGAGACATACATTTATTGAAGAAAACCAATTTTTAAACCAGTGATATTCAAATTATAACATAGTTTTATTTTTTTTTAATGGGATGGTATGTTTTTTAGGCCCATTTGATAGTGTATTTTCTTTTCTTAATTCAACCATGTAATCATTTTATATCCTTACATAACAAAAATATTGAGAAAAAATCAAGTGAAAATTTAATTTAATTTTTATACCTAGTTATTTTTCAGTAGGCAATGTATGAAAAACAATTGAGCTTAAATTAAAACGAAGCAAATATGTATTAATAACTTTATATTGTGCTCTATCGGCAATAGTAGGAATTATGCACTAAATAATTCAAATAGACAGATACCAGCTTTTGTTTTTCATGCATAAAAATAAAATTTATTTAAATTTCAATTGATTTTTTCCCAATATTTTTGTTATTTAATAAAATAATTATATGGTTGAATTCAGAAAAAAATACACTATCAAATAGGTGTAAAAATATATGCAGAGTGTAACAGAAATAAGTACATTAAATTTAACCAGTGATAGAACTTGGCAAGAGCAACAATATTTCTTAGTTTTTTTCGAAATCGCAATTTATTTTTTGGAAAAAAAATATTTCCAATTACGAGACATATACTGGTGAAACAGAAAAAGAGTGACATTGGCAGAACTCTTCGAAAGCAACAATATTTCTCAGTAACATTTTTTTTCAATTCTCAATTTTTTTAGCATTTTTAGGCAAGTAATGAATTTTTTTACAAAACTTTGAAAATTTTTACATATCTAGAAGGTTTACAAAAAAAGTTATTAATCAATATTGTTGCTCTCGACGAATTCTATCTTTGGTTAAATTTAATCTACTTATTTCTGTTACATCCTATATACTTTCATTTAAAAAATATAACTTTGGCTCTAACTTGAGAATCACTGGTTTCAAAAAATATTTTCTTCTATAAACAAATGTCCTCCTTTGTCTCCTACAACTTTGTTCCATAGTATTTTTTTGTAACTATAATAATAAAAAAAATAATGGCGGTGGTTGGTTTTGCTGTTACACCTGTAGAATAATGTTTATACCAAGAGTATTTTTTTTTTTACTAGTAAACATGGGCGTATCCCATTACCATAGTTACATTTTAAATGATTGACAGCAATGTATTATCGCTTTTTTTAACTGAACATAGGGAGTTGTCAAAGTCATCTAACTGTCATCTGTCAAAATTATATATAAAATTGAAGAAAAAGTATAAATCATAACATGGTATAAGTCCAATATGAGTCTAATACAAGTTTCCAATTGATTTGCTGCTACTTTTAATAAGCGGGTCGCCTGGCTCAGGCATAACTATTAGAAAAATTATAATAACTATAGAACTACAGTCAATGGACAGCATTAAAAGAAAACCAGAACAAGTAAGGTAATTAATAATAAGAAATTAGATTATACAGTTAAATGAAAATGACAATACCCTTTACATAAAAAGAATTTCTGAAATTGACAGATAACAGTTTGATGACTTTGACAACTCTCTACGTTCACCTATAAAAAAAAAAAAAACGCGTAATACATTGCTGTCAATCATTTTAAATATAACTATAGCAATGACATACGCCCATGTTCACTGATAAAAAAACTCCTGGTACATAAAACTCTCTATTTTTGTACAGATACATATTGATATACCTCGAATGAACCCCGTAATTCCACTTTTCCAACAAAATACGGTCCAAGAAATGTTTGAACGTATTCTATTTATTTGGGCTATTCGTCACCCGGCTTCTGGATATGTTCAAGGCATCAATGACCTTGTAACTCCATTTTACGTTGTTTTCTTACAAGAAGTTATACCAAGTGGTAAATATCTTTTATAAATGTTGTATATTTTAATAATGGTATGTATTGCAGCTGACCAAAATTTTGAGACTTTTCATGTCAACACTCTAACGCAAGAGCAACGAGACATAATAGAAGCTGATTCGTTTTGGTGTCTATCCAAATTTTTGGATGGAATACAGGACAATTATGTGTTTGCTCAGTTAGGTATTCAAAAAAAAGTGAACCAATTGAAAGATCTTATCCAACGAATTGATACGCCACTTCATCGGCATTTACAAACTCATGGCGTTGACTATCTTCAATTTTCTTTTCGTTGGATGAATAATTTGCTAACACGGGAACTACCCTTACATTGCACAATAAGATTATGGGATACATATCTTGCAGAGTCAGATACCTTTGCATCATTTCAACTTTATGTTTGTGCAGCTTTTCTTATGCATTGGCGGGAACAGCTACTTCGTGAACAAGATTTTCAAGTAGGTTATATGCTTGCCTATCGCCCCGACATAGGGACCGCAGTTGGTTCCGATTTCAGTTTTGACTACTATCGGGGAAATAATAGGGGTGTCCAAGTCTACGGCTTTTAAAAAATACTTATTGGATATTAATGTTCATCATATTAGTAAGGTGAATATAATGTTAATTTTCTAATTTTTATTACCCTAATATCAAAATGAAACTAATTTAAATCGAGCGCTTAAAATTCAGTATCAGCCATGTTTGTGGTAGGTGACGTCACACGTGCCTTCAATTTCCTCGGTCCTCATTTATTGGAACTTTAATATTTTTATGTACAGATTAACATATTAAAGAATGAAAAAACTTGGAAACCCTTATTATAATCAGTTGAGTTTGAAACTCAATAACTTGCATAAAAACATTCAAAAATTTTGAAACACACTTTCATTTACAAACTATACATTTTCACGTAATTATACTAATGGGGTCTATACCATAGTCATATTTTCACTATCTTAAATAAGAAGACGAAAATATACATAAATTAATGAGTATTAGTGAAAAAAATTTCTTTAAATATTGACTAGGTCACAAACTACAAGTGATTGAAGCTGATTAGTAATTGAGTATGACGCGTTAGGTACTAAGAATTTGATTGGTCGCCTAATTTTAAAAAGGAGATTCACGCGTCGGCAGCGGTCACCTTTAAAACATTATAAAATGTCATGTTGATGTTATAACCTAACAAAACATTTAACAATTTTGTGTTTGATGAATTTGTTTAATTATAACATCTAGTAATATTAATTAAATTAATATTAAAATTTCAAAACAGACAAAAACTAGCGCCATCCGTCGTCATACGTTGTGTCATAATATTGTCAAACTGTTTCAATGTTCTATAATTCATTAGGAAAAAAATGCTCATTATTTATGTTATTGATACTTAATAATAATTTCTTCATGAATATAAGGTATAAGTTTTTGTATAAAAACATTTCAGCTATGCAAACATGAAAAAATTGTTCCCTCTATAACTAACATTTTGTCCATTGTTTGTCGATCACTGGTCAGTACCTGCTACGTCACGCACCTAATTCTTAAACTTTAAAAATTCATATCTCGCTTATTACGTAAAATTTTTAAGTCGCGTTTGCACTTCAATTCTTATTTCATCCTGTTCTTACAAAAAAAAAAATTAAAAAAAATGGTATAGGACCCCATTTTCATATTATTAAATTAATTATTATAAAAATAATGAGTATATAAAAATGACCCCCATTTTTAGCGCGTTTGAAGAAATGCTCAACCTAACCTAATATCAATATTTATAAATGGAAAAAATATTTAATATGTTGTAAACCGTACGCATAATTTAAACGCTAATATTTTCGATTTGTTTATAAGAATTTAATATAAAATATTAATAAATTTTTATTTAAAATTTCCATGGATGCACCTTTCGAATTTTGCTAGCTGTCATAAGAATAATCCTAAGAACCGTCTTATTTACGTTGACCCGAATGAATTTACAAATACGCTTAAGAAGAAATTTGTCAATCTTTGCATTTAAAGCAATAATGAAAAAAAAACTACAGATTTTTCACGAAGGTATGCGAAACAAATATCAAATAATACGGCAATGATATTAATCAAATTCCATGCATCTGTTATCATCTGTCATATATGGAAAGTAGTTCTGATGAATAATGGAAAATTGAAACATAATTTTGACATTTTAAAACAAAAGTTGTCACGTGACCTCCAGTCATCTTTGACCACTGTATAATTCAGTAGAAATGTATAGTCTATAAATGAAAGTGTGTTTTCATAATTTTTTTTTTTTTACCAAGCAAATTTTGAGTTTCAAACTCAACTGACTATAATTATTTCCCCGAAAGTAGATTGCTGTCACTTTATCGGGACGCTAGGCACAGCGTAGATTATATTGTCATATTTTTATTTTTTTTATAATTCATTATATATTCCAGGGCCTAATGATATTATTACAGAATCTTCCGACCCAAAACTGGACAAATTCTCAAATTAGTTTACTTGTCGCTGAAGCTTATCGTTTGAAGTTTATGTTCGCTGACGCTCCAAACCATTTACACACTGGACAAAGTGAGAGATGACAAGATGATTTGTAATTTAATGTTTGAAAACATTTATGTTTGTCATTATAGAATAATATATATTTTATTTCATTTGAATAGATAATTTGTACTGTTCGTCTTCCAGTGTAATTGTATTAGTTTCCATAATTTTGGATGAATATGCTATTTTTTTTTTAATTTTTTTCGATGACTAATTCAATTTATAAAATTATAAATACATACTATAATTGTTTTTGATACATTAATAAGATGTGTTAAAATGTATATACAAATTGTATAAGTAAAATTTACTAATGAAAATATATTTTATTTTATGTTCCATTTCAAATAGTAAGCGATACATAAAATTTTCTAAAAATTACTGTAAATTTTAAATTTTGCGAGTGTGACGTATATTTCCCAATAAGAAACGTCAAAAGGGCAATTTACGTCACAAGTTTACGCGCTAAACTGTATTAGACAATGCCATGTTAAATAAAATTATTTTGAATATTTTTTGCATTATTCTGTTATTTTTATAATATACAATATTATACACTCTCCACGACAGCCATTACCAAAATCTGATAATAAAAACCAGGGCATCGAACCGGAACCAAACCGTAACATTTTATGGAACCCGAACCTCAGATATATTTTTAATTGAACCTGAATCGAAACCGAACCGAGTATTAAAATTCAGGTTCTGGGTTCAACTCCGGTTCAGGTTAATTTTTAGTTCGAAAAGTAAATACAGCCGATAATCGACGTCTTAGGCGTCTGCGTTGCTGTCTGGGCTGACTTTTCGTGAAAATTGGGTTCGTTTCTTGTTGCGTTTTGCGTAAATTTCGGCTCTCATTTTACATTATTTCGAACCTGAACCGCGAACAAAACTGCAAATTTTATTAATGCTTGAACCAGAACCGCACCCGAACCCATCTTTCAAAAAACAAATTAACCTGAACCTAAACCGAACCCAGTTTTTGGCGGGTTCGATGCCCTGATAAAAACAGATGGCACACACAGCAATGAGTAATACGTCAGACTTTGTGCAGGTAGGTACAAATTTATACACAAAAAATGATCAAGAAAAAGATGTTAATTTATCAGTAATAACAAATCAAAAATTCAAACAGGAGTTCTCAAACGGTAGAGCAAAATTATATATTTTTTTAAATGGTACCCTATATAATTTTTTAGTCCATTAGAGATATTTTTCTGAATTCAATGATATAAAAAAAATTAAAAAATCATACTTGACACGGTTCACAAGATTTCAGTCTCTGAATCAACCTCTCGGTCATTTATCAAAGACCACACACGCGTTTCACTCTTGGTTCTGCTTGAGTGGGCCAGTCTCTGATAAATGACCGAGAGGTTGATTCAGACACTGAAATCTTGTGAAACATGTCAAGTATGATTTTTTAAATTTTATTAAAACAGTTTCACCCAAGTATAGCAATTGTACTTTGTACACTTATTATGATCGAAATAAAATTAGAAATACAAATAATGTAATAAAAAATGGCGTTACTACTAGGGTAACCTAGGCAACAGTCATATGCATAGCATATTTCAATACTGTAACATTTTTAATACCATTTTCGTCGAAATAATTGTTATATAACCCCATACGATATTTATATCACTAAAATAAATTCTCTATATACTGTTTGAGAACCACAGGTTGAATTTTCGATTTGTTATTAGTGATAAATTAACCCTTTATTCTGGTTTATTTTTTATATGTGTATAACATTTTTCTCTAGTCATTAGTTCCCCCAAAAAAGCACTGGTTGCTTTAACCTTGATTCCTAAAACTGGGTTACCAAATATATATATTTTTTTTTTTTTTTACCTGATTTTGTCAAAATAGTTACTGTTGACAAAAGTATCCTAATACACATAGGAGGGTCATGAGTTCTAATCTTAGCGAAATCAATGAATTTATCACAAAAATCTTCCGTTATTCGATTATTAAAAAGTTCCCCTAATATATTTTAATAAGTAATATTACTTATTGTGCTAATATGGTTTTCCTGCAAAGCATGCTTAGTTAAATTCTAAATAACAAATAAAACTTTTTATGTTAATGCTAATAATAACCTACATACGTTTAAATATTAAAATCATTTGTTAATATACAGGAGGATATGGGAAAAAAATATGATATGACTGAGTACATAAACAATTTTATTAACGAACAGTGAGTATTTGTCACCTAATACAATAGTACTATAAAAAGGTAATATTTTAAATGTTGTACCTAAAGCACTCTAAAAATTGATATTGCAGTAATAAACGTACAAAATCTAATTAAAATTTAGTCACATTTCACAAAATGCAGTGTGAAGTTGAAATGTCTGGTAAAATCGTGGCAAAATTAAACGCACGTCATTTGGATGAGGAAGTTTAGTGATTTTTTTTTATTATTTTATTATGTACTATTTAAAAATGTAGAAAATTTCGTTTTACTCGAAGATGTGAAAATTTACAGGGTATAACAGCTATACAAGCTACCCCAAATTTCTATATTATCTAAGATAAAACAAAATATTATAAGACATCTTATATCAAAGGGAGCATCCTATTAGAAAAGAAAATATTTTTTTAAAACAGTGGTTTTCAAGTTACAACACAAAGTTATATTTTTTAGTCCATTTGATAGAGCTTTTTTTACTAAATTGAACCATTTAATCATTTTTTATATCTTTATATAACAAAAATATTGAGAAAAATTCAATTGAAATATACATAAATTTGATTTTTATCTTTATATTTCAGTAGGCTATGTATGAAAAACAAAAACTGCCTGTATCAATTTAAATTATTTAGCATAGAAATCAAATATTTATGTATCGTTTCAATATAAGGTTAACCATTTTTCCTACATAGCCTACTAAAAAATAGCTATAAATTTATTTAAATTTCAACGGACCTTTTACATAGAGACAGATAGACAAAAATGACATATATGTAGTGCATAGTAGGTGATTTCCGCATTGAGGAGAAGAGATACATTTTGAAATGGCGTAAAATAAAAACTTAAATATATTAAATAAACTTTCAATTTTTCTGATGAGCTACACAATTTTAACATCAGTTCATAACACAACACATAATATTTGGAAGAATATTTTTGTTGATACAACTGAGCTGTATAAATCTGCATTAATTTTTTTATAATCAAAAAAAAAATAATTATGTTTTTGTGCTGTTAAAATAATTTTTTATCGAAAATAAATGCTTCTCCTTCTAATCATTTTAACTTGACAACATGGTTTCTCCTTATCTCTATTTCATTGGCGCATTGAAAAATGTCGTCACGGTGCAATAAAAATGTAAAAAGTTCATTGATTGATTTTGAACATTTTTTGTTATGTAAATAAATAATAAATAAATATATCATCACGGCATATTACCCATTTCTGGGTGTGCCAGTATCTACAACACATGTAGACATCGGTAATGATGACGATATATTTTACCGTGTGGGCGCTTACCAGGCGTCACCTCACGGGCACTAATAGCTGGCGTGGAGAGTGCACCACAGGGGTCACTTTTGTGCCATTTTTTTTTTTTTAATTGGAAATATTTGGCGTCTGTCGGGATCGAACCCGGTTCCCCCAGGTTCGCGACCAGACACTCAGGCACGCGGTCACGGGACCCCATAAGGGTTATGTAAGGATAAAAATGATTACATGGTTGAATTCAGAAAAAAATACTCTATAGAATAGATTTAAAAATACATATCATTCCATTTAAAATAATATAACTTCGTATTGTAACTGGAAAACCACTGGTTTAAAAAAATATTTTTTTCTCTTCGAATGACCCCCCCCCCCCCCCCCCCAACCTCCTTGATCTTAAATAAACTATAAGATTGTCTTATAATATTTTATTGTATCTTTAATATAGAAATTATTTGAGGTAGGTCGTATAGCTGTTATACCTGTATGAGATTTTTTACATGAAAACGTTCTAAGCTCAGTTTTAGAAATGGTACAAGGTCATAAAATTATATACCTATGTGGATGAAATGAAAAGCAAACTGGCAAAATATTTTGCTTCGAACTGTGTACCTTACGGCCGTAATTATTTAGCATTATTTCAACGAAATGAATAAAAACATAAATAAAACAAAAATTGCAGCTATCGTTCTAGTTTAATTCAATTTTTTTTTATTGAATAACTTTAAAACATAAAAATAGCACTTAAAATTCTAATTGAATTAAAACAAGTACATAAAATATTTTCATTCATACTTTGGACCTCAAGATCATAAATATTTAGCACTTATTTGAACAAAATAGATAAAAATATTAATTAAAAAAACAAACTGCAGCTATCATTGTTTCGTAATTCGTACAAATCACTTTTGCTGAACATCATAATAATAACATAAAACTGGCACTTACATTTACATTCCTTGAATTTAAATGCTTCATCAATAATTGAGAAAAATGAATTCATGTAACTCACAACATTAAACTATAGTTTTTCAATAAATAAAACCTTACTTGAAATTAAAACAACTACGAACATTCAAAACAAAACGCACCACGTGCAGTTGTACAAATGTCAGAGTAAATTCTGCGTTCAGACAGCAATGTTTCTGCACATGCGCACAAGCAACACGTGTACAGGGTGTAAATTGAAAAGTGGGCCATATGCGTTTAACACGGGAACTCAGTTTTTTTTTGTGCAAACGTTACCAAATTATTTTATGCAAAAATTTCTGCATGTAAACCATGTAAAACGATTATTTTAGCTCTTTATACAAATGTAAAAATTAATTAGAAAGTTACAGTTTTTATAAACTTTTTTAGTCTACACAGCCATGGATTTATGGCAAAAAATAAACAAACGCGTTGTCTAACTGTCAATTAGAACTCAAGCAGTTTACCTGTTTGTGTTAATTTACTATTCTAATCTAAATTTTGTTCTAATTGACAGTTAAATTAACGCATTTGTTTATTTTTTATCATAAATCCATGGCTGCCTAGACTAAAAGCTGAGATTCCACGATTTTTTTTATGTTATAGTATTTCTAAATTCAGCAATTCCTTAATATTTCTTTTTTTTTAAATTCGGCTTCTTATGGAAGAAAAAAAAATGGCAAATATTTGGTATCTAGCGTTTCCCGCCTTATTAAATTAAATTTCATTTTGGTGTTATTTTCGTTTACTTATCTTAAAATTAGTATATTGTAGTTATAGTTTATTAGTATTTATAAAAATAATAGCGTGTAGCCGCATAACCACCATAACCAAATACTCCAGTGGGACAGTCTGGCAGTCACTGGTTTGATGATGGGAACGCCTACTTACAGTGTCAGCCAATAAAAGAGAGCCAGGTTCAGTAGACCATCAAGCCCGGAAAAATCCGCGCGTTTTGAAAGTGTAATATATTTTAGCATTTATAAAAAAAGTAATAAAACATATAAAAAAGAAATTTGCGTTAATAACACAGTTATATGGGAAGAAATAATTATGTCCATAATTTATATAAAAATTCGATATGAGTGGAATCCCCTAATCGTTCATATAACGAGCTAAAATGATCGTTTCACATGATTTAGGGTGCGTTCTACTTGATGCCCACAACGCTCTCAAATGCGTCACACTTAAAGCCGCGATCGTCGTGGTTGCTCCTCAATATGTCACGGATGACGTCATTAACAACGACCACGCCGCGATCGCCAATTTTAAAAAATGTTTACCCAAAAAGTTTCGTTTTTACCTTCCGCCATCTGTAGGTTAAGGAAGTTATTATATTTGGTCGTCAAAAAATTCGGGAACGGGAAAATTGGCGAGCGTTTTGGACGCCAAGAGGAACGTACCCTTAGATGCAAAATTTAAATCTCTTTTCTTTTTTAAGCATACACAAAATAATTAGGTAACGTTTGCGCAAGGAAAAGCTGATTTCCCATGTTAAATGCATATGGCCCACTTTTAGATTTACATCCTGTACAATAAGGAAACAAATTAAAACATTAATTGCGATTTCAGTTAAAATTCTTCATATTTTTGAGAAAATCATTTTTTCAACTAAGCTATACTTCCCCATATGAAACTTACATTAAGTACCTATATTTTCACATCGATATATATGAAGAAACACAGCCACAATAATATAAGAAATAATTATTTCTTACACTCGTCGTTCATGATTATCTTGCACTACAGAACATAAACGCTTCTGGGTAAAATCTCGATAATTATTAGGGTTTTCCACTTTTATTGTTCTTTTACCATCGTCCGTGTAAAAACCTACAATCCAGCAAATATAATATAATAGAGTAAAATATCTGACAATACTTTACTTGTCGATTTGAAGCAATAGTACTGCGCAATTCCATGTATGAGCAAACGTTGAAAGCTCGATTTGTTACTATTAACATACACCTCTTCTGGAGCATTGTTAAAGAAATCTATTATTTCTTCCTCAGTTTTTTGTAATTCGTATACACTTCGCATCATTTTAAATGTCATTTTAACGTGAAATGATAAATTGGTGTATGATGCAACAGCAGATTTTGGCTTTAATGTTACAGATGTTAAATCGTTCATTAATGCAGCTTGTTTATTTTCATCATCTGTTGTAAACTGTTCCCAAATATGACCAAGGTCCGGATTATCTGTTATTGTTGCAAATGGACTACTATGTGGAATTCCTTCTTCCATAAATATGTCTGGTTCTTCTTCTTCAATTAGCGCCGATAATTCCGCAACTAAAATAAGTTACACCAATATAAAATGAAAAAATGATACTTAATGGCACTTTTTTATTGTTTTCTTTTATAGAAAATAGTTATTTATACAACAATATGTTTTATATCATGACTTGGAAAGTAACAAACAAGTAATGAGGTTTCGCAAAAAAATTAACGTATTTTTTTTATAAACTTTAACGGCATAGTACTGACCAAATTAAGTAAAAACACATAATCAACTGTTTTTGAGAAGGAAGCCATTTTGTATTCGTAGAAAAAGAGGTTCGAACAAAAGTCTGTACCAATAAAGAGATTATAAAAATACATTTTTCTCAATTTCCAAAAATTAAGAAGTTATTTAAAAATTAAATATTGGTCAATGTCGCCACAACATTTTATTTAGTACAGTAGGTTTGTTCGAACAGTCAGAAACCTTTACAAACCATTCTGAGCGTGCGCATTAGTTCAAAAATGTTCGTACAACAGAAATTATTTGTTCGTTCAGCTATATATATTTCAATCCCTGATCAGTTTCCAACCGTCAGAATAGTCCACGGATTCTAGAGAATTTTTTAGTTTGTGGCATGCGCACTGAAACTTCTGGCCGTTAGCGAGCATTGTTGTTCACATATACTTGTACTAGCCAAAGTGAGAAAAAAAGAATATTAACTTTTAATATAAATTCTTCCAAACCACTAAATATTTACTATATTGATGTAGATTCTTGAGTATAAATTTAAGAGAACCAGAAATAAACGGGGTCCCGTGGCCGCGTGCCTAAGTGTCTGGTCGCGAACCTGGGGGAACCGGGTTCGATCCCGACAATTTCCAATTTTAAATGGTACAAAAGTGACCCCTGTGGTGCACTCTCCACGCCAGCTATGAGTGCCCGTGAGGTGACGCCTGGTAAGCGCCCACACGGTAAAATATATCGTCATCATTACCGATGTCTACATGTGTTGTAGATAGTGGCACACCCAGAAATGGGTAATATGCCGTGATGATATATTTATTTATTTTATTTAGAAATAAACGGAGGAAGTAAATTTTAAACAATAAAAATTATAATATTATTATGTGACAATGACAAATGCCAACAACAACAATCAACATAAGATAAAAACCTTCCTGTTCACTCCTGATGGTAGTAATAACAATAACCTTTCATTCTGTTCGCAAACCCCAAAAATTTCAAAGAAACCTTACTCGAAGTAGGCTATGAACAGGTTCTCAAAATTGAACTCATTTTTCACTGCCTTATATCTCGGAAACTACTGAAGATCGGACCACGTTGATTAAGCGTTGTTTACTCATTTTGGTGAGTACTACATGCCCTTAAAGTTTGTAAATTGAAAAACATGCTGTATATTATTGCCAGTAACTAAAATAAAGATATGTTTCTTTAAATACTAAAAGCAATTCGCAGGCATCAACGCAATGGTTACTTTGACATTCTCTCATTAGTACTAACATCGCTTATTCGCTTACGTTATTAGTGCTAGGACTCTGCAGTATCGCCTGACGTAAACATGACGTCATTTCAGTAGTGCTTGTTATATTGCCTGGCGATCAATTGACGTCATTTTTACGTCATGCGATGCGGCAGTACCAGTACTCATAAGGGGAAAAGTGGTGGGATTCAGCCCCAATTTAAACAATTTTCTCATTTAAGCCTGATTTATAGATTGCACAGAATAAAATGGAATAGAATAGAATTTTTTAAGACCATTCATAGATTGCATAGAAGATTTTGGAATAGAATGACGTCACTTTTGTGTCACTTTTACACTAAATTAACTATATTTATTGGTGATTTGAATAATGTCATTGTTTTTGCTGTAAAATATGGTATTTCTACAAAAGAACTGTTGTCTACATAAAGTTTTTACGTTAGGGGATGGGCCAAAAGCAATGAAGTCACAACAAGTCGCACGAATATTATCGGAGCAAGCAGAATGGAACAGAATAAGAAATTAAAATAGGTTATATCCTATTCTATTCCATTCTGTGCAAGACCTAATTTGTAACCATGGTAACGTATTTATGTACTAAATGTATAAAATAAAGAGGAGCTTTTAAAAACGTCTAAGAAAGTTTTTCAATTGTGTACCAGCTTTGAATCTACGTTGACGTCTTCGTCCAGCATTTCGAGGTGATGTTACTGGCGAATCAGTAACAGTTTTATGTCTTTGTTGTCGGCGTATAGTAATTCTAGGTATATTTTCAACTGAAGTTCCACTTATTATAGAGCTTTGACTACTACTCACTGGTATGCTAGAATAGAAATCAACCTAGTATATTTCAGTGACTAATTTATGTAATAAGACTTACTGTAACGATTCTGTAGACGACATATGATCAGGATTTTTATAATGTACTTCATTTCGATTAGTAACACCCATTTTAGCACGTTAATAATAAATTTTTCAATAATAAATGTAACAAATAAAACTTAACAAATAATACTTAACTATTTTAAAATAAATATTAAACTAAAATAATTTGTTTTAACTTTACAAGCACTTGTTATGACCAGTTTGACACTTTCTAGTTACGTAATCATTCTAATGTTTTCCGTACACATAACAAAAGAAAATCGGTAAGCTAGGGATGATATTTATCGGATATTTTAAGATACTGAAGTACCACTATTATCCGTTTTGGGAAAAACTCATTAAAACTATACGAATTGCTAGAATATACATAAATTCAAAGTAAATACGAACTACATTATACGTTCTTTTTGAAATTAGAAAGGATACATGAAAAATACGATCAGGTAATTTTACGTACAGCTAGCGTGTGCTGTAAATAGTTTACAAATTTCGTTACATAATCCCAGAAAATTAATATCGCGCCATTATTTTGAACATATTGAAATATGTGCTGCCATCATAAACAACTTTCACAAAAATGATGTTCGAATTTTTTCTCAAAAAATGGCAATAATTGTCTTGCAAAACAAATATTAAGATTGATTTTAATTTTCTGCTGAGCACAAATAACGTATAATTCTTTATGTACAAGATGTTTATACAGAATGGTGCATCGAAAGACGATTTCAATGTTAATAATGAAATGTTCAAATATTGTATTTTTGTAAAAAAATCTGCATCTAATGATATCCTATTTCGTAATTTTTTATTATCCAGAACAAAAAAAACTGAAGAAATTTAATATTAATATTGGTGTTAAAATTTTAAATTCACGGTATCAATGACCGATTAACTTAATTTAAAGAAGTGATTAAATATAAATTAAGTTTGCGTTTTTAAAAAATGAGCGACGATAAACTGTCAATTAGCTACTTTTTGACATATTACTCGGTTTAACAATTTACTTGACGTTCATTTTTTGAAAAAATCACATACAAAATCCCAAATCCATTTTTATTGAGTTTTTAAATTTCATAAGGGTACATTTAAAAATTGTGGCACCTAAAAATTCAGAATTTCATTCTCTAAATATTTATGCACCGTATGTTTTACGGAATAGATATTTGAAAAAACTCTTTTCATATCATAAATTCTGTTCATCCTATGTAACAAATTTCAAGAAGATACCCGACATGATGTATTAATACAGTTTTTACACTAAAAAGGCTGGTTTGAATTGAGAAGAAAATATTATACGAAACAAGTTTAATAATAATAATAATAGAATTAAACTTCTCAAACAAAGAGAACTTTAAGAACGTGTTCTCTTGTTTAAAAATGTTGGCTTTCAAAAATTCGTAATATTTTTGTTACAAAAAACTATTTGTTTTGTTGAAAAATAATTAGATAATACAGTGTGTTAAAAAAAACTCTGAGTAGGCTACGAACAGAGAAAGATATGTCTTAATTTGAAAGTATTTCATTAAATGTCAATTTGACCCGATATATTGTCAAAAATGTTATTTTTCATGATCAATTTTGACTTTTGAATTAAATAATGATCAGACATACGTTTCTGTTCATAGATTTTTTTGAACACACTGTATTTGAACATTTCAAAATTCACATTGAAATATCCAAACTATTTGAATTTATACCATTAACTAAGTTAATTTAATTTAAAGATGTAGCAAAAATAAATCTAGTACGTCATTATTTTATTATTGTTAAATGTATTAAAGAAATGAAAAAAATATATCAATCTGCGAAAAGTTAGGTAATTTTTCTTTTAAAAAATACATATTTTATGAGACAAGAGTTTTATTAAGAAATAGCAAACTTATTTAGAATACATAACAAATATTTACTAGTAACACTAATTTGATAAATAAAAATAAATTATAAAGCTTCAAATAAGTCGACTAAGCGTCTTATTTCTTTACTGTAAGTATTAATTAAGGAATCAATATTTAACAAATAATATATCACATATGATATTATGCTTAAAAAGAGTATAAAATAATAATAAGTAATTAATAAGAAATCAATAAATTACATTTAAAAGGATACACCTGAACAGCATGTGCTTGTACAGATTTCATCGCTTGAGTAACTTCTTCAGCTTTTGCAACAATAGTATACATACTCTAAAAATTATAAAAACTATAGTACCATAAACAATACTTTATAATAAAAACTAACTTTAATATTGGAATCCATAGCATCTGACATTTTTGACACTGCATCTTTATACACGTCAACATTATCAGCAGTTATAGACGAAATCTAAAATAATACCATTTATATCTTTTAATAAAATTGACAATCTACAGTGGCGGACAAAAGTATGGAACCTTTTTTATTTTCACGATGTAATTTTAATTAATATTTCTGTGGATAAGTAAATAATGTCATAAATAATAGTATATCATATACAATAGATTTATTAAAGTATATTTAACATTTAATAAGTATTTAATAACAATACCCGTATTCAAAGAAAAACCCTTGGACAAAAGTATAGAAACAAATTCATTATTTAGTAATAAATAAAAAATAATTAGTATTTTGTTGCATAACCGTTGCAGTATGTACAGCTGAACATCTTCGAGGCATCGAGTCCAGTAATTTCCTAAATGTCTGCAGTAATCTTCTGCCATTCATCTTTTAGTGACTCCCACAATTCATTGGCATTTTTCATATTTTTTTTTCCGAATTCGTCGATATAAGTGATCCCAAAGATGGTATACAGGATTTGATTCTGAAGATTGAGAAAGCCATTTTAAAACATGATTTTTTTTCTCTAAAAACTATTTTTTTACAAACTTGGATGAATGCTTTCAAATGCAATCAAATTGTTCCCGAATTTTTGAAGAAAGTTTGTCAATTCTCGCACTGGTTTCTTTGGACGACCAACTTTTGTATTAGTTTTAAAACTTCCATATTGAGCTTTTTTCAAAATCTTTGATAAGCCACTTTTACTGATTTTTAAAGCTTTTTAAATATTGCACTGTTTCACACCATCTATATTGAGCTGGACTCCCGTTTCTAGTAAGTCGTCCGAAATAGTTATTTTCGTAACAAGTTATGAAAAATACCAAATATCATGCGAGTGTAAATTGACGCACGAGCTAAGATATTTGTATTTCATACAAGTTATGAACATTATTTTTTAGACGAGCTTAAATAAATTGTACTTTTTCTACATAACTGAAATTTAGGTTCAAACGTACTGACAGCTGACAAATGAATAATGTATACATATAGCCAGAAAATAATGACACAGTAACCTAGCAACCGTGTCAACTATTACGATATGAAATATATCGTAACACTAATGTCATAAATTCAACTTACAGTGTTAGGATACTACGTTGATATGTCATATTTATCACAATGGTCGTCTAAAAAATATTTATTTTTATCCATCTTGACATCAACTCACTAAATAAATGACAAAATACAACTGAAAGTAAGACGATTAAAATCATATTACCTATGTATCAATATTTTTGTCCACCGAAAAAACAAGTACAGTACAATCGCGTTAGCGCGAACATAATAAATTCAGGCTTGTTCATATTATCGTACTGTTTACATCATCGAAGGTTTATAAAATTTTAAGATAATATAAGTAATATGACACGCACCCTTATTAAATAAATATAAATAAATACATACATATATTTATTAAGCCAAACTTACTACAATGTATGTATACATACAGTAATTTTTTTAAATCGCACTCCATGTCGAACTTTGAAACGCTGAAGCCACTCATCACTAGCGTTAAATGACCCAGGTTTTTCATTTAATTTTACATGTAATTTCTTCGCTTTTTCTTTTAGCATATCTCTACTAACTGGACAATTTCGGTTACGTTGTTGCAGAAACCATTTATACAGGATGTTAAAAAATAAGTGTCCCAAACTATGAGGGCATATAGTACTGACCAAAATGAGTAAAAAAAGCTTAATCAATATGGGTCCGATCTTTAATAGTTTTCGTGATATAAGGCAGTGAAAAATGAGTTTTTTCGGTGTTTACCTCTGCTACCTCGAAAACTATAAGAGTTACGATTTTGATTAAATGAGACATTTTGTTTACCTTTCAGAGGCCACCTTAGATGTGTTTTTGTTTAAAAAAAAAAATCGAATAATTGTACCAAGACAAATGTTGTGGAGACCTTGGCCAATATTTAGTTATTAAACAACCCCGTAACTATTAGAAAGTGAAAAACATGATTCATGTAAAATGTTATTGTTTTCTTATAGTCTATTTACTGGCATAGATAAAATCTTGTTCGAGCACTACCTTTACCACTTTTTGTTCGATTCTAATACAAAATGGCATTTTTCTCAAAAACAGTTGAAGATCGGACCCATGTTGATTCAACTTTTTTTTACTCATTTTGGGCAGAACTATAAGCCCTCATAGTTTGGGACACTTATTTTTTAACAACATAAAGCTGCTTCCATTTTTGGCAATTTAGCTATTTTTAAAGTGCGTTTTTTATTCGGCTTTATCATCTTACTTACGGTTTTATTTATCGCAAGTTTCTTGTTTTTTAAACTGCAAATAGTGGACTTCGCTATGCCATATTTCTTGGATAAAAATGTTTGGACAAAATTTTTGCTTTTTCACATAAAGTTTTTCATTTAAATTTAGACATATTTTGGAAAGGAAATTAAAAATAATATTCGATAAAATAATATTAGCACAACTAACACCAACTTCTATTAACTTTTAAGCTGTTTAAGTCCACAAGCAGTGAATACACTGTGTTCAAATTAACGACAGGTAGGTTGTTCACGTTATAAGGTATGTTAGAAAATATCTTGTTCAAACTACGGAGTAGTCTATATATTCGAGTGTTCACGTTAACGCGATTGTACTGTACAGGGTTAGTTAAAAGTATGGAGACGGCGATTTATTGTCGTTAATATTCATTTTCGGAAATTATGTTCAATACAAAAGTTTTTTAAGAAATTTTGATCTACATTTGAGAATACTTGAATTTTTTTTTTCTTCAATTGTTTTTGAGTTACGCTTGTCCGCGTAATTTTTTTAAATGGGAACCTATTAATTTTACTCTACCATTCGATAGAGTGTTTTTTTCTCTTTACAACAGTATTTTTGTTTTTCTGTTTTTCAATTTATTTTAATAACATTTTTACAAGGAAAAACACCGGTTCAAGTATTTACGAATAGTAGGTTCATCTAAGGTAGACAAAATGATTTCCAATAAAGTTGTCGGTTACAACCTTATCATTAAAAACAAATTAATAACTAAGTAAATTACATCGCTCGAGTTTGTTTATCGCTTCGCTTTTGTTTTTCTTAGATGTACCTACTATTCGTAAATACTTGAACCAGTGTTTTTCCTTGTAAAAATGTTATTAAAATAAATTGAAAAACAGAAAAACAAACATACTGTTGTAAAGAGAAAAAAACACTCTATCGAATGGTAGAGTAAAATTAAAAGGTTCCCATTTAAAAAAATACGCGGACAAGCGTAACTCAAAAACAATTGAAGAAAAAAAAATTTAAGTATTCTCAAATGTAGATCAAAATTTCTTTAAAAACTTTTGTATTGAACATAATATCCTAAAATGAATATTAACGACAATAAATCGCAGTCTCCATACTTTTAACTAACCCTGTATATGCTATTTCACTTAAATCATCTGGGCAATATCAAAAGATTTCTTGTGAATTTATTCTTCGATGTACTGACTTCAGAAAATAAAATTCACATTTGTGAGAACCTGGGCAATATCAAAAGATTTCTTGTGAATTTATTCTTCGATGTACTGACTTCAGAAAATAAAATTCACATTTGTGTGAACTATAAACATATTTAAAAAAATAAATATTTAAAAGTTTCCATACTTTTGTCCGCCACTGTATGTCTTACCGAGTGCAGAATACCGCACAAATTTTCTGTAAGATTGTCAATTGAAGTAGCTAATCTCTGTGCTTCGCATTCTAACTCATTAAGTAATATGGAATCAATATGAACAAATTGTGGCGCTAGAATTTGTCTATAAAGAGTGTTAGGCGTTCCGCTACGAGAATGACCAGGTAATGGAGGTGTATCTAAATAAAATTTTATACAATTAGGAGAGTAAAAAATTGTTTTCTTGGTTTATTAAGTTTTATACCGGGTGGTGGCGGTTGGGGGTGAAAATAAGGATTTAACATGGGATTTTAATTTTATGCAATTTCCTAATCTCCTGTTCATTTTACAGCAAAACTGAAGAGTGCAAAAGTTGTTCAGAATTAAAAGTTGCATATAAAACTGTTTATACATTTTTACCTCTCGCTAAGAGAGATAATGGATTCATGCTAAAAATCGCATATCCAGATTTTAGTAAATAAGCACGTGTTAAGGTCACAATAATCCGATTTTAAATTTTTACAACGATCTGTGTGTGTGTGTGTGTCTGGATGTTGGAGGGACGGTTTCTCAAATTCTGTAAGACCAAAAACCAATTTAACTACGTATTCCTTAATCTGACATTAATGGGAAGAGCTGAAATGGTTTTGGTAACAAATAGACAACCGGAAGTAGTAGTTTCTTAAAAAAAAATTTCTAAATATTATTTTTTTGAAATTTATGTTATTACAAATATTAAAGAATACTATATTTTCTATCCGATACATTGAACACTTTTATTATATCTTCTATAGATTTAGAGATAAGAGAATTATAAATATATAAACTAATCCGTTGTAATGAATCTCACAGCCCAAATAACTCCATAGAAACCAGTTGAAAAATTAAAATGTTTGTAAATGACAGAAAAATGTCTGTGTCAAAAATCCAGATACATTACTGAATGCTTTTTCTGGGAAGTACATTTAATATTTTTATTTCATTATTAATTCAATATTTAAAATTATAGATACATATATTACATAGACGTATCAGAAATAGCGCCAATTTCGTCAATGAATTTGAAGAATCATGAACATTTAGAAAAGTAGGAGGAAACTTATTTATAGAATGAATTACAAAAATATAAAAATATATTAATAATAGATGCAATTAAAATTTTTGTGTGTGTACCAGAAATGTACAATATGTACTTATATAGCCAAATATAGAAATGGCGATAGTTCTTGTGCTGGCCGCAACAGATCATTAGTATGTTTTTTAGAAATTTTAAAAATAAATTTCAAAATTTCCATAGTCGCAATAGCCATGAAACTTGTTTTCTTTTTTGTGGTTTGCATAAAATAATTATAAACGTCAATGTAACTTAAAAAGAAAAAAACAGAATAAATTCCGTGTCCTTTTGTATTTCCACCATAATATTTCTGTATAATACACATTCCTTATTCGAATAAACATTCATTATTTTATTTTCTTCATACAAAAAAAAAAAAAAATGACAATATATGAATAATATTGCTTTCTATGTTATAAGTCATAGCTATTGGTATTAACGAAATTTTTGAATTTTTTTTTAAATTGTGAAGAAACCAAAAACAATAAAAAATGTACAGTTTTGTGTGAAACTTTTAAATCAATACAACTTTGCATTCTACTGTTTCCGCCGTAAAATGAACAGAAGAGCAGGAAATTGTATAAAACTATTATCCTATATTAAATCCCTATGTTCAGACCTAACCGCCACCACCCGGTACATGGAGATTTAGAGAATAAAATTCTGAATTTTTAAAATTTCTTTTTAAAATTGTGAAGAAACAAAAACATAATAATATGGCAAATACTATGGAAATGTTAGAGTGACGTCATTTTTACGTCATGCGATCGCAAGGCGATACGGCAGAGTCCCTGCATAAATTTTATTTTGCAGTTTGGTAATCTGTAAAATCGAATTTGAAATTGCATAAATATTGCTCATTTGTAGAGATAGCCATGGAAATGAAGAAATTCATATCGTTTAAACTGTCACAAACCTAATTTAAACGTTACTAAAGGTTAAAAAAAAATAATAATAGTTATATATTTAGATATTACTCTCTGTGTAGTGATTTCGGTGCAGAATTGAATTATCTGTAACTTTTACTTGAAACCCGAAATTTGTGACAGTTCCAACGACACTATCTGTACAAATGAGTAATATATATAATGTACAAAATCTGTTTAGTGATTTAGGCGTAAAATTTAATTATCTACAACATTTATTTGAAACATTTGTCTAAAATTAATTATTTTTGCGCTATTTCCGTGTTAAACGTGTATGGCCAGATTTTTAATTCTCATCTTGTGTAGAAGCGTGTAATTTCTATTTGTTTCTGGTAAATTCTCAGTATTTTTACTTCCTTGTACGAAGTAAAGGAAGTATTGTAATCGCGAAAATAATCGGTTTCCAGATTTCAACGGAAATATCCATTTTGACCATCCCTGAATCCATTTTGACTAATTTCGTCGTGACGTCTGTACGTACGTACGTACGTATCTCGCATAACTGAAAAACGGGAAGCCGTAGAAAGTTAAAATTTTGTATTTAGGACTGTTATAACATCTAGTTGTGCACCTCCCTTTTTGGACATTGCATAACTTTCAGAAGTGGTACTTTACTTGAAGCCCATAACAGATTTTAATAGAAAACTATATTAAAATATAATCCAAAACTTTTCAAATTTTGTATATAAGACTTTTATATCAATGGGAATAACATAATAGATTTCAGTAAAAATGGTCTACCCGGAAGTGGTACTTTACTTGAAGCCTATAGTAGATTTTAATGAAAAACTATATTAAAATATAATCCAAAACCTTTCAAATTTGGTATATAATACTTTTATATCAATGTGAATAACATAATAGATTTTAGTTAAAATGATATACCCGGAAGTGGTACTTTACTTGAAACCTATAATAGATTTTAATGGAAAACTATATTAAAATATAATCCAAAACTTTTCAAATTTGGCATATAATACTTTTATATCAATGGAAATAACATAATATACTTTGGTTAAAATAGTCTAACAGGAAGTGATACTTTACTTGAAGCTTTTCTTGAAAAAAATGGTGTTATTTTGAATTTAACAATAAATGCTTCAAATAAAAGTTTTAGAGAATTGAATTTTGCGTCGAAAACTTCAAGTATGATTAAATTAGTTCTTTGTATAAGCGAGATATTTAAATTTAAACATTATGTACTTTTTGGTTTCTGTAATTAAATTTGCTATGAAATAGGACAAGAAATAACAAAAAAATAAAGAATTTAATGTCAATGTCAAATTATGTGAAATACGTGCAATTTTATGATTGGGTCTGTTATTATACATATTTTAATTATTAACAAAATATGTATAGTGTAACAGGCGTACAAGGAAGTCATGTGGTGTCCACATCAGATATTTTTTTGTAATTTACGGTAAATAAAATTTGGTAATTTACGCTTTTACGTCCTTGGTTATATGGAATAATATGATTTATATTTTTCATATGAGTTGAAGGACCAAACGTCTTAAACAAAGTGAACTTTAAAAACGTGTCCTCTCTTTAATAAGCTTCAAGATATTAACTTTTGCTTATAATTCCCATAAAAATTACTGACATTACATATTCCGTAAAATAAGAGATATTAAATTATATCGCACTATGCGAATGTATAAAAAGTAACTAAATGACCCTTACACGCAGTAAAATGTTAATTGGTGCAAAAAAAAATAAAATAAAAAAAATAGAAGAGCAAAATAATTGAAAGAAAAGCATTTTCTTTGCACAATGTATAATCTATTACCTCCTTTTTTCGAAACAGGACTCGATAGTTTAATTTTATACTCTAAATCTTCTGCAACAAAATGAGTCATATTGCCTTCAACATGTACAGTTCCTTCCAAGTCTAATGGACCTAAACCTAAAGGATTTGAAGTGTTACTAGGCCGATCACAAGTCAATGTCTTTGGTCTAGACTTCACATGATCCCTTAACGACATTGATTCAATCTGTTCTAGCCCTAAAGACAATGGCAAGTCTGTATCTGGACTAAGACCAGACTTAAAAGATATTTCACTATACGACGCTGTCATCTGTTGCGATATTTCATCATCACCATCGGGTTCGTTTTCCACATCGTATAGATTGTCGTCTGAAGATATTGTGGAATGTTGTAAAGAATGCTGAGGTACATTTTTGTTTGGACGCTTAAAGAAGATATTTTAAAGATGTATTTTGTTGATCATTGTGTATATTTACCGCAGGTAGAGGCGGAGGTAAACTTGGTGCTGGAATTTTCGGAGGCGGAGGAGATGGTGGTGTAATATCTTCAGACATTTTTAATTATATATTCATACTTTAACCACAAATGACAGAACACAACTATTTGACGTTTCCCCAAGGAAAAACTTGTAGCCCTCTAGTGGTTATATTCGAAAATACAGTGGATTATATGTCATAGGCGTAGCGAGCAAATTTTCAAAAGATATTAATAAGGAAGTTTATTTAAAAAAATTACATAGTTTTTGTCATGTTATCAAAATTTGATTAATTTGAAACGATTTTATGTCAAAATGTTATTAAAATATACATTTCATAATTTTAATAAAAACTATTCCCACTATTTATAACGGTGTGACATTATCTTCAAACTGATTATATAGTGCGACCAAGCGATATGAGCCCCTGGCCTCGACTTGGGAGACGTGGTCTGAGATGACGCTATCATTGAGGTACATTCGGAGACAGAAGTTTTCTATACAAATTTTAGTGGTTCATATATGAAATGGATTTAGTTAGAACCAAATGAAATACATAAACATTTCTTTAAATATCATTTATTATATACATATTATATCTTCTCCATAATTCATATACTAGTACGCCTGCCGCCGGCACTACACTTCTACTTTTATTCAGTATGTGCGAGCAAAATTCTCAAATGTTATTGGTTGAGTATTTACGCCAGCGCGTGCCTTCTGCGTCAAGGCCAGGGGCATATATCGCTTGGTCGCACTAGTAGTATTACTGCCTGCGAGGTGACGCTTGGTAAATGCCCGCACGGTACTAATATGTCATCATCAATTTAATTAATATTCGTACGTTAACCACAAATGGTAGAACACTATTTGACGTTTCCTCAAGGAAAAACTTGTAACCGTAGTGGTTATATTCAAAAATACAGTGGATTATTACATTATAGGCGTGGCCAGCAAGGTATCCAAAGATATCAATAAGGTCGTTTTGTTGCGTATTTTATGTCATATCAAAATTTGACTAATTTTAAATCACATAACTTGAAATTCAGCGAAATGTTAAAAGAAATATATTTCAATAACCATACACAATTGGAAAGTGTAATAAACCCTAAAATTCATCAGGTTTGTTTTTTACTCGATCGACGTTGATTGTTCAGTGTGACCACGCCAGTGTTGTATAAAATACTTGAAAAAACGTATTTGAAATAGAAAATACAAAATACTAAGTAAAAGTATTTCAATGTTTGGTAAAATACGATTTTTTTTTTAAGTATATCAAATAAACTAATAGCCCGAGTGCGCATGCGTACTAATAAGGTTCACGTTATATGAGTAAGGAGACACGTTATGTCACAGATCATCTACACTGCGTTATGTGCAATGGAATAGCGAGCGTTTAACGTCACACGTTCTGTATCTTTTGAGGTTATGTTTCGATGAAAAGAATGGATGTATCATCGTTTGTGTTGCTTTTAGCGTTAACGTTAGCGTAAATACACTAATTAAATGCGGTAAACATTGAAATTGAAAGTCCTTTATTTCTAAAATAAAGTGTTTTCTACATAAGGTTAACGTTTACGTTCTTTCATCTAGAAGTTGCAATAACTCCCTATTATTTCAAATACTTTCAAGTATTTCAAATACTTTTACTTTTAATTATTTGAAAATAAATATGTTACGCTATTGTAAAAGTTTTTCGTATTCAATTATTCGAGTCTTTTTTTAATAATAAAAAGAACCTCCTACGTTAACATAAGCATTTGTTTTTTAAGAAAAAAATACATAAATCTATTTCAAATACTTGTGTATTTTAAATATAAAATTGTATTTCAAATATTGAAAAATTGTATTTCATACAAATAATAGTATTTTCATGTATTAAAATATCAAATACTTGTGAAAAGTATTTGAACTAAAAATACAAAAAAACCTTTATTTTTAAGTATTTCAAATAATTACTTAAAATACTTAATCTAATTCACATACTTATTTCAAATACTATACAATACTGGACCACGGCCTAATGCACATAACCAAGATTTTATTTAAAAATCTTATATATATATATATATATATATATATATATATATATATAAATGGGTAATATGCCGTGATGATATATATATTTTATATATATATATATATATATATATATATATATATATATATATATATATATATAAATTTTGGCAGCTCTAATAAACTCCTTTCGTATCTACGGCTATGTTATAAATATACAGCCATCTAACGGATTATGTGCGTACTTATTGAGATTTATATACTGTGCGCTGTATTTTCTACATAATATGTACCGTATTCAAATTTTTCTCAATAGTTTACATCATTTGCAATATGTTCAGCAATAATTGTAAAAAATATAATTTTAGTAATGGATGGTTATAAAAAAGTTAAAATACTCGGCAGTGGTACATATGGGTATGATATTTTTTTTTTATAAATTTATGTATAAATATATTTTCAATATAAATTTAATTATTTCAGAGTAGTATATTTGTGTGCAAGAACAAGAACTGAACGGAAAATTGTTTTAAAAGAAATCAACATACATGTAAAAAAAAGTGGAATAAAGGTAAAAAAAAACTATTATTATTGTAGTAGTGCACATAATGTGTAACAATTTCTCTGCTTTTGTAGTCAAACTTTCCTATTTATGATATAAAGCAATATTTTTTGCTCTTATTCTATACCGTATGCCCCAAGAAACTAAAATCATATGTGATTTTTTATTATTAATATTAAAAAAAAAAACTTAACAGGAATAAAATTTGCCGCTTTAAAAGAAAATTACTTTAACATTATCAAAGTTTATCTAATGTTTACAGGTTGTTCATAAAATCATAATTGAACTAAATATAGCAAGAGTAAAGTATCATAAATATTTGAGAAAGGAACATATTTTATGAAACACATTTATTCAAAATTAAATTGTAAACATGTAAGCAAAAAAAGAAAATAATTACCAAGAGACACTCATGTTATTGTAGAGAAACAATTTCTTTCATTTTATAGAAGTACTTTCTTTTATTGCAATTTAAAGTAAATATTTCATTATTTTAGGAAGCAAAGAATGAAACAAAAATTTTGAAAACACTGAATCATCCTAACGTTATTCAATATTATAAACATTATATTTCACCAAAATTCTTTTGCATTGTAATGGAATACGCAAACAAAGGAAATTTGCACGATATGGTAGAAAAATATAGAGAAAAGCCTAATAATTACATACCACAGCAAGTAAGTAGAAAAAATATATCATTTTCTATTTAGTTGAAGTGAGAACTTCTATAGGCGCACCTTGAATACTTTTTCCTGGGCAGTGAGCAATTCTGACCCGTCACGCGTTACGGTATTCAGGTGAACTCAGGGAGATCCGAACGTGATGTCACGTCAATTCGAGTCATAGCCTACGTTATTAATACAAGGCCGGAAACATCACAATATCTGTCAAAAAGAAACTCTAGTTCCAAACTCACCGTTTGGGCATGATTTATTCCTGTTGTCACTGCTGTCATTACCGATAACTGGGTACAAATGAGATTGGCACACCTAGCAATGAGTAATATGCCGTGATATATTTATTTAGTTATTTATATGTAAGTAAATAAAATATTACATATATTTGTATTTGTTGTAGATTTGTTTTCAATTTTGAAAAACCGTATTAACAGCGGTACAATGTGGTTACAACTGTGAAATTGATTTTTTGAAAGTCTAAAAATGACATTTAAAGGACAACGGGAATAATCACGCTCTCATCACCGGTTTAAAACTAGAGTTTTTGGCCAGATTTTAAAATAAAATTTGAGTTGTTTCCAGCCTTCTTTTAAGAAAATTTAAATTCTTTCTTGAAAATTTTTTTTGGAATGCTCACATTCTGATATCTTAGTTAAAAAAATGAATATAAGCCTAGCACACTTAAACATTTAAGTTTATAAAGCATCCGGGAGCAGACAAGAGATGGCATTGCTGTACGATCCAAATGTCAACCATTTAAGTTTCTAAACTCTGAGAAATATTCAAAAAGTGGTAGAAACGTATGCGAAGTGCTGAATCGTGAAAAATATTACTGATGAGTGATTCAATCAGTGTGTTTGTGCATGTACGTAATGTTGAATAATTTATTTTATGTTTAAAAGAATATAAAATCAAAATCAAAGCAAGCAATTTTTATGGTAATTAAAATATCAAGTACACATGAAACATAAGATAGTTGTTATGATGTTTATGAGCTATCATTAAATGTATGAAATATTACAATAAAATACAAGTTTTCACTTCGGACGTGAAGTAGATACACACAATTTTTCGAGAATATGAAAGTAATTTTCAAATTAAAATATCTAAATTTAATTGGAATAAATGATAAATATTACTATGTTATAAGTGTGTCAGTGCTCAGTGTGTCCCATTTAGAACTGCCACCATTGGGATGTCGAGAACTAGAAGAGATACGATGTCGGTTAAATGTTAAATGAAATTTTTTGTGCGCCTTTGGGAGGCCATCTCAGATGTGCTTTTGTTTATTCAAAAATCCTCATAGGGCACTAGATTATGACGAAAAACTGAATATTTTTGATTTTTTCTTTTTCAAATAACTTCTAAACTATTAGTAATTGAGAAAAATGTTTCAAATATAAAAGATAGATATTTTTATTAGCTAACCAGTGGCGTACGAAATAAATTTTTATATTCGTAAATTTTTGAGATATAACATAAACTTATATTTTTTTAAATGAAACCCATATCTGATTTTAGTCTCAAAAAAATAATTTTTTTTTTCTCTTTTCAATGATGAAAGGCTTATTATGTTTTATATTTGTTTTGCCTTTAAATTATTATTATTTCGTTATTTTGTATTAAATTTACAATTATTTAGAAAATATTGGTAGATTTCTATTTAGAAATACTCCTAGTATTTAAATAATTTATTTCGTTAGAAGATTTTGCTCAAAACTCGTATCAAATTAATTTTTATAATATTTTGTATCAGGTTGCCCTTGGAACATTATAGTGTAATTTGTAATTATGAGTCTAGAATGAAAATATTGTGTAATAAAGACAAAATAAATTATATCGATCAAATACAATAAAATTAATAAAAATAATAATGTTATTTTTTGGGAAATAATAAGAAAATTCAGGAAAATAAAGAAAAAAATTTAATTTTAGGAGCAAAACAAATCTAAAACATAATAACCCTTACATCATTGAAAAGAGAAAAAATAATTATTTTTTTGAGACTAAAATCAGATATGGTTCCATTTAAAAAAATATAAGTTTGTGGTATATCTAAAAAAATTACAGATATACAAATTCATTTCGAACGCCACTGGTTAGTTAATAAAAATATCTATCTTTTATATTTGACATGTTTTTCTCAATTACTAATCGTTTAGAAGTTATTTGAAAAAGAAAAAATCAACAATATTCAGTTTTTCGTCATGATCTAGTGCCCTATGAGAATTTTTGGACAAACAAAATCACATCTGAGATGGCTTCCCAAAGGCGCACAAAAAGTTCCATTTAACCGACATCGTATTTCTTATAGTTCTCGAGATCCCAATGGTGGCAGTTCTAAATGGGACACACTGTATATGCATAAAAAAAAACTTTTGCCTAATTTATTTGCCTATATGTATATAAACTGAAAACTACCCTTTATTGGTGTAGGTGTGTGTATTAAATATTTTATTTCATTTGCAGACTATTCTGAAAATATTCTCTCAAATTTTACTTGCTATTGATTATCTACATAAGAAGCGAATTATACACAGAGATCTAAAAAGCGAAAATATTTTAATATCCAGTACCAAATATAATGTAATCAAAGTAGCAGATTTTGGAATTTCGAAAATGTTGGATAAGTAAATAGAATTCATTATTAAATGTCTTCTTAATTGTTATATGTATTTTCTATTATTTATTTATTTTCTAGATATAGAGAAGCGAAAACCATTATAGGAACACCAAATTATCTAGCACCAGAAGTGTGCGATGGAAAACCATACAATGAAAAATCTGACATATGGTCTTTGGGATGTATACTTTATGAATTATGTGCATTAGAGAGGATGTTCGACGGTGCAGTACGTTATACAGGGTTGGGCAGAAAGGACGGACGTTTTTTAAGACGTCACAAAATTGATACAACATCTTGCATGTGGTGTCTGTTATCATTAATGCATTTTTGGAGGCGTTCTACGAAGTTTGCAAATATTCTTTCCAACATCGCTCTGTCAATAGGCTATTCCACGATATTTTTTTTATTTTTTTTTTACTTGAAGTACATAAAAATATAAGACCACATGTGAAAGTCCGAGTTAAAAATTTCTCCAAATAAGCGAGATATTAAGGTCCGAATTTTAAATTAGCTTTGTGACGTAGGTAATGTGGATATACCAGAAGTAAACAAATAGTGGTTCACAAGCCACGAAAAAATGTTAAACAAATTACAAAATAATGTATATTTAAATTGTAATATTATAATTCATTATTAGAGACATAAAATAAATTATTATACTTAATTTATTTCACCTTTTTTTCTCATTTTATAAAAACAAAGAATTAGAACGTCACCCGAACAGCAATCGAACAGATCCGACACACCCGAAGAAGTATATTCTTAGTTAGGGCGGGGCTTCTCAAAGTTGGAGGTCATACTTGGATCCTATTTGCTCAAACACTTGTGTACATGTCCTGCATCATCAAAAGCAAAACTCCCCGTGTCTTCTAAAAGGAATAATTTATAATAAAAGAAATATGGTTTTCCTTATCCTTTAACTATTATCGTTCATATTTTCAATAAACTTTTACTATTTTTGATTACTGTGGAATAGCCTATTTGGGGGACTTCTACGCAAATAGCTTCTGAAAATCCGAGAGAACCGCTGCACAACCCCATAAAGTAACGGTTTGGTGCGCTGTGAACAAAACTGTCGTAATCGGTCCGTATTTTTTTCAACAACTCTAATGGGACTGCTGTTACCGTGAACTCGGAACGCTATATCGAGATGACATACAACTTCTTTTTGCCTGAATTAAGAAGACACCGTGTTCCTATCCGACGTGTGTGGGGCCACAGCCCACACAGCCAGAGCATCAAAAGACGTTAATCGTCCTCTCTTTCTTAATCGCCTCATTTCCGGACACCACATGCAAGGTGTTGTTTTCCACACTTGATTTTTTCAAATGCTATGACATTACGACCCCAAATTTGTCAATAAATTTTTTCTTAAGCAAAAAGTATTAATTTTGTGACGTTTTAAAAAATGTCCGTCCTTTCTGCCCAACTGTATTAAATATACAGGATGTTTTACAACATATACCGGGAGTGTTTTTTTTTATCAGCGAACATGGGTGTATATCATTACCATGGTTACATTTAAAATGATTGACAGCAATGTAAAAACGCGTTTTCTTTTTAAGCTGGACGTAATCAAAGTCATCAAACTGTCATCTGTCAATTTCAGAAATTCTTTTTTCAAAAGGCTATTGTCATTTTCATTTAAATGTATAATTTAATGCTTCTCTAATTTTCGGATTTTTTCAATTATACTCCCTGTAGTTCTATAATTATTATACAGGGTTAGTTAAAAGTATGGAGACGGCGATTTATTGTCGTTAATATTCATTTTAGGAAATTATGTTCAATACAAAAGTTTTTTTAAGAAATTTTGATCTACATTTGAGAATACTTGAATTTTTTTTCTTCAATTGTTTTAGAGTTACGCTTGTCCGTGTAATTTTTTTAAATGGGAACCTGTTAATTTTACTCTACCATTCTATGGAGCGTTTTTTTTTTCTCTTTACAACAGTATTTTTCGTTTTTTTTTTTCAATTTATTTTAATACTATTTTTACAAGGAAAAACGCCGGTACAAGTATTTACGAATAGTAGGTACATCTAAGATAGACAAAAGCGAAGCGATAAACAAACTCGAGCGATGTAACTTTATAAGTGGTTATTGTTTACGTTAAACACATTTGTGCAATTTAATGCTGTTAATATTAGCAATGGCCAGTTTAAGTGAACGTGCCTACTATTCGTAAATACTTGAACTGGTGTTTTTCCTTTTAAAAACGTTATTAAAATAAATTGAAAAAAAAAAAACAAAAATACTGCCGTAAAGAGAAAAAAGCGCTCTATCGAATGGTTCCCATTTAAAAAAATTACGCGGACAAGCGTAACTCAAAAACAATTGAAGAAAAAAATATTCAAGTATTCTCAAATGTAGATCAAAATTTCTTAAAAAAAAATTTGTATTGAACCTAATTTCCTAAAATGGATATTAACGACAATAAATCGCCGTCTCCATACTTTTAACTAACCCTGTAGATGTTTCTAATAATAATTGCTGGACTGAGTTGCTTATTAAAAGTAGCAGCAAAGAAATCGAAAATTTGTCTTTTATTGGCAAATTATGAATAACACTCAGAAACCATCAAAATGTAAAATAAAATTAGAGTTAACAACAAATAACAAGAACAAAGGTGGAAATTGTAGGAAATTTATGGTTTATTTTTGTTGCAGATGTCAAATGTTGTTCTGTCAATTGTAAACCGAAATATAAAGCATATCGATTTAAATATATATGACGCGAAAATTCAAGAAATTATTGACTCAACATTAACAACAAATCCAGAATATAGACCATCTACAAATCAACTAATACATCATTCTATTTTACTGTCAGTTGTATTTTCTGTAATAATCGAACTGGGAAGTATCTCGTAAAAATATTTTATTTTATATTTGACATTATTAATCATGTAGACTTTATTAATAAATACTATTTTAAATATATCTATTTTTATTTTTTTTTCTTGTCATAAGTTCTGCACAAAGAAAAAAAAATCGTGCAAGGTCTCATAGAAAATAACTGTATGTACAGTAAGCTCAGGAAAATGTGGGACACGTGAGGTCTCCTAAGTTCTCAATAATGATGGCAATTTGGTGTGACATAAATACAGATAAATAGTTCTATTATATTGTAACAATTTACTACAGAGAAATACAGAAAAGCGCGCGTTTGAATTTTGGTTTTAATTAAAATTGTTTGAAATTTTAATTTTCCGCCCAGATATATATAACAGAAAATAAAAAATGTTAAATTTCAATTTGAAGATTAACTATATGCCTTTGCAATGTTTAGTTGAAGAGAGGCAGATAAAAAAATTAATCTTTCAGAAAATTAAAAAAAATTAAATTAAAAAAATTGTTAAATCTAAGAATTAATCTCATTAATTAATTACTTTTAACTTTTACCTACAGTAATAATTATTACAAAACACTAACGATATGAAACAATGAGAATACATAACTGTTTGTTACAAAATACGAATGAGCACCAATTTTACGAATTATGCATCGTTGTCTAGATAAAAATAAAGGCGGGTTTACATTGGTGTAGTAACTAAGCTTAGTTACTTGTACTAGTAGCTAACCTGGCTAGCCTACTGTCTCGGACACAAGACAGTGGATGTCTACACTTAAAAAGTATTAATGTCCACTTGTACTAGTAAGGCTATCACATCGAGAGGATATGTACAATTTCTCGTCATACTAGAAACAAAGAGTTAAAAGAAATATTTGTGCGAATTACACAAATTTTGATTGAAGAATTTTTTAGAGAGATTGAGAAAGAAAAATGTCATTCAAAAAGAGTATGGGTCAGGAAATTCCGATAAAGTTCCACAAACTTAATTGTTTCCCCTTCAGACCATCTCTCATTGTACTTTTTTCTTAATCAAAAACTCCGGCAACTATACACACTTCAACTCTGTACAAAACAGAAATTTACTGGCACTAGCTTACAAATACACTAACGAGCAAATGTTTACATTGGTATAGTAGACATACAAGCCGGTAGGTTAGTGTCAAATACATTGGTGGGGGAAGGCCAGTGGCTTTGCAAGTGGTAAGTAGATAGCCTGAGAGGCTATCCATTTGCCTGTCCTGATTACTTGTACGAGTACTGGTACAAGTACTGTCCTATAGAGTTCACACTAGGTTAGTAACTGTCTTGCAAGTTACTGGCACAAGCAACTAACCCAATTATTATACTAATGTAAACCCGGCTTAAAACAAACTGACTAGAACATATAACAAGAATAACAATTGCAACATATGAGCAAGGACTAGATATTTAAGTATGCAAATCATACTCGAATAACAATCTATAGCTGAGTTCCTTTCCATTTATCAGAGCTCCTGGAGTAGGTAGCACCGAACTGATCCGCAACTACTCTAAAAGGAACAGTATTTTAACATCTGTGAGCTACGCTCCAAGTAATTTGTAATTTGTGTTAGATGCTGCGACAAATAAATGTATTTCAGATAAAGACATGTTTAACGTTAATAACCTCAAACGAAATGCGCCAATTGACAAAACAAAACAATATCAATATCCAATTGCGCATGCGTCACCAAACGGAGTAGTCTACTCCAAAAAATTCGGTGTGCTTGAAGAAGGAAGGGACGAAGAACTCGAGTAGCTCCGGATCATTTAACTCTCGCTAAATGGAACGCGCAAAAACAGTCATAGAGGTAGTAAAGTGCTACTCGGTGCTACTCCTTATGATAAATGGAAAGCGACTCTGGTACATCCTGGGGTACAACGATCCAACAAACAAAAGCGGCGAATGCCGTAACTAATTTAGTATTGGGTTCAGCCATGGGTGCTGCAAACTCTGAGCGGCGGTAGCTCCTCGATTTCGGTCTAAATCAAGCATGGGGTTTAAAAAGTCCACGAAATCCCTGGCGCCCTCAGGCTTCCATCTATACTTTTTAATTAGCTGCATTTCCAGGTTCCAGGATCATATATCTTTGAAGTTGATCAGTTGATCAAATTCATTGTAGAAAACTTTTATATTTGATCCTTGGGCGATTAGATACGAGGAAATTTCTCCCATGAGCTCCACTATCTGGGCAAGATGGTTTTGCGGGTTGCCAGCTGGATAGAATAACTAACTGCCTGTTGCCATTTCGAATGCAGTACAAGCTAGGCTCCACACATCTGCCGAAATTCCATAGTTCGCACCTATAATTACTTCCACCGAGCGGTAGATGGGGGTTTGGATCATATCATAAAAGTGTTTCGATGTCCAGCATCCGTTACCGAGATCACCAATTTTGACAGAAAATTTGCTTTCTTGGAACGCGGGGTTAAGAATTGGAATTATTCCTGGCTCATAATAAGTTGTTTCTATTGACAAAAAAATGTCACCATACGACAGTAATTTTAATGTATTTTAGGAAAAATAGCAGTCTAAAAACCAATATATTTAATTTTCTTTTAACCCAAAATGAAACGCAGTATATTACGTTATTATAAATATAAAATAAACAAATAATATACTTAATTTATTTATATTATGGGGTAAACATTGAAAATATTCATAATTTCATGACAAAAAAGTCTGCGTACGATAACCAAAACATTTAAATAATAAACCATTTATTTATATGTCATAAAGAAATAATATTTGGGTGGTTTTCCTATGGTTTTTTCACCAGGAACTCAGCGATGAATCATTGAATCTACCAAATTTTTGTCACCGATTCTTCCATTTTTCTTGTAATTTATTATAAGTTCTTTTTTGGTTTATATTCTTATTTGTTTTAAGAATTTTTCTCACTTTCTCAATTTGGTTAAAGTCCGGAGACCGTGGGTGATAATTAAGCTTATTTTTAATATTATACAGTAGGCATTCTCTTATAAGACGTAAATTATTTGTCGAATTTTTCTGATGCATGAAATTAAAATTGGCTGTTAAGGCCCTATTTTTCGGCACTTGGTTTTAAATTTGCTTTTCAAATATCTAAATAACCTTTGCTATCCATTGTTGCAATAATTACTAATTTTTGTACTCCCGCTGAATAAATATAGCCCCAAACATTATGCTGTAAATGCGTTTTGATCATTTAAAAACTAAAAATCATTTCTTTATCTAAATTTATGATTCATTCTTATAAATAATGAATAATTTAAGAAAAAATGACGGTACTTTAAGTGATTATAAGCGTCTTTGAGAAAACATTTTGTGATAGCTCAACTGCGCATGATTTATACTTAAATTATATTAAATCAAATTAAATCAATGTAAAGTTTTTAATTTTCAACCAATGGGGTATTCCACTCAAATTTTTTTATTATTTTAAATAAAACTTCATTCAGTTTTGAAGCAATTCATGGTATTAAAAAATCTTAATTGTTCCTAGTTTAACAGTATTTTATTTTGGAGAAATCAGTCTAACGTCACATTTCCCCTATACTTGTCTTTCTCACACACACTGCTCTGAGTACACTGCGAGAGAAAGATAACAATTGTATGACGTCAATTTTCCCTTTTAGCAAATGTGAAATATCTCATAAAGTAATTATTTAAAAAATGTTTTCATTGTTTTAATTATTACTTATTGAGCCATACTTTATGTTAAATTGAATTTTTTTAAATTTTTTTGTTATGGTGGAATACCCCATTTAAATAATTTGCTTTTATAAAAAATGATGATAAATCAAAAATATATGACATGTTTCTTTCAAGCGATTGTATCTTTGTTTGTCACTGTTGATTACAAGAGAAAATATGTCCTTCAATTTTGATGACAACAATAGAAAATAAATGTTACTTAAATAAATAAAATAAATATGCCATCACGGCTTATTACCCATTGATGGGTATGTCAGTCTGCTTCTATTTGTAGATTTCAGTAATGATGATATACCTGTACTGCTGAGGGCATTTTTTAGGTGTCACCTTACCAGCTCTCAAAACTATTATGAAGACAGCACCACTAGAGTTACATTTTGTACTACTTGAGAATTAGAAATTATTTTTAAATATTTGTGCCATTCAAATTACGACCACAAAAAGCAAACTACTTTTCTATATCTCTTACAAAAATTGCATTTTTGTTAATTTTGATTACAACAATACAAAATATGTCTGCGAATTTTGATGTCAACAATATTAAATCTATATGCAGGTTTCGGTAATGATGGTTTTATGGTATATCTGTACCGTTGAAGACGTTCATCAGGCATTACCTCATTAGCTATTAAAGTTGTTATGGAGAGAGCACCACTGTGGTGCTACCACACAAGTTAATTTTGTGTTATTTAACAATTAGAAATAATATCAAAATTTTAGTTTTATATCGGTTAGAATCGAATTCGCTTCGATCGAATTACAATCGGCCACTTAACGCAAATTATTAATGAATCAGCTGTTAGAGGTTGCTAGCTTCACACCGTGTCCAGTACGATCGAAGACACAGCTTATAAAGTTGTGATTAAAAGGTCGTGAAACCAGTATTTGCTTAGCGTCCCAAAAAAGGAATCGGAATCAGGTCCCAATTTAAGTTATGACATCTCATTTGTGGCGACAGAAATGGTATATTTCTCTAAATATAATAACAATAACGTAGCGCCTAAAACTCGGCCCGTGTTTTCCAAGTGAGAATTTTGTGCGTTAGGTTAAGTTATTGTATCATTAAGTCGTAGAAGGTCTGACAATCTAACCGCTTTTTATTAAAAATCGGGTTTTACAATTTGCTACGACATAATGTAAAAACCTCATTCCGACCATTTATGTAGTTACAACTGAAGTCGGGACAAAACTGTGGTTCCTTTGTTGAGGTGCGAAGCACGGCGAAAGAAAAATTACCCATGTATATTTGTAATATCGGCTTTAGTTGAAGAGGGGCAGATATAAAGTTTTAATTCATATTTGATTTTAATTTTTACCTACCTTACGGACACTCAAAGCTGTCGTAGAGAGACTATCACAAGGGTCACTTCTATACAATTTGAAAATTAGGAATAAGTAATTTTGAAGTTAAATAAACAAAATAATACATAATAAAAGAAATAAAACACAAAATTAAAGTTTTAAGTAAAATTTATATTAATTTTGCATCATGGTCAAGATAATAATTACAAAACACTAACGAAGTGAAAAAATTAGAATACATAACTGTTTGTTACAAAGTACGAATGAGCACAAATTTTAAGAATTATGTATCATTGTACATTGACTAGATAATTATAAAACAAACTGACTAGAACATATCACAAGAATAACAATTGCAACATATGAGCAAGGACTAGATATTTAAGTATACAAATCGTACTCGCATAATAGTCTATAGTAGGTACGTCCTGGGGTACAACGATGCAACAAACAAAAGTGGCGAATGTCGTAACTAATTTAGTACTGGGTTTAGCCATGGGTGTTGCAAGCTCTGAGCAGCAGTAGCTCTTCGATTTGGGTCTAAATCAAGCATGGGATTTAAAAAGTCTGCGAAATCCCTGGCGTCCTCAGGCTTCCATTTATACTTTTCAATTAGCTGCATTTCCAGGTTCCAGGGTCGTATATTTTTGAAGTTGATCAGTTGATCAAATTCATCGAAATAAACTTTGCTATTTGATCCTTGGGCGATTAGGTACGAGGGAATTTCTCCCATGAGCTCCACTATCTGCGCAAGATGGTTTTCAGGGTTGCCAGCGGGATAGAATAAGTAACTACCTGTTGCCATTTCGAATGCAGTACAAGCTAGGCTCCATATATCTGCCGAAGTTCCATAGTTCGCACCTATAATTACTTCCACCGAGCGGTAGATGGGAGTTTGGATCATATCATAAAAGTGTTTCGATATCCAGCATCCGTTACCGAGATCACCAATTTTGACAGAAAATCTGCATTCTTCGAACGCGGGGTTAGGAATTGGAATTATTCCTGGCTCATAATAAGTTGCTTCTATTGTTCCTGTTTCATTTGATTGACAAGAGGTCATGTCTACGCCACCGTTTAAGAACAATGACACATAGCTTTCGTCAAGCCGGATTAGAATATTTTCTGGTTTTATGTCTGTATGGATTATTTTACATTTAGTGTGGAGATAATCCAGACCTTCTAATACCTGGCGGACTATGTTTCTAACATTATTGATGGGAATGCCCCGGTAGTTATTTTCATAATTTAAAATATGGAGATTGGTACCGAACAGCTCGAACACAAGAGCTACATGCATCCCATTATTCCCTCCTATTCTGAATTTATCTAGTAATTTTATGATTCTATCCCCGCGAGGGTCTGTTGGATCACTTTCCACGGTGGATTTTAACAGTGCAATCTCATTAAGAGCAGCTAGTGAAAACCGCTTAGCAGATTTTGCGATTTTAATTGCGACAAACTTTTCTTCTATTAAATCCCAACAGACCCAGACAAGAGAATAGTGTCCCCGACCAACAGTACGTATTGCTCGGTACTTCCTCAAGAAAATATCGCCAGTGTTAACATGATAATAACCACCTTCGAAAAACTCTGTTGTTATTTCGCTAAATCTCTGAGGACCTGGACCGTTGTAAAAATGTCTTCCGTCACTTGGCGCACTCTGAACGGGATTCATCCACAGGTTTCTATTTAAAGCCATGGCAAACACTTTTGATTGGTTACAATGAAAGACTACCTAATGGTAACACAGAAAAACTTTGCGAAACTATTTACTTTCTTCTTTTTTGTCAATTACGAAAAACTTTGTAACTCTCGAACTTTGTTCTCAAACAGCAATTGTCATTCAGAAACGATCAGGTGGCGTTGATGCTCGACCGGTATTACAGCCCCCGAATATTTTTTTCTTTGTATTTTGTTAAATTATTTTAATAGCAATAATTAAAGTACAATCGATAATATTGTTAATTATAAGTAATTACTGTAGTGTTTATGTTTAATTTGTCGGACTTCTGATATTGGATAGTTTACGAATTTTTCGCTAATGTAAATTGGCGCGAATGCGTTTTGATCATTTAAAAAGTAAAAATCATTTCTTTTTCTAAATCTATGATTCATTCTTATAAATAATGTTTACATATAAGAAAAATTGGTGGTACTTTAAGTGAACATAAGCGTTTTTGAGAAAACATTTTGGAATAGCTCAAGTGTTTCTTTCAAGCGATTGTATCTTTGTTACTGTTGATTACAACAAGAGAAAATATATCTGTCAATTTCGATGACAACAATAGAAAATAAATGTTACTTAAATAAATATGCCATTACGGCGTATTACCCATTGTTGGGTGTGTGTGCTTGTATTCGCAGAATTCAGTAATGACGATATATCTGCAATGTTGAGGGCATTTATCAGGCGCCAGAGCACCACCGGAGTTACTTTTATACTATTTGAGAAATAGAAATAATTTTTAAATATTTGAGCCATTCAAATTACGATCACAAAGCGCAAATTACTTTTCTATATTTCTTATAAAATTTGCATCAAATAATTAAGAATAAGATGAACACTTTTCTTGATTACCACTAATTTATTTAAATGTTAAATGTTTCGACTTTTCAGTCATCATCAGAGGTGTATACAGAGAAAATTTATGTACAGTTATAGACCACGTGAGTGTAACTGTCAAATTGTGGCGGCAAATACAAACTACATATTGAGTAGGGGTGAATAGCTTAGTTTTAAAAACTTCGGCCGCTTTGTCCGATGTATATAGCATCACAATTACTGCAAATTGCATCTTTGTCAATTCTGATTACAACAATACAAAATATGTCTGCCAATTTTAATTTTGATGTCAACAATACTAAATCTATACGCAGGTTTCGGTAATAACGATATATCTGTCCCGTTGAAAACGATCATCGGGCATCACGTCATTAGTTCTTAAAGCTGTTATGGAGAGAGTACCACAGAAGTTACTTTTGTATTATTTGACAATTAGAAATAATATCCAAGATTTAGTTTGACATTGGTAGTCGGTTGGAATCGAATCAGCGTCGATCGAATTACAATCGGCCACTTGACGCGAATTATTTTTCTACGTCATTTATAAAACTTTAGCTCGAGCTTAATGAATCAGATGTTAGTGTTTGCTAGCTTCACACCGTGTCCAATACGATCGAAGACCCAGCTTATAAAGTTGTGATTAATAGATCGTGAAACCAATATTTGAAAGAGTAGAAAAAAAATATATAAAATCCCATTATAATTATAGTACAGAAACGAAAAGGCTGTGCCTAGCGTCCCAAAAAAGGAATGGAGTCTGGTCCCAATTTAAGTTATGACGTCTCATTTGTGATTACAAAAATGGTATATTTCTCTAAATATAATAACTATTACGTAACGCATAAAACTCGGCCCAAGTTTTCCAAGTGAGAATTTTGTGCGTATGGTTATTGTTTCATTAAGTCACAGAAGGTTTGACACTCTGACCTCTTTTGATTAAAAGTCGGGTTTTACAATTTGGCTACCAACATAATGTAAACCATTTCAGTAGTTACAACTGAAGTCGAAACAAGGCTGAGGCACTGGTACGACACTACCCTGTACGTGTGTATTTGAGTTTGGTGACCTTTAACAGGCTCGCTTTACGCAACCTTAACGTAAGATATCTACCTAGGTGTCTAGGAAGAAAGATTATTTATTTAGATATCAATGTTAATACTATAAAACTTAAACCTTTAAAGCCTTTTACGCAACAATATATAGCACCCTGCATTATGTCTAATAGTCTAGTCTGGTAGTTGTAATATTCTTGCGCTGAACTGTCCTACACACGAACGCGGCCCCATCCGTTACTGGCACAGCCGGGCGTACTGGAGTACGCCCCAATCTCCTTGCATTACCCCTCCCTGGTCTAAGTTCACGCACACATAGACATGAGCACACGGTCGGCAATACATACAACAGTGTCGCTTCTGTAGACGTTAGTTAGTCATGTATATTCTGTGGCTGAGGTCCCTTCGTCGGGGATCCAAGCACATCGAAAGAAAAATTGCTCATGTATCTTTGACTGTAGTTGAAGACGGGCAGATATAAAGTTTTAATTCACACTTGATTTTAATTTTTATCTATCGTACAGACACTTAATGCTGTCATAGAAAGAACACCATAGGGGTCACTTTTGTGCAATTTGAAAATTAGAAAAAAGAAATTTCCAACAAAATAATACACGATAAAAGAAATAAAACACCAAATAATAGATTGCTCAAAGTACGAATGAGCACCAATTTTATTAATTATGCATGATTGACTACATTGCTTAATCACCAGAGAACACTACACTACAAGACAACAATGGCGTATATTAAGGGGTTTTAATGGGTTTCAAAACCTGATGCCTCAGCCTCACGTCTTCGGCGCCTTTTTCTCTTCTAAGCTTCTTTAAAATAGATATTTTTTTTTTTATTCACACCATTATAGTAATATGCCGACTTCTAAGCTTTCATAATTTGAGAATTACGTCATTCCTAACTGTAATGACAATCTTTTGGTTTGGAGATAACAAATAACGCTTCCATCCCTCAGGTTGGAAATTTTTATGTAGAGTTGCTGAGCAACATTGTCGTAGATCCTATAAAAAAGTAGATCAAACAAATATTTATGGGACTGTCAAAAAATAATAAAATTGAAAGTTATAATTACAGATTTAAAAAGAGGACGATTGTAAATAAAATAGCATACATACCTCGGTGGGAGTTTCATTACAACTTTGTGCTGTAACTGACCTTGAGGCTTCATCTTTCGGTAATCTACACAAATCCTCGACTGTAATGAAACATCTCCTACCTCGGATGTAATAATATACTATTACCGCGTGCCAAAAAAGAGAAACACTTAAAATAAACCATATTCTAAATTTTATCCATATTATAATGTGACTGATACTTTCCAATATTTGAGTATTTTCTATAGGTACAATAATTTTGACCCTTTCGATAAGTAAGATAAGATTTAGTAGACTGAAACAGCTAAAGTCATATTTAAAATTGACAATGTCAGAGACGAGGCTGTCTGATTTGACAATATTAAATATTAAATGAGAGTTTTCCAAAAACATATACTTAATTGTATAACTTGTTGAATAAATGATAAATGATATGGCGTTTTTTTAATCCTTAACCTGCCTCATATTGGTGTCAATATATGCCAGTGCAACACAACAAAATAACTGTATTACAAAATACGAATGTAACTGTATTAACTCTGAGAAAAAATTAAGGTACGTCGAAAGACCCACGAATCCAAGAACATATTTTGTGCAAACGAGGAATGCAGTAATGAATCTAGTTACGGATTCAACTAGGGGTGTTGTAAGCATTGAGTAGTCGTAGGTCGCGAATTTGGGTCCAAATTGATCATTGGGTTTAAGAAATCTAGGAATTCCTGGGCATCTTTAGGGTTCCACTTGTGGCTATCAACCAATTTGTTCTCTATGGTCCAAGGTTCTGTCTTTGATGTGAAACAAACGGTTTTGTTAAATAAATTAAATAAATAAATAACCCAGTACTGGGTGTCTCAGTACTACAACACATGTAGACATTGGTACTGATGACGATATATTTTACTGTGTAGGCGCTTACCAGGCTTCACCTCACGGGCACTCATAGCTAGCGTAAAGAGTGCACCACAGGGATCACTTTTGTGCGATTAAAAGTCTGCACTGGCCGGGATCAAACCCGGGTCACCAGATTGGCAACCAGACACTATACGCACACGGCCACGCGACCCCATAACAGTTTTCTTCATTGAAGAATACTCGAATATTCCCACTGGCGATTACTTCAAGTGAAATCTCTTTTTAATTTAATGATTTGGAGCAGGTGGTTTTCGGGATCTCCGAAAACAAAGAACAGATAATTTCCAGTAGCCAATTCGTAGGCTGTATAAACTATATACGCTTCAGATATCACTCGATGTTCCGTACTCTGCTACCAAAATATCATTGGCATTTGCAACCAGAGTACAGGATTATGAGGAGCGACGCCGAAAGCTTACGGGGAGAAAACCTCGTCACTAAACAAAGATCTTGAAGCGGGATCATCACAAAACGCCTATAATATTATGAGCCAAGAAAAGGTGGTTACTTCCCGGTTCTTAGTCTTAAAGAGAAATGATGGAAATTTTTTAAATTTGAGTCCATTTCTAATTCAAAAGTTACTCTTTAAGAGATTTAAAAAATGTTAAAAGATTAAAAGATACTTTATTAATTGAAACAGTTTCGGTTGCTCAAGCTAACAAATTATTACAAGCTAAACGTTTAGGCCAGATGAACATAGAAGTTACACCGCACAGGACGCTGAATGTGAGTAAGGGAGTAATATTCTGTAGGGATCTTCTAAATTGTAGTATTGAGGAAATATTAGTTGAATTAAAAGATCAAGGTGTTATAGAAGTCAGAAGAATTAAGTCTAAATTAAATGGTGAAGTTAAAGACACTCCAAACAGTGCTGTATTAAACCATATGGAGGCCCTGAGGACCCCCCCTAAATTTACGAATATACCACCCAACAATTTTAATAAAATTGATATAATATATACCTATAAAAATTTTAAACAAATGAACATTTATTTTTCTCAATTTTAAAGTACATAGTGAAATCTTTGATTTTTTTTTTTAATAAATCAATTTTCTTACACAGAATGAATATTAACAATATTATTTTTTCCGAAATCAACATTAAAGAACACGATAACAATCCCCGAAGTTAGCGAAAATAGTAGTTTTAGCTAAAGTATAACTTTACAGACTCGTATGTCAAAATTTAACTTTACGTACACATCTGTCAAATTTGAATTAACCTTAATTTCTAATTTCTATAAAAAATTATAAACTTTCTTTCACTGGATATTCTAAATTCACATACCAATTAGCTCGATGAAGACTACGTCTAACCAGGGGCGGCTGGTGATATCTTTGTATGGTAGGGCACAAAAATTTAAAAAAGTAAATAGAGTATATTAAATTATTTAATCTTTAAGATACAGAAGCCATCTTCGTAATTAAGTGGGTACTAGACGATTTCAATTTAACAATAACAGATTACCTCGGAAAATGTCGGACATACTCGGAAATCTTCGTATAAATGGGGCTCTGCCCGGAACAGGCTTAATGCAGTCATATGCAGCTTCGCGCGCTTCGCTGCTATTGGTCAAAATTCGAGTAAAAGTAGTGGGAGACAGGGGCAGAAACATTTGTGCCCTAGCTTCTAGCAGCATATCGGTACATGCACACGTCAGTATATAGGCTATCTAGCTATCGGCGGTGTAGTAAGAATTGCATAATAATGACAGTAAATAAATAATAATTAATGTACTTTTAAAATGTATATGTACTCGCTTATTTATCTTTTTCTTGTCTTTTTATTTGGTAGGGCTGTGCCCTTGTGCCCTATAGCACGAGCCGCCACTGCGTCTAACTAATCATTTTGAAGTGGTAAATTGGAATGTCCAAAGAAATAAGTGATGTTTGTGCTATTAAAGCATTTGACAGTACTTTTGTTACCATAGCCATCTCCATCGCAACATCTAGCATTCAATTGGGGTCCTGTTATATTGGCCGCGTTCAGCACCTCTCATCGCTGGCATCGCTGACCACCGAAGTTTGCCGAACACAATGAATGGATAAAAGTGATTGGTCCAGCAATTGCACTCGGCAAATATCGGCGCTCAGCGGTGCTCATCGCTGCCAGCGCTGCCGGGGTGCCGAACGCGCCCATTGATTAAATAAAATAAATAAATAAATACATCACGGCATATTACCCATTTCTGGGTGTGCCAGTATCTACAACACATGTAGACATCGGTAATGATGACGATGCCCATTGATTGATATTTTTTATTATTGTAATCAAGTTTCCATTATTGTAAATAAGCATTCCTTTGATGTAATCAAAATTTCTTTATTTAAGAATTTCTTTGTTTGTAATAAAAAAAAAAATCAAAATTAAATCAATATTATTTTAATTCAATGTAGCGGGGCCTCTAAAAGGATTAGGGCCCATAGGCAATTGCCTACTCTGCCTAATGGGTAATCCGGCACTGACTCCAAATCATATAATTACTTTCAATGCACCTAAACTTTCACCTAAAATAAAAATAGCATATTTATCCCTTCCAATGCGACAATACGTGCCTTTTCCCATGCGATGTTTTAAATGGCAGAAATTCAGCCATACTGCTGAGCGTTGCAATAATCAACACCTATGTGTTTGCGGCAAGGAAATTCATGATGGTCAACCGTGTCAAAATCAAATAAAATGCTTAAACTGTGAGGGTGAGCATGTGGCTAATTCTAAAAGTTGCCCTATATATAAAAGGAAGTTGCAATTCAGGAAAAAGAAAATAATTCCTCCAACTTCGAACGGTTTTTCTTATGCCCATATAACAAATTCTCCATGACAGGATTATACGAACAATAATATAATGAAAGAAATTATCTCCCAACTTGTGCTAGCATTAAAATTAATTTTTATTATGAAAAATCCAGTCACTGAAATTCAAACGACGCCTAGAAAACCTAAACCTGTACCATCCATTCCACGCAGTAATAATGCTACTGCTACATCAGCTGAAACTGCGTCGGAGAATTCACAGAGGAAAAGTGATCATTCCTCTTCTGAAGAAGACACTTTTATTCCTGTTCACTTTTCATCTCAACAGAGAAAGAGAGGCTGGTCTAAAAGAAAACCCAGGAAGGCGTAGTTAGTTCCTCTACATCTACATTATTTCATTATTTCATTTGTAAGTATGAATCAAATCATTCAGTGGAATATTAGGGGGTGTATTTATCATTATTGTGTGAACTAAGGATGTTGCTGTCGGAGTATGATCCCATTTGCACGTGTCTTCAGGAAACACATTTTAAACCCGGCCAAGCATACTCTTTGATGAACTATAGTATCGTTAGGAAAAATTCTATACCTGAAGTTCGAGCGAGTGGTGGTGTTGCGATTATCATAAACAAGAATGTGAGTTTCAAGCAGATTAACCTGAATACTAATTTACAAGCCATAGCTGTAAGAATGTCAGCCCCTTTAAATGTTGCAATTTGTAACAATATTTACTAGAATTTAATTGGGGTTTGGCTGACATTGAAAACATTATCAGGCAACTACCAACCCCTTCTGTTTTATTAGGTGATTTTAATGCCCATAATTATATTTGGGGTTCGGAACATGTTAAACCAAGGGGAAGAATTTTAGAAAACCTGCTTCATAATCTTGATCTTGTCCTTATGAATACAGGTTCGCCAACTTATTTTAATGCTCGGTCAAGGAGTTTTTCATATATTGACTTAACTATAGTATCTTCAAGTCTTGCTATCCGTTATTCCTGGAAAACACTTGATGATCTATACGGAAGTGAACATTTTCCGATAATAATATCTACAGATATTCCTGATACTGAACAAGTATCCCCTTCAAGATGGCGTTTAAATAAAGTCATTTGGCCATGTTCTACTGTATCCTTTAATGTTCCAAAACTAACAAGTGATTCAAATATCAATGTAGAGGAACTAACAGCCAACATTTTAACAACAGCGGAAGCTACAATACCAATGGGTATATTCAAAATTTATAAAAGGTCTGTATCATGGTGGAACCAAAATATAAAAGAGTTGATTCATAGAAAGAGAATGGCTTTCAATCATTTTAAGAGATTCCCCGCTGTAGCAAACCTAATTTCTTTCAAAAGAGCTAGAGCATTAGCTCGTCGATGTATACTTGCAAGCAAACGTAGATCCTGGGATTATTATTATTATTATTATTATTATTATTATTATTATTATTATTATTATTAAATACTCTATACTACAGGCGAAGCCTAATTACAGTATAGGCAAAAGACAAAGATTAAATGTGTAAAGCTCAGATCAGAAAGAAATAAAAAAGAACTGAATTAAATTATCTGTGAAGAAGACGACGATAGAGCTGCTTGGGTGATAGAAGAAATATGTCATGAGAAGAAAAGTTTAAGTTATATAAGTAACACATTTTGTTAATAGGTGAAGTAAAGAAGACATTAGTACGAGCCGGTTGCAAATAAAAACTGAATGAGTGACGTGTGAGATACAAGGGCGCATGAAAGTTTATTATTGATAGAGATTGTGGATCGTTAACATTGTTGTGTATTAATTAAGAAAGATGATAGACTGAATATATATTGCGTCTCTCCAAAAGACTTAAAAAATTAAAGTACTAAGTAATTCATTATAAGACATAAAGCGATCAGGGTAAGTTCCATAAGTTTTGAAATGTAAATATTTCAAAAACTTTTTTTGAATTCTATCAATTTTATTCTTGATGAACCTCTGCAAACGGACTCCAAATAATAGAACAGTACTCTAATTTAGAGCGAACCAGGGAGTAGTACAAACATATAATGGCTAAGATATTACTAAAAGATCGAGTGTTTCTGATAATAAAACCCAACGTTCGAATAGCCGCTTGACAAATATAATTTATATGTGGCACAAATGTAAGATCTTTATCAAATTTAACCCCAAGATCTTTAACCATGTTGCAACGATTAAGCATATTATTGTCTATAGAATAGTTGTGGATAACTGGAGAGAGTTTCCGAGTGTAAGAAATAACTTCGCATTTCGTAAGGTTGAGATGTAGATTATTCGATGAGCACCATTCATAGAGGGTATCAAGATCACGTTGTAGTAATAAACAATCAGGTAGAGAAGATATTGGATAGAAAATCTTAAGATCGTCAGCAAAAAGTAATTTTTCGCAGTGAAGTACCGTAGTGATGTCATTAATAAACAACAGAAACAGTAGTAGGCCTAGATTTGAACCTTGTGGGACACTGGACGTAGCAGTGAATGTAGAGGAATTATGTCCCAGGAATTGTACGGAAAGTTCTCTATGCTGCAGATAGGCTGAAAGAAGTGAAATTAACGATGACGATAAGGAGTATTGAGATAATTTATTTAAGAGAATGCAATGATCAATCCTATCAAATGCTGGGATGAATACGTGTCGAAAATATCGTCTAATACAACAACTTACTAGTGTTGGTTAATGGTTAGACGTATCGTAGGACATATGAACTCTTCTGGTGTGAATTGTTTAAAACTGAGTAATAATACTTACGTACGTGACCCTTCTACTATCGCTGAAATTATGGCTGACACAGTGCAAGTAGTACTGTACATTATGATCCTGGTTTTCGTAATTTGAAAGCGAACCGTGAGATATCTATAAATTTCAACCCTATTGAATTTTTTGAGTACAATAGTCCTTTTACACTTTTGGAACTGGAATATGTACTTAATCAAGCTAAGTCATCATCACCAGGTCCAGGTAGAGTTAGAAATGATATGTTACAACATTTTTCGTATGGTTATAAACTACTTTGCTTTGGGAAGAAGAAATTTATCCTGAAAAGTAGAAGGAAGCTATTATCGTTCCTATCCTAAAAGTAAGAAAAGATCTTTCGATACCGTCTAATCATAGGCCTATTAGTCTTACGTCTTGCATCGGAAAGATATTCGAAAGAATGATCAATAAACGTTTTAAAACCAATAATCTGTTATCAGAACATCAAGCTGGTTTTCGGAAATTCAGATCCAGTATTGATCATCTCGTCTATTTGGAAGATGCAATTCTCACTGCTTTTAATAATAAAGACCAATTAGTTGCAGTGTTCTTTGATTTGGAAAAGGCCTATGATATGACGTGGCGGTACAATATTCTAAAGAAGCTGCATGTGTGGGGTTCTCGAGGAAAACTGTCTCAGCTTTTATCATCTTTTGTCTCTAACCGCAAATTTAGTGTACGTGTAGGCATATCCCTGTCCTCTGTCAGGATTATAGAGAACGGAGTACCACAAGGCTCAGTACTAAGCGTAACTTTGTTTGCTATTGCGGAATTGCGGTTAATGAGTTAATATCGACAATCAGTAATTCTGTTGGTATTTGTTTATATGTTGATGATCTCACCATCATCAAAAAGTCATTCACAAATATTATAAATAAGAGCGGACCCAGTTTTGAGCCCTGTGGCACACCAATATTATTTTACGTTCAGAAAGAATTGTTTTAGCAATGTTGTCTTTTTATGTTATTGACACAGCCTGGTCGCGGTGTGTTAGGTAACTTCTTATTAAATTATTTGCAACATCACGAATACCAGCATTGTTGAGTTTTTGTACCAAATCTTGATGAGTAACACAGTCGAAGGCTTTAGTTAGGTCAAAGCCTTCGACTGTGTTACTTGTGTGTTATTTGTGAATAACTTTTTGATGATGGTGAGATCATCAACAATGCTCCGTGTGTCTGTTCGTGGTTGTCAATTCCTTTATATATTTTGTTCGTAATATTTACTAATGCCGATGTTGTTGACCTTGATTCGCGAAATCCAAATTGATTGGGGTGGAGTGTATTATTTTTTTCGGGGAAAGTTTATATTCTAGCTAGTGTATACACGGTGTTTCACGGATATGGGACACCCCAATTATTTTCTTAATTATTAGGAATATCATTCAAATAAAAGTTGCAGTAGATCAAGGGGGACATCCACTTATTGAAGAAAAAAGAAAATTTAAACCAGTGGTTCTCAAGTTACAAACCAAAGTTACATTTTTTTAAATGGGATATTATACATTTTTTAGGCTCATTCGACAGAGTATTTTTTTTTATGAATTCAACCATATAAATATTTTATGTGCTTACATAACAAAAATATTGAGAAAAATTCATTTGAAAATGAAAAAAAAAATATTTAACATAACACAACTTCACAAATAATTTTCAAAATTATTTCCATTATTTTCTAAACATAAATTAATTCTCATGAGTCCCTAATACGCTGTTTAAGATTTTCTTTTGTGGTTGCTGAGATAATACTTTATCTTTTAAATAACCCCACAAAAAAAAGTCCATCGGTGTCAAGTCAGGAGAACGTGCTGGCCACTTGTATGGACCATTGTTACCAATCCAACAGTAATCAAACATAAAGTCTAGTCTTCTACTAACTAGCACAGTATTATGAGCTGGAGCATCATGTTGAAACCACGTAGTACTCCTTTCTTGCAGATTTAAATCTTCTAAATATTCTGTTATTTCATTCTCTAAAAAGTTTAAATATCTCTCACTAGTTAAATTTTCATCAAAAAATTCTATTTACCATCACACCTAACCACACGTTAAAACTCCATTTATGCTGATGATTTCTATTTCTAAAAGAATATGAATTTTCAGCTAACCATAAATGTTCGTTGTTCCTATTAAATAATAGGGATTCACCAAGCCAAGCTACTTGGCTTGAAATAAAAAAGCTTGGCTTGGCTTGAAAATTCAAGCCTTTTTTAATGTTGGGCTTGACTTGGCTTGGGCTTGATGGACACGAGACTTGGCTTGGCTTGAAAATTTCAAGCTTTTAAATTTTTAGGCTTGGTTTGATTTTCAAGCTTTATCAAGCTTTTTCAAGCCTTTTCAAGCTTTTTCAAGCTTTCAAGCTTTCAAGCTTTGTAAATGCTCATGCGCGAACTTATTTACGCACGCAAATAATATGATAGTTTTATTTAAGCATATATATTATTATTATTATTATTATTATTATTTCATGTCATTTATTTGTATAGTATATTAAGTAATATAAAGGTATTGATATGTGAAATTAAACTATTAGTTCGGTATCAAGATTTGAATATTGATATTCGATGTGAAATTAATGCCGATATATCCGATATATCGATATATAAATGTTTTGTAATACCATTGTACCATGTTTAGTTTTACATAAATTCATTCTGGTAATACTGAAGAATAACTATGTGTCAAGATGAAATAAGACGGTAAAATATGACAATATTGATATGAACATTTAATTGAATTTTATATTTTACAGTAAACGATCAACATAATTTATTATTTTTTATTAAAAGTATAATCGTATACATAGATAAATATTTTTCTAATAACGACAAATAAAAATATTTTACAATTTTTAATGTTTATTAATATTTAGAATTTTATTTTCGAGTTTAAACCCTGCAATTTTTATGTTACTTTTATAAATTTTATTTACTTCATTCATTCATTATAGGTTTATGTTTATACATTAGTTTGACTTTATTGTATTATGGTAACATGACTAAATAACCTTCTAATAAACTGTTAAAACTCGTTCATACTCATTTTGCATAATTAAAAAAAACTCAAGACCCCGGAGACAGAACGGTAGAACAGTGTTTAAATACATATTTTTGGAATTTCATAATGGAATGTAACGGTCAACCTATTTCTTTTACTTCAAATACATCTGGTAATCATAAAACCTATACAGATGGGAATTTCCTTGAAATACTCACTCTTTCTTTTGTTGTCTATTTTAAACCCACAGACAAAATCAGTTTATTAGGGGTAGATTAGGGATTTTGCTATGAATAGTGTTGAAATATATGTTTACAAACAGAAACTTTCTCTTTCCTACGATTTGGAAATAGTAGAATAACAAAGCATTGTAAATTCTTTGCTACCAAAAATATGACTCAACATTTGTGAACTATTTAACAAAATATGACTATAATATTTATTATAATCATCATACGCAGTCTTTCACCCAAATTACTTTTCGGTGTTAAATGATATTAATAATAAAAGTACAATAAAGTTCATTATGATGGTGACACTTGGTTAAATTAAGATATTTAAAAATATATACATGTTTCACAAGATTTCAGTCTCTGAACCAGCCTCTCATCTGTTCGCTTAGCCTTACTGCCTCCTAAACGCGTCAGTACACCACACTGTAGAGCTCCAATAAGAGCGAAACACGTCTGTGGTTCTGGTTGAGTGACCCAGTCTCTGATAAATGACTGAGAGGTTGATTCTGCGACTGAAATCTTATGAAACATGTCAAGGGATATTTTTAAATATCTTAAGTGATATTATTCCTTTCATTCTGAATCAAAATTATCAATTTGCATATTTAATAGCATTACAATGGTCATAAATATTTAATATTTGTTGATGTTTGTTGTTTGGTAGGTGCTTAAAATTAAGTACAATGAGATAAATTTAAAAAGTTATTTTATTAAAGATTTGTGTTTATAATTTATTCCAGTTATGTAATGATTTAATTAATTAGATTTTATTCAAAGTACTTTTAACTTAATAAATATTTAATAAAAATATTGAATATTTCTATATGTAATGATTGATATTTGCAATAATTTTTGTGTTGTACTTATACACATTTCTTCGTATTTTATATTAATACGAGGTGTGGCAATTAAATAACAAAATTGATCTTAGAACATTGACAATGTATAAAATTACACAAAACAAATATTGCCACCTTCAATGTACTCTCCTCCCCGAACCCTATACCGCCCGATGCGAATATTCCATTGTTGGAAGCAATGCCTGCAGGCCTTTTTTGTTAGGTTGTCCATAAGCTCTGCCGCTTTTCTATAGCTACATCGCGGCCCCGAATTTGGTGCCTTTTAACGCAGAATTACAATTTTGTATTTTGTCAAAAATGTCTTGTCGACAGGGCGTTTTGTTCCGGCGCGTTGTCTTCGTGGAGAATCCATCGCATTTCAGCCCTTTTTCTTCTCACCCGTGCATGAAGGGTTATTAAAACCTTCTTTTAATATGCTTGGTTAACGAAATGCCCCTCAGGCACCCAGTCCATGTGAACAATCACTCGCATTTCGAAAAAACAATGTCAGTGCACGGCCGAAGCGCTAATCGTCTCCGATCTCTTTTCTTCCTTCTTTAAATCTTCTAAACTGCTCGAAAAGTAGGTAGACCCTCATCACTATAAACATTCTTCAACAATTCGTACATTTCTGCAGCGGATTTTTTAAGTTTCACACAGAATTTCGTATTGACACTAACATAATTCCGACGGAGTACGGGAAAGTAGTTAATTTCAATCAAACGCTACTACCGAACGGTTTGCCTAATTATCATGAAATTTTAACAGTGAATAGAGGGAAGATGACAAATTAATATGACATAACCTGCAAATTTACAGGGAAGCCGGAAAAATAAAAATCTCGTTATTTTATTGCTACACCTTATACTACTTCCAATGTTATTATTATTTGAGTAGACAGTGCTTAATAATAATCCTCTTTACAAATTTTGTAAACTAAATAAACTGACAAGTAGTGAAGCTAGTCATTTTCGGAACCCCAATTCTCAGAAGTTTTCAAATTACGGTCTTGTCGGACTCCACAATAATTTTATGAAAAGCTTGAAAAAGCTTGTTTTCAAGCCAAGCTACTTGACAGTCAAAGGCTTGGCTTGGCTTGAAAATTCAAGCTTTTTTTAATGGTAGGCTTGGTTTGGCTTGGGCTTGATAAAACAGAAGCTTGGCTTGGCTTGAAAAATCAAGCTTTTTTGAAAGACAGGCTTGGTTTGATTTTTCAAGCTTTTTCAAACCAAGCCAAGCCAAGCTTTCAAGCTTCAAGCCGAGCCCGTGAATCTCTATTAAATAACCCATTATTTGTAAATTTTGATTCGTCTGTCCATAATATTTTATTTAGGAAATTATTATCATCTTGAGATTGAACTATAAACCATTCACAAAATTCAATTCTTCGTACATTATTATTATTATTATCATACAACTTTTGAACTAATTTGTATGAATATGGTTTTAATTTATATTTCTTTAAAATTCTCCACACTGACGCATTTGATAGTAATGATGAGACGCTATTTCTCTAGTTGATGCACTAAGATTTTCTGAAATAAATGCTAAAACAGCAATTTCTATTTCTTCCCAATTTTATATTTTTTTTTTACAAAATGCACCATGTACTTTCAAATTTCTTTTCAATCGATAAATCATTTTTCTAGACACGGGTGGTTTGTTCGGGTATCTCTCACCAAACACAGTACAAGCTTCAACAGCATTTTTATGACACTCTCCATAAATTAAAAGTAAATTAAAATAATCTTCATTAGTCAAATTTTCCATATTAATGTTTACTTTTCACCAAAAAGCACAACAATCACAATTACTTATTATAAATAATGATATTTTGACATAACAATAGCAGTTTAGTATAAGTTAATTGTTTTGTTATTGATCATGACCTACTGTTTTGTGTTATGTTAAATAAAATTTATTTAATTTTCAAATGAATTTTTCTGTTTTTTTGTTATGCAAGAACATAAAATATTTATATGGTTGAAACTTTTCAACCAATTTCAACACTTTGCATTTATCATTATTATTATTATTATTATTATTATTATTATTATTATTATTATTATTATTATTATTATGTTTAATATTGCCTAATTGGCTTAGAATATACATTTTATATTTTACAATTGAATTGTGGTAATACATCATATTGGCTTAAATTTCTTGATGAGTTATTTCTCCAGTCTGACCCTAAATCGTCTAACATAACCTTTTCTTTTCTTCCTTCTCTCTGAACTTGCCTACAGATTTTCTTAAATGCCTAAATCTTCATCTTCTCTCCTGCACAGCTTACTCCTCCTATCATAACTTTATAATCAGTATTTATAGTTTCTCTTTTCATTACCCCACATCTGAATCTAGCAGTCATCTTGATGTTTTTCTTTTCATTCAAAAAATGTATATCGTTTGGTGTAATTCGAACTGTTTATCTTAGTTTGTTGTTCTTGCTGCTGTATGTCCCACTCCCAATCTCTATATGATATAGTTCATAATGTATGTTTTCTCCATTTATGCGTAGCCTCTCTATTTGTACTGTGAAATATCAATTTTTTCGTAGCTTTTGTTGCTTGTCCCCATTTTATTAGTTCGTTGTTTTCCTCTCCTTATCTTATTATTCGTCAGAATTCTTTCAGAATTGAGTTTTGATTACTTCTTACTCGTTTCTCATATTTCACTGCTCTCTTTTCTGTTGTTACTCTTACTTTGCGTTTATGAAAAATGATGACAAATCTAAAATAGATGAACTGCTTCTTTTGAACGATTATATTATATCTTTGTCAAATATGTCTGTTAATTTTAATGACAAAATACAAATTAAATGTTATTTAAATAAATATATCATAACGGCTTATTACCCATTTCTGAGTGAAACAATCTGCTTCTATTCGCAGATTTCAGTAATGACGATATATCTGTCCTGAAGGCATTGAAGGCAGGAAGGCACCTTACCAGTACCAGCTCTCAAAGCTATTAGGAAGCGAATACTACATAAGATACTTTTGTACTATTTGAGAATTAGAAATAATTTGTAAATATTTGAGCTATTCAAATTACGACCACAAAGCGCAAATTACTGTTCTGTATCTCATAAAAATTGCATCTTTGTCAATTTTGATTACAACAATACAAAATATGTCTGCCTATTTTGATGTCAACAATATTAAATAAATGTAACTTAAATAAATAAAATAAAAAAATCTGTGCTTCTATTAGCTGGTTTCAGTAATAACAATATATCTGTACTGTTGGGGGACGACGAATACCAGGCGTCACTTCATGAGCCCTGAAATCTCTTATGGAGAGAACAATTCATAAGTTACTTTTGTGCTATTTGAAAATAACCGGTGAAATAATGCACATTTTTTATAATATATCTAATTACGTATACAAATACAACCATATACAGGAATGTTT